>PVLA01000114.1:0-600000 GCA_004027455.1 Hydrochoerus hydrochaeris
CTGAACTTGTTTATTACCTCTAGCAGTCTTTTAATGGAGTTTTTTGGGTCTTCTATATAGAGTATCATGTCATCTGCAAATAGTGATAATTTAACTTCTTCCTTTCCTATCTTTACTCCTTTTATTTCTCTCTCTTGTCTGATTGCCCTGGCTAGTGTTTCCAGAACTATGTTGAAAAGGAGTGGTGAGAGTGGACATCACAAGGTCCACTTTTGCAAATAGACTTTTCCAAGGAAAGCAGTCTCAGATTCACTCTGTTAATTCTTTGCATAGTTATTAGGTTAAAAATTATACATTTTAAATTATGGAACATTTCCAACATATGCACACACACAAAAAAATCATATCACATAGTTCCATGTACCTGTCATCCAGCTACAGCACTGAACACAAACATATGTCGATGTATATCTATATTTCCATCCATTTCCCATTCTACCATCAATGATTTTGAAGCAAATCCCAGAGATTGTTCTTCATCTGTAATACTTCATCAGCCATGTGGAATAATAAAAACTCTTTAAAAATGATTGGAGTATAAGTTAAGAGTTTGTATCCTTCATCTTAACCCCATTCTAGAAGCCATTTCCAAATGATGATTCTTGGTAGCCTGGCTACCTTATTAGATCCTCCTTTTGTCAGCATCACTTATGGCAGGACTGGAACCTGAGGGGACAGCAAGGAAGCACACTTTTGGGGGGGTTCCTGTATTTAGGTGGTCAAGGATGACCAGCCTGGCATTGAGTTTCTGCAGAAAATGTGTTTTTCCTGGGTGACAATAAAGGTGGTTGGTGTGAATAATGTGGGCCCGACTGTAAAACACTGAAGGGCATTAGGTTTACCTGCTTTTGTTTTAGCTGTCTTTGGTGAGAGCCAAAAGAGGTTCTGTGTGTATAGAACCCAGAGAAAAATCAACATCTGAACCTGAGCAGAGGAACAGAGAA
The DNA here is from genome assembly GCA_004027455.1 of Hydrochoerus hydrochaeris. Lineage (NCBI taxonomy): Eukaryota > Metazoa > Chordata > Mammalia > Rodentia > Hydrochaeridae > Hydrochoerus > Hydrochoerus hydrochaeris. The sequence continues at coordinate 945 of PVLA01000114.1, forward strand.
CTAAAGGTGAAAATAGTCACTTCCTGTGACAGAGAAGTTTCATTTCAAAATCTTCTTGTCACTGACCCAAGAGATCCTGCAAAGAGCAAAGTGATCACTGGACAGGAAATAGAGTTTTTCCAATGGATGTCCTTGTTCAGTCACTGAGCAGTTAAGTGCCTTTGGACAAATCACTTCATTTCTACAACATTAGTTTTCTCTTTTGTGAAAGTATGGAACCATTCATTCATTCAAATATTTATTATATGGTGCTAGGAATTATGAATATGAAAATGAAAAAAGACCTTTAAAGTTTCTACCTTCAAGAGGGTTACATTCCATAGCAGGAAAATACACACACACACACACACACACACACACACACACCCTATGCAATTGTATTACCAGAGTTGCATGTGATAAGGACTGCAGGAGAAATGTAGAACATTAGAAGGCTTGGAAGGAGGTTTTCACCATTTACTGAGCTCCTTTTGATTACCAGATTCACTATTTGAAATCCTCTTAAACACATTGATACTACTCAAGTCTCACAATAAACTTGCCAAAGTGTACTAGTGAGAGTGTTTTGTTTTGTTTTGTTCTATTTTTGTGAAACATAATTGTAATTATGCAAGGGGTTTATTAAGTAGTCCTACAGATCAAAGGCAGGGGAGTTACCAGTTGTTGTCTGATGCTGAAGAGAGGGGAGATCCAATTGCTGCAGGTTCAAGAAACTAGAATCCACAGAAGAAGAAGGATCAAGAGTTTTTATGAATTATGCATTGTGTCAACTTGAGAAGTCTAGAAGCTTAACTAAATGACTCAGCTGCTCTCCATCTGGGATGTAGAGGACAAGCTGTTACCACTCTGGGATATTGTTCATTATATCAATTTGAGAAGGTCAGAAGTTTACCTAAGTGATTCAGTAGGGGCCCAGGGTCCCTAGTTTGTAACATCCCCAGCCTGTATAAGAGGAAGGCAGACAGATGGTGTGAGTGCTACTCCTACCCCGGAGGAGTAGCTTGCACATAATAAAAATAAATAGGAGGGACTGATAGCTGGTTCTTCGGAGGAGCTAGTCTTCACCTTTAGCTTGGATGTCATCTCGTGGCTTCTGGCACACACTGTTGGGTTTCCACCTGGGACTCTTTAGCCTTTGTCGTAGACTCTCCAGCCTATCATAATAGATTCTGCACTGTTCCATCCCAGACCAATGGCCTCCTGATACGGACTTGCACATGACACTGCAGTAAGCTCCAGCATGCAGACACACTCCCTCATCTGACTTTGTGGCTGACCATTGTAAGCCAATCTTGTAACTTTTTATGTATTTTTATATCTTGTGTTATACCTGTTTCGGTAATAAATGCTGACCGATACAGAATAGAGCACAGATCTGAGACCAAAGGTCTGGATGCTTTCTGGAGAGTTGCTGGCATGGGTCTGCAGTGGAAACTGAGGAATCTAGAGTCAGTTGTCCACAAGTAATGGTAGTCACAAAAGACCCATTTGCTCAAATAGAATAGAACTTTTCCAGTGTAGCCCAACTCCCTCCTTTTCCCCCTTTCATTTTATCCAGGCTACAAGACACCATTGGGGTGAATCCTCCCCTCTCAGTTTGCTGATTCATATGCCAATAACTTCTGGAAACACCCCACAGCACACCTGAAAGTGTTCTTTCAGGTGTACATTTTTCTTAATTCAGTCAAGTTGACAAATAATAGTTAATAGATATACAGGGAGACTTTAGTATTCCCATCTTTTTTCCTCCTCCTAGCCCACAATTCTAGATGAGACAGTTGAGTCTGAGAGAAGTTCAACAGATAAAGACCTATCTATTAAAGGTCTTTATCTCCGAGGCCTTTCAGTGCTGGGTGGTATTCCCTTTAGAGGGATAAGCTTGGGCACTCTCCAGATTCTATTAACCCATGATTCTGTCCCTTCTTTTGTGCTAAAAAGAAGTTAGGAAAAGTCTTGGGTGGGATTCCCAAGATGCAGATTTCAAGATACATGAATTAGTTTATCTAGGGAGTACTCCCAACAGAAACTGAAAAGGGAGTTTGGGAAGCAGGCTAGGGACAAGAAAGAAACCACACAAAAGCATGGTTTCAGGAAAAGTTTTGCAAAGGTTATCTGCAACCTGACTCCCCAGGAGACCTGGAACATGTTATACCTCAGTGTCATCCTACAGAGATGCCAGGGAATTTGGTTATCATTTTCTGCACCCTTCAGACTCTGGCTGAGTACTTCCTCATGTGGGAGACATGTTCAGCTCTCCAGGTATTCAGGCAGTGTGGCTCCGGATACCCTTTTGTTGAAAAGCCTTAGGTACGGTCTATTAGACAAAGTACACTGACGCTGGTGGAAAGGGTGCATAGAAGAAGGGGTCCCAGAGGATGTGGACAGAGCATTGACAGTGTCTACCAGAGACAGTGCAGGAGGCTTCCTGGGTCACTGAATCATGTAAGATAGTTATTCCAAATATGAGGTCGGCTTGGCAGTAACTCTTTTGCTTCACCCTACCAATGACTGCAGTATTGCTAAGAAGTACAGGTGGTTTTACATCCAAGGGGAAACCAAATGAAGATTTTCAGACTTTCTTCATGGCTGGTTGGAGTCATCAAAGGAACCCTGAGCTAAGAATTCTGGGTCCAGAATATCAATTTAACTGTGGTTGACTTGAATAAGACCATTAGGCCTCTCAGCTGAACAAACAACACAATGGTTCTATCTCTCCTTTCCTAGACAGAAGGAAGACAATTGAGGATGCAGATGGGAGAATGCTCTGTGAAGTTAAAAGGATTGAGTGCCAAGTGTCATTTTAATCACTGCTATGTTAGAAGGGAATCATGACTTTCAAGTACTTGTAGTCTCAGTGAATGTTCTCGACAGTATTATTTACACAAACTGTAAACCTCAAGCTGTAAACCTCATTTGGAGAATTCTCACAGTCACTGCTGACTTAACCTTGATAAGTGAGATGGCTTCCCTTCTCTGTACAAGTTCTGGCCAGAAGTGTGGACAGTTTTCCTTATGCCTCCTACAGAGCTGGCCAAACTACAAGATTGAAGACATTGCCTATGGAACCGTGAAGTCTGCCTAGACTTGTGACCCCAATTTCAATGATCCAGGTTACAAATTTAGAGGGAAGAATCCACTGAAAACTACTCCCTTGATATCAGCTGTGAGTTCAGTGGGTTCTCCACAACCACCCTCAGATCTAATTTACTTAAACATGCACAGCACTCCCCGAAGCCTAAATTAGAACTGGTCAGAGGAAGAGAGACACAAGACAGAGCTGCATAGGGATAAAACCTGAAGCTCTCAGAATCATCATTCTCTTAGACTCCATGTTGCAATATGCATGGAAACAGCTTGGGACAACTTGGAAGTCCACATGAGCAGCCCCATTGTTCAGAATTTTTATTGGAGCTTCATTATATAAACATGATTGAAATGACTGATTATTTGCTTGTGAGGTATCTCTAGCTTCTTTTCTCCAGAGGTCAGGCTAGTAACATGTGGCTGAGGTGCCCACCATAGTCACTTCATTAGTATAAGCTAGCAAGTGTGGTCCCTTTAGAATTACTTCTTAGCAACTAGAGACAAGGCCACACTCTGCTTTAGGTAAGGCTAAAAATTCCTTCCCACCACCTCTAGTCCTTCTGTTTAAATCATTTTTTTCATGGGCTTCCTCCTTCTTATACTTTGTTTTCCCCATATATTCTCCACTCTGTAATTTCTCATGGCACTTGGCATAGAGAGAGGTCATTAAGAACTTTATCATTAGGGCCAGTATTTGGTTCAAATTCAGATTCTCTTATGTATTAATTGTGTGATATTGAACAAATTTACTTAAATTTATTCACTTACATAAATGTTAGTATTCTGGTCAGCTTTCTCATGGTTTGACAAAATACCTGAGACCTGCAACATACAGGAGGAAAGGTTTGTTACATGGTTTCCCAGGGCTTTGTGCATAGTTAGCTGGCTCTAAAGTTGAAGCATTATGGTGACAGGCATAGTGGAAGAATGTTTCTCACTCCATGGAAACCAGGAAATGGAGCACGGGAGAAGAGCTCCTGTGAGACATATACCCTCCAAAGTCATAACCACCGAATGATCCACCTCCAACTGCACCCCATATTCTGATATCACATTCACCTGTGAACATCAGTGGATTAATGCATTGGGAATATAGGGCCTAATGATCCAATCAGATTCTCCAGGAATCTCTTAACTCATTCAAGTTAATAATTCAATGATACAGTTTTTATTTTTAATCATGTACTAGGTTGTCTATTTTCATCATAGGGTTACCCATGATTTTGTACTGTTATTTAAACCTCTTCCGTTCTTTTTCTTTTTGCAGCACTGAGGAATCAAAGCTGAGCAAGTGCTCTACTACTAAGCTATGATACCAGCACCCAAACTCTCTGGGTTTTAATTTTTACGCTGCAAACTCTATGAATGAAAATGTTGCTGGATGAGATCCAAGGAGGTTCCTAAAACTGAGATAAGCAACCTAACCCACCCCACCCATAGAACAGATTTGTAGGTTTCAGGTACTGGAAAGTAGAAATTAAAGTATACATGCAGGAGTGGAGTGCAGGCATTCAGAGAAATGAGATGCATCCTTTCTGAAACAGAGGACATTTATGCTTCTCTTGAAGGGGCAGAAAGCCCAGGAAAAGATACCCCTGTGAAAGGTACTAACCTATCTCATATATATGGGTCCTGTTTTTCTTTTAAGATAGGAAATTTAAACAGTCTTTGGATTCTATCAACCTGGTCTCTTACCTTAAGATCAGGTTTCTGCTCTTTATTATATCATTTAAGCCAACTTATGGACATTCAGTATTCCTGAGCAATTCTAGGTGTGACGGTCTGGAGGGTAAGGAGCTTATATTTAACAAAAGTAAGCTGATGTATTTCTTCTTGGGTGGGACTTCAACTGGGTCCCAGAAGTTACAGTGTTCTTAAAAGTACAATTGTTTTAATTTTGATTTCTTTGTCTTCTATTTTACCTATCTTTTATTTTTTCTACTCAATCTCAAAAGGTCTTCAACATTTTTTCAAGTGGACTATAAGGCACTGAAAATCCTGAGATGAATGAATGGCACATTTTATCATTCAGAATCATCTGGTTTTCCTGGTGGGAGGAAGGATGCAGGTGGATCAATAATTACTGTGGAGTGTGATTTGTCCTGAGATAGAGGTAAACAGGGGGTGTATTGGGGAAAAGGAGAAAGATTAAGGTAAGAGTAGTCAAAGGGAGGTCTTAGAGGGCCCCTGAAACAAGCGATTCTTAAGCTGGACTCATTAAATTACTGTGGTTCTCACACCTTGGTGTCTGTTATAATCATTTTGGGAGCTTGTTAAACATACAGACATCAGAGACCCCAGCCTTCTGATGCAAAGTTTACTCAGGGGAAAGGGGCCAGTCATCATTTTTAATTGATGTTGTTTATTTCTTTCTTTGTTTAGAATCTGCCTGGGTTTTGCAGGTATTTGTGCTGTCAAGGACAGTGGGGAATATAAAATTTTGCTTTAATACTTGTTTAGAGAACTGGCTACTGATTGTAGCAAGTTCATTCTAGTGTTAAAGTAAGCAATATTTAGTAAATTTAAGTGAAGAACTTTCATTTCAGGGATGAGTTTTGACACATGATGAGAAATATTTGTGACCACAAACTTAATAGTAGATAAAAGCTTTACAATCTGTCGTTGGACTATCAAGGAGGAAAAAATCGCCAGGGATTGTGTAGCCCAGTGTTATCTAAGCCCTGTTACACTGAGTTCTGGGGTGACCATGGAGTGGGTGTAACAGTTCTCCAGCTGAAATGGGTAAAATTCTTGGTCCATGGCCTCTTTCAGCCAGAAGAGCTTGGCAGTTGATTATTATTTTTGGAATTATTTTCTTTTTAAAACAATTTCTTTTCTGCGGATCTTACTGAACCCCTTCCTGTTCCCATGAGCATCATAAGACCCAGGGGAAAGGTCTGGCCAGAGCCACGCACTCCTGAAGTCAGAGTCTGCCCTGGAACCATGGAGACTCTTGTTGGGTTTCCACTGCCTCCATTCCACTCACAGGTGAGGGGCACTGTTCAGCCATGCATATGTGGTGAGTGTGAAGTTGGGAAGAATCCTTGTCCCTAATATGTTCATACATCACTATATCTTCAACCCAGTAGACCAAATTGAAAAATTCCTATACATTTCCTTCTTGGAGAAATAAAAGTCCAGATGTAGTTACTTTCCTGTGGCATCAGGATATTTCATAGAGATTCCTGATGGATCACAGGATCCCAGGCTACTTCAGGGAGGATTTCTTTCAGGTACTGTACTGAATCTTGCTGGCATCCTGAGCTGGCAATTCTTGTGCCATAAACTGCATCAGCTGTTCTGTTATAGAAACACAAAACAAGCTATGACAAGAACTGTCCATCCTACTATTGGTTTCCTGTCTTCTCTCTTACCTCCTTATTCATAGTCTATCTTCTTGCTTGCAATTTCAGTTCTACTCTCTCCGCATGAAGTCTGGAGACTGGGTTGGGAGGGGAGAGAGAAAGAAAAAGAGAGAGATTCTGTCCAAGTCCATGGGATGTGGCTGGGAAGAACAAGTCATTGGTTCACTGGCTAGGTGCCAGGCACACATGTGACATCTGGATAAAGATGTGACTTAACACACATAACCCAAGGTTCTGATGACTAGGCACCTGGGGCAAAGGAATGAACTATATTGTATACCTCTCTGTCAAAGGAACCCTTGCACAAATGGTAGCACATACTGAAAGAGTTATCTAAGAAGACAACAGTGTAGGAGGTGCCACATGAAAGGACATGAATGATTAGAAATGAAAGGGAGGGCAAGTCTGAGACCATTTTTTGGAAGAGAAAAACTGTTTCCTCTTTGCCTTGGTTAGATCGCAGCTTCTCAGGAATACTATACATGGTAAAACAGGTTGTTCATACATAGCAGTCAGCTCATGGGATAATGGAGGCCCTAGACTAATCCATAATTTTTCATGCTAGCAGATGTGTACTAAAGCACTGTGTGGACTCCCAATGCATAGACTGTCAGCCATTCTTCTGAAGCATCATGAGGCAGAGCTGGGCTCTGTAGTCTTTCATTTTTTATCCCTCATACTTGGTCAAATGATAGGGAGCAACTGCCTTTCCAGTCTTTCATGTCTTCCTGTTAGGTAAAATATACATGGGAATTGAATCTAAGGAAATTAGAGAATCTAATGCAATATTACATACATTTGCATCTAGGCTTACAGGAAATAATAGGAAATTCATCTACCTGAAGTGGAACAGTGGAACAGTGGCACCTTTTCCAGAGACTGCTCCCTCGGGCTAAAGGAATGAAATGCTCAATTTGCCTTTTCTTTGTTTGACATAGACTATCATGAGCTCATTTAGGGTCACATACGATTAGAGGAAAAGACTGAAGTTAAGCTTTGGAGATAGACTATAAAGGAGCAGGCAGGCTATAAAGCAGTGCATGGCTTGAAAGGGATGGAAGAAGACTGATTTGAGATCTAAGTAGGAAAATGATTGCAAGATTTTGTAACTCACTCGATGTGGGAAGTAGAGGAGACAGTGAAATTCACGGCTGATTCTGAGATCGCCAGCTTGGATAAGAAATAGGTTTTAGGACCCCTCACTAAGTGAGAAGAGGTCAGATTAGTCATAATAGCTGATATCTATCTATCTATCATCTATCTATCTATCTATCTATCTATCATCTATCATTTATCTATCACCTATCTACCTCAATGTTTGCCAAGCATATATTTGAGTCCTAAGAACTCAGCAAGTATAATTATATTTAATTTTCATAAGTGTGCTTTGCTATGATATGGCATTTTACAGGTAGGAAAACTGAGGTTATGAAAAGTGAAGCTATTTCTCCCAAACACTTGCATTATAGGTGGGTCTATTGGTTTTGAAATGTGTCATATTGACTGGGCTAAGGGACTTTCTTGATGGCTTTGGTGAAGGGGCATGCATCAGGAATATTGTTGTGGGGGACTGAAGAGAAACAGCAGTGACTTTGTAGCTCTCACATGTGGATGTTACTCTGTTAGCCCAGTGCATTGATGCGAACCTGCCTCACTTTCACCTGGGTTCTTCTTACTTTCCTGACTCTTGGGGGACCAGAAAATCTGGAACAAACCCTCCAGCTTCTACAGGACACTCAAGTCACCAGGGCTAGTAGTAACAATGAGTAGCATGGATTTAACCCATCCTCAAGAGTTTTTGCTTGTACTTGTGGATCTAAGCTGGCACTTGTCACCCTCCTGACCCAATGGCCTCTATTGCAGACTTCAAGCTCCAGCGTCAAATACAAGACATGGCATACAGAATTCAATTCCCACAATTGTGTAAGGTCAAATTCCTGTAAAACAGTCAAGTGTGTGTGTGTGTGTGTGTGTGTGTGTGTATACATACACACATGTATACCTCTAATATAGCAGATAACCTAATAGATTCTGGTTTCTCTCTAAATTGTATATCATATACATCTTTTGCTCTATCAATCATCTATCTATCTATCTACCTATCTATCATTTATCAGATGTCTATTGCCTGTCAATCAATTGCCTATTACCTATCAGTCAATCGTCTATCTGTTTATCTATCTTTTATTCTGTCCCTTCATTTGCATCTTTGGTGGTTCTGCTTCTTTGATTAAACCCTGATCAAGGACTTGTGTCAATAAAGTAGTACAGCAAGGCTCTGCTCTCCAAAGTTTTTCCATAAAAACCTGAACATGCTGCACTTCAGATTGCAGGACAGTCAGGAGGGGTTCACTTTGGACTGGCTAAAATCGATGTGCTTCTGGGATGTTTGGTGGGTTAATCACAGGCAGCTGGAAACATCAGAGAAGCTTTGTGTGCCACAGATAATGAGTGAGGGGGAAATCAATGTGGGCTGATTGGAATTGGAAAGAAGTTTTATGGTGGTAAGACATGATTTAAGTTCCACAGGCTGATAGAAGTTGGGTAAATGAATGAGAAGGTGGACACTCTGGATAGGGACACAGAATGAAAAAGTCCCCCAGCAGGAGTGAGCAGGGTCTGAGATCAGCCTGAATGGTCCGGGAAGGCTATATTGATTATATGGCCATTTCTATCTATTCAGATCTGTGAATCATGCTTCTCCAAAGTTATGGTGGGTTCTGAGGGTTGTGTATTATACCTGGAAAGAAAGTTTCTAACAATATTAAGTTCAATTTGCCTGAGCCATTTTGTGAGCATCTTCTATCTCCTAGTATTTTTCCTGATATAAATATGAATTGTACCCTGAACAGATTTGTATTCCGCTTATAGAAATTCATTATATTTTGGTTAAATTGGATTGAATAGAAATATTCAGCCAATAACAGGTCTGACTCTGCAGTCTTGATTCCTCTGGGGCTAATTGCATGGGTGAAATGGTGACACTCAGGTGAATCTCCCTACTCAGTCCTCTCTCTGTTCATCTGAAGGTGGGTTGCTCCACCTGTCTACCAACCTGTCATTCACCTATCTCTACCTAACACTTGTTATTTCTTTTTAATTAAATGAGGCACATTCTACAAAATTAGAAATTACCATATAAAGTGATGGTTAAAAGATAAAAGTAAAAAAATAGGGAGAAACAAATGCTGGTAGTGATAGACACTGAATAATGTTAACTGATTACTGTAAGAGTGAGTTATTGAAATTGAGTTTTGCTTTTAGTGCTGAATGTCTTAGAAACTGAGGTAAGAGTTAATAATATCTGAAGAGAGAATGAAAGCAAGTTGGAAGAGAGAGACTTCCTTGCACTGTGCGGAGAGGGGATTTACTGTGTGAGGGCTATGTTAGGATCCCAGGTAACATAATAGACAAGAGTTTTTTTATTGTGCTTCACAAAGGCAGAGAAATGCTCTTCAAATATGTCTCCTGTCGACCCTCTATAGAGGCTAAAGGCACAGCATTAATCTTATTTCAGGCCAGGATTCTCTGTGGTAATCTAAGATAATAATGTACAGCTATAGAAAAGTTTGATAACTGAACTCGGAACAGGGAGAGGACCAGAGAATGCAGAGAAAGGGCTTGTTAGCTGGCTATTAGCCTTTATCTTTCAAAATTTTTTGCTCTTCTTAGAGCTTTGGGCTTAGGAGACTTTAATTGCTATACGAGAAAGGTTCATTCTTCACTAAAATACAATATTTTCAACTCAGAACTTGCTCTGTTCATGGATGAGAGAGCTATACTGTGGGCCACATGCCTTCCATCCTTTTCCAAAGCAAGCAGCTGAAACACTATTTCAAGAAGTTCCCTGTTTGAAGTTAGCATGCCTACCTCCCTCTCCCAGCCCCAGAATGACTTCAGATTCTCTGGGAGCATGGCACCCTGAGTTCCGGTGCCCAAGCCTGGCACATTTATCTGGGACTAGCTGCAGGCTCTGCATCTGTCCCATTCTGATCAGCCCCTTCATTGCATCCAGTGTGCACTGCAGAACTAGTCTCCAGAATTCAGCTCATGTGCAGAGAAAAATCCCTGGGGACTGAAGTCCACCTGGAATTGGAAATGGTTATAGCAACTGTCTCCAGCAGCAATACAATTCTGTCTCTCAAACTGAGAGGACTCATCAGCATCAGATGGACAGAGCACATAGTGGTCCTCCGTGTATTTCCAAGCAGAGAAGGAGAAGAAGGAGGAACATAAAGGGTTCAAAAGAAAGAAAAGAGGTGGTCCTGGGCTTTCAGGACTGTTCAAAAGGTCTAGAGAAAGCCTGCTTGCTGAGATGATACAACATAACAAAACGGCCAGTCAATTACTAAGAGCCAGCAGTGCGCTTCAGATTGTGTATGCGGCTTTGGACAATTCCTACAATCCTTCTTCTCTCAGGTCTCCAATCTTTGTAAAGCAGGAAATATAATAAATCTGGATTGAATGAAGGGAAACAAAGACCACAGTATGAAAAGACACTGAGAAGATAAAAAGGGGCTACATAGAAAGGTAGGCTGATGTAATTATTAATGTGATAATTATTGATTTAAAAATATGATCTGTGAAATGAGCCATCTTTGGTGTCCAGAGTGACCTTTGGTCAATAATGCCAGGCTTGCTGTAGAAATCCACTTCAGAAGAAGCCAGTGTTGTTTTACCTTTTCCTTTTCAACAGGCTCTATCAGCCAGTGTCAGCCTCCCACTGTCCTTTCTTGTACAGCTTGTGACCCTTATGCATAGGCATATATTAGGACCATTCTTGTCCACTATAGTCACTTCCTGCCCTGGGGTTCCTCATCCTCCTTTGGCTTCCCATCTCCGTTCATTATACAAGATGCAGTGGTCTCATTTATCCATGAGCGATGCATTCCCAGACCTTTAGTGGGTGCCTGAATTCATGTACTATGCTGAACTGTATAATATTCTACGTTTTCCCTATACATCTTTATTTATAATAAAATTTAATTTACAAACTAGGCATACTAAGTGATTAATAATACCTGATAATAAAATAGAATGGCTATCACAACATACTGTAATGAAAGCTATTTAGAATTTCCAAACTGTTTATTTCTGGAATTTTTCCTTTACTACTTTTATAACATGGTTTGTCTGCAGGTGATTGAAACTGGGAATAAGGGTAGACAAACATATGCCCTTTTACATTAAATACTAAAATTAATACATAGTAATAACTGGAAGAGAAACAAGAGATGGAGAAGAAAGGGAAATAAAAAGAATTATGACATGTCATGTACATGTATCAACTCCCCACAATGAATATAATCATTATGCACTGCAAACATTACTAATAAAAATTTAACAAATAAAACCAATATATAATAATTGTACTATAATAAGGTAATATGCACTATGTGCTGTGTATTTTGTGCTCTATACACATACTATATATTCTATATGCATCAGTATAATAGGGTTATGTTCAATATCTTACAATATAATTTCTTATTCAGTACTCAAAAAACCCTACTTAGATTGGTATTATTACTCCCCCTATTTTTCAGAAGAAGAATTTCAAGGTCAAGTGTTTTGAATAATTTGCCCAAAGCCATTCAGTGACAAGTGGTGTGGTCACGATCCTGAACTGGAAATTTTTAGCTACTGTTCTTTATCACGTTCTTACCAATTTCTGTACTCCTACAACACAGATTATACATTCTTCTAGTAATATTTTTGCATTAATATTTCTACTTGTTGATGGTGAGAGAGTTGATAGGGTGTTGTGTGTGTGTGTGTGTGTGTGTGTGTGTGTGTGTGTGACACATATGTTGACTTCCCAATCTGGTCATCTGTCAGGTTTTGGGGGACAGTAATCAAGTCTCCCACACTGAACTGGGAATTCCCAAAAGGCCATTTGCACATCACTAGCTCAGATACCACAGTGGACAAAACATAATGACCTGATATAAACGATGGAGGCACAGGAAATTCATCAACCAGTCTGAGCCTTCAGCACTCTGCTGTACCTCCCACGGATCCCAGTGGGTTTTCACAGGCTTTTAAGTGGAAGTTCTCTGTTGTTGACTAAAAATGATTCTTTTGGAAAAAAACAAAACATTAGTATGATATACCACATTTACAGCTTTGATGATTTAACTGGAAATTCATTTTTGCCTGTTGGTCATTTAATTCTGAGAATCGGCTGTAAAATGCTTCAATTTGGACATCTTTCAGATTATTTTACCCAGAGAGAGTTTGTAAGTTGTGAAGACATGCATTTCCAAGAGCCTCAAGAGCTTCTGAAATTGTCATTAACAGTTCTCCTCAGTGTTCCACTTTAATGAGATGAGTGGTGGTGACAGAAGAAGAAAAATAACAGCCCCATCTTTGTGTTTTGTAATGAATAATAAAGTATTTTAACCTCTTTAGGGACTTAATACCACGTTAATCCTTTAATCCCTGGAAAAACTAATTTTGTTGACATGAAAAGGGGATATTTGACTTCGTCCAATTAATTTTCTATCTTAGAGAAACCATGATTATGAAGATTAGATTGAATGGATTTATTAGAACTACCATATCGTATATCAAGTAGTGGCTTTTGACACCAAAAAGGAGCATCAAAAGCAGAAATTCTGTGTCCCCCTTTTGTTTGCACTCACCCACTTTGAAGTGTCAGGGCTTTGAGTCCTCACACTACACCAAAGTACTTCCATCTGCAGTGACTCAGCCACCACTGTGGTGCAGCCATTAAACCAGGGACTTGCTGACATTCCTGTAATACCAGCTCTCTCTCTTATTTCTTCACTCTCTGTCTCTCTCTCTCTCTCTCTCTCTGTTTCTCCCTGAGTCCCCAATTTAGGACTGTGCTTGTGAGGAGGCTGCAATGCATGCTGCAGAAACATTCTTAACAGTTAAAAGTTAGCAAAGTGTGAACTCAATTTTAAATTACACAGTGAGGGGAGCGCACCATTCAAATCATCCTCAGAACAATGGATTGGAATTGGAGATGGAAGATAAATGGTTGGAGATTTAATTATTTTTGCATTGGACTTCAACATGCAGACATGGAAAGGTTTTAATTCCATCTCCACACCCAACCCCCAGCCAGAATCAAATTTACAGGGATGAAAGAGAACAAATGATGAAAAGTAGAGGTTACAATAGGGCTGCAATATTTTAATGGTGCAGTACAATGCCTCTGGACTCTTCCGGCTGAACATAGTCCCTTAAGGTCAGAAAATGGGAAATGGAAAACATCAAGGTGACCCTTACATTTTTATCCCAGTAAGCACCGTTCGTAGTCATCATTTGCCATCAGCCTGTCACCCCAGCTGGAAGGCAGGAACAGATCAGATCAGATATGTTGGCATTCCTTACGTGTCTTGCCCAGTCCTCGGCATGTAAGCAGTGTTATCTTACACAGTGCTTTCTACTGAGGAATGACACGCTGTGACTGAGAAGAAATGACACTGACATTTTGTAGGTGGCCTGTAATGGAGCACAGCAAAATGAGATGTTTGGGAAAGAGTCTGGAATCTGACTCATGGTCTTACATCCTCCAGCTCTGTAGCAATGGACAGACTGCTTGACTTATTTAAGACTCAACTGTCTTGTCTGTGAAATGGGGGAAATAGTGTCAACTTCTTAGTGCTTTTACAGAGTTATAAAAGGCAGTATAATGAAAGACCTCAGTGTGATGCTTAGCAAGCAGAAAATGCCAGGTGGATGCTATAGTGACTCGTTCTCTTCCTCATGTAGAAATTACTTATATCATTTAATTGGGTTGGCCTACGTAATAGAAGTTTATGAAATTATTGGGGTTACCTGGCTTAACCTTGAAAAGCAAAATGGTTTGCTTAATATTAGGATCTTACTGATTCTCTGATGGACTGGAACCAAGAATTCTGACTGTTCAGTCAGAGCTATTTCCATGACCTCAGGTAGCTTGGTTTGATCAACTGCTGATCATATTTTATGGAAAGTATTTCTCATCTAATTCATCTTTTCCTAGGAGACTGAATGCAACCTCGTGCTGGCTTATCTGCTCTGCCCCAGGCCCACTTCTAATCACAAATATTCCTATGTATGTATAAATATTCCTTTATATGTTTGAGTTCAACATTGACTTACCTCAATTCAGGACTTCCATTTTGTTATCAATGGTGATATGTTGATTTTACCTTAGAAACTATTTTTTTGCTGAACTTTTGTTCTAAATGCCATAATCTATCAACTAGATACCTGCTTTTGGGCATATTTCAGTTCCCAAATAAGAAACTCCCTTTTTTTCAACTTGCAGTCTTCTTAGGCAGCCAGACCAGAGCCAGGGACCAAGCATTCCCTACTCTGCTGGAAAGAAACTGAGTAAGCAAGTTTCAAGATTCCAGGTGAAGCCCTGAGCTGATTAGAGCAAGTCGAGTTCTATCTATACGTGGCAGTGGACATGCCAGGCCCTTTTGCTTGTAAGATTACTGTGTTCATTTCCAGGCTACCAGGTGTGAGATCAAAATGCTCCTCAACCCCATCCCTGGGCAGGTGCAGTAGACAGTGAAGGAGGAAAAAGCATAGATATTTTTCCAGGCATGGCCCAGGCAAGGAGAGTTATCATTAAGGTCTGCCACACCTCCTGGAGAAGTATTGCATCTGTTCCTGCCAGAGCAACTTCTGAGCATGTTTTCTGTCTTCTCAAAGCTCCACAGTCTTCAGAAAATAATTTTACTTAAAGGAACCATTTATGTCAATGGAAATTTCCCATAAGATCCTGGTAGCAGACAGATCTGTGGGTGCTGGATGTGGCCTAGATAGCCAAAGTAAAGGGAGAAAAAACAAAAAGGTGATCTATGTGGTGAAAATTAACTTATTCAGTTAAAAACTATTTTATTGCATACCTTTTCTATACCACAGGCTAAGGAGTGATGAGAAATGCTAAATGCCTTTACGGAGTCTCCAATGTTTTGGTTTTTTACACCTAAACATATGCTGGAGTCCTAAGTACTCACAGAAAGAAACCTCTTATTTGTAGAGCTGTTTAGAACTTTCTAAATATCTGTCATAATTCAAACCTTAAATTCAAGGCTTCTTTCTTTGCTGAGAGCTGAATTCTTATGGAGAGGGGGTGGAACCTTTAAGAGGCAGAACCTATTGGAAGGTCTTTCACTTTCTGTGGGTGTATTTTTGAAGGAGTTATTGGGACCCCACTGCTTTTCCTCTATCTTTTGCTTCTGGCCATGAGTTGAGTGGTTTTTCCATAAACTGATGCTATTGCCTCACCACAGGCCCAAAAAAAAAGAGACCAGTTAATCATGAACCAGAACCCACAAAACTGGAAGCCAAAACAACTTTTTCCTTTTTCATAAGTTGCTTGGGTCAGGTACATGCTACCATAACATACAGCTAAATGAAATGCCCTATTGATAGTGCCATGAGTGTATTTTAATTCTCATTTTACATAGGGGACATTGGAGACTAGGGAGATTGTCACCCTAAAGTATGTAACAGTTGGTTTTTAGTTTCCATGTCTCAGAGTGAGTTTGCCACAAACTGGAAAACTTTGCCATAAGAATAAGAACTGACACATTGGTCCCTCTTGTCAATCTCAAGAGAGGTGCATTGCTTACCAGAGACCTCCTGGAGACCACCATGACTCACCTGTATGAAGCTGCAGAAATTCCCACCCTTATCCTCTCTGAGTAGTATCACATCTAACAAGACCCCCTTAGGCCACCACAATGTCATCTCAGGATAGCTAAAGCTGGCAGTCCCTAGTTGTACTGTTGGCTAATGCAAAGCCAGGTGACACAGAAATCAGTCTTAGGCACAAATGTATTTAAGATTGAAGTGAATTTTAAATAGGTGTTTTGAAAGAGTTGTGTTTTAGTCACTGGAGTGCCCCTAACCTGAATGACTGTACCTGAGAAGAACCCAAACCCTGTCCCTTCAATTTATTCCCAGAAATGCCTAGTTTCTTGCTCTGGTCTGGCTGCCTGAGAAGCCAGGGAAGTTGAAAGATGGGCACATTCTTATTTGGTGAAAGATATTCTTAAAACATTATCATCTTTGATACATGTAATTGCCTGCCCCACTCCTTTGCCCTGCCCATAGCTGTTCAACAGTAGGGCCTGCTGACTCTAAGAAAAACGTCCAGAGGGACTTCTATGGGAAAAACACTCAGCTGGTCCATCTTCATGGCAGGAACTTTCAGTTCTTTCCCTCTCTCTGAGCTCTAAGGACTACACAGTATCCTGATTCCACTGTCAGTTCTGCTTTCAGTGGAGAGGAATTTTAAGTCTTCACTCTTCACTTTGGCTCCAGCCTTTCTGCCTACCCACTTCATGGTTTCAAGAAGAAGGGGGGAAACTTTCAAATGTATTTATGCTTTTTTTTATCTCTGAGTGGTGATCCACCAGGCTAGAAAGGAAGAGTTGTTTTTGTTGAATATTTTAAGTAGATAAGCATTTCCTTATGAGAAATAACTGCTTCTGTAGATCCAGGTCCTTGCTAAACTATAATCTGAAGAACACAGAAATGTCAAGCCTTTGCCTATTTGCAGTTTAGGAGAGGAAGAGGGAGACCTGAATATCTAAACAATGAAAAAAAAAACCCAAAGTTTGAGCTGTGGGCCATTTAAATAAAATTATATAGACTCATTCCCCATGGATCACTATGTCCATGTGTAAATTTGCCACATAACCCCTTAACCCTTCAGCCCTTCCTCTGTGGAGTCTCCATCTGTGACAGTACTTAGTCTTTCTGAAGCACATTCTCCTGCCCATCATTAAAGTAGGATTTTTTCTGTCTCTTCTTTCAAAATCTATCTCTCTCCTCTTCTTGAGTTTCCAAAACTGGACCAGTTTCTTGTTCCTAGTAGAATAACAAATAGTTAATATAGTATAAGTGATTAGATTTTCTTTCTACCATTCCCTCCTCCTCCCTCTCCCTCTAATTATGGTAGATTTTATGATATAAAGGGCCAAAAACTTCTGTTTAAGCTGGAGGCATGAGAGCACTATGGGTTGGAGGCCTGAAGGTAGGTCTGGCAGAAGCTAGATGTTCAGCTTTGAAAGGACTGGACAAATTGGGCAGATGGGAAACTGCATTTGGAGGTCATCTTTCTGGAGCTGGCTTGGCCCTGACCCAATAGCAGATAAGGGCTTTGGAAGAGCCATTACATTCCGTTCTGTCTGTCATTTGCAGATTAGATCTCCCTGGATAGTTTCTCACACTGCAGACTCTTAGCATGCACTCCTGCTCTCTCTGTCAATAATCCATCAATTAAGGGCTGCTAATAATATGCATCGACACAGCAGGTTAGGCAGACGTGGTCCCATTGGTCGGCCAGCTCTTCAAGTAAATGATTGTAGGATTATCAACCCTTCCATTGACGTTTGCTTCATTCTTCTCTCCCTTGTCCCTGGTGAATGCAAGAGAGAACACCATTCAAACCTAAAGGCTCGAAAAACAAAAGAGTAATCTCAGCATGAGGGCCTGAAAAGCAATTCAGATCAAGAGAATACAGAAGCAACCCATGGCTTTCCTCCCTCTCCTCTCTGTCTTCTCCCATCTTTGTGCTGAAATTGTCATTTTTGGAGAGTCTAGCAGATTAGACAGGGGTGTCAAAACCCTCCAATCCTTTAAGCCCAGTGTGCATAGGGAGCAACCTGTATGGGAAAGGTCCTGGATATCCATCCCAAAGAAAGGGAAGGCTATTATGATTATTCTATACCTTCTCCCTGCAGGTTGGTAACACATGGCTACAGATAGAAACAAAGGTGTGCCATGAAACTGGCCTTTGAAGGACTAGGGGCACTTCTCTGTCAAGGGAGATAATGGAGGGTCTGTCTGCCTTTTCCCTCCTGCCCTCTCCTCTCTAGCAGCTCTAGTCCCAGGAGGAGTTTCAGTGTTGCTGGACAGTGGCAATTTAAGCAGAATGGTGGTGGGTTCTCGGCTCTGCAGTGGGAGGCTAAGAAGGACTGGGGCTGATTTCGGAATTATGGTTCTGTGATGAGGCCATCCAGAGACTCAACCCAGTCTGAGTCTATAAATACAAGCAAATCTAACACCTCAGTTTTCCGTGCCTTGCAAGTAGGGTGAAGTGGGAAGAGAACACAGGAACCAAGCCAATGAAGACAGGAAATGTAAGGAAAGAAGGGGTTGGGCAGCTGTGTGCTCCATCTTTGATCTTGGCATGGTGTGCTGTTAGTATATTCATGTTAACATGATTCCACCTAGCAGGCAAGGAGAGGGGGATAAGTGACTCTCCTGCAGACTCGCCATCATGCAATCCCTGTGTCAGTGTGCTATGACAGCTATAAAAATACTACAGAACAAAAGGTTTAGATGACAGGGATATATTTCTGTACTGTCCTCAAGGCTGGAAGCCTGAGATGGAGGTGTTTTATCTGAGGCCCATCTGCTAATCATGCAGATGGCACACTTCTCACTGTGACCTCACACATTTCTTTGTGCATACATCCCTAGTGTCTTTGATATGTCTGTGTTTCCTCTTCTCATGAGGACACCAATCACGTTGGATCAGGGTCCATCCTAATATCCTCATTTTAATGTAGGTGCTGCTTTAAAGGACCTACTTATAAATGTAGTGCATTCTTGCACATTGGGGTATAGGACATCAATATATGAGTTTAGCCCATAGCAGTCTCCAGGAATAGCTCTGCTGAGCGCTGAGAAGAATTGAACCTCAAAAGACATTTTGCCCTGAGCAGTGCTTACTTATAGAAAAGAGATTACCAAGATGGTAAGGATTTTTTTCTGAGCTACTGCTACAACCAGCAAGAAACAAATTTCTGCCAAAACATGAGAAAAAAAGTTGTAATGGATTTGGGTTTAGAAGTACACTGTAGAGAAACATTTTTCTTAGCATCACCTATCCCAAAATTTCAACTAGATTCCAGAAGGCAGTTAATGATAGTAGGAAGAGGTTGCCAAGGACATCTGCATTTTCCAAAAAGCAGACTGGACAAATCTCTATCAGAGTCTTGTAAGCATTGAAGATTATGTTCATTGCTCCTAATTCATTGCTCCCATGTCCATAGCTACCTGGCTTGCAGTCTGTCACATCAGAATGAACAGAGCACATTTTCCTGTTCTATTGATGGCCAGGTGACTTGGTCAAGTGACATGCAAGAGAAGCAAATATGCTATGTGCACATAACCAATTAGCTTGGTCCTATAGTGTCCTTGTGGTCTGCCAGGACCACACGGTTCTAGAATGTAGTTGTATGGAATACATTTACACTTGAACAGCATCCCATGAGAGAGAAAAGCAAATGTGTGCTGCTGTAGCCCCTGAGATTGTGAAGATCTCTTTTACTCAACCAAAACTGACAACATCCATGTTAAGTAGAGCTGCCCAATAAGGGTCAGTCCTTGAAATCTGGTCCATCTCCTAACCTTTTCCATCTGGGGACACTGGCTGCCAACTTGGTCGCTCTTTCACTTCTAGGGTAGTCTGGCTCTCCTCCTGCACTGTAAGCTTCTCCTTGATCACTGTACTACCATGTCAATTACTTGTGCAAAGAGAGTTTTGCTTTCAAGCAGACTCGAAACCATCAATTTGGTATAATCATCTTGATCCTGGGATCTGTACACTTGCCTGGCATTAGCCAAGTATTTCCCCTTGGCTACCCTGGTTTTCACAGGGGAGCTAATATCAAAGATCTCCGTTGGTTACAAATGTCGTCTTTGTGAGAGTTGCCTTAAGAAGGTAGGGGTTAGGTACACACCACTTTTATAAGTTTAAGAAGCATTTAAATATTAAAAGCTTGTGCTGGAACTTCAGGTTGATGAGAATTGGATAAAGTGCAATCCTTGGTTTATTTACTATAATACTACATCAGCATTAGTCCCCTAAAGGCTCTCTATTTTTTGTTTGATTGTTGCTTGGTTCTTTAAGAATTAATGGTCATTGTATTAGTTCTCCATTATTGCTGTTACCAATTATTACAAAGTTAGTGCCTCAACACAGCACATACATATTCTCTTGTAGTTCTGGAGTTCAGAAATCTAACAATATTCTTCTCAAGGGAAAATCAAGTTGTCAGGGCTATGTTCCTTTCTGGAGGTTCCAGAAAATCATCCATGTCCTCAACTTTTCCAGCTTCTTTGGCTCATGACTACTTCTGTCTTCAAAGCCAGCAGCGGCCAGTTGAGTCTTTCTCAGAGTCTATGACCTAACATTGACTCCATTGCCTCCTTTTATGTTTATGGACCTCTTTGGGAAGTCACTATTCCATAGCCACAATCATCCAACTGGTACTAGCAGGTACCATGAATGTTCATTCCCCAGGCAGGCTTCCTATCTCCTCTAATCAGGGCAACTACTATTCTGAAAACTTTATGATTAACTTGCTTTATTTTATACTTTTAATATACACACACACACGTTGATCTATGCATCTATCTACATATCTATTGATTTTTGTTTTTCTGAGCAGTTGCTGTTTTAAATGTTATCTGTGCACCTGTGCAACTCTTTAATCTTACACATGTAATCCTATTAATAGACTGTCCTTCCAATAAACTATGAGAATTCCTGTTTTCTCACTATCATTATTACTAGATATCATAATAAATATTTAAATTTATTGCTAATTTTTATGGGTGAGGCATAACAGAGTCTCTTCTAGTAAAAAAAATGTTGAGGGCCAATACCAAACTATGTACACTAGTTATTTCATTTAGTATTACTTTGTATATTTATTTCCAAATATTTAAATGGTTCTAACATTTGTCTTTTCTAATGGAAATAGCAATATATTGTCTTCAAGTTTTGATAGTCTATCCTTAGTTTCTTTTAAGGTGTTTTGCCAACTTTCAATGGAGCTTTTAATTTCCTGGTAGTCTCTTCAAATCTGTTTCATGTATTCTATATTTTCTTTATAATCTTTATCAAATGTTTCTCTCCTTTTTTGTGTGTTCCTCCCTTTTTCTGTCTGTATCTTCCTGAGAGATGCTTCCTGAGAGCATTTCTTTTATTACTCTACTCATATCCTGCTTTACCTGATTTAATATTTCAGTTTTGAGCTCGTCTACAAGATCCTGAAGATATCTCTTAATGTCCATTGAAACCATGTCTGATGTTGTGTGTTTGCTGCCCTCAGTTTCCCTTGTTTTTCCTTCTCCTCATTCAGTGTTCCCCAGGGTTCTGGGCTGGGAGTCTCCTCCTGTCTCTCTCTCCTGTCATGGCCTTGGCTTCCTCCACACAGGTTACAGTGCAGGTCCCAGCACCTTCCCTGTTGACCACGTTTCCTCCAAAGCACACTGGCGAGGGAACTCCGCCCTTTCCCACCTGCTCTTGTCACTGAGGTATAAGCAGGCTGCATATGCCTGCCCCTCCCCACTGGACCGGCCAAACTTCAGGGGCGATCACCCGGTCAGTGTGTGCTAGTCACAAGGAATCGATCTGGGACGTCTCACTGGGTCCTGGCCAGGGGTGCAGCCCAGTCCAAGCAAATCACACGAATCTGCTCTGGGGAGGGAGCAACCAACCGAAGTCACTGTCACTCCCAGTTCAGGCTCCTCCTGCCTGATTCCAACATGTCGCCCACCTGGTCACACCCTTCCCGTGGTAGGGGGTCTCACTCCTAGCACTGACCGTGGATCAGTGAAGTTTCTTCCACGGGCTCCACTCTCCTCTCTCTGTTGGGTTCACCAACCCCCAACTTCAGCGCTGCTGTGCTTCCTGTGAGTGGAGGTGGGAACGAGTTTGGGCGGCTCTGCCTGCCAGCGTGGATTCAAGCTGGTGCAATCTTGGTGGGTCATCGTGAAAACGCTGTGTCCCTTTAGTTTTTAGCTGTTTCAGTTGTAGTCCCGAAGTATTTGATGAGCTTTTTTAAGTTTTAATTTCTTCCTGTGTCAAGAGGATCCATCTCCCTCTGTCTGGGTCTCTCCAGGGTATTTTATTCTGGCATATGAATTGTTTCTCCCAGGAGGCTTTGTATTCTGTTCCTCACTGATCGGCCATCTTGTCTTCTCCAGTTATCCCCACTTTTGTTTCTGAAGTTGCAATTAAATAGGAAAATTATTGCCCTTTCAGGGTTATGGGAATGCTCCTGAAAGAGATATTTAATAGGATTTCTGAGCGAAACAGGATCTTAGGATAGGTCAACCATGGAATTCATCAGAAGAAGGAAATAGGAATAGAGACATATGCCCACACACATGTGATTCAGGTGAGATTTAAATGCAGATGGTCTCAACCTAGAGCCAGAACACTCTGCCATTACATTATTGGCTATACGAAGAGTCAAAGAATAGTAAGGGCTCTGTTGGTAATATACCTACATGCACATGTCCTCTTTCCCCTTCTATTGCTTCCCTCCTTGTCTGTATAATAGAAGTTTCAATATGAAAATTTTCTGATACCTATTTCAGATATTATTTTCAGTGGAAAGAGATTCAGTTTGAATCCAAAAAAGTAGACCATATCCAACTTTTGTGACTCAGTGTAACATCTGGAACTATACAAGGATAACATGGCCTTTTTCACAAGAATTTATTGTTCTTGGACATATTTAAGCAGAGATAATGTAAATTAGTAGGCATAGTTGTTTATTCATTCTCTGAACATTTACTAAGGATTTATTATATGCCACATATTCTGGTAGACATTAGAAATATTAAAGCTCACAAAAGAAGGTTCTTATTCAAAGCCAGACAAAGCATCATGGATAATGAGTGTCAAAAACTCTGAAATGATGGCCAAGCCATCAATGAATTTTTCAGTCCAGTTCAAGGATCTGGATAAAAACACACAACTCCATGACCTATTGGTGCATTTTTCATATCCAATACTTCTATATATGTGTATATATCTACTTATGTCACAAAGTATTGGTTAGATTTGAAAGTCAGGAAGAAAAACAGCTTATTTTGAATTCTTGCTCAGATACCTGGCTTCTCAATTTAGTTCCACTACTGTCTTTCTCTATGACTTTGAGTAGGAGCCTACTCTCTTTACCTTTGATGCCCTGTTAAGAGACACGAGTGAGTGACAGTGCCTCATTGCAAACTTACATATTTCCATCATTTTAAAAATCATTTTAAAACTGCCTTTTTTTTTCAAGTGAAACTTTATGAAAGAAGGCCAGTACTTCATGCATAAATACATAGCAAGTAGTATGTAAAGTGCTGTAGCCTCATGTGAGGCCTGAATCCTGAGCCACTGGGTGCATCTTCACTCACTCACAGTCATCCCCCAGTGGCTCCTGAGGGTATTTATGAGGACTTGTAGGACTCCTCAGAGCTAAATTGGAACCAGTAAGCATGATGAACTGTAAAGTTTGGATGAGCTTTTATATTTTAACTCTACCAATCTATTTTTGTTTTGCAGTTAAGGAAGACTTTCTGAAAGCAAAAGTGAGCTGATTTCACTTCTGACATCGGAAATACAGACCACTTGGCAAAAAACAAGAGAACAGTCACTCCAGGCACAGGATATAGAGTGTTTGCCTCTGCTTTATTGGTACATGGCTTCCAGAAGATGGTGGAAGCCCCTGTGTTGAAGAACCACCTGTTTTTTGTACGTCATCCTCTACTGCTTAGTAGCTGTGTGCCTTTTGGTAGGTTGCTTAACATTTCTGAGCCTCAGTTTCCTTTTCTGTAAAATAGACAATTAATAGCAGGGTGGGTTGTGGTGAGCATGGGAAGGATGAGGATATATATTTACCATCAAAACTTTCAGTACAGTTCTAATGAATGTAGTGCCCCAAATATAATAGCTAATGCTAGGTATGTTTTACCTGAAGACTGGTAAAGCCCTCCTCCTACTGCCTACACTCAGCAATTCCCACTTAGAACAACTCTTCCAGCATTTCTGCAGCTTCTGAAATCCCCATATTGGCAACAGTTTGTGCTTTGTCTCTGCCGTATTTGATAAATACACATATTACACCATATGCCTTCTGCCTTAAGGTGTAAACACTTCTACTTTATTCATCAAAAGTATCATCTCACAAGATCAGCCATTAAAAGTTCTTCACATCATTCACACAAACAGAAATAGAAGTTGCAGAAACAGGGCAAAGGCATGTTTTTGTTTTTAAGCCTTTAAATATCATCTCACAAAACCAATTTTCATTTTGTTCTCCAAGGGATTAATTTCTGAACAGTGAATATTTACTGATGTCAGGTTAGAAAAGCAGTCAACACCAGGATCGACTAGTGTGGCAAGATTAGTCTTCAAATAAAGAATTTAAAATCTGTTTTAAGACCATGTAACTGCAACTTCCTTCAAAAGCTTTCAATACCCTGAGAAAGGTAGCAAGTTTCTGAGGCTGGGGTTGAAGGGGTTGGGTACATATGGCTCACAGGCAGCTAGAAGTGAGGAAGGGAAGGCAGTAAAATGAAGAAAATTTTCTCTTTTGTTGGTGTCATAAGAAGGGGTCCATGGTTAGGCACCACACCAGTGCAGGGATGATTAAGTTGTGAATGTCATCCATAAGTTTTGGCAGGATGGTGTTGGGCAAAAGTCACTGTTCATATGACCAACACAATAATAGCCATGTTTGGTCCTGAAGTATTTGGTGGGACCTAAAAGTTTCTTTCATGATGAAGCTACACCTGTCCTCAGTCCTCTCATCCTAATACTTGACCATGTTCTCCTCCTTCCAATTTTAACCAATTCTCTGGATGCATGGTTTCAGAGACCTCCTTATTCACACTGCAGTGCATCCTCTGGAGCCCTGTTATGGAATGGACACCTGATGATAGCCTTCTGCTAATCTTGGTAAGAAAATTTTCTCCAGGATGCCTGATTCCTGTCTCTATGTGTCCCTGTACCATGTTGGGTTTGGCAAAGTTCACTGTGTAGGTCAGGGTGTAGGATTTGGAATCTGACTGGCTGGATCTAGTTCCCAGCTTCACTTTGAGTCAACCAACCTAAACCTCAGGCTCCTCATATGTAAAACAAGGATCATAATAATAACACCAAGCTTATAAAATTGTAAAAGACTTAAACAAAGTAGTTCATGTGATACACACAGTAAATGCCGAATTAAACTGTAGCCAATTATTGTGTAAGACATAAATAGTGGGTGCTCAATGAATGTGTGCAAAATCCATTTGTAAATAAAAGATCCCTGTTGTGAGTTAAATTATGACCCTTTGTGCTAGTCAGACTTGTGCTACTACAACAAAATACACAAATTTTGGCTCACAGTTTCAGTGGATTCAGCCTATGGTTTCATGGCTCTATTGCTTTGGGCCAGTGCAGTACATTACATCATGGTGGAAGTACATGGTAGAGAAAGCTTTTCATCTCTTGGTAGAAAGTGAAAACACCATTTTCATCATCTCTCTGTGCCTGAAGTGATGGCCATTCCCATCACCTCTCCACCATCACAGCAACCTAGAAAATGACAAAACAAAGAAGCAAAATGCAATCTCAGACCTCCAGCTCACCCAGAACAAGCAGGAGTCACCAACATAGAACAAAATGGGAGATACACACATGAAATTCTGAAAAGATAGCAACTGAATTATAGAAACAAATCTATGAGGCAACAGAGAAAATCAGATCAAAAATAATATCTCAGGCTAAAAAAGAAATGTTAGCACATATAACCAAAATGCTCAGCACATCTAGAGCAGAGATAGATAAAATAGATGGTGATAGAAAGAGAATGAAAATTGTGACTGATAAATATAGGAAACAAATAGACAGCATGAAACAGTTTCAAGCAGGTATGCAGGAGATAAAAGATCCCATTGAAAACCTCTTGAATTAAACTGAAGATAGACGTTCAAACTTTAAAGATAGGATCACAGCTAGTGACCATGAAAGAAAAGACCTCTTATAAATAACAAAATATCAGGAAATGACAATTCAACAGCTACAAGATGATGCCAAAAAATAATAATGTAAGAATAATGGGTGCCAATGAAAAATCAGGACTCAACACAAACAAAATAAAATAAATTATTTGCAAAAGTAATAGCATAAAAGTTCCCAAGCATGGAAAAAAATCTGGCATACAGATAAGTGAGGCATATAGAATATCTTTTAGGCATAACCAAAATAAATTTACACTGAGACATATAACAATCAACATCCCAGAAATTCAGCACAAGAGCAGAATATTAAAAACTGTTAGAGAAAAGAAACAGATCATCTAAGGGTAATCCCATCAGAATTACAGTAAACTTCTCAACACAAACTCTCAAGACAGGAAAAGCTTGGAGTAAAGTATTTCAAATCCTGAAAGAAAACATCCTCCAACTGAGACTGATGTACCTTGCAAAACTGTCTTTCAAAATCAATGGAGAAATAAGATACTTCCATGACAAAAAACAACTGATGAAATTCATGACCACCAAAACACTACAAAGGATACTAAAAGATACTCTAGGCAGAGACAAAGATGACCATAATTCCAAGAACAACAACAAAAAGAAAGCACCATGCAGGGCAAGCTTAAACAGAGAGGAAAAGCAGGGACCCAACAGCAGGCAAATGACATGATAAAGACAAGCCAATAAATATCAGTTATTACCATAAATATAAATGGCCTGAATTCACCAATCAAAACAAAAACAATAACAGAATGGCAGAATGCATCAAGAAACAAGATCCAATATTATGCTGTATACAAGAAATGTATTTAACGTAGAAAGAGAGTCATAGATTGAAAGTCAAAGGATGGCAAACAATACTTTATGCAACAGGAACTCAGAAAAAATTGGGGTAGCTATCACGTTTGCAGACAATGTGAACTTCCAACTAAGAATGATTAAAAGATGTAGAGAAGCTAATTTCATACTTGCTGGGGGAAAAATTCAAGAGGAAGAAATAACAATCATAAATATATATGTACCAAATACAATAGCACCCAACTATACAAGGCAAATACTAATAGACATGAAAAAAAAATATAAGCAATAACACAGTTATAATTGGAGGCCTTAATATCCCATTATGACAAAGAAACAGGTCAACAAAACAAAAAGCAGCAAATAAATAACAGAACCCAATCAAACCTGTGAAAAAAAGGACTTAGTAGATGTTTACAGAGTGTTCCATTAAAAACGTCAGAATACACATTCTTCTCAACTGCACACGGGGCATTCTCTAAAATAGACCATATGCTAGCCCACAGAACATGATGAAGTAAATACAAAGGAATTGAAATTATTCCACGCATGTTATCTGAGCATAGTGCAAAAATATTGGAAATCACTGACAATAGAAATTGCAAAAACTCCAAGAAATCATGAAAATTAAATAATACCCTCCTAAAAATCAATGGGTCACACATGAAATTGAAGAAGAAATTAAATAATATCTACAATTAAATGAAAATGCAAGTACAACTTATATAAATCTATGGGAAGGAATGAAAGCTCCCCTAAGAGGAAAAATTATAGCAGTGAATACTCATGTTAGGGAATCAAAACAAAGCACAAATAACTGAATGGTGCATCTGAAGTCTCTAGAAAAATATGAACTGTTCAATCTCAAAGCCCAAAGAAGGGAGGAAATTATAAAGATCAGAGCAGAAATTAACACATTTGAGACTAAGAAAGCAATATAAAGAATTAATGAATCAAAGAGTTGGTTCTTTGAAAGAATAAATAAAATTCATTAACCTCTAGCTAACCTTATCAAAAAGAGGGGAAAAAACCCCTCAAAGTCACACAGTAAGAAATAAAATCACTACAGATCCTGTGGAAATTCACAAAATGATTGATACTTCTTCAAAAATCTATATTCCTATAGAATGGAAAACACAGAAGAAATGGACAGATTCCTGGAAACATATTAATTACCAAAACTGGGTCAAGAAGATATAAAAATCATGAACAGCCCAAAATCAATTAATAAAATTGAATATGTAATTAAAAACTTACAAACAACAACAAAAAAGCCCAGGTTGTGATGGATTCACAGCTGAATTCTACAAGAAATTTAGAGAAAAGTTAACATCAATACACCTCAAACTTGTTCAAATTGAAAGGGAAGCAGTTCTCCATAACTCATTTCTTGGAAGCAAGATTTATCCTGATAGCAAAGCCAAAGAAAGACTCATCCAAAAAGAGAACTACAAGCCAATCTCCCTGATGAACATAGAATCTAAAACTCTTAATAAAACACTAACATAAAGAAAGCAGCATGCTCCCTTACTGTTTTCCGCCTTGCTGTTTGCAACTGCCGTGAACTGAGGTCCCACCATGCCTCACTGCCTTGGAGTCAACTGAGTATGGACTGAAACCCCCAAAAACTATTACAGGAGGAGCTAAAGATGACTGATCAGTGAGCAACAAAATACAAAGCCTCTCAGGAGAAACAACTCATATGCCAGAATGAAACATCCTGGAGAGATCCAGACAGAGAGAGATGGATCCTCTTGACATAGGAAGAAATTGAAATGAAAAAAGCTCATCAAACATGGAGTCTTAGGGGTACAATTGGAACAGTTAAAATTATTGGTCATGGTGCTTTTGCTGCGACCCACCAAGTTCATGCCTGCCTGAATTTGTGTTGGTCTGAATTTGCACTGGCAGAGTCACCCAGATATGTTCCCTCTGCCACTCACAGGAGCTGCAGCCACACTGAAGTCAGGGGTTGGGGAGCCCAACAGAGAATGGAGCTGGTTAGGGGACCTTCATTAATCCATGGTCAGTGCTGGGAACACGGTCAGTGCACATGGGAAGGGTGTGACCAAATGGGCAACATGTTGGAATCAGGTGGGGGGAGCCTGAATTAGGAACAGCAGTGATTTCACTTGGTTGCTCCCTCCCCAGAGCAGATTTGTTGGATTTGCTTGGATGGGGTCACGCCCCTGGCCAGGACCGAATAAGCCATCCCAAATCAATTCCCTATGCCTAGCACACCCTAACCTGGTGAAGGCCCCTGAAATTTGGCTGGCTCAGTGGGGAGGGGCCAGCATACGCAGCCCCTGCTTACACCTCAGTGACAAGAGCAAACAGGAGAAGGCAGAAATCCCTCACCAGCATGCTTCAGAAGAACCATAACCAACAAGGAAAGGGCTGAGACCTCCACTATACTCCTGTATGGAAGAAACCAAAACCATGACAAGAGAGAGAAACAAGGAAAGGCCCCCAGCCCAAAACCCTGAGATCACTGGTCCAGTAGAGGGAAAAACAAGAGACTGAGGGCAGCAAACATGCAACATCAGACATGGCTTCAAAGGACATTAAGAATATCTTTGGGACCTTGTAGATGAGCTCAAAACTGAAATATTAAATCAGGTAAAGCAAGATATAAGTAGATTAATAAAAGAAATGCTAAGCATCTCTCAGGAAGACACAGATGGAAGAAGGAAGGAACACACAAAAAAGGAGAAAAACATTCGATAAAGAATATAAAGAAAATATAGAATACATGAAGCAGATTCAAAGAGACTACCAGGAAATTAAAAACTCCATTCAAAGCTGGAAAAATGCCTTAAAAGACACTAAGGATAGACTATCAAAATGTGAAGACAAGTTGGCAATGTGTGATCATGAAAGGAAAGATCTCTTAAAAATAACAAGGAAACAGGCAGTAACAATACAAAGGCTAGAAGATGACAAGAGAATCTATAATTTAAGAATAAGAAATGTGAATGAAGAAGCAGGAATACAAACAGGTGAATTACAAAGGCTATTCACAGAAATAATTAAGGAAAACTTCCCAAGCATGGGAAAAGAAAATGACATTCAGTTATATGAGGAATACAGAACTCCAGCCGCCTACAACCAAAACAGAGATACACCCAGACATATGATAATCAAGATACCAGAAATTCAATATAAAAACAGAATATTAAAAGCCATCAGAGAAAAGAAACAGATTACCTATAAAGTTAAGCCCATCAGGATCATGGCTGACTTCTTGACACAGACCATCAAATCAAGAAGAGCTTGGAATGAAGTATTCCAAGCCCTGAAAGAAAATAACCTACAGCCCAGATTGATGTATCCTGCAAAACTGTCACTAGAAATTAATGGAGAAAAAAGATGCTTCCATGACAAAGAGCAACTGGGCGAGTTGTGACCACCAATCCAACCCTACAGAGAATGCTGAAGGACATCCTAGAGAGAGAGCAAGAAAAATACCAGGACTTTAGGAACAGTGGCAGAAAGGCCTCAATGAACAGGACAGGCAGTAGAATGAAGGAGAAAAGTAGACAAATAAAGGCAGAAAAATAGCATAGCAGAAATGAGGCAGAGAAGGATGGCTAGAATCTCTAGCATAGATGGCCTTGATACACTATATTGTTAATAGTGTACCAGGATTTAAAACCCACATTACTCACACCACTCTGCTTAGATATATTGTATTCTGTTCCATTCATTCTACTAGTACTAGATTTGAGAGCACAGACAGCTTTCCCAAAACTAGCAGGATATAGTATGGTAATCATCCTTAATTTCCTATTAACTTAATCTAAAGCTCTGTAAAACCTACACTGTTTTACCCTGACTGATTGTAATCAGATGTGGTTTGTTAGGTTGCTATTTTGTATTGATAGATTTTATTCAAAGCTGCTATGATTGATAGTATCAAGTCTGAGAGTATAGGTAACTACACTGAAGATGACAATTCAGTAGAATATCCACTCTAGTTTATTACCTGCCTTTGAAGTTTGATACTGTCTACAATGTTTTATTTTTACTAATATTGTTATGTACTGCTATATTCAATTATACTGCTATATTCAATTATGCCTGATGATATAGACAATTCTATTGAAGATAAGAGACAACACAGTAATCATTGTAGA
Source organism: Hydrochoerus hydrochaeris (assembly GCA_004027455.1). NCBI lineage: Eukaryota > Metazoa > Chordata > Mammalia > Rodentia > Hydrochaeridae > Hydrochoerus > Hydrochoerus hydrochaeris. The sequence continues at coordinate 32,122 of PVLA01000114.1, forward strand.
TCACCTTGTACTTTGGTTTTATATGACTTTTTGGTTTCATGTTTTTATAGGAATTTTTTTTTCTTGCTATGTTTTGTTATTCCCTCTAATACAGAAAGGATAGAAATACATTTAGAGACTCACGCATACATAGCTGTTTACAGTCTCACTGTAAAGCATACTTTGTATGCTTTAATTTTGTAACTTGAACAACTATTTCTAAGAGGATGATGTGTAATTTATCAACTAGTGATTTCTTACTGTTTATCTTTTTTTTTGAAATTCTGTATTATCTCTACCCTTTACATGTTTTTTTTCTCTTTAAATAATAAAAGAGTAAAAAAAAAAAAAAGAAAGCAGCAAATGATCAAGAAGATTACACACCATGACCAAGTTGGATTCATCCCAGGATTGCAGGGTTGTTTCAACATATGCAAACCAATAAATGTAATATACCATATCACAGAGTGAAGGACAAAAATGATATGATCGTCTCAATAGATGTAGAAAAAGCTTTTGATAAAGTCCAACACTCATGCATGCTAAAAGCTCTAGAAAAAATTGAATAGATTTTACCTCAATTTGATAGAAGCTATCTACGACAAACCAGCAGCCAACATCATACTAAATGCACAAAAACTGAAAGCTTTCACTCTAAAATCAGAAATAAGAAAAGGATTACCACTATCACTACTCCTAGACAACATAGGTCTAGAAATATTAGCCAGAGCAATTAGATAAGAGAGAGAAATAAAAGGAGTAAGGATAGGAAAAGAAGAAGTTAAATTATCATTATTCACAGATGGCATGATATTCTATATATAAGAGCTCAGAAACTCCACCAACAAACTTCCAGACTTAATAAGCAAATTCAGAAGTATAGTTGGGTACAGAGTCAACACTCAAGGGTCAGTGGCATTCCTGTACACAAACAACAAAATCACTGAGAGAGAAATTAGGGAAGCCACACTTCACAATAACATTTTTAAAAAAGAAACAGGAATCAATCTAAAAAAGGAAGTAAAAGATTTATACATCGAAAATTATAGTACTCAAAAAAGAAACTGAATAAGAGTTCAGTAAATGGAAAGATATTCCTTGCTCATAGATAGGAAGAATCAACATTGTGAAAATGGCCATTCTCCCAAAACAGTTATACGAATTTAATGTACTCTCAATCAAAATTCTATTAGCATACCTCATAAATTTAGAGAAAACATTCCTAAAATTCATAGGAAACCATAGGAGACCTAGAATAGCAAAGGCAATCCTGGGCAATAAAAGCAAGGCAGGAGGCATCACAATCCCAGACTTGAGCTGCTATAATAAAATCAGTATAGTACTGGCAAAAACAAAACAAAACAAAACAAAACCAAACAAAACCAGACCTAAGGATACATGGAACAGAACCAAAGATGCAGTCACAACTACACACACACTCAACCACCTTATCTTTGATAAAGAGGCCAACCAAACACACTCACTAGAAGAAAGCAATTTTCTTTAATAAGTGGTGTTGGAATAAACTGGCTTTCTACATTCTGAAGACTTAAACTAGACCCAGGCCTATCACAATGCACTAAACCAAAGTCAAAATGGATCAAAGACCTAAGCATTAAGACAGAAACACTAAATTTACCAGAAGATAAAGTAGGTAGAAATTTCAAGGACATAGGGGTAGGCAAAGAGTTCGTGAACAAAAAACAAACTGCATTGGAAGTACTTCAAAGAATCAATAGATGGGATCTCATCTTATTAAATAGTTTTTGTGCTTTGAAAGAATTCAGCAACAGAGTGAAAAGAAAATCCATGGATTGGAAAAGATTTTTGTCAACTGTACCTCAGCAAAGGACTTCTATCTAGAATGTATAAAGAATTGAAAAAAAATCAGGCCTCCCAAATTCAAAGACCCAATCCAAAAATGGGCATCTGAAATGAATACACAATTCTCAGATGAAGAAATACAAATGGAAAATAAATATATGAAAAAATGTTCAACATTGTTGGTCATTTGAGAGATGAAAATTAAAACAGTACTGAGATTCCATTTCACTCCAGAAAGAATGACTAACACCAAAAAATCAAGCAATAACAAATGCTGATAAGGCTGTGGGGAAAAAGGAATCTTTCTCCTTTGTTGGTGGAAGTATAAACTGGTGCAACCACTGTGGAAATCAGTGTGGAAATCCCTCAAAAATTAGAATTACAGTTTCCATTTGACCTAGCTATTCCCCTTCTGGATATTTTCCCAGAGGAATTGAAAATATCATACCACAATGACGTACGTGAACCCATGTTTATAGCAGCACAATTTGTAATAGCCAGGTCTTAGAAACAATCCAAATGCCCATCAACTGAGGAATGAAAAAAAAGATGTGGTATTTTTATACAGTGGATTCTACTCCACCCTAAAGAACAATAAACTTGAGGCTTTTATAGGTAAATGGATGCAACTAGAAACCATATTCATAAGTGAAATAAATCAGACTTGCATGTATAAACACCGTATTGTCTCACTAGTGTAAGTAACTGAAAGATTTAATAAGATCCAAAAGTTACAGGGGAAAGAAACTGCTCAAAGGGAAATTACATTGTTCGATCAGTTTTACATGCCTATATCTGGTAATCTGAGCAACTGTTTTGAAGATAACAATGTACAGTATAACAACCATTGTTAAGTTCCTGTCATCTTGGTTTGAAATCTTATATGGCTATTATTTTTTGTTGTTGTTTTCTTTTTGTTGCTGTTGGGTTTTTGTTGTTGTTGTTTGTTTGTTTGCTCTTTGGCTTTTCTGTGGTTTTTTTCTCTTTAAAATGAAAGAAATTAAAAATAAATTATGCAGTTTAAAACTTTTTTTAAAAAGTGAAAAAAAAAGAGGATGACACTAACTTACCAATATTACCTTCAAAGACATGCCTCCTAGTGACCTAACTTCCTTCTACTGGGCCCCACTTCCTAAATGACCCACCACCTCCCAGTAGTGCTTAGATTAGGAGGCAAGACTGTAATTCATGTGCTTTTGGGGACATTTACAATGTAAACTATAACAGCCATCAAATATATTTGTTGATGTCCTAAACCTGAGGACCTCAGAATGGACTTTATTTGGAAGTAGGATTATTGTATATGCAATTAGTTAATGAGGTCACAAAATTATGGTGCGTCCTTCATCCAATATGGAGGACATCCTCATATAAAGAATGCTGTGGGAAGAGACAGAGACCCAGGGGAAGGCTACCTGAAGACAGAGGGAGAGATTGGAGTTTTGCAGCTGCACATCAGGGAGGCCCAAAGGTTGACTGTAAACAGTAAAACTAGGAGGAGGCCAGGAAGTATTCTCCACTAGAGTCTTTACAGGTAAAATGGCTCTGCTGACACTCAGTTTTAGACCTCCAGCTTCCAGAGCTATGTGGAGACAAATTCCTTATTCTTGGCTGTGCAGTTTTTTATGCTTTGTTATTGAAGCCTTAGAAAACTAACAAAGCCCCATCAACCTACACACAGTATGCTTTTTGCCATTTTTCTTTATTCCAGTCTTCTTTGTCTAGCTCCTTTTGTGAGGCCTAGACCCTGTCCGCATCCCCTGTAAGAGGCTCATAATGGAAGAAACACCACGTGTTTGGTTACTTTAGCTGGATCATGATGAAACATTCTCGATGATTTGTGAATGCTATCCCATGTATGTATCAGAGGTGCAGGAGAGGCTGTGGGAGGGATGTGTTGGTGGCAGTGGGCCTCTCTTCACTCTCTGAGTCCCACTGCACAGATGCTTGCCTCCAGAGGCTCTGCTTCAGCTGTCTCCCCTTCTTCCTCTTGTGATTTACCCTTGACGTCCTTCCCCTAGTGATCAAGAATCAGCACTAAAGATGATGACCCTAGCCTCTGACCTTCCGGGGAGTGTGTATGAGAGCAGATGGCAGCAATACTTCTAAGCCTGCTGACTGTCACATCCTCAGTTGAGGAAAATATATTTCTTTTTCTTCATTTTGCTTGTATATTTTCCTCCTAAACACAAATAACAATCCAGTTGCCCCATAATTAGGTTGGATTATGGAATAATTACAACCTTGTTTGCTCTCAGCAGATTACATGGTAATTATACTTGGCATTACCATGAAGAACCAAGAAATTCCAACGATGTCATTACATGGTTATTTGTACAGTACAATACAGCAGTGTAATTATACATGCAACATTTGTTCTCCAATAGGAGAATGATTAAAACAATGCTAATGCTTCAAAGTGTTGATTAGGTGCCAACACGATATGACATTTACAATGTGAGGAGTGTGTCTTTTTTAAAAAATTGTTTTTTAGAACATAATGATATCTATCTTACCTTCTTCTGGACTCCCCTGTGGCCTCTTCAGTAGACTGTACTGTGGCCAAAAAGGGTGCGTAACCATACACTCAGCTCTTTTCCCTTACAGTTTATTCATCCTCACAGTAGCCAGTAGACTTCAAGCAACATTAAAACCAGGAGAAGTTAGTCACTCACCTCTAGCACAACTGCTTCATCATCTTTTGTGCTTTTAGAGGCTGGCTGTCTGAAAACCTCTAATGGTGGAGAGGGCAGGGGACAGTTCATCAGATATCAGCATTCTGTTTGGAGTTTGCTTCCAGAGTCTACACAGAATACTTTGTTGTTTGGGGTTCCAACTTGTTGATCCTTAAAATTGGTGCCTTAGACGTGGCCTCAAAATAGTTCTGTATATCTAGAACTATTTAAGTGTTCATATATTTCAAAGTTGTCTGAAAGGTAATAATCTTATAGGAAGGGACTTTTATTTCTTTAAATTTGTTGAGTTCCATGAAACTCATCAAATATTAGTTGGATAGATGAAAGAATGACTTTTCTCTAGTGTTAGATGTCATTAGCTTTGTTGACAAATCACTTTTTTAACTTCAGTGTTCAGCATTGTCTTTGGGAAAGGGATGGGTGTGTGCGTGGCACAAGGGAAAGAATAGAATTTTCGAGCCAACCACCTATATTTGAGCCTCTCCATCAAAACCTTAAATACTTCTTTTTCTGGAACTTCTTTCAATCTTTTTTCTTTCTGCTATGAATATATGAAGAGGATGATGCCACCTGCAGCACCAGAAAGCTTAGAAGTTGTATATACAAAGCTCCAAATGCCCTACCATACATGAACTAGAGTGTTCAACAAATGGTTGGTGATTTATATGAACTTCCAACATCAAAAGCGCTTTCAAGGTAAGAACCATGGAGCTCTACAATATTCCTTCTGAATGGGCACAGGGGACAGATCAAACTTAGGACTAGAGCACAGCCACCTTGATGCATCTGTGACCCGGCTGGATGTCCAGGCCGCCAGAGTCTATGCAGCACCAGCGTGTGCCCGCTACCTTCTACCTGATGCTTTATTCATTCTTCCAAAGAGCCTTCTGAGGAACCCAGTCTACACCACATTCTCAGGAGCAATGTGATCTGCATAACCATAAAGCCCACAACTTGATTCCAGTTTAAAAATACTTAAGTCCTCTTTTAGTGTCTCTTTTACGTGGAGCTAAACAAAGAAATGAAGGTGAGACGACTGCAGTACAGAAAACAAATGTGGTCTGGACTTTCTCTCTCTCTCTCTCTCTCTCTCTCTCTCTCTCTCTCTCTCTCTCTCTGTATGTATATAAAACCTGTACATTCATGTTCATGCAGGAAAAAAAAATTCCTTCTTTAGGCTGATTCTCGATGCTACTGGGGTCTAGTGGAGTGAAGGAGAAAAAGGGAGGAAGAGGTGGGTTAGAGTATGAGACTGGGTAAAATCCCTGGGAAATGAAAGTAGTTCTATGACGTGTTTACTGACCAACTGACAATTTAGAAATTTAGTGATCTCTGAAAGTTATTTTGAAGTCCACCAAAATCTCAGTCCTGGAAGATACAAAAATCACTCACCAAAATCTGGGAAACCAGAAAATTTAGTGATGCCAAAAGTTTGAGTGAGGAGGTTGGCTTTGCTAAAGGAACTGGATATATAAAGATCCCAGAGGAGAAAAGGCTTTCAGAAGAGGAAGACAAAACTCCCATTTGACTCAAGCAAACCCTGCTGCTAGGAACCAAAAATCATTGTGGAAAGAGAACACTTTTATAGTCCACAGCTTTTCTAGAAAATTATTTTTTTATGAGCAACATTAAAATGATTATATATGATATATAGATTTATATAATATAGATTATATATAGATAGAACATAAAAAGACATGTATATAGAACACTGTATACACATACATACACACACATTTGCATTCTGTTTCCCATCCTGTGCCCAGGCTCTGTGGTAAGTGTTTTGTAGCAGGAAAGTAGAATGAATCCAATTCTGTTTCATATTCAGGTAGCACAAAGCTGTGAAGGAAGGGTCTGTACAGATAGACAGTTGGTTTCCAGGGCTGGGGAATTCTTGAATGTAAATTCCATGTGGAAATCCCCAGTTTCAGCATTCCACATGGAAATTCTATGGGCTTTAGGGCATGTCTGGGCTGGTGGGTTTGTAAATGGTGGAATCCCACCAGGTCTGACAAAGAGAGATCATGTTCAGAACTCATGCACCATCCGGTGCAGGGAAGTGCAGAAGCAAGGGCCTATGTGTCAGTGACACCAAATGAGGACCTATCACCAAGGGGCCTGCCTCCTACTCTTGGCATTTCCTGAATGAATTTTGTGTCTGTCACTTCAATCTTGCTTTATTTTCAGTTCTTCTGTTGGGGCGACAATGTTGATGTGACAAGGTGGACACATGAGTCATGGGTCAAGGCTTACCTGAGTTCAATCTTAGCTTTGTCATATCAACTCTGTGGTACTGGGTAAGATGACAAGCCTCTCCGAGCCTTGATAATCACATCTTGGGACTAGAAAAAACATACCTGCTTTGCAGTGTTACAGTTAAGATTGCATGTAGTCATTTATATAAAGGGCTTACCACAGTTCCTAAAACACGTTTTAGTCCTAAAGAAACAATGACTATAATTAATTTCTATGAGTGTTTCCAGCAGTTAAGCTATTGTATAGATGAATTAAGGAAAAGACCTCCAGCAAGGAGACTAGAATGAGCACTCAAGTCAAGTTGAGTGGGTTCTGAGTGTTCTGCTGACTATCAGGGACAGAATTTTACATGGCCAGATTCTGAGGTCATTTGCAAGCCATATTTTAAAATTTAATGTTATGGTCAGTGGTCCAAAGAATACTGGCTATAACTTCTTAATATCCTCTAGCTTACAGAAAATCTAAACCCTGAGAAAGTGGAAAGGGCCCTGGAACAGGAGGATGGAAACCAGCTGTGACTCCATCAAGCTGTTGTCAGTAGTAAATGTCTGGGTTGTTCTGGCCTCAGTTTCTCCAACTGTAAAATGAGACCTTTGAATGGGATAGTTTCTAAAGTACCTTACAGTTTTAGAATTTTATAATGTTGAGATTTTTCCCTCCTTCCAGGAAATATGACTATATTGTATATTTGAGATCAGTTTTGTTTTACTGAGCTAAGCTTCATTCTATGCATGAATATGCACTGTATAAATATACACATAAGTGTATATACACATGGGCATTGAAAGAGGAAATTGTCCCTGCAGCTCAGTGCTTTCAATTGAGCCATCAAGTCATTCAGGTATTTATGATGGGGAGAAAAATATAGGCACTGTTTTCCTCTATCTGAAGGGTCCTGCCAGAAACCCTGTGTGGATATAAAACTTGTGTTGTGAGAAAGAAATGAGACTTATATGTGTGTGTGGTGGCCACATGGAAAATGTGTGTAAGTGTCTCCTCTCTTGCCCTGTATTTCCATGCACAGCAGAGCTGTTTGCTCAGAGAATTAGATGGGTTCAACTAAAAGACTTCCCTTTCTGCTCCCCAACCCCCTGTTATATGAATTGGTTTGGCTCTTAGCATGCTTTCCTCCTCCAGCTACTGTCTGTTGTTTTGGCCTGTGGATTTTTTTTGTTCCTGCAACAGCTGCCATTAGGTTCTCGCAAAACAGAATGTGTCTCAGTGCTGGGGAGAAAGCAGTAGAGAGCACAGACTCATGTTCTGCCTCAGTGGTCTACACAGCCCCCCTGTTAGGGTAAAGATAGCTACTCAAATTTGTGTTTTAATGTAAGAAAACTTGATTTTTAGTTTATGTAATGCCAGTTCAACATAAGCATTGAACAGGCAGAAGTCAAGGACCCAAGCTCCATTAGGGAAGCAACATTAGACTTCCCTTTGTGCCTTCCCTTGGGCTGCTGTGTCCTTTACTTTCCTGTGATAGGGGAGCAGAGCTGCTTCAGCTCTGAGATGTCACTCATCACTTTGTGTGTGCCAATATAAGGCCACATCTCTGTTCAGACTCAGGGGTGGTGGGTCAGTTTGCTTGATGGATAGGAACACAAGTCTCCAGTGTGCAGATGTAGGGGAGGTACCTCCCACAAGAAGCATATGGGATAGGGAAAGGCAAAGCTCTCAAAGAAACACAGTGTTAGAAAGATACCGTGGGCCACAGTCTCAGGCTCTACAGTAGGATGGGGAGAAGAGGGAGACAGATAGATGACAGACTCCCTAATAATAAACACTGGATGGAGGTCCCTGGTCTCATCCTCCAACTTACGCCATTGAGCTGCCTTTCAACAGTCTTTCTGAACTGGGCATGGTGGTGAAAGCCTGTAATCCCAGCACTCAGGAGGTTGAGGAAGGAGGATCATTGCAGATTTGAGACGAGCCTGGGCTATAAAGTGAGCTCAAGGCCAGACTGAACTGCATAGCCAGACCTTGTCTCAAAGAGACAAAAATAAATAAATAAACAGTCTTTCTGTCAACACTTGACCTGGCCCTCCACTAACAGACTTGTATAGTGTGGCCATGTCATCCCCTATGTGGATCAGATCACACAATCCACTCTGGTTAATGTAAGAAGCAAAGGGAGAGAAAATGCACAAAATCACTAGAAGGACTGGAGACAGATTCTAGGGAAGGTTTTCAGGAAGAATTTCCAACACTGAGTGTAGATCTGATGCACTTTGGGAGCAGTGCCCTCTTCCATCATCATTTTCACCTATGCTTTCTCTTGGCAGCCACACTGCCACTCTCTACACCAGCAAAACAAATGGCCCACTGTGTCCACCCCATAACTATGCTCTGAACAAAAGCCTAGCGCAGGGCGCCTCTGATCACTAAAATCTAATCACATCTGCCTCCTAAGGGCATGGAAGCTATGAAATGTAGTATGGGGGAAACTCTCATAGAAAGGGAAATATGACACTCAAGGAAAACAATCAGAATCAAGAAGAATGTTCAAAAAGGTTTGGGGCTACAACAAATGACAAATGTCCGTGCCACAAATGGCAATGTCTCTGGCAGTTCTCTGCTCATCATATTGAGCATCTGATGACCAGTGTTTTACAGCATCACTGTAGTGCAGCTGGGGCATTTTCTTCCCACTCACAGGTGAAAATACATGGAAAGCATTGGTTCAGTCTGAGTTGAATGGTGCTTCACCTGTCACAAAAGTCTGCCTTTAACCTGCCAAGTCTGTGGAATTACTTATCAGTCATTTCTTAAAGGAAAACTCTTCTTGATCTAATCTCATGCTACTCCTTGGTGCTTATTTTACCCCACACCACTGAGTGGTGAGGGTGCAGTGACAGCTACCTGTGAAATGGACATTTTTGGCATGCCAGGGGCAAAACTGGGCCAAACCATACTGGATGACAGACTGTATCATTTAAGAGCTGATCTTGTTAACACACACCATATACTGCTGCTTTGGACAATAATGGAAGAAATACAGTCATTAAAATTTAATTATGAGGAAAAGAGGTTCATTATTAGTTGTCATTCCTCATTCTTTCTAATTGTGCTCATTGCATGATAAAATGAAGGAATACATTTCACTTGCATTGTTCTGGCCCATGGCTGATGGAGAAGAATGGTGTATTCAGATTCTCACTCCTTTCTTGTCTGTGATGCCCCTCTTTACTCTCAGCCACCCTAACTAGGAAAATGGGAAGATGTGGAAGTCAGAGTACCTGATCTTGAGTCCTTCCCTGTCACTTTGCAGAAGCCAGGTCATTTGTCACACTTGTTTTGCCCCCCCTCGCACTTTTATTTCTTTATTTTAAATCAAGTTCTGGATATGTTGCCCAGGACAGCCTCAAATTCCTGGACTCAAGTGCTATTTCTATCTCAGCATCTCAACTAGCTGAGACTAAGGTCTGGTGCCATAGTATTCAGTTTGTTCTCCCTTTGTAAAACAGACATCAAAACTTTCTACCTGGTATTCTGTAAGAATTATATTTCCTAATGTAGCGTCCTAGTTTTAGGTGCATGTGCCAGCTACTTTCTTTGTCATATTATGACATATTATCAACCCTAGGCTCAAACACAAGGTTAAGGTGGATCATATAAATAGTAAGAATTTCCTGCAATCTTTCTCGATAAGGAAATAGGGAGAGAGGTGTAGGCTACTTTTTATCCGGTAGTTTATGCTGGTAAGGATAGACCTGGAGCTGTGAAAGGAAGAAAAGGCACACTGAGTTTCAAATATCATCCACTTAATCAGGCTTCCCAGAAGAGGGGTGTTTTGATTGATATCTCTTATCCTGAGGATGATGGCTCTAAGCTCATTAGTATCACAGAGCCACCATAGTCTTCAACAAGAAATGACTGACAGAATTTATGGTAGTTCTTTGGGTCAGAGCAAACTGAATGAGTTTGAGAGACAGCATACACCTTGGTGTTATGTGCAAGCATCTACAACAAAACTAGCCAAATATGTTTGAACTTTCTCCTTACTTCAAAGTTAACACCTCCATTTATGTTTAATTATTTGAGGGCTTTGAAATGAAATTCACCTAGGCTACAGGGAATTGGGAATTTTGCGTCGGGCTGATGCCTTTTTCAGTGTGCGTGAAGTTAATTTGCTAAGGCAGAAAAAGAGAAAGAATTACAAAAGCTCAAAAATGATTTTTTCATTTGATACTGAGCCAAATATATTTATTTGAGTTAAAACGTGGAACTCCCAGAACTGATAGAAAATTCACAAGGCTGAGGACACCTCATGTGTGGCTTGCCTCAGAGAAACTATTGCTGAAAGGAAACTGTCATGTTGACTAATCCTCCTTCTAGGAGTATTTGATAGGATAGGGGCAAGTGAGTGGTTAAAACAGTAGCAATCTTATTTTTGTGTCTTATAAATTAAGCAGCAGCCACATTATACAAATGTTCCCCTCACATTTAGAGAGGATGGAAGTGGGTAGTATTCAACCACCAAGGGAGAAAGGTGAAAAAGGAAGGGGAAGAGAGGCCTCTAGACAGCTCCAGTCATGTATTGCTTAACAGATAGCTCCTAAAAAATGTAGCCCTAGGCAATTTCATCTTTCAAACACCATAAAGCATGCTTGCAAGAACTGAGACGGCTACAATGTCACTGTGTGATATAACCTTATAGGACTGAGATTATGGATGCAGTTCATAATTGACAGAAAGACTGTTATGTAGTGCACAACTGTATCTGGACACAACTCAGGTTTTTTCAAAAGCCCCAGTGATCTGAATCCTGGGATGATATCAGAAATCACTTGTAGGAGTCAGAGTTTATAGCAGTCAGTGCCACAGTTGATTGTAGGTCTAGGATTGTGGCGTGAGAGTTCTCCCCGGGTTACTAAAACAATGATTTTAAATTTATTAAAGAGTATTCACTGTCTGACATGGAGGAGTCAAAAGGTATTAGGGCTGGGAGCATGATTCCTGCACACTGGAGGCCTCAGGAAATGGCTGTGCATGGGCTATGTTTCTACAACTCAAGCCTGGTCCTTCGTTCCATAGTTTCAGAGTTGCACTCTGATCCACACCCCTAGGAGGTGTTCATGTCCAAAAATTGGTCTCACCTTACCCAGAGTCCAGTGACAGAAGTGAACACCAGGCCCTTCTTTGAGGAGGAGGAACTGGCCATAAAACTGGTGACCTGCCTTCACCCCTGGCTTTTGTACTTTGTCCTGGGACAACTTCCACACACATGGCTGGGCTGAGGGACAGAGCTTTTGGTATCCTTACGTGTTACCAGATCCAGAGCTGTTTTACTTTATCAGATTTACAAATTAGAATTCTGAAGCAGATTGTGTTAGGACATCCAGAAACCATTCTCTTTGGTTACAAAAATGTCCTTCATTTTGAATTAAAACTGTACATATGATATAAAATGTTGTAAAAACACTGAAAAGTAGAAGAAAAAATCCAGTAACTAAAAGAATATCACTGTTAATGTATTTTTGCATATTTCTTTCTATTCTTTTATAGAACAGTCAAATAGAAGAAATGCATTGGAATGGCAGTTGTGCCACCATTCTAGCACAACTTAGAAACTTCCTTGTACATATTTATAAATAATTTTGCACTAGATTTGCATTAACCAATATTTTATGATTATTTTATAGTTAAGATGATTTTTAAATTATCTGCAGTGTAGATGTATCATAATTAACTGTTATTTTTACCATTCTTATCCTTAATATTATAAACAACCCTATACACACAACTCTTCTAAACTTTGGATGTCTTTTGAGGGTCAAGTCTCAACTATAGAATTATAGGTTTAAAACATCTGGATATTTTAAAAGTTTCTGGAACATAGTACAAAATTATGTTACACAGCATAGTTCTTACTTTCTTTTTCACAAACAGAATATAAAACTGATCCTTGTATCATGCCTTCACTAGCGCTGGATATTTTTATTTTAAAAAATCTCATTTCTTTGTGAATTTGAATGCCTTTTTATAATTATTTGGTTGTGACTTTAAGGTGTTGTTTCAAAAACACAAATCTGAAACTTTGCTTTTCTTCTTAGATAGTTCCTCCATTTCCCCTACTCCCACGCCCAGTGTCCACATCTGGGGCAAAGTCCAGTGGTGTGTCACAGCCATGGATTTTCATGCAATCTCTGTGTGACCTTGGACAAGTCTTATATGTCCCTTACCTCTAAATTTCTCAGCTATGAAAACAGGGATAATGACAGCAACCTCCTAGAGTCATAGCAAAGATTAAATGAGCCATTCTCTAGAAGGAACTTAGCAGAGTGTCTCTTATAGAACAGAGCTCTAGCATCAATTTCAGTTTGTATTGTGGCAATAGGCACAGTCCTTTAGGAGAATAATGACCAGTGTTTACAGAAGGCCCTCTACTCACCAGATCCTATGCTAAGCCCTCTACAGGTATTAAGCCATTTTAGCCTCAAATAGCTTGTGCAGGAGGTGGTACTATCATGTTTGTTTAATGACCAGGGAACCTGAGGCATAGAGAGTTTAAGAAAGGGGCCCAAAGTCATACCACAGTAAATGACAAAGCCAGATATGGAACCAATTTACCTTTCATACAAGTCCTGCCGTGTGGAGCTAGGTGGCCATCCCAGAGCACTCTCTACCCTTCATCTCCTGTATCTTTGCACTTGGTCTCCCCTGCATGAATACATTTCTCTATCTTTCACCTTGGAATTTCTCTTCACCCTTTAGTATCTGACTTAAACCTCCATTGCACTGAGGTCAAAATCAGGCTCTCCTTATTTTGTGTTCCATCCACATCTGTATTTTATTTTCTAAAAGACTTAGCCTGTTTGATGTGTGAATCTATGTGCAAGTGTTCAGTGTGTGTGTAGTGGAGGAGCCTTGTGCATGCATGTGTGTGTGTGTGTCTTAGTGCTTTGCTCATAATTCATGTTCACTAAGTATCTCTTTTATAATCTACCTCTAGGTATCCTTTCCCCAAAGCCGTATGAGCTCATAGGCAGAGCTTTTGTAAAGTTATTGAATTATGGGGATGCTATAGCTAAATGCTACGTTAGGAGGTGGGGCATTACCTGAAGAGGCAGGTCCCTGGGAGTGTGCCCTGCAGGGAGGGTGTCTCTCTCTCCCTGCTCTCTGCTTCTGTCTCTGCTTCATGGCCACTATGTCACAAGCAGGTTTTCTTTGGCCAGGCATTTCGACCAGGCAGTTTCCAATTTGGAGCCTGCTGAACCTAGACGGAAACTTCTAAAATATGAGACCAAACAAACTCTTTTATGGGGCAGGTATTTGGTATTGTGTCTCAGTGAAAATAAAGTAACTAAGACAATCCCACTTTCTAGACTCTGGAATCCTAGTAATTTCAATTTTGTTTTTTAATTACCTATATCAGTCAGGTTTAAAGCAGATATAATACAAGCAGATATAATACAAGATATACTAATGCATAAGAAATTACAAGGTTGGCTTATGCTGGTTACCCATCATAAAAGGGTGTCTGCACACTGGAGGCTGAAGATTTCAGTCCTAGGTCTGGAGCTCACTGCAGTGTCTGGTGCAAGTGCCTGTCAGGAGGCTGATGGGTCTGCGATGGAAGGCTGAAGAGCTGTGCCAGCTGAAGGGCCCCAGGAATAAGCCAAGCAGTCTGCATCAAAAGCCAGGAGATGCTGACCAAGCTGAAGGGAAAGACTGGAGCTCCTCAGAAGAGCCAGCAATCAGTCCTTCTTCATTTTCCTTTTATTATATGCAGGCTACATGCAGTGGGGGTGAGTAAGGTCCTTTATACCCACACCATTATCCCTAATTCCTAGTTTTAAACTCTGTAACTAGGAGGTACTGATTACTCTGTTACCCATATGGACACACTGTGGTATAGTAGGCATAGTGAGAGCTGGACAAGAAAGACTGGAAAGCAATAGAGCTTCACACAACTTCTCCAGTGTGGGTTTACACAGGACAAGTCCAATGACACACTAACCTCTCCAAAGGGCCATCGAGCACAGCTCACAGTCCATGCAGAAATGTACTGGTCACTGGCTATACCCTCAGAGGACCCCCTATGTGCCCTGAGGTCTGCATTCCTATTGGTGCAACATGGCAGGCTGGCTTAATTCTTCTAGGCTGGCCCTGTACTTATGAGAAATCCAAAAGAGACACAACAGCTCTGCAATGGGCTCTGGAAAACCAGCTCTTCTAGAACTCCCTGGGCAGGGGCAGATGTTGTATGCAGAGGTGCAGAGGTGACCCAGAGTTGGCCACAAACTGTCTTTGTGTGCAGTGAAGAAGATGGGATCTGGCTCTTTTGTTTAGACCAGATGTCAGATATGAGACACAGAGGTACATTTATTTACAGAGGAGATCAATACTGACTGTGCAGTATTTGTAAGAGTTAAAAAATATGGCGTTTGCTTCCTATTGCTGTAAGAAGTCACCAAAAACATGGTGGCTTATAATATGAAACACTTGCTGTCAATACGGAAGACCAGAAGTCTGAAGTGGGTTTCCTAGGCCAAAATCTAGGGGTCAGCAGGACCATACTCTCCTCTCTGGAGATTCTAGGTGTCAGTCTACCTCAGGGACTCTGTCAGCTACTAAGGCTGTACTTGTTCCTGCACTCAGGGCCTCTTCTCCTGCTTCCTCCATGTCATCTGTTTCTGTATGTTCTTTTGTCTCAAACATTCTTCTGTGTCCCCCTGTGATTGCATTTAGGGCCCATTTGGATAATCTAAAATCATCTCCCCAGGTTCAGGTCCTTGACATAATTACATCTGTAAAGTATTTGTCACTATAAAATTTTCGAGATTTTGATACCCTTGGAGGCTGTATTAGTCAGCTTTCCCACTCCAGAATAAGAATATCCAACACCTACAATTGAAAAGAGGAGAAGTTCAATTTGGTTCATGATCCTAGTTAATTCAGTCTGTGGTCAGCTGGTACCAAGAAAGAAACATGGTTCAAGGGTGTAAAGAACCAAAGAAGTTCATTTCATGGTAGCAGGGAATCAGAGCAGGGAAAACCCCTTTAAGAAGGGGTGAGAGACCATAAATAGTACCCATAGTCTGACCTTCATGAGCCACTAGACACAACCAGAAGTGCTTAAAAATTTCCTTGTGCTGCCAGTGCAATGAAGTTGACACAATTAAGTTGAACCACCACAGAGGTTATATTTCTACCCCACACAAATTCATACTTCAGTGTTTTCAGTTGTGTCAATATAGTGTAGCTCACCAAGCTACAGTGAAACTGTGGTTTCATTCCTGGGATACACAGATTCCCAGAGAAAAGAAGGGCAAGATCAAGAAATATTAGGCAACACCTAAGGTTTTGGTAGCCATTTATTCAAACACCTTCTTATGTGAGGAGAATATGTAAAGTCATCTCATATTTTCCTGGAAATGGTAGCATTATGTTTTTCCTATTATTTGAGCATCTAAAATATTCCTACATTGGATTTCTTTGCATTTGTGTCTTTGTGTAGATCCATGATTATTTGTTCAGACAGATATTTGGAAGTAAAACTCCTCAGACCAGTTTTATTACATACTGCCAATAATCTGATCTCTAGGTATGTTCTACTGATTTACACTTCCATACCAAATCTCAGTTGAAACTTGATTCCCACTGTAACAGTGTTGAGAGCTAGTTGGGTCTTTAAGAGACAGCTGAATTGTTTAGAGGAAATGAATGCTGTTTTCAGGGGCTGTGCTAATTCTCAGGGCAATGCATTCTCACTTTCCAGGGACTGCAGAGGTTATCTGTAGAGGAGATGGTTATACAGTGAGGTAGTTGCTCATATTTTGCCTCTCCCTTTTGCATATATTCACCTGCCCTTCCACTTTCTACCTTTAGTTAAAACAGCACAAAGCCTTCGTGAGATGTGGACACCTGATCTGGAACTTCCAGGCCTCTAAAACTATAAGCCAAAACAAATCTCCGTGCTTTATGAATGATCCAGTCCTAGTATTTTGTCACAGAGCAGAAAATGGACTAGTTTATCTCTGTTACCCCACCCTGAGGATGAGGCTTAGGGCTGGGCACCTTCTTCCCTCTTTCTGACAGGTGGCACATGTTTAGAGAATCTGTTCTGTACTGAGCCCTTGAGACCCAGAAGAGGCACAGTCATAAAGGCAGGGTGACAGGCAAATAGTAACTACAAGGTAAGTACAGTATGACAAGTGTCACAAAAGGGCACAGTGAGGACCAGAGGAGGTGCCACGACTCTGCTGTGACTCATGCATATATGAGTCATAGAACTGAGTCCCATGAATTGGTCCTTATGGTCTGGGCACTTCTAAGTGACAGCATTCAAAGCTGGGAACACAGCAGAGACCAGCATGTCAGAACAGGCACGCTGAAATTTCTGTGAGGAGAGAGGTGGGCAATGTCATCCCCAGTGAAATGTCTAGATGTTTGATTTCCAAGGTTCACAAGTGATATCTGAACAACTGAACATAGTGCTGGGCAGGCAATGACTGGCTGCTTTTGGGAGCATCACAGAGGCTCCAGGAGTCAGGATAGCTCCACCAGCTTGCTGGGTTAGCTTAGAAAAAAACACGAGACAGACAATCTTCAGTTCTTAATGTGTGATGCCCCTGGGAAGGTCACAAAGAGGACACTCACCCACAGTCTCCCTCTGACCTTGTTCTTCTTTCCTGAGTTGTACCTCTGTGCCATCCAACCCTCCTGGGCTGCTCCTGCTTCCCTGATTGCTCTCCCTAAATCAATCAAGCACTAAACCATTGAAGTAGCTGATAGAACACGGGGCTCAAATTCCTGAATGTGGAGTCAGGCTGCTTGGGTCTCAAATCTTGATTCCTTTCTCTACTTAATTATTTGAGCCCCAGGCCCCTCCATACCTGTTTTTGCACATCTGAGAAATGAGATCACAGCAGAGACACCCACTATATTTAATGTTTCCTGCATGCTTTAATACTTACTATATCTACTTTCCTTTTCATTCTTTGATGATGTTGTGAGTCAGTGTCTCCCTCTGTTTGCTGTGAGTGAGCTGAGGCCAGAGCTTTGGATTAATGTTAATTATTGAGGAAAAGAAAGTAGATAGGTCAGACGTCTTTTCCATGGGTATTGAGAGAACTAAAGGTCATGCTTCTACTTTTTATTTTGTCTGTGAAGAGTTTGTTCTTTGAAGAAAACCTTCCAGAAGTGATTTCTTCTTGAGGACCTTAGGAAGGCCAGCACTGGCCAAGACAATTCTCTCTATAGGAGTATACAGAGTTTCTAATTCAGTGAAGTGACAGTTTCAGAGCTATGATCATCCCAGGCATTCTCGTTGTCACTTGGGTATGTTTTATTATTGTTGTTAGTTATTATTTCTAAACTCTTCCCTGTATGTTCACCTGCAGGACAAAGACCTCTGCTGCCTCCCACCTCATTGTCTCTGGGCATCTTCAGACACTGGCGCACACCAACCTCTGGGTGTTAGTGCCTGTGTGGTTCCCTAAGGGTGGAATCTGGCACAGATACTGGGACCTTCATGGAAGTATTGATCCTTTCCTGCTTACAGCACTGCTCTTTTCTGGAGCGTGCAAACTATAAATCCACAGAGAACCCTTCTCCAGTTCTTCAGTTCCTGGCACTGCAGTTCCTCCAATCTTGCTGAGGATGTCCCTGTGTAACTCCTCTGACCACTTGGAGTCTCACACAGCCCTCCTGGCTACTATGAAAGAGACTTCACCTTACTTTCTTAATATGACAGGTAAGGCAATCATTAGGGGGTTGGTAACAAGGTCTCACATTTTGTGTCTAATGGGGGAAGTGGTAACTTGCTTCCAGGATGAACTTTTTTTATTGTCAGTTTTTCATTCAGAAGTCCTGGAAATCTTGATGGGACCCATCCATCCATCCATCCATCCATCCATCCATCTATCCATCCATCCACGTATTCAGCACAGACAAATCACCCGTACTGAGAGTGGCAGGCTGAGTGCATCCAGGCATTGGGGACCTGGAGGACAGGTAGTGTCCACCCCTTTTTGACTGTTCCCTTTTGCAGGAGTGATCAGGTTCCCTTTTCCAGGAGCGATCAGGAGCCCCAGTTTAAGAGAGTATCTAGAAAAAGTCTTTTCAGGCCTAGAAAACCAAGGATTTCACACACTGAAATGCCATCAAGGCCTGCTTGGTGCTTTTAAAGGGCTGCTGACAGCCATCATTAGAAGAGCATGAGAAGGCAGTGATAATCAACCTTGAGTGACAGTAAACACCATGTCCCTAAAGAGGATCTGGCGCATACAGAAACTTGTTAGCTTTTGTCTGGGCTGGGGAGAGGAAAGGGAAGTTCCCTCAAAGAGAGCATTTGCCAGAATAAAAACATAAAATCAATCATATGGTTCTAATTTAATTTTAATTCACATTTTTATACGTGGAGTTCATTAGAAGGGCTGACATTCCACCATGGAAATCTATAAGGGCTGAATTGTCCTCGCATTAGAAGATTTTTAAAAGAAGTTCTTTGCCACTGGATTGCAATTTGTTAAAACAAACAATAGCATAACCACTGTGCAATTGGAAGCGAGGTATTACCGGACTCAGTGAAAATCAAGTAATCTTTTTTAGGTTCTGTTCTCTCCCAACTGCTCTCTTTGGTAATGTCAGAAAATGACAAATTGCAGGATGAATGTAAGAGCAGTGCCTTCAAAAATATAATAGTTATACAAGCCATCTATTGTTAATGAAGAATATAATGCAATTTGCCTGTCTGTAATACAATTATGCAAACCAAAGGAAGAACTATCCAGAAATCTCTTTACATTCTGATTAAAATGAGATAATTTATCAAACAGAATATTACTGATTATGTTTATGTGTTGCACATTAATCCTGTTACAATAATGTATCCTTCTCCTAATGTAATGGATTTGTGCAATCTAACAGAAAATGACTTTTATACTATCTACAATTATAAAAATACTCAAAGCATATCCATCCTAGTGCAATAGCACATGTCTACAAATGTGCAATAAACCCATTAAAACAAGCAGAGCTTATGAATGTAACCTTCATCCCAATAAAGATGACAGTGCATTCAATTTTATTGTACTCATCTGTACAACTCCATAGGTGATAAATACTAGAAGTAAACTAATGTAAAATTTTTACTTTTTTCTTTTAAGTAGAAGAGTAGACTTTAATTAATAACATTAAATTCCCTTTTCCCTTTCTGAAAGCTTTCAATGGTCCAGTATTGATACGATTGTATATATGAGAGATTTCATGATCTTTTGAAAGTGTTCCTCCTATTTCTTACTGGATGTTTGAATTTGTACGTTTCCACTGGACCAATTCATTTACAAAATGCATCACTTCCTGTGCTGTTTGTGTTCGGTATGTTGGGAAGTAGGTGTGCTGGGGCTAGAAATATTCCCTGGGCTGCATTCATCCATAAGGGGCGCATGAATCTCCATTCTTATATCGACATCACAGTCAAAAACTAATAAGAAGTATTGTTAAGAAAAACAAGAACTCAAACAATTGAGAAAGGTCTCACTTGTGTTTGTATTGCCAAGGATGATCATTTTTGCTTTTGAAACAATCTCTTTTACCTTGATGAGAATCATTAGCATCTGACAGTGAGTGATAATGTGCTCAAATTTCACACCTCCTGGCCTTGTTTGCATTGTCAACATTTTCCCCTGTGCGTACCTTCACACTAGGCTTGCAGGTTGACTTAAACAAATGTTTGTCTTGTGTGGTAAAAGTGTAAACCCCAGTGAAATTGCAAATTATCAAATTGTTTTTCCATGGTTTTAAATATTCTACTCACAATGCTGGAGGCTAGGGAATGAGAAAGAGATTCTCTTTCTTCTTTGATTAGATAGACTTGTCAAGTCAAGAAAAGAAAAAAAAACCCTCTGTGAAAAGAGATTTTTTTTTTTGCCTTGAAATAGCTGAATATCTTTGAGCATACACACACCCAAAGTCCAACAGACAAAACTGTTAGCCTCAACTCAAAAAGGCAGCATTTGTTGTGACTATAATAGAGCATTTCTTACAATGGGGTTTTGTCCCAATAAACTGATCATAAATAGAAAATATCCTTAACTTGAAAATGAATTTACTACACTGAAGAAAACATAGAATATTATGAACATAATACACTATACAGTATGGCTAGCTGCAGAGCACTAGCTGTGTGTCATTAGCTTGGGGAAAAGTCAATTAAAAAATTCAGAGTACAGTTCTTACTAATGCATATTGCTCAAGCATTATCATAAGTCTGAAAAATCATAAGGAGAATCATTGTAAATTGAAGACTGTATTGTCACCTACAGTGTTTCAATGGTCATGTGTTTACTCTTAACCCAATCTCATTATCTCTGAATTAAATGGTTCATCTCATTTTCTCTAGGCCATCTTCATGGATGAGGGGTCTGGAAATCCCAGTCTTAAATTCACAGTATGTTATTCAGACAGCCAAGCACAACTTAGAAGTGAAAACTTGTCATTTCCTCAGGATAAGGCTTAACAAACAATAAAGAAGCTCTGTTGGAGCTTGGTTCGAGTGGTTGATAGGTTTTGTCTTTCTATGGCTTACTTGTTGGTTTGTGGTGCTTCTAAATTTTTTTCCTTCAAGTGGACACTGGGTTGTCCCAAGTGGAGACACTTGGTGAAGAACAAGTTGGTATCTCTCCTGGACTATCTGGGAAAATTTGTACCCCTACTCTGGAAGAAGCCTAGGGACACCTTCCATTCAATGAAAGCCCCTAGGCCCTGGCAAGGAGACCTGGTGCCTCTGATGGATCAAACCTGAGGATATTTTAACATGTCCTACCAGTGGGAATGAGAAGTCTGAGGAGGCAACCCTTGGGGAAGGCACTGGTCTCCCATATGCCTGCCAAGATGGAACCATGCCTTCTTTCCAGGTTCCAGTGTGGGTGATCATGTATTTAAAGCTTGGATTTGGAAGACAACAGCAAGGAAGGAGGGAAACTTTGATGGATGGTCTGGGCTCCTCAAAGTTGTGCTGTCTGAATAACATACTGTGAATTTAAGACTGGGATTTCCAGACCCCTCATCCCCATTGAAGATGGCCTAGAGAAAATGAGATGAACCATATAATTCAGAGACAGTGAGATTGGGTTGAGAGTAAACACATGACCAGTGGGAGACAGAATAATGTCACCATGAGCAAGCTTGGGCAATTGCCACGTGGCTTTTTCATTGAACAGATGCTTGCTGATTTCTAACAATGTCATAGAATCTCCTGGACACTTGGTAGGAAATGTGAACAAGTAGACATAAATTTCTATCCTCATGAAGCTTACAACCGTAAAGGAGCAAAATATATAATGCATAAATAAACAGTACTGGCATGTTAGTAGGTAATATATGTTTGGGGATAAAATGTAGAGTGAAATGAGGGAGATCAGTTGCAAGTATAGGGAAATGTGGTTTTCACTTTTAAAATGAGTTAATTGTTGTTGTCAAATGTTTAAAAATATTTTATAGTTAAAATATGCCTAGTTAAGATCCATATTGTCACAAGAACATGCAAATAAGAGGCATTTCTGTAAGCAAGTGAGGTGTGTGATACACAGGTCTTTGGAGGACTTTCCTTAACTGGTAACTTCCCAGAGTTTACTTCTATAGTCAAGACATAAGAGGAGAATCCTGATTCATTATTTTACTGGTTCTTCTGTTCTAAGCAACAATTGTTTCACTATAACTTGAATAATAAAACATTCATAACTTTTTAAAAGCTCAATTACATTAAGATAAAGCAGTATTGCTAGGTTTCTTTAGAGAGAATGATGGTTTAGGGTTCCCAAAATATAGCATTAGAGAGTGTGCTTGTCACCACCATTACACAGATGGCTCAGTTTCTCAGTAGAATTTTCCATTTCTGCCAATGATATGAACCTTGCCAGGTGCCCTAAAACCAGACCAGTTAATCAAATACTTAAGTCACGGATGGCTTCTAGAACAGTATTCAGGGTGTAGTTCAAGTGATACATCCCCATTTAGCAAGGAAATAATCATTCCCCCAGCTGCTGGTAGCATAGGCAGTATATAAGGCCACACTACCTTTGGAGACAGCTTGCATTGAGTCAGCAGTTGAAGTCCTGAAAGCCTGGCTCCCTTGCTCCATGGAGGGACAACTCTGAAGGGTCAGCCAGGCTCCCAAGCTCCCTGTAGGATCTGAGGCCTCCGTGGGGATTGCACTGAAGTTCATCTCCTCCCTCTGCCCAACACTGCTTCCTTCACTCTCAAACAAATTTTATGAATGCATATTGACTTCTTAGAGTCTGTTTCCTGGAAAACTTGACATAATAAACTACGTCAGCCTATTCATAGAGATCAACTGCAGAAATCGACATTGTGCCCCAGTTGTGCCCTGTCTCCTGTGTCCGGTTTCATGCTCTCCATTCAAACCTTATAATGCCTTCAAATTTCTGTGTTTTAACCTTTACTCTGCAGATTTTGACCTCTAAAAATAAACGTGTGCGTGCATTTGCATATGCCTGCGGGTGCATGCATGTGTATAAAACTCCATCCATTCTGGACATGGTTTGTAGGACCTAATCCTAGGGGCTGCCCCTCTCTCTCTCTCCCAAGCAGCTGACTTCAGGAATGACTTTCTTCTGCAGGCCATGCTGCACTCAGCTCATCCATTTAAGCCTTGGGAGAAAAATGTGATGAGAATAGGACATTATAACCATGAAATTGCGGGCTACACACAGCAGGAATTGGGTCATTTCCTTCCCAGAACTGGTCGGGTTTGTGTGTGCTTGCGTACCCTCCAAACATAGAGTCCTCTTAAGGAAAGTGCAACAGTTGTGGTTTTCAGTGATAATATTTTCATGATGTTGAACTTGGATTTGAACTCATGGCTTAGGGATCATAACTGACTTAAAAACATACTTTGATGTCTCCTTAAACAATCTTCCTTTTGGTATAATATTACTGCAAGGTTTTGTAAGCATGGCCTCTCTGTTGTGTTATTTATTCCAAATGAAACACCACCCCACCATAAGTGACTTTTGGTTCCCCTTAATATCTTAGGAATTTTTTTTCAGTTGCCTGTCTATCTAAAATTATCCATGGCTCCTGCATGGTGCATGGGTGGGTGGGTAAAGTTAATGCCTCCAAAGAGTTATAAATCCAGTGTTCCCACTGCATCCATTGTTTTAGATCCAAAAGTGTATCAATTGCTGCCCCAAGAAATTTCTTTACTCTTTGTTATGAAACAGGTAACAAGATCTCACTGAATGGAAATCCTCCTTCGAAGATGTTTTGGCATCCAACTCTGCTTTCAACTCCTGCAAACTTATTTTGGAAAATGGTCATTTATAATATCAACATTTCTAGATCATGTTTTAAAGACAGTTTCAGGCATTTGTAGCAACCATATGCCAAACTGTCGACTTCTAATCTAACACCCCACTACCCTGAAACCAGAGTGAAATTTAGAGATAGGCAGCCAACAGCTGAAAAACTCTTGGGGGATATTTATAATCCAAAAATTCAACCAAAATTGTTTCCACTCAAAATTAATACTTGGAAACAGATTTCAAAGCCCAAATTTAGACCCTGTCTTCAGTTTCTTGATTTGTCCTGGAGCCATCTGCTTGAAATAAATGTATTTGAAGCTGATTGAACATTAAAATGATTCTCTTTACATTGAAAAGATAAATAACACAAAACATTTAAAGAGATGCCCTTTTTGTCCCAGAGCTCCCATAGCCAGGGATCAAGGGTTGGATCTTGTCCACACCAGAAGGGATTGTTACAAAGCATGTGGATTGCACCTCTGTTTACACATTTGATTCCTCTACAGCTTAAGTAAGAGTCTGTGCTTGGTGAATGTAGTTTCGATTCAAATTTATGGGAGTAATGTGATACAGTGGAAAGCATTTGGCCTTGAAGTTAGAAAACCGTGGTTCAAAGTACTGTTTTATCAGTTCCAAGCTGTGCAATCTTGAACAAATCATGTAACCACTTGGAATCTCAGTTTCTCCATATGTAACATGAAGCAAACAAGCCCTGCTCTGTCTCCCTCTTAAGAGCTGATTAGATGCTCAAATGAAGAAAATATATATGGAAATGCTTCACCAGTATTCTAAATGTGTACATGCTGTGTCTGTGTTCTATTTTATTTTACTTAGTATTCAAATTTCAACAATTTTTGCAACTGCAGATCCTGCATTAGAGCTTCTTTAATAATTTTCTGTGAAGTTAGAAATATAAATACAAACAAAATAGACTTCTCAAAGATGATCCTTTATGATGAGCATTCACTAGGACATCATCTTTGTCTCAATATTAAGGGACATGTTTTTTTAGAGATTGTTAAAGGCTTTCCTGAACATGTATCACAATCATTTTAAACAGTTTGGATGTTAATTTATTTCTATGTTCATGAATTCCACACAAATGTTTTGAAGACATGTAAAGTTTTTACATTGTTGTGTGTAAATTTGGTAATGTGAATGTCATATAAACAATGAGTAATTCTTGAGTATAATACTTATGCTTTAAATTTAGACTCACATAATTGCTCAAGTATTGACAAGGCACTGTTTTTAAATAGTATTTTAGCCAAAACTAAAATAAAATTGCATAGGATATATTTACACTAGAAAGATTTGCTAGTCACTTGAATTACACGTCTAATTCAGCATCTCACATTTTTATTTGGTAAGTCTGGCAATCCCTTCTATAGTCTGGAAATGTGGTGGCCCTGCCCTCAGGCAATACTCATCTCATGAGGTGATGTAGACAACAAATATGTGAGCAGAGAAGCAAGGTAAGGACAGATGCTCCTAAACCAATAATGGAGTTATATCCCAAAAAATCCATCACCAATTAAAAATTTCCTAAGTCAAAATTCATTTGGTGCACTACACCACATAACCAAGCCTGGCTTGCCTTAAGTGTACTCAGAACACTTGTATTAGCCTATGGTTGGGCAAAATCATCTAATTCAATCTACTTTATGGTAGTTTTGAAACTTTCATGTAATTTACTGACTATTATACAGAAAGTGAACATGGAATGGTTGCATGGGAATGGTTTCACACCATCATAATGTAAAAAAGGTAGAAACCGAGCCTCTTTAAGTTGGGTACTGTCTGTATTATGAAGACAAAAATGGGTAAGAAGATTACACATAAATGGAGCAGTCTTATTCTAAAAAAGATAGAAGGGAAGGCCTCTTTGGAGAGATAATTCAGAAGCAGTCATGAAGAGGCATGAAGACATAGGAAAAGAAGCCAAAGTAAGAGGGCAAAGCAAGTGGAGAAAGCCTGGGTGGAATTAAGGTTGGCAAGTGTGAGGAGCACCAAGAAGGGCCTGACCAGAACCTGGTATGTAGGGGGTGGCAGAAGATGAGATCAAAATGCAGGGTGAAAAATGACTCTTACAGCTAGCAATTTGTAGGCCAAATTTGGATGTAATGGGGAGCCTCTGGAGAATGACTCGATTTGATCAGAAACAGATCTTCAGAAGCTACCTGGGCAAAGGACTATCTAAGGCTAGAGACTATGAAAGGGAAAAGTGGAAGCACTTTTGAGTTTGGAGCTCACTGTGGGAGTCTCAGTGAAAGGTCATGGAGATTTGGACTGCAGTGGGAGAAAGAGATGGTTGGAACAAATGCTTGGAGCTAGAGTTGGAGGACTTGCTACTGGGTTTGATAGAGAATAGGAGAAAATGTTGATAAGAACATCAATAGTGGTGGCCTTTAATTGGATAAAGAAAAGTGGAGTAGAAGTTCATTTGGGACAAAATGGAGCACTTGGATTGGACATGTTATGTGCAAGTGACCCATTAGAGAGATATTCCGGTGATAGCATTGAAATGTAGAGATGAGAGTAAGAAGAGATGAAAAAAGAGAACTAGCAAGAGTTGGGTCATCCAGGACCCCCCTGATCATTGCAAAGAACTTTGTTATTATTTTACCATTTACAGAAATAAGCACATGCCTATAGTCCCAGCACTCTGGGAGGCTAAGTTAAGAGATCACAATTTTAAGACTAGCCTTGATAATTTGGTGACTGAGAACACCCTGTTTCTAAATTAAAGACATAAAAGGGCTAGGGATGTAACTCAATCATCAATACTGAAAAAAGAAAGCAAGAAAGAAGGAAAGAAAGAAAGAAAGAAAGAAAGAAAGAAAGAAAGAAAGAAAGAAAGAAGAGGAAAGGAAAGGAAAGAAAAGAAAAGAAGACTTTAAACAAACTCCCAATGATACATGTACAGATGGCCCACATGTTGAGCAGTAAGGTGTCAAGAGACAATTTAAACAATCCTGATAAAGATGATGGTGGCTTAAACCTCCCCAGTGGTGGTAGGGTTGGTAAGAAGTAAGTTGATTCAAGATGCAATTTGAAAAGGAATTGAAAGGAGATTTAATGGATTACATGTGAAAGTTAAGGGAAAAAATAAAAATTAGGATGACTCTCAAATTTCCAGCTTTGATGAGTGAAAATGTCATTAACTGAGAAGCCAAAAATTGGGTTTGGTTCAGGTTCTCTGGAGAGCTGAAGAAAAGGAGAAGTTCTGTTTTTGATGTGTCAGATAAGAGAAGCCCACAAGACAGTCAAGTAGATATGTCAAGTATGTGGTTACATTTACAGCACCATGCTACATGTACAGCTGGCTCCAGAATCAATTCATAAGTCAGAAATACACAGAAGGAACTGAAAGCCAGAGGACTGTATATCTATGAGGACAGTGTGGAAAAGGAAAATAAACAGACGAGGACTGAGGTCAGTGCAGTGTAGGTGTGTATATTACACCCAGAAAAACTTTAGGTAGACTACTCAGCTCAGGGGTCAAAATTTCATAAGCTCACCAATGCCAGGAAGGCTGCGTAAGTGACAGAAGTGACTTAGCTGTAGGTGAACAGAGAATGGTGAGGACTGTGGATCTCAAACACATGAATGAAACTAGCAGGTAGCTCCTACCCCATTCTTCCAACTAATTAAATCCCACAGTTGAATTTCAAGACAAGCCAGAAATTGAGAATATTTATGAGAATGCTTTCAAGTATTGGTAACTAAGCTAATGTTTTCAAACACAGTTTTAATTAAATAAAATACGTCAGCAGGATGGTGTAACCCATATGCAGTTTCTGATAAAGCCCATTGTAACGTATCATATTTGTTAACTGTTTGGATTATTAGTGGGGGAAGGGACAGACTCTCTTTGGAGAGATTTATCATTGTCCTGAGACACAGATTTGACTCACAGTCACAACTTTGCAGACTTAGTGACTCTAATTCATATAGCAGTAAGACTTTGTAGTTCTCTACTGATCACAAGGAAAAGCAAATTCTTTTTTTTTTTTAAATGAGGAATGACTTCATGTATTTTGGTTTAAGTGGTAAAGTGGTGAACAGTTGGTAGAGGCTATGAATAGGAAATATGTGGCTTTAGTTGGAAATGTGATTTAGGAAAAATACAGAAGCCTAGATAAAATTTCCACAATCAAAAATTTGGAAGTTTGGGAAGGCCTGTGAATATTTCCTTGCAGAATCATTGAGAAGATTTCTGATATGAATGGGAAAAAAATCTGTGGTCTAGTCGAACATCAGAACCCATTAAGGGACCATGGAAGAATGTATTTACTTCCTAACGGCAGCACAGATTTATTCTAAACTGGATTCCCTGGTGAAAAGAACAGTGTTCTAAGAAAGAGAAAACTTGTGTTTGGTAATGTGGTGTGTGTGTGTGTTCAGGTGTACCTAGATTTTTGGTCCTCTAAGCCATGACAAGTTTGGGACACAGTCGTGAATGTGGGTAACAATCATAATTATTTTGGCTTAGAAGTTCCTCAACCATTATTCCCAGGAATCAACACTCTTTATTTTCTCCCTCAAGATCCAAGTAGAGCTAATATACCGATGGCTCTTGTGTTTAACATCAATCTTCCTGTGTTCCTTACTAAGTGGTTTCTATCTATGCTTCAATTGATGGCACCACTGGCAAAAAAACAAGAGCTTAACAGTGAGCTTTCCACTAGCCAGGAGAGATGAGTGTCACAGACTTTGCCCCCTTCATGAAGGAGAAATCATTCTCTCGGCATCACTGTTCAACTAGGAACAGAAATGAGAATATCAAAGTCATAAAGACAAAAATGTCTAGCCCAGTACCTTGTACTAAATAGGTGCTCAATAATCATTTTCTCCTTTTCTATTGACTCCTTCCTTATTTTCAAACTTTGACCAAATCTCAAAGTCTCAAAATCCAAATCACACACCTTCAACTCCTCTATTACTCTCCCAGGAGGCCAAGAGAGGACTAGACCTAGGTCCTCCCCACAAATCCTAGGATCCTCTACTTAGGAATGCACATTGAGTGTTTCCCCCTAGAGCTCTAAACTTTGCTGCACTTGATAAATCAATTAGTAAGCAATACCCATTTATTCTACAAACCTTGACTTGCTTACCATATGCTCAGTGTAAGGGAATTGGCCTTTGAAGGGCTGGCCATCCAATGAGAAGGACCCGGTTTGTAAACAGAAAGTGCAGTAAAGCATTACATATATATGGTGGCAGATATCAGAGCCAGCTCACCCTCACATCTGGAAAAAGTATGGATTGCAACACTTTCTGGGCAAAGTCTTCCAAAAACTCTGTAAAAGTACTCAACATGCTTTGTGTGCAGGGCACAAAGGTATCCCTTATGGTCTTTGTCCTGTTGATCCCTATGTTGTTCTTTGTAGCTTTTCATGAATTCCACACAAATGTTTTGAAGACATGTAAAGTTTTTACATTGTTGTGTGTAAATTTGGTAATGTGAATGTCATATAAACAATGAGTAATTCTTGAGTATAATACTTATGCTTTAAACGAGCAGGGAATTGTTTAGAAAATGAAGCCCATATACCTCCATGCATAACAGCTATATCAACGTGTGTCTATTTGGTTATATCCAAGGACATAAGAGAATATACCAACCACTCTTGAAGGAAGAAGCCAACCCATTTCGGGAAGGGTCAGCTCTGGGGAATTGGTATTATTTGGTGAACTGAACATATGACTTCCTCCTGGATGGTTCTGGAGAGAACACTGCTCTTCTGCCTGACAAGGCTGGGAATGAATGGCCTGCAAGCTCCTGTTTTCACACAGTACATCAGGTCTAAGTGAAAGGTTTGTGCTGCTGCCAAGAGCAGAGAATGATGGCTTTGCATCACTTTCAGAGGAGAGGATGCTTTACAGCAGGCTCTGGCTCCCTGAGTGGTTTGGATGAGATGTGTACTCTGCGCCTTCCAGGACATCTGGTCTGCAAGGCCCACCCAGCGCTCTCTTTATACGCAACTCTCAAGGCTAGGAGATGCTTTGCGTGCTTCAGACATCTGGGATATTTAGATCCTTGCCTTCTACCTCATGGCAAGAAGAAATGTGGTTTGTAGATGAAGATTAAATAAAAGTACAAACCAGTTATTTATTGGAGCAAGCACTGCACGGACTACTTATCGGTAGGAGCATCCTGCCTCAATACAATTGATTATTGTCTAGCCTGGCAATTAGGCAGCTCGCACCGACTTCAAGCACAAGGCAGCGACCAATGGCAAATTGCTCACTACTCTGTTCTGAACCACAGCCTCTCTCGTGGACTCCTTTGCTTGAGCATCACTCCAGACCTAAGTCTAACTGTCTTGACATGTTTTGGCCCCTACTTAACCTTTGCTTGCCCTTCTTTCCCCCTTTCCTCTCTTTCTCTCTTGTTTCCTACCTTCCTTTCTCCCTCCCTTCTTTTCCTCCTTTTTTTCTCCCTCTCTTCCTTCATTTCTGATTTAGGAAAACTATATTTTTTTCTGAAGTTCGTACTCCAGTAGCTTTCCCAGAAAGTGTGTAGAAAGTAATTTTTTGGTCTGAAAAATGTCTTTGTTATGGCTGTACACTTGATTATTTCAGCTAAGTATAGAATTCGAGATTGAAAATTCAAATAATTTTTATGATCATTTAAAGTATTGTTCGATTGTCTTTGATGAATTTCCAATGTCATTTCAAATTTCCAGTCTTTATTATGTTACCTGATATTTTTGTCTCTCTGTAGACTTGTGTCACAGCTTTGTCTGTGGTATTCCAATATTTCAACTGTGATCTTTAGTTCCTTTCTATTCACTGTACTTTTTTGCAATAATCATTTTCTCAAAACTATCTCTTATTTTCCTAATTGCTTTGATACTTTTTTTCTTTTAGTTTGTTTTCTTTTTAAAGCATTTCCATCATTTGAATTTTGAAATGCCTGGACACCCCTCAAATGTTAGTTTTTCTCTTTTCCTTTTATCCCTTTGTAGGGACACAGTCCGCTCCACTCCAAGGTGTACTGAAGCATTTTGGTTAATGTGAAACTTTTTTTCTAAAATCCTGTCATGAATGCTTCCACAGTACTGATTTTCTTCTGTGTTGACTAGGGTACCCTTGAACAACGCTTTCCCGAATCAACATCTCTATATGGTGAAAATTGTTCCAAAGAGAAATTTGTGCAGGATCTGGAAGTAAGCATGAAACCACAGCCTGGATGATATCGTAAGTAGAGATGGTGAACAGCAGGAGCCAGACTGGGAGGTGCTGGCTGATTCCAGGTGACCTCTGTCCTGTCCACATGCACTCCCAGCTGAGATTCTTAGTTGCCTGCACTCAGAAGCGGAGCTGGGAAGGGGGTGCCACCTCCCATGGATGTGGACCTCAGCACCTTCCACAGCCCTGTTCCACTTGCTGATGAGCCTGGCATGCAAATGTCCCTGAAATCTCCAATGTGTTCACCTGTCCTCATGTTTCATGAGGGCTAGTAAGGAGTGTGTCCTTGGTCCTCTAATTCACTTTAGAGACTTTACTTACCCAGTTCCTCCCACAAGAGCGTAAGGCCTAAATTCTTTCTTTTAAAATACTCATTCTTTAATACTTAGAGTGGTTCTACTTCCCTGTGTGAACCATGACTAATAGAATATTATATTAAATGTTTTCAATGTTTTGAGTTTTCAGTTGCTTCCTGTAGGCTTTCTTGTAGTAATAATTCCTTTCCAGTTGCTCTTGTCTTTGTCAACAGAAGCTGCAACTGCCTTTGAGCAGTGTCTCCCTCTCCCCTGTATTCCAGTCTACCTGGAGCTTCTGAATGTGAGCTTACATGGAAATAGGGTCTTGGCAGATCTGGGTAATTAATTAGTTTTTGGTTACGATGGAGGAGGATGAGCCCTAAATTCAGTGACTGGTATCCTTATGAGAAAGTTATGGGAAGACAGACAGACACACAGCAGGAAAGAAGATCAGTTAACAATGATGAAGGTAGACATTGGAGAGATGGGGCCATAAGTAAAAGATACTGACAATTCCCAGCACCTGGAAGATGCTAGAAGACAGGCCTGGAATAGAATCTCCCTCATAACCCTGTAGGAATCAACCATATCAACATCTAACTTAAGACTGTGGAATTGAAAGACTACATTTCTGATGATTTAAGCCATGCAATTAGTGATAATGTTTGATAGCAGCCCTCTGAAACTAATACCTTCCTTCTTACATATCTTCTCATATCCCACTAAGTTATTGATTAGATCATTTGAATTTTTCTTTGAATCAACGATTTTGTTGCCTTTAGGTTCTTTTCCTCTTCTTCTTTGTCTTTTCCCTCCTCCTCTACTTTCTGTCCTCTACCCTACTGTCTTTCTTCTTCCTCTCTTCAACTCTGAACTCGTTGATGATTTCTCAAATCGCTAGTGACCCTTGACTGACTGTGATTGTATGTGAGTGGGGCACTAAGAGCTGGAAAGTCTGAGATAACCAGTATACTCCCTCTGAAGAGCAGTTAAACAGTAAGCTAGCATTTTCACTGACAAGGGAGAGTGTCTAATGTTAGCCATTTGGGATGTTTTTCCATGGGACCATTCTGTTTATTTTAAGAATCTTCTTCCAATCTCCTGCCTTACAATCTTAAGCCAGGATCTTGAAATCTTTAACAGGGCATAGAAAAGGGCATGTTCATCAGTAGGCAACTTCTTTCTAAATTCTCTTACGTCCCAGTGTCTCCCACACTGAACTGTGATTATGTCCCCAAGTCTGGAGATTCTCAGATTCAAGTTCCCCAGGGAGAAGACAACATCTCTTCTAAGATCCTGGCAGGGAAGCAAGATTGTTGCCTGGCTTCAGAAGGGTGTTTGGAGGACACGGACTTCTACTACTCCTTATATGACTACCAAATTAATTACCTTACTTTAAACCTTCCACTTTGTAGTGGTTAATTCTGAGTTAATTTAATTAAGCTAAAACACATCCATATAGTTTGTTAAGCATTATTTTGGGGCATATTTATAAAATTGTCTCCAAAAGAGGTCAGCATTTGGATTAGTAAACTGAATTAAGATTGCTTTTACTTATGTTAGACATTATCATGTAATCTGTTAAGGGATGGAACTAAAAGGCAGAGGAAGGTATATTCTCACCTAGTGACTGTGAAAGCAGGCTTCCATCCTTACCATCATGACTCCTGGCTCTCCATTATGCAGACAGTGTATGGGAGTTCTCAGACTTCACATATGTGAACTGATTCCCTTACCAATTTCCTCTCTCTCTCTCTCCCCCCTCCCGCTCTTTGTCTCATCTCCCCATTCAGGCACACATCCATTCCATTCCATTCCATTCCATTCCATTCCATTCCATTCCATTCCATTCCATTCCATTCCATTCCATTCCATTCCACTCCAGTGGTTCTCTGGGAACATTAATATATCTCAAGTCTCATGGAGTTTCATGTTCAGAAGCCCTGAGATATTTCAGAGGTATTCAGGGAAAATTGAACCTACTTTTAATCAGACCTTCCTCTGTGATACTTCTGTGGAACTCAAATTGGGGTTCTCCCACTCTGTTAATGATTCTTCTATCAATTTCTCAAAGTCTATTAAGATCTTTAATCACCTCTCCGGTTATTTTGGTTTTACAGGCTGATACTTTTTTATATTTTCTCTTGTTACTTTTATTGGAACGGAGAGAGGCTAAATATATATTGCTAGTCAATTGTGATAAATCAGAAATACACTTCCATGTGGTAAGAGACATTTGGAGGTGATGAATGTTTGCAACATAGATAGTAATGATGAGTTGATGATTTCATGCTATGTCTTATCGCTTCTGCTTCTTTACATTAGAAATCAGTCAGAAAGCTCAGAAAGCTCAAGGAAAAGAAAATTAGGCTCCATCTTTGAAGGAACAAGTCTGAAGGAATGTGTGCCCATTTAAAACTACCGCAGTGGCTTCTTCAGGTTCCTCCGCACTAGAGCAATGTTTGCTATGTTTTCATCCTTTTCTCATTCACCGCTCAGTGCTATTGGTGGTGCATTTCCCCCAAATTTCACAGCTTTGTCACTAGGTGGGACCTTTTGGGCTTTACTGTGTTATGAAGGAGACTACCATTAATCTTTGCATGGATTAATGGATTACAGGCAGGAGGGCTTGGTTACAAAGGTGAGTGTTTCTAGCATGCTTGTTTTGTTTCAGCCTGTGCCCTCTGCCAAGTTAGGCTGCAGCCAGAAGCTCCTCACCTAGTGCCAGCCCGTGCTTTTGGGCTCCAGAACTCCTCTTATTTATAAATTACCCATCTAAGTCATTCATAGAAACAGAAAGTGGACTAAAACACTCACCTTATTTCTCTGGTATTTGTTTAAAAGGCACTCTTTAATTTGGGGGAATAATAATAAGTTTAGATTAAGCATCTTATTTTATTTAACCCTTATAACTATGCCTTCAAAACTCCCTGAGGTAACTATTGTCTGCAGTTGTATTTATTCACTTCATTTAACAACTATTTGTTCAGTGCACACAGAATTTCAGGACTAGGCCAGAACAGCCCAGTGGATGCACATTCAGAAAACATGTATTGAGGGTTCATGATATTTCAGGCTTCATGCTGAATGCTGGGTACAGGGCTGCACAAGACATGGGACTTAGTCTGACTGCTGTTCACACTGGGATTTCATCCTTGGGGAGGCACCTGAAGGGAAGTGAGGACAACATACCTACTGCCCTCACCAAAGGAAGAGTCACAGGCTCAGGGACTTGGGGAGGAAAAAGTTTCCATCTTGACCATGCCTTATTGTACCCTGCCAAGGAACAGAGGTAGTTGGGAGTGTATTTAGCCAGTGAAGATGCTGTGGTTTTGTCTGAGCACTCACTGCTTTAAGGCTTTGAGGAGCAGAGGGACAAGAGTCCCAGCTCCTCTACCTGAAGCCCAAGGAGCCAGCCATGTGCTGTTCTGGGTAGGAGAAACAGGCCGTGTGTCAGAGGACAAGGGTGTGTCTCAGCCTCCCTCAGTCATTTGTGCAGACAGCTGCTGCCTCTGCCTCCCTTCAGGCTCTGTTTAGCCTTTTCTAGGCCAGTGCATCCAAGGGGTAAGTCTTATGATTTGGGTCTCAGACACAGAGGCCCAGTTGGTCTGGACACTAACATACATGGAAATTCAGGAAGAAGCTGATGGCAAAGCTTGGGCTATTTGGGGAGTTTTGGGGCAGGAGACTCAAACAGAAGAGAGCATTTGAAAGCCAGAGGTGAAAGGAACACTTGAGTTTCCAGATGGGGTGGGCTGATCCTGCCTTTGCTGGAGCCTGGGTGGCTGGCTGTTGGGAGCTTTTCTGCTCTGTTGCGGTTGTAATTACAGCATCTGAAAGCTTGCGTGACATTGCTAATTTTAGAGAAAATGGGACACTGATATCTGCAAGAACACTCAGGCTTAGGTTACTGATTAACGCTTCCACGTATCACAGAATCAAACCCAGCAATAGTGTAGGCATTAGGAAATATTATTATTATAAGAATGTTCATAACGATGGAAATGAAAAATGTAAATGCCAGCTCTTTAGAGAGCTTTAAAGAGATTAATTGGAATAATAAAACAACTAGAAGTCAAATTGATTATGGAACTATGCTTTGAAATGAATTCTATTGGAAGCTTGTTTTCCTTTGGTATGTTCTTTTTTTGGCTAAAATGTAGAAACAAATTAGTAAAGTGAGTTTGTCAAATTCATGAAGGACTATACATTGTAAGATTGGCTGGCAAGGCAACTCATTTGTTGTACTTAAACAAATTTTAAAAATAATAAGTGCATAGAAGTGTGTGTATATATGTGTGTGTGTGTGTGTGTGTGTGTGTGCGTGTGTGAACAAACTTGTGGGCAGAGAGTGAGATGTAGCAATTGGCAATCAATGATGATTTAGGAGAAAACTTCTCCAGATGAATTGGAGATATTTGGTTTGAAAATAGAATCAGAGAGGTTTAAATGTCTTATCTGAAAATAGTTGAAACAGAAATAGAGTTAAGAGAAAAAAAATGAAATGGTCAAGATGAAGATGAGCAATATGCAGGCCTCAAATAAGTAATGCAAAGATTTTTTGTTTTGATTAAGACAGAATAATTCACATGAGAAGAGCTTAGGGAGCTTAGCTTCAATATTCTTAGGGAGAATAGCCTGGAAAAATTTTGACCAGAATTGTATTATTTTACATAGATTCAAGCTAACATCGAGACAAGTTCTATGACACTGTTGTCAGTGTAGTTTTATGGCTTGTAAGCATCACTTTCAAGGGGACTGCATGGAACAGGAACTTTAAAACCAAACAGAGCTGGGCTTGGCTGGTATCATTTGTGTCCAGTTTATTTTTCTGGGTCCTGGTTCTTCAGTGGAGAGCCTGTTACTTTTAATATTGCTATGAGTAATGAGGCCAGGCATTAGAGCATCTTGACACATGCTGTGTACTTACTAGTGCCTTTTTTCCCCTTGAGTTTAAGGGAAAAGTACGTAAAGAAGGGAGCTTACAATGTGATACATTACCATCATTGAAGGCTCCTGACCTCAGCATAGGTCTGTCTTGTAAGGCTTGTGCCTTTAGCATGGTTCTGAAGTTGTTTTACTGCATGGTCCTTGGACTTTGGAAACTTTCAGGGAGCCTGACAAGTGCTTTGGGTTCAGTATTGAAGCTATTAAAGAAAACATACTCAGAAAATTATGCTAAATCAGAAGTATGTATTTAGTATCTATGACACTTAGACAACACATCAGTTATAGATAAATAATTATGTTTCATAAGCTGTTTGCTAGCTTTTGCTAGTTCCCTTTACTAAGGAGTCATATAAGTTCTTTGGCCATCTGTTTTCTCAGCTCTGAAGTGGGATAACTCAGGACTTATGGAAGGATTGAATGAAAGGTTGCCTATTGCAGTGCTTAGTAGAGTACTGGCCCAGAGCAGGTATTCAATCAAGAGCAAAACAAAGTTAAGCAGTTGAACAAGCAAATGAACAGAATCCCATCCCTCCTGAAGTGTATGAAACTCCTAGTGCTGGGTGACTCTTGGCTCTCAGCCCTGGCCATATAATTAATTACAGTACAGTGAACTCTCGATTATCTGCACTAGTGAAGGGCAGAGGCATGGATAATACAAAACAAGGGACAATCTAAAAGTCATTTATATCTTTGGCTTTGGAATGAAGTCAGAGAAACACACACACACACGCACATGCACAGACACCCTCACACACCTCCTTTCTGTGCTGGTGAAAGCTTCCCGATGGAAATCTCTACAGATAAGCTTCTGCAAGAGTTGGGGGGGGGTGTTAGTTAAAGAGAGAAAGTGTATATAAAAACTTTAATATTTTAATAAATAATGCTTATGTATAAATAAAATTTCATTACTATTATTAATAACAGTTTACTTGTAGATTTTTGGCAGATGACTAAAGGAATAAATCCGGTTGTTTTCATCTGCAGCCATGGACTTATCTGCTGCTTCACAGCTCTCAGTCCTAAGGGAATTCTAAACAGGCTGAGGATGGATAGACACGATTCATTTTTTTTAAATTCTCAACTGTAGGTAGCTAACATAGCGTTTGTTATATAGTGGTGGGACACAAAGCACTGACAATGTGAATTAAGATCTTTTAGAGAGATTTCCATTTGGGGTGATTACTGCATTTAGATTTGGAGGAGATGATCCCTTAGGTAGGACATAAGGTCCTCCACCAGTCCAGGGTGCCCTCAGCAAGTCCAGTTTCACATGAAATGGCTTTAGTCTCTGACTTTCCTGAGAACTTCCTGCCTTCAGCTTTCTTTTGTTGAAGTGCTTGGCAGTGACAGTGAAGGCTGGAGAGATGATATGGTTTATAACTGGATGTCCCCCCAGAGTCTCAGGCACTCAAAGGCAAGGCTTGTGGAGCATGGCAAACCTGATTTATTACAGAGGAACTGGCTTGGTGTTAGGAGGTGAGGTCTGGTCACAAGAGGAAAGTCACTGGAGGGGTGTGACCTGGGAGGGTTTATTTACCTCCCTGGCTCTACTCTGTATGTGGGGAGCAGCTTCTTCTTTATTTTACCCCTCTGCCCTGCCTTGTCTACTTTGAAGCCAGCCAACCATGGAATGAAACTCTATAAACTGTGAGCCAAAATAAAACTTTTCTTCTTTAAATTGTGAGTATTGGGCATTTTTCCTTAGTGACAAGAGAGCTGAAGACCAAGCAGGTGCAAGAGAATTGATAACTGTTTTATCATTCTTAATGTTAAGGGCTTTCAGAATTTCCCAGGCTAATCCCTATGTATTACTGAAATTTCATTCATTTAATCAACATTTGCTTAGCATATTTTACAGGTCAAGGGTTGTACTAAATATACAGAGCACAGACATTCATGAATTGCATTACAATTGTTGCTAGGCCTGTTCTATCTTCTAGACTCAACTCCTTGAGGTCAAGAAATACATCTTGTTTGTTTCTGTGTTCCAGTTAGTACAGTACTGAGCAGCACACTTGGTATGTGACAGATGAAAGAACAAACAAAAAAGAAAGAAAAAAGAGAGAAAGAAGAAAAGAAAAAGAGAGAGAGAGAGAAAGAAAGAAAGAAAGAAAGAAAGAAAGAAAGAAAGGAAGGGAGGGAGGGATAAATGAAACACACTTTTACATTTTCAAGAAGCTCATAGAGGACCTCATAAGGGAGGCAATGTATCAACAAATGCTCGGAGAAGACAGTACAAAGACTGCTGCACTGTGTGCACTGGGAAAGCATATGTGAGCAAGAAATGAGTAAGACTCGGGGTGTAGCTCAGTGATACAATGCTTCTCCAGCATGCAGGAGGACTAGTGTCACATTGTCATTGTTAGAAAGGAAGAAAAGGTGGTATGGGTCATGAGAAAGCTAGGATTTAATCAGATGAAGAGGAAAGAGGAAGGAATTCCTCAAAAGAAACAGTAGCCTCTACCAGTACCATGCGTGCTGAGGTCTGACCTAAAAGAGAGTATTTACATGGAAAAGGAGTAGGATAGGGTGAGAAGATGGCAGGAAGTCTGAAGTCTCTTATGGCCTCATTCTTTTTTTAAATCAACACACAGGTTTTAATAGTTATTTATATTTGTGGGATATGGTGTGGCATTTCAATATGTTTATATACACATAATGATTGGCTATCCATTGCCTCAAACATATATAGTTTCTTGGTGTCAGGAATACTCCACATCCTCTCTACAACCTATTTTAAAATATATTAGTTGTGGTCCACCC
The DNA here is from genome assembly GCA_004027455.1 of Hydrochoerus hydrochaeris. Classification (NCBI taxonomy): domain Eukaryota; kingdom Metazoa; phylum Chordata; class Mammalia; order Rodentia; family Hydrochaeridae; genus Hydrochoerus; species Hydrochoerus hydrochaeris. The sequence continues at coordinate 71,350 of PVLA01000114.1, forward strand.
TAGAAGTCCTAATGTGTCATGGAGCACTGAGGTTATTCCTTTTATCTCTCATTCTTGTCCACACATCACTGCAGATTCATTTACTAGAGGCTGATTGATGAGCGCTCGCTCTTCCTAGCTCACTCTGAAGTACAGGAGCTGATGGTCTCAGGCTGGCTGTCCACGCTTTTCCCTTGCTCTGTTAAGACCCAGTGCAGCGGGCCCAGCTCAAGGCTCCCAACTCCACTCCTGATTCTTTCCACATTGTGCTGACTTCTTTAGCATCAGTGGAAACAGCTTTGACAGATCATGTCTTTTTTCTTTTTTTCACTCACCCATCCATCTACCCATTCATGATTAAGTAAGACAGTCATGCAAATCATCTATTTTTTAAAAAGTGCATGCTTATTCATCTGCACAGAAGACAGCAGAGTGGTGTTCTCTGCACTGGGTTGTACAACCTAGGAGGATTTATCGCCTGATTCCTCCCCACCCACTTTTTTTTCTTCCTCTGTGAATAAAGATGTTGAAGCTCTTCTATCAAGATTCCACGGCTGATGCTAGATAGCTATACTTTTCATCCAGGGAAGTCATCTTCAGTGGCAACGGTCCAGGGCTGGGGGAAAAGGGAGAGGGCAGGAAAGAAGTTGCCCCTGTGGTTTATCTGAGCCCTTGGGTCCCCAGGCTTCCTTCATATCTGCCCCCAACATTAAATATTTAGCGCTGGGCTGGGCAGGAAGAGGCAGAGAAGGGAGGGAGCAGGCAGCTAGAGGCTGTGTATTGGCCTGTTTGCTTCCCACAATGGGAGGGAGGGGACTAGAAAAGACCCAGGCACGACATAAATATTTCCTATTATGGAGAAACTAAAGTCACAATGGAACCTGTCATGCTTGTGATATGAGAGATGGACAATATTTCGGGGCTGCTGCCATGCTGGCACCTGAATGGAGTTTATATTTTGTTTATGGAGCCGAGTCCGAAGCCTTTTATTTTTTTGGCCCAGCCTGTGTAATTCTTCTTCATGGGAGCTCGAAATGGCTGCGGAGCAGCTCAATATTCCATTTATTTTATTTATAAAAGAAATTCAAAGGCTGAAAAGATGAAGTAATTGACTTACCGGGATGACAGTTAAACCCACTAAATTTAATCTTATCCTCTCAAGTACAACATATCGCGCTTACAAATTATCGCCAGGCACCAGGCAGCCCCGCGCTGCTCACCTAATGCAAATGGAATGGAGGCCTCTGTTATTGTATTATCTGACTTTACTATCAGCATTAATCCGGCTTAGCTCACTTAATGATGCCACTTGTGGCACTCTGAAGGCAGCGGAGAAGTCTATAAACTACTTCCATTAAAATGCAAATCGGGCCCGCCGAGAAAATAAGTGACACAAAAAGTGGGCGAATGGGGCCCCGCGCTGGCCGCCGCCCGCGCCCCGGCTGGTGACTGATGCTGCGATTGCGGGCAGCTCGGCCCAGACAGGGAGCCGCCCGCGCCACAAAAGTGCTCCAACAAGCCGGGGCATCTAATTTCTGGAGAGATTTATATTTTTTTGTTGTCAGGAAATGAACAAATACTTATCAATGTAAAAACTGCTATCTCCCATCTCCCCGCCAGGTTTTTCATACTGATATTATTTGTACCCCTAACACAGGAAATGAAAATCTCCTTCGCCTTTCGCGCCGCCACTGTATCTCCAAATCCTCCTGCAAGACAGACCTGCCTCCCTCCGCCTCCCCGCACCCCGCTCCCGGTAAACACAAGAGAAAACTTCAGCGGGCGAAGGATGAAGATTCCAAGGCTTAGGGTTTTCCGGCCGTGTCAGCTCCCTGCTCCTCTTTGCAGAGAGAGGATGAGTCGGGGCGAATGGAAAGGGGAGGAGAGAGGGGACACGGGCGCTGGGCGGTGACATCTGTTTTACTTAAGAGGCCTGATCCCCTTTCAGGATGGGAAAGTATCCCCTTTCTGCAAGGGGCATCGCGCCGGGGCCTGTACTGATTCAGAACAAGGCCTAATAAAACACGAGCAGGTGATTTAGTTTCATATTTTGATTCCTTTGTTTAAACAGCTTCTCTCAAGTTCTCCTGTGTCTGACGGTGCAGCGCAGCTCCCTTTGATGCTGGGGGCACAGGCGACCCCTGCTAGGGTGACCCGGATGTGCAGGGCTGCGCTGCTTCCTGGATAACTGGGTGCCTGCCTGGTGCAGCAGCTGCGCAGTAGGCTGGGCTCTCCACTCTGGCCAGGATTTATGGTCCTCTGGAGAGATCGATACTACTTTTTAAATATTACAATACCTTTTATCGAGACAATATTACAACAAAAGCATTTTATCCTGTCAGGGGACCCAGCTAAAATCGATTCTGGGCCTCTCATTGGTGGACTTCCCCTGTCCTCAGTGTTTCTGAGCCCCAGGTCTGCTGGTTGTGAACCTCTGGAAGGGTTGGCCCTGCCCAGGCACTGCACAGCCGCCTGCTACAGGTCACAGGGGAAGAAACTGGCTTTTGTCCCAGTGATCTTCCCTGAGGACTTCCTTGGAAGTCCCATGGACTCTTTCCTAGCTCAGAGGAAAGGCCACTGAACGGGGAGAGATCAGAGTAGGTGTGGGATGCAGGATGAAATTCTTGGTGGCATCCTCCCAAGGGGCTACAGGCTACCCTGTGCAGACACTGGCAGCACTGCTTTCAGGACCCCTTGCCATCACCCTCTCTGGACCAGAAGGAGCCGCATCTTGTTTATTTTCCTTCATATACTATCTAGGATAGTCTCTGACCTTATGGTATGAACGCATGGTATGTGCTCAATAAAAGCTTGTTGATATGTCTGTTCCCCATGTTGAAATATAATCTTTAGTGGGATGGCATATCAAAGTAGGTGTTTTATGAGGTGATTAAGTCATGTGAATGGTGCTCAAATGAATTTGGTGTCCTATAAAACAGGCCTAAAGAGTTCCCTGGTCCCCCTGGCATGTAAAGACACAGAAAGAATTAGAAAGCTGACACTCTCTGGATATCGAATCTATCAGCACTTTGATCTGGAATTTCTTAGCATCTAGAATGGTGAGAAATAAATTTCTGTTCTTTATCAGAGACCTAGTCTGTAGTGTCATCACAGCAGCCTAGATGAACTACATAGGAAGGAACTGTTTGTATTCTTATGCTATTATCTGTGCAGAGGTGCAAGAACCACTCTCATGCAGAGATTCCCCCAGGCTCCCTGGGTCCTTTCTAACTTGGCCATTTCTGCTCCTGAAAAGTGAACTCTCCCCTAATTTTGTACCTTGGAACCCCTACTTCAAAGCTGTGTTTCCCTAGAGAGATACTGCTCTGAGTTATTCTAAGCCCAGTCCACATTCCTTAGTTGGGAATAAAGATACCTGCTGCATAGACCTTTTGAGGATTTGGTGAGGTGATGTAAGTCAATGGTTCTCTGGGGAAGCATCTAAAAATGACTATGAGCTCAGCTGAAGTGGGCATATTAACATTGGGCCTCCACTAACACCAGTCAGTAAGAGAAAAAATATGCAAATCATATCATATCCTCCATTTAAAATTCTAATTGCATACATGGTTTTGCCTTTTCTTAAAGCTTTGGCACATGTCTTCTGAAGGTGGTTCCTATGTGCTGGAATTGAATACATCCAAGTTTTCTGGTGTTTACCTACTTGTTCACTATTCCATGAAAATTTACAATGTGTTTACTATGTGCCAAGCCCTAGGATAGGTAATGGGATATGGCAGTGAATGAACTAAACAAAAGAAGGAATCTGGGTAGCTTCTACACTAGTGGGAGGGGCAAAAAAGAACAAAAGACCAAAGAAGCAAATGAAAAGTGCATTTACAAATTGTAAGTAATGCTTTGAAGGAAATGGTTAAGGTGATTTGATGGGGAATGTTTCATCAAAAACATTGTGATTTCTGGATACTTGACCTTCTGCAAAAGTATGAGAACAAGCAGTGTGTGGGGGAGACCCAGCCAGAATCTAGAACAGCTGGTTCCAGTTAACCATTGCTGTGTAACAAAACACCCCAAGACTCAGTGACTTAAAATAGCAACAACATTTATGCTGCTTACAAATCAGAAATTTGGATAGAGTGCAGTAAGAATAGTTCATTTCTAGTCTACTAGGTGTGGACTAGGGGGATGAAAGGCTGGATCCAGGATCAGCTGGAGGTTCTCCCACTTTCATGTCTGAAGGTCAGTGCTGCCTGTCAGCTGGAGCCACCAATGGGGCTGGGCTGGGCTGGAACTTGTAGCCTTCCCCTGAACCGTCTGGCTTCCTTATAGCCCAGAAACTGGGTTTTCCTAGGTGAGAAGTCTCAGAGAAAGAGGGCCAGGTGAAAACTTATTGCTTGTTGTGACCTAGCCTTAGAAGTCCTGCAGTGTCACTTTTGCCCTGTTCTGTTTATTAGAAGTTAGCCACTGAGGGGATCCATTTTCAAGGAAGGGGGAAATAGACTTTATATTTTTATAAGAGGAATGTCAAAGAATTAGTGGATGTAATTTCAAATCACTCCAGTCTGCAGTTAAAGAGATGAAAGCATTCATTTGGAAAACACGATCAAGCATATTTTGTCCCCATATTCCATCTCACTTCCCAATTAAACACCACTCCTTCAAGTCTCTGTCTATTCACAATGCCATGGCTGGTAACTAATCCTGCCCATTTTTTTTTTGGTGTTTTGTTATTCTGTCCTTCCATTGTCTGTTAGGAAAAAAAATTCAAATTATTTTTCTAGATATGCTAAAGCTGTAACATATCCTACCTAGCATTCTTTCTGCTTTGTTTCCTAAACCAATTGAGACTAAAGATACTACCACCCCAACTAGGTTTTTCAGTTATTTTCACCCAAATGACACAAGGTATGTATTTGTAAACTACTTTCTACTTTAGGTTGCCACCCAACACCCAAATTCTACCCAACAACACCACTTACATGAGCTGCTGATTAAACCTCATTGATGCAGCAGTAGTAGTCAGTAATTACTAAGTACCCACTGTATGGCAGCAATTTCTCAAAAGGTTTTGCATCTACTTCCATTCATTTTTATAACAATCTTTAAGTTACTATTTGCCCATGAAAAAGATGGGAAAACTAAGGCAAGGAGATTTTTTTCTGGATTTCCTAGTGTGAGGTACATTTATAATTCAAATCTATTTGTCTATGATGCCTACAAAAATCAGTGCAGTAATTAGGGTGGAAAGAAGTAAGCAGAGGAATCACGAATGAAAAATACTAATTGGGAGAACAAGATGTCACCAAGAAGCAAACCTTCCTTGCAAATTGGCACAATGTGTGGGCCACTGCCTGCAAAGCCAGATGCCAGCCTTTTCCTGTGAGCCAGCACTGTTCATGGACTGCAGGGGAAAAGAACAAGAAGTCACAAGAAGCCAGCCCTCCCTGTGAATCAGGACCATGTGCGGGCCACTTAGGGGAAAGCCAGATGCCAGCCCCTTCCAGTGAATGGGCTGGGAAACAAGAAAAGCTAATCCCCTACCTGATCCAGCTGATCCAGAGAAACACAGGCTGTGATGGTAACTATTGAGGTAGAACACAGTTTAATGCTTGTGGTGTTTAGAGTTTCACTGACTTTGTAGGTCTGAAGGCCGTGGTCTGATCATCTGTTCAGAGGATAACAACACACAATGTAGCATATGTGGGGAATCTCCTGAAGGTGATGGCCATTGTTGATTCCCTGTCATTTTGTTTTGAGGTGCTGTATCATTTTCATTGTTTTGTTGGGTTGGGTTTTATTCTGTTTTGTTTTATTTTATTATATCTGATGGCGTGGGCAGCTATTTCAAAGATGATAAGATATATTATGGTAGTTGCTTTGGATTTGCTCTTATCTTGTTTTGAAGTCATTTGTTGTTTTCATTGTTTTTTTTTTAAATTTTTTTATTTAAAGAAAAAATTTGGAAACAGAAAGAGGGTAGAAACAATACAAAATTTCAAAAACAAAACAAAACAGAAAAAAAAACAAAAATAGTAACCAGTAAAAAATCACTAGTTGATAATTACATATTTTCCTCTTAGATGCAATTGTTCAAGTTACAAAAGTAAAGTCCACAAAGTGGACACCCAAACATTGAGACTGCAGTCAGTTTTGCTCATCCATCCAACTAAAACTTTAGCAACATGGTTATTAATTCCACACACTCAAATATACATGCAGTTATATCCTTTAGAATACTCTCTTTTTCCTTTTTTTTTTCCTTTACAATAACTATAATCCATTCTCTTAAACTACTTAGAAGTTCTACACATGTATAAGTCTCTACACATATACCTAGCCTTTCTTTATTAGAGGAAGAAACAAATCAAAACAAGTCAGCAATACAAATTCCTAGAAAAACACGAAATGAAAAGAACATACAAAAACACAGCACTAGGTGATCTACGGTAGTCACTATGATGTCTCTTGTTATTTTCAATACAATTGTCTATATCATCAAATATAATATAAACTTAGCATTGCTTTACACTTTTAATAAAATCTAAACATTGGAGATGTTATAGGACTTCAAAGGCACTTAATAATCAAACCAGAATGGGCATCCTATTGAATTCTGTCATCTTCAGAGTAGTTTCCCCTACTCTCAGACTTGACACTCTCAAGCATACCAGATTCAAATAAAATCAGTCAAGATAAAACAGTGATATAACCAATTTTCTCTGTCTTATCTCTACCATGCTATTTTTCTGTTATTATTTGTTTACTTTTCTCCTTCATTCCACTGTCTGCCCCTTTCTTTGAGGCCTTTCTGCCATTATTCCTGGAACACTGGTGATTTTTCTTCTCTCTCTCTCGAATGTCCTTCAGTATTCTTTGCAGGGTTGGATTGGTGGTCACAAACTCCCCCAGTTCCTCTTTGTCGTGGAAATATCTTGTCTCTCCATTAATTTTGAGAGACAGTTTTGCAGGGTGTATCATTCTGGATTGGAAGTTTTGTTTTTATTGGTCCTGTTCTGTTCTGTTTTGTTTGATTTTTACTATATCTGAAGGCATCTGCAGCTATTTTGAATACAACAGGAGACATTATGGTAACCATTGCTGAGTTCCTATTGTTTTGAAATCCTGCATCACTTGCACTGGTTTGTTTTGATGTTTCTGTTTTGTTTTGTTTGGAATACTTTCTTTAAAATAAAAATTAAAACAACCAAAAATTACTAGTTGCTGTGGAGATCTCAGTCTAGTGGTTGAGTTAATTGAGTCATTTGACATCAGTAATTTAGTATCATCAGAGTAATAAATAGGCTAGTTCTAAATTTAAACTTTTTGTTTGTCTCTTTACTGCTTCAAGTTCAGGGTCAGTCACTTCTGAGAGATTTTTCAGGCATCCTAACTGCCAACTAACAGCTCATGACCGAAGGCCTATATGGTAGAGAAAACAGTAGGTTAGGGGTTGGATTGGACAGCCTGTCTGTTTGCTCTGCCTAGAAAGTTTGAAATAAATATATGCTAAGCTAGACAAAAATAAATATGACCATACAGTCCTCTCTTTCCTGTATTCCTTACAATGTGTCTTTCCTATAATTTGTTGCTGCTGTAGTTGGATCTACAATGTTTCTCAAAGTCTCAGTCTCATGTATTAAAGGCTTAGTCCGTATGTTGGCATCACTGGGAAGTGGCAGAATCTTTAAGATAGGTCTAATAGGAGGTCTTCAGGTAATTAGGTGCATGCCCCTGAAGGAGACTGTGGCTCTCTTTCTCTCCTTTTTACTTCTTGGCCATGAGATTATGGCTTTACTCTGGACTCCTATCATGATTTACATTGCCTAGTCATAGGTCTGAAACCAACAATTCTATCTGATCATGGATTGGAACCTCCCAAACTATAATCCCAAATAAAGCTTTCTGCTTTATATGTTGGTTTATCTCACATATTTGTTTTTAGTGTTGGGAAGCTGACTAACACACCTCACTAGCTAAAAGGGGGGACTCCAGCGTAGACTGGCCTTGTAACTTGCTTTGATCAACCAAATGGGAAGAAGCAATGTGATGGGGATTATGAGCCTGAAGCTTATAAGGCCTTGTTTAACTTTCTAATTCTACTCTGACAATACCAGAAGCTGTGGAAAAAAAAGCCAAGTAGGGACAGAAGGCCAGCTATCTTTGCTTTCTCCACTACCCAACCAACTCAGATACCACTAATTATTACCATGTGAATGGGAACTGACCAACGAACCATAGGTCCTTGGGAAAAGGTAAGTCATTGTTGTTTGAAATCTCCAGATCTCAATGTCGTTTGTTACACAGCGATAGATGACTGATACACTTGGATAATATTTCACTGGCCAAAGAAATTTTAACATTCTTTGAAATAAGGATATGGAAAGGAACTGTTTCTATGAGAATTAAGTGGAATGGGTTGAGAGAGAAGACTCAATGTGTTCAGAAAGTCAGGAAAATTGGAAGGAAACAGGCAAATGAAGAATGTTTAGATAAAATGTTAAAATTCAAATACTGAGTAAAACAAGAATCATAAAATCTGAAGTTCCAGGCCTTGGAGGGATTTCTTTTCTTTTTCTTTTTCTTTTTCTTTCTTTCTTTCTTTCTTTTTTTTTTTTTTGAGGGATTTCTGAACTAGGTAGTCCAATAATAGCAAACAGGTTTTGTTATTTGTCAACTTCAACTGACTGAGACTGGAGGACTGTGTTGAGATAGCTAAGGTTTTGTTTATTTTTGGTAGAAAAAAGAGCTGTGATTGATTAGTGATGTCTGCTGTGAGTACTGTTCTTACTTCAATTTCTTGAAAGTGCAAATCTCTTTCCAGTCTCAGCAGCTTTTCTTGTGCTGCACTCATTTGGAATGTTTCCTCTTCTCTACCACTGCTTCTCTAGCTGACTCATTCTCCAACTTTCAGTTTTAATGTCACTTTTTTGGAAAAGCCTTTCTGCCTAAAGTAGAACATGTCCTATAAATGTGTGTGTAGTTGTTTGTAATTAGTGTTTCTCACAATTCATAAAATAGCAGTCTTCCGGAGAGCAAGACAGTCGATTTCCCCCAGCTCTTTACCCTGTACCTATGATAGTGCTGGGGCGTAATAGGTAATCAATATTGTTTGTCTAATGGATGATTGTGATGTGGCATAGACACCAAATTTGACTATCCTGAGTTAATCCAAATTTCTCCTCCACCTTGGGCTAGGACATGTTCTGAAGACATGTAGTCTGTCAGCCTAAAAATGCCTAATCCAGGGTTCTTTCCAAAATACCAGGTCTACATTGTACACAGATATATTTTAATAATTGAAGCTGGTAGGAGAAAAGAGGCTGAGACCATGCTGACTGCCTGATTGCACTGGAGTATCTAGCCAGGTCAGACACATTAGTAAGCCACTGTTTGAAGAAAATAATGATGTTCAGACAAATTTACTTACAAATTTTGTCACTTGAAGTTGACACTTGGCCATGAAGTGATAGGAGATGTTGGGTAGTACCAAATTGTGAGCATGCAGGTGTGTTCTGTCTTGGGCTTTATCTCTGCCTCACTCTCACAAATGGAATGTTCAGGAGTACAGTGGACATGGGGTTGTAGCATCCTATATTCCAGGGAGGAAATATTGCAAATGTAATAGGATATCCTTTGGACATTAATATTTTTTTTAAAAAGGAGATAAATTGAGGATGAAAAATAAAAATAAGTAAAGACATTTTATCTCATTTTCAAAATTAGAAACAATAAAAAGGAGTTAAGTGACATGTGTCCAAAGCAATCATCCTGTTTGATATCGAAAAGCTTCCGTGTTCCCAAGAACATACACGATGGCAGACACGTGTCCCTCTATGTAAAGCCTTTGCTTCTTAGGCTGCCAGTGTTTCCCAGCAGTAAGTTGTCTGTTCATTGGGCTATAGAACTAACACAGAGGGAAGGGGTACATTCCCCTTACATATGCATTGAGCAAGGAGGAACATTTAGCAATTTTTGTGGCACCTGGAGTGGTGATGGCTGTTTGTAGACGTAAATAGAGGCAGAATACATTAAAGTAATCTTTAGTATTTTCTCTACTGAAGTATAGTACTCTAATTTCTCTTCCCATCTTACCCTGTAGGAAAGAGGTAAGAAATTCATTTATGTTAAGGGTCTAATTATAAGTATTTTAAGCTTTGAAGGTCACTAAACCTTCGTCACAATAATAGTAGATCTAAAGCAGTCAATCCATGCCGTCATATTCCAATAAAACTTAGAGAGAGAGAGAGAGAGAGAGAGAACAGAGAGAGAGAGAGAGCAGAGATTGTCTGGATTTGGCCTGTAGGCTGTAGTTCTTCAGTGCCTGCTTTAAGTGATAACAGTCAATGTCTTTTTTCCTCCCATGAAAAATGAAGACTTCAGTGACTGATTTTCAAGACTTCTTGCTTCCAAATATGTAATTAAAATAAGCAGGAAAGTATAAGCAAATTTTCATGGCTTTAATGCCATTAAAACAAGACTAAGTATATTGTGCCTCTAAAATGAAGGGTATCTAAGAAACTATTAAAAAATTAAAATGATACATGATTTCCAAAGTCTGCTTCTGTTCAGTAGCCCTCTTGCATGTGATATTCTCAGGCAGAATAGCTATTATTTTCCACTGATGAACTACAAATGGGCTGAAGATATTTGCATACCTTTTTATACACAATATATACCGGGACTTTAACCTCTGATTCTTCTTACCAAATTCCATTTAATTTGTCATTAATTAGTAAATTGTTATGTGAAATGCTGTAAAGCATCTTGGGTGAAGCAGCCAGCCTGATGATTATTCTTTTGGAAGCTATCTGAAATTGTTACTACTGAGCAATTTCCATGAAAATAGAAGGGTCTTTGGAGCTGTTCTTTTAAAATAAGAATAAAATGAAACAAATGGGAAGAACAAATAAAGGCAATAATAAATCAAAGACACAAGGCAGAAACTAGTCTCCAAAAAAGTATCTGAGAAAAAAGTTTGTTAACTTCTTGTTGCAACACTAGGTGTTTCTTCAACTTTCTTTTGAAGATACAACAAAACAAAACAAAGTCAAGCAAAGCAAGTACAAAAGTAAATCTTTATAAATCCACTCAGTATCTGCTCTAAGAATCTCTGGATCTCTCAAAACCTTTGTCAAAAGGGAAAGAGGAATTGAGGATGGGTCTTAGCTAACTATGGACAAGTTCTTTCCTTCTTTCTGTTACACACAGCATATAAATTTGCATTTACTTTGTCAATTTCAGAAAATTGCTTTCAAGGGTCTCTCTCTTCTCTCTCTCTCTCTCTCTCTCTCTCTCTCTCTCTCTCTCTCTCTCTCTCTCTCTCTCTCATTTGTTTGGATTTTCTTCTTTTTTCCTCTTCTTTTCTTTCCCTGTAAGCCAAGTCCAATGCACCTTCCTGATCTCTGGGATTCTGCCTTCAATCTGCTTCCAGTGTTTAATTCTTCCTTACTGCCACCTCCGGAACCAAGTCCAGATGAAAGGCAAGCCTCCTTGACCCTCTGCCCTTCCTTTCCTGCCTTCCTTCTCCTGGGTTTCAATGGTTGATTGAACGGTGTGTTAGGTTCACTGAACTTGGTCTTGGCTTCGGTTCCAAGCACAGACAAAGTCAGCTTCCAGGCCAATTTCCATATGAAAGCAGCCGGGATCTCTTTCCCCATTTTGGAATTCCAGGCAGCACCCAGGCCTGATTTCTCAGACTCAGTGTTGTTGGCTAACTTTTCCCCACCCCCACATCCTAACCTACCCCTAATCGCCACCCACTCCTACTTCTCTATCTTTTCTGTCTATTGAATGCTCAGCTCCCTGCACACTAATGCGGCAGGGAGAAAGCAGCTATGAACTCAGGAACAACATGCCTCATGTTTTCTAAGGCCAATGATAGAAGAGAGGAATTTTATTATTAGGGCTTGAGAAGGATGGCAGAAGGTCTCTTGTGGGATGAGGAGATGGTGGAAGAATCAAAAGTTAAGATTGAATTTAATAAAATCTTGATTCCCATTGACAACTGTTTAGAAACAAATAACAGTCCTGTTAAAGAATTTATCTTGCTGTCTGTAAATCTGGTTTAGTCTTAGGTGAACTGCCTCCTGAATTCCCCTACTTTACTTCCAACATATCATTTTGCCAAATTGGAAAATGAAAACAAAAAAGACACTGCATCTTTTCATTGCACTTCCTGTATGAGCAAAGGATTTGTTTGGACCCTTAAAAATGCCATTAATAAAAAGAATATTCTCAGTTCTGGGAAAATACCCAGAAGGAGAATAGCTGGGCTGAATGGAACCTATAATCCTAGTTTTTTGAGGACTCTCCACACTGATTTTGACAGTGATTCCACCAGTCTACCTTCCCACCAACAATGGAGAAGGGTTTCTTTTTCCCCACACCCACCCCAACATTTGTTATTAGTTTCTTAATGTTAGTTATTCTTTCTGGAGATGATATTTCAGTATTGTTTTAATTTGCATTTCTCAAATAACCAATGATGTTGAACATGTTTTCATATATTTATTTTCCATTTGTATTTCTTCATCTGAGAACTGTGTATTCATCTCAGATGCCCATTTTTGGCTGGAGTCTTTAAATTTTGGGGGCCTGCTTTTTTTCAATTCTTTGTATGTTATAGATGAAAGTCCTTGTCTGAGGGACAGTTGGCAAAAATCTTTTCCCAATCCACAGAGTTTCTTTTCACTCTGTTGGTGATTTCCTTCAATGTGCAAAAACTTTTTAACAAGACAAGATTTCAGTTGTTCTTTGAAGTACTTTCTATGCAGTTTGATTTTTGTTCATAAACTGAATTGAAAACATCATGCCACTGTGATATATGTGCACCCGTGTTTATAGCTGCACAATTTGTAATAGACAGATCTTGGAAACAACACAAGTGCCTATTAATGAGGAATGCATAAAAAAGATGTGGTATTTTTATATAATAGAATACTACTCAGACATAAAGAATGATAAATTCGAGGCTTTTATAGGTAAATAGATGCAACCAGAAACTATACTCCTAAGCAAAATAGATGAGACTTGCATGTGTAAACACCATGTTGACTTGCTAGCATAAGAAACTGAAAGAATACATAAGATCCAAAAGTTATAATAGATATAGTAAAAGGGAAAGAAACTGCTCAAAGGGAAATTACATTGTTTGAGCAGTCTTGCATGCTTGTAGCCTGGAGCAATTACTTTGAGGATAACAATATGTAATATAACAACCATTGTTATGTTCCTATCATCTTGTTTTGAAATCCTATATCGCCATTTGTTGTTGTTGTCCTGTCATTTTGCTTTTGTTGTTGATTTTAATTACTTTGCTTCTTAATTTTTCTGTTTTTTTTTCTCTTTATAATATAAAAAATAATATCCTCAGGCTAGAAAGAATTCAGAAAGTTTGGTAGAATTCAAAAGCCACAGAGATGGTTGTAGGTTGACAAACAGGAACATCACCCTCATGTCCTCATGCCCTTCCCGCCAGAACAGTTTCAGAAGTTGCTAGTGGCCAAAGCAGTTTACTTACTACCTTGGGTTAATGCAGGTGCCTTGATGATTCTGAGTGAAGAAGATCTTTCTTGAGTTTATACCTGGTCACATTCCAGCAATGCTCTGAACAATGCCATGCTTCTTCCTGCAGTTGGCACAGTGATCTAAAGATTTCTGGTGGGACAAATACTGTTATTGTTTTCATTATGGTCCTAAAAATGCCACTTCAATAGCAGATGCAGTTTTTTTTTGAAGATTATGAATATGCCTAAACTTGTATACCATAAAATTGTCACAATTCTCACCATGGTTGGAGGGCCAGCCTTTCCATGTGTATAAAGGGTGTGTGTGTGTGTATACAAGTGCAGAAGTATACCTATGAGTTTTTACGCATGCTGCTGTATACATAAGAGATGTGTATGCATGCATGTAATCTATTTGCAACTATGTTTGCATAATGGTTCTTGTGTATGTATGGGTGAATGTATGCCAATGTAAGAGATGCATGTGCACGTGGATTTTGCATATGTGTACACCCAAATTTACATAGGCAAGTGGAGCTGTGTGTGAGTGGAGTGTGGAAATGTGCAAACCAATGAATGGAACCCTGCCAATAGAAGACCTAGCAGCATCCTAGCAGCCAAAGGCTTTCAAGGGTCTTTGTTGCGGTTGCATTCCCAGAGGGCTCCAAACCTTGCTCTCTGCCTGAGGTTACAGTATGCTCTCCTGAAAAGAGAAATTATTGAAAGACAGAATATCTGCTGCTGCAAAACCAAGCACTACTAAGTTGTGCTGACCAGGTCCCTGAGAAACAGCCTGGACATCACTGCAGACACAGGCCCTAAGCAAAAACACATGTGCACGCCTCTGCCTTGAAATCCAGTGGCCTTTCCTGAAACAGATCTTTGTTGAAGAAAGAAGAGAAAAAAAGCTGAATTAGGGTCTCTCTTTGCAGTAAAGGTGCTTGGTGTCATTTTTTATGCTGACCAGGTATCTTCTGTAGGGGCTGTAATAAAATAATCTCTCGTCCTTTTAATCTGCAGACATTTTATTGTCCTGAATCTGCTCTTTGTAATGAATTCATACATGTGTGGGTGACAACAAGGAAGAAGAGTTTAAGTATTTCAATAGCATTAATATTGATCACAGAATAGATTAAGAGACAGCTAGGAAGAATTTCTTCATGGGATCAAATTCATCCTCTTTCCCCAGTCTCCTGAGATAGCAGGCAGCAGTAGACACCAACATTTATCAATGTAACAATTTCAACTCTTGAACAAAAAGCTTCTCGTCTCAGATATTTTGCATCTAACAAATCACTGAATTTTGTACTTAAATTTACCCTGTGGCAAAATTTTGGCAGCATTGTTGAACTGCGGAATAAGGAGCCAAAGAATTTTCAAGAAAGGATTTCCCACCCCCAACTGCGGCACACTGAACTGCATTGTCCAGGGAGAGGTGCTGATGATTAATCAGGCCCAGTTCCCTAGGACCTACTCTACCCTTCCCCCTCTGCCTTTTCATTCGCTCCCCTTTTCATAGGCTTCTATGACAGTGAGAGTGATTTACTGACTAGTGGAGGATAACAGATAACAGGTCTTAGGTCCAATTGAGTTTAGTGTCTTTTAAATAAACGGGTCTTGCCCGTTTACTTGGGCCCTAACACCACTGCCTTTTTTGTGCTGTTTATTCTGAATGGTCTGAGTTCCAGATCTTGTTTGCTTTGCTTGGTCCTTCCCTGACCCTCTGACTTACTCCCCAGCCTCCCTGCTGAGACCTAGTCTGCGCACTTGTATCCCTAGCTCTGACCTCAGAGTTCTCTACTACAATTCACACTTGTGCATCCGAGCATTCTGTTTTGGGGCTCTCTAGCCAACATGTTGGATGATCCCAAACATCTTTTCTGCTGGGTTCTTCTTAATTCCATGAATAGAACCCCAACTCCTGGCCAGTTCCAGGTGTGTTCTGATAATTACTACAGGAAGGAAATTTCATAGGAAATAAAGGCTAAGATGACTCTGGGTTATTGAGCATTGGTATCATGGCAAGAATTGTGCCAAGGAGCTTTGTATATGTTACCTGTGAACAAGATGTGTTCAGTCCCAATTAATCTCTGCACAAGGTCATACAATTATCACTATTATCTCTTCCAGAATACGTTTATAGGCACATTTATCCCTCAAAATTACATACCCCTTGCCAATTACTTCCTATTCATACATCCCCTTAACAAGTATTAATCTACCTTCTGCTAGTTGGATTTGCTCATCCTGCACACTTCATATGAATGGATTCCACAATCTGTGTTCTTATGCTTCTGGCTCTTTGGCTTAGCAACATATTTTCAAGGTTCATCCACATTTCATGTATCAGAACTTAATTCCTTTTTATGACTAAATAATATTCCATTATAAAGACATCACATTGTGCTTATTTTAGGTAAGTTTTACCACAACTCTGTGAGGTAGGTACAGTTATTATCTTCATGAATAATACTAACTATATGATGATGAACATACATAGTTTATATAGAAAGGTATATTTTGGAAAGGCACCTCAGATATAATTGTATTTTTAACTTTTCTTCAATTTAGGTTGATTATTGTCCATCCCAAGTAGACAATGAGCTAAATTTGAAGCTGTGATGCAACACACATCCACGAGTGCTCCATTGTCCACACCTCAAGACTGTTTCACATTCTCCATCCAGTAGGCTTTCTGGGTCACCCCAAGCTCTCAAACCTCCAGTGGCCTCCTTGGCTGCAGTGTTCAGCATGAGCTAAAAACCAAGAACTAGCAGAGCATGGTTTTTGGGTAAAATGCTGGATTATGTTTCTCAGTGGGCATAGCACATCCATTCAATCCTCTGCCTCAGAGCTGGGAGAGGTAGTTGCTTTCTCAACAGGGATTCCAAGAACCAAGTGCTTCATGGAGAACAGAAGGATAACATCTGGAGAACAGATTATATATTATACCGGTAAGTAAATGATTTTTTTAATCAATAAAATTGGATTTCATGTCAACTTCTTACAGGGTCAGTCTGTGATGATAAAATATAGACCGACTCTTCATTTCAGAGTCTGTATATTAAGGCATAATTCCTGCTCTCTGGGTGCTTGCACTGAGCCAGATTATGCCCAGAGGAAGTCATGGGCACTGTGGGTTCTGCTTGCTCTGTCACACGGTGGTATGGATACTAGGTAATCAATCTAGAAGAGCCAAAAGAAGGCGGACCATTGTGGACTGGGGTACAGTGGTGGTTCTCCACATTACTGGAAGGGAACAATATGAACTGAGAAAGAGGGGGTGAGGTTTTGCAGAAAGGCTGGAAGTTACAAAAATATCCAGCAGAGGATAGAGGTAAAGAAAAAAAGCTTCTGGAAAGGCACAAGGCTAGATATGAACTGAGTGGGTTTGGACAAACACAAATAAATTTAGGGCAGAGCATACTGATACATTCCTTTAATCCCAGTACTTGGGAGGCTGAGGCAGGAGGCTCAGTGGGAGTTTGAGGTTCAGTGTACACTATATAGTGAGTTCAAGTCCAGTCTGAAATACTTAGGGAGAATGTGCCTCAAAAACCAAAACAAAACAAACAAATGAACAAAAGAATCAATTTGTGTGGCTAGAGTTGAAAGAATTTCAGGAAGGGATTGATGAAAGAAGTGAGGATGGGACCATGGCAGAACAAAGAATTTGGATGTGATTTGGTAAACAAAATTCAGGATCAGCCTGAACTTGGTGGTTCAATCTACTGGCAAGACATGGAGTGTCAAGGTTTTGGACTTGTTAGTCCTTGCAAAGTGATGGCCGAGATGAGTCCTAAACCCAGATGGGAGTCCTATGTGTGGTGGTGGTGTTCATAAGCAACTGGAACCTATTACAAGCAAAATGCAGAAGACAACCAAGGTGTAGAAGAGTTAACTGAAGTTGGGCTGTGCAAGGAGGGAAACCAGGAAATAAGTCCATCCAGGCCTAGGACTGCTAAGTGTCACTATTAATTGCCTTTTTAAATGTCTTCCAAAGACCCAGATGTGAAAGGATTGGCAGCCATGCTATGGCGCTACTGTGAGGTGGCAGAACCCTTAATGGGTGGGGCCTCATGGGAGGAAGTTAGGTCACTGATGTGCCCTAAAGGGCACATTAAGTCCCTGGCCTCTTTCTGTTTCTTTCTTCAACTTCTTAACTGCTAAAGTGAGCAGTTTGCTCTTCCACACATTCTTACCACAACGTGCTGTGTTGTAAATGGCCCAGAGATGAAGCCAAGTGACCATGGTCTGAAATAAACCTTTCCTTAGATATTTTGTCACAACCACAGAGAGCTGACATAGCAGCCAAGCCAAGGATGTGGGTTCCAGGACAGGGGATGTAACACTGAACTGGCTCTCTGGGATGGACTGTGTCTACATCTCAGCTCAAGAAATGTATCAATAATTCAGTGCAAAATCTTGTTGGTTCAGAAGGTCCAGTCTTAAAATGTTAAGCAAGAAGCTTCCCATTGAGATACTATAGCTTATTACATTCATATGCAGGGTGAATTATGTATGTTAGCTTTAATGTTCACATTTATATGTAAGAGAACACCTCAGAGAGAATGAATGACTTGATCAATGTTAAATAAGAAGATGAGAGCCAAGTTCTTGTGCATCTAGAGTCAGGTCCATGCTCCTTGAAATACTCATGTTTTTATCCATATGGATTTTCAGACATTGTGTTGACAGAGAGGCATCTGTGCATATTTTCATCCCAGTCATCCTGACTTTTGACTTCTTAATTTAGACAGAAGGAAAACAACATGGTAGTGGTTACATTTCTTATTCTACTGTAAACTATAGCCCAGAATAAAAAATGTGGACCATTGATGCCTCTTCTCAGAGCCATACATAGGATTTCAATTAATATTCTTTTTTTTGCATTCTTAAAAGTAATGCCACAATTAGGTGGCTGAGCTTTTTTGCAATTTATCTATCTAGTGCTAATATTTATCTTGATATTTAACAATGTAATCTACCTTTGAAAAAGTTCAGTATTTAAACAGAACTCTACGTTGTTATTTTATGGTTTTTCATGCATGCTGGACTCAAATCTCACATGAGTGGGTTGGGAATAAAAATGTGCAAGTGTATGTGTGCTGTTGCATGGGCACACTCAGCCTCTGCTATCAGAAAAGAAGCAGGGACAGCAAGGGGGAAGAGTTCTGGCACAGAGAGATCTCCTACCTGGCAGGTGAGGTCTGCATGGAAGCTGTGCTGCAGGGGTGGGGGTGCAAGGGTCGAGGAGGCCCCGACCTTTCTACCCAGGGTTCTGGCACCAATACTTACATTCCAAGCATCCTCTTCAAGGGCACTGCTTGGGGTTTGAGGCTACTCACATCAGGCCAGAGAATTTCATCCATATGTTTCTGATTCATTTATATTCATATAAAAATGTGATTTTTAAGAGCAGTGTGACATGCAATAAGCTTTCTAGGCCATCTCTCCTGATCTGTGTCTGCTCATAAGAGTAGATATAACAGTTTCACCAAGAGAAAGCCAACACAGGCTCCAGGACCCTCCACCCTAGAGGTAAGAGTGGCAGAGAGGTATATGCAGGCTGGCCCCTGCCAGCATGACTCAACAATTTTCCATCAGGCTGACACTGTGCCCATGAGTTGGCTCCTGCCCTTCCCTGAGGAGCACTGGTTCAATCACTCTGTGAGAATAATGGCTTTTTCCCTTGACCACTTTATTTTCTTTATTTCCCAGCCTTCCACGGGCTTTCATTATCTTAGGAGTATTGATTCCCCTTCTCTAAATAATCTGTGCCACTCCTGTGTCCTTGTGTCTTCGGCTTAGCCTGTCTTGAGGCAGTCTACACGTTGCCTTAGTTTTCTGTTTTGGCTAGCTAACATATAGCAAATTGTTCCAAGTCTTTCCTGTCTGTCAGTCTATTTGTCTCAAGAACTGGGCTGGCTCTGCCACCACGCTATTCCCATCCATTGTTCTCATCTTTTGTGCTTTAGGTTTCACTCTTTACTGCTCCTGCACGTAGGGGGTAAGATCCGCCCATCATTTCCAACTGACAGAGTGATGACGCTCCACCCAAGGAGAAGACAGAAGCTCTGGAAGCTCAGGGATCAGTAAGACAGTCCTGACTTCCACTGCCTAGTTATACGTACACTGCTGGACCGCAGTCACCTTCTCGGTAAAGGGAAGGTGACAACCTCCCTCTCACAGAATTGGCTCCAGGATTTAACATGGCTGAGCTATATTTACTCCTTTGATCCTATGGCACAGCACAGTGCCTGGTGTACAGGAAGCGCCATTGCCCACGGGTTAGTGACAAGGTGCTTCTCCCAGGGACACAGGAGCAGGCCTGTAGCTGAGCAGGCTAGGTGTATTACTCAGTGCCCTGGGTGTCCAAGGACATCCAGTACCTGCCGGAAGGTGTTGCTAATGTCATAGCTGAGAGTTTCAGTAAATCTGATCCTAAAGAAGTGGAGACTAGATGAGAAATAAAATAGGAACTGGTAAATTAGTAGTAGTCATTTCTTTAGGCACAGAGATGGGGGTGTTTGACTTTGTGCATGACACAGTGTTTCCATCTGTTCCTAGGCACAATTAGAAAGTGTGCCTTACTCTGTCTCACTTAATCATGATCTCAGAGGACTTTTGTCTGAGGATGATATTCTATGAATTGTCACATTTGGTAAGATGACACAGATCAGCTGTGGGTGCCAGGTCAGCTTCTAAATGCAAAAGGCTGCTCTTTTTCTCCATTTTTTCCTTCTAAAAGCAGGGAAGCAACTGGTTAGCTGGTTAGTGTGTCTATAAGAGAGTTGAGTTAGGGCATGTTATGGTTGATACATTGTGTCAACTTGAGAAATTTAGAAGTTTAACTAAGAGACTCATCAGGGAACCAGGTTTCTTACTTTGTAAATATCCTCATCTTGCAGAAAAAGAGAAGGAAGATTTTGTGAGTGCTACACTCACCCTGGGAGGTGCAGGAGGCCTATGTACAGAATAAGGGAAGAAAAGAGGCTTGCTCTTCAGTTTTTTTCCTCTGGCTGCTTTTGCTGGCTGCTGCTTTAAAGTGTTGAATGGGTGCCGTGCCATTCTACCTTGGAGCCAGCTGATTATGTACTGAAACCTCCACAAACAGTGAGCTAAATAAACCTTTCCTTCCTTCATTTTGGGTGTCAAATATTTTTACCCGGCAATGAGAAAAAGGTAACCAAGACAGGGTATGAGTGGCCCACGTGTACTATAACCTTAAACAGCCTTTAAGGAACCCAAGTTGCTGAAAAGTGATCTTGACTGGACAGCAATTTAAGCAAAAGTACAAGAGAGAAAAACAGAGGAGGGTTGTGAGCACTGAACATTATCTGAATTTTTCTCCTAGACTGGTAAGGATATTAGCTGTAGCAGCCAGAGTTGGACAAACAAAGAATATACAGCATTCACCAGTCAGGTAGCTGAAAGCAAAACCAAACACAGTCTGCATGTGCTGGACCCATCCCGGCCTTTGAGACCAGCACAAGTGTGGGAAGGAAATGCAGAAACACCAGATATGGGGAACTGCAGTGAGAGCCTTCAAGCACTGGAATCTGGATGAGCTTTATAAGCACAGTAGTGGAGTATCAATAGTCCTATTAATGTCAGTTGTCCTTACCTACTCAAGGGAATAGTCTTGAAGATAATAGATCAGTTTGGATAAAGATGGTGTATTTGGAAACCATAGGGAATACTGTTCAACCGAAAGTTGGAAAGGTGAGAAGGGACAAGATACTTGATATTCTTAAACATAGATTCCCTGTCTCCCACTCCACACAAAAGATGTCTATTTGTTAGGATTAATGTTTTTTGATGGTTAGACTTCTGATTGGAATCCTGATATCACTCTAAGACTGGTGTTATGAGAAATCTTTAACATCCTGAATCACAAAGATATTTTCCCTCAATACTTAGCAAGTCCTAGAGATTTCTAGAAGCCTATTATTATTGTTTTGATATGATTTGTCTTCCACAGGTTTATATTAGGAGATGAAGGAACCACTAAATGGTGGCCATCCCTACATTATGCAGTTCCTTTCACATAGGGACTAAAGCATTTCCTGAAGGACCAGTTCTCACAAGCATAGGCTGTTATAATGCAACATCATTCCATGTTTTTGCTCCCTTTTGAACATGGCCATGTTTTCCATTATGTTGTAACATAGCCAAGGGTACCATCATCAGGAAATTGGCCTCTGCTCATTAAATACCTGAATAAGCCACTTTATAGGTTATCCAGCCTCAGGTATTTGTTAGAGAAGCATCAAAGTTGTGAAGGGTGCAACTGGTGCTTTTATAGACTTTTCATAATTTATTAACTGCTTGATATGTCTACCACTGGAACTTTTTCTTTAGTCAAAGTCAGTGCCAGGAATTGTCCTTTCTTTGGCCCACCTGTAGCTAGTGATTAGCATTCTCTAAGCATAGAGGACAATAAATTAGCACCTCTTGGCTTGATATCTTATGACCCTGTGCCCATTTGTGGTCGCACCAGAATAGGTCTCCAAGTGCAAAGAAGCTGTGGCCCACCTTCATTGCTCAGGATAGGTTATCCTGGGATGTTTGAGCACAGGAAGCCACGATTCCTCATTGTTTTCAGCCCGCTAATGTTCCCACTGTGTGCTTCAATAGTTCCTATGTGACATATCTTTGCAGCACATCTGCTCTTCCCTGGATAAGCTTCCTGGTTTCTCAGAACTCCAGGGAATATACTTCCTGCTTGGTTTTAAATGTTAGGCATATTGATCTATTTTTCCTGTGATCTTTAGAGTAATGGATAAATTTTGATCTCCTTAATTGTACCTACTATTGGCCTGCCAACTTTTCAGCATGCTCTCACTTCCATGCTCCAGTTCTGTTACTCCCAAAACGCAGCTCCTTGCTATGCCTTTCTTTCTTTCTTTCTTTCTTTCTTTCTTTCTTTCTTTCTTTCTTTCTTTCTTTCTTTCTTTCTTATCTTTCTTTCATTCTTTCATTTTTGTCATCTCTTCCAGGTACTGCATTTTCCCAATCTGGATGAAATGTCTTCCTCTTTCTGCTCCTGTATTATACAAATATTCTGGTACCCATACTTACCCTTTTCGTCTGCAATCTAATATCATGAGGCATCCTTCTTCCTGTTTAATGTTAATTTCCCCCTGCTACCAGAGGAACGATCATTTTTTCAAAATCATTTTTTTCTACTTGTCTTAATGACATTTATTAAATTTGCCCATTCCTTATCAGTTTAAAATGTCCAGTTTTTCATTTGCTTTCCATTCATTTATAGATGTTAGACTATTTTGTTCTGTGCATACATTTATTTATTCTTGTACCAATGCTGCGGTTTTAATACTACAGTGTAATATCATACTTGTATACTTAATTGAAAGTATTATTAAGTATTTTGCTTATTTTTTTTTTCAGAATGTAATTTCCATGAGGTGGCAACTTCATCAATGTTGGTTACCACTGAGTCTTCAGCACAAGACAGACTGTCAATATCTGCCTTCTAAGTGAATTTCCTGTCTTTAATATCCGTGTTCTCAATCACTTCCCCCCCATCACCATTAAAAATCTCTTTCATTTAAAAATAAAACAATTCTTCCCATATTCCAATATTCTCCATACTCCCTCTGGTTACAGCCCTATCTTTTATTACTCCTTCATAGTGATATAATCTTTTCAAAATGTGTCTACATTGTGTATTCTCATTCATTTTCTTCTCTCCACCTTTATTACTATCTGGAAATTCTCTTGCCATGAGTGCCTGGGACCATCTTCTGCTTCTGGATTATTTGGTGTCCTCAAATCTCAGCCTAAGCAAAAGTCCCTCTCTGAGGTCCAGAACCATTTACTAAACTTCTACCAAATGATTTTTATCTGTTTTCCCAAACTGTGCACAACGTTCTTCCTTACCAAATTTTCCCCTCTGAATAAGACTTTGTAATACATCTAGATATTTAAACAATGGACCCAAACCATTCTTTATAGTTTCCTCTTTCTCACCCTCTCATTCCCAGTATCTATCTAGTCATTGACCTCTCCCTAGATACATTTTTAGTTTGTTCTCTTTTTTTTAGCTCAGCCACCCTCATTGTTCAGCTGGATTACTGCGCCAGCCTCCCACCTCATCCCCACGCCTTCTGTTTTTCTTTCTTGAGACTCATCATCCTTTCCTTGATGAGTACTTGTAAAGAAATTACAATCCTATGGCCCTCTTTTATTTCTTCACTGATTCTAACTATGAATGAAGCTCAAACTCTGAAGAATGCATTTCTATCTCTACCTCTTACCTACTCTTTAATATATAAGTGTGCAGAAGTCATTCAGAGACTTAGTTTCTTTATCACTAAAGTGGGAATGATGTTTTCCTTTCCTATATTGGTTTGAAGTTAGCATGTCAGCAAATAGATAAAATATCAAGTGCTGTATGAAGCAATGAACAATAATCCATTGTGCAATATGCATCTGTTGAGTGGATGAATAGGTTACCTGCCACTCTCTTCCCTTATTTAGGCCCAAAGAATAAGGAAGGAAGAGCAGTAGACAGTTTCTAGCTCCTTAAGACAGGGGATGATGCCTGACAATCTGGGAGCAGTATGTGTAGTGCTGATTTTTGTCTCCTCAAGTGTCTTTATTGTATCCATCCATAAATCCAGCTGTGAAAGAGCCACTTCAAATGAGCTCTCCTCGGACTATATTACCACCCCCCTGAGGAGGGTATGTTCTGTGAAGTTAAGGAAATAAATATAGATTTTTCTAGAAGGGAAGAAAAAAGAAGATACTTTCACTTTTATTCAATTATCACTTTAGCAGCTGTCTTCATGACTTGGAAAATTACCCTCACATCTCTCAATGGATTCTCCATTGTCAAAATCCCCCTTCTCTCTGGCTGACAGAGACTGGTTTTAGTGCCAACAGTATTTGATGTAGAAATGCAGGGGGAAGTGACAGTGGGATCCCTTATTCCACAGTAATCTCTTACTTCTGACATAGATATTATAATGTCCTCACAGATTTAATGGAGGATAATAGTCATGCAGTTCTGAGGCATTAGGTGGAATCTGCAGTGACTCTGGTGTAAACTTTTAATACAAAGCAGATAGTCTGTACGTGAAGGTAAATGAGCTCAAACAGCTTTGCACAATGGACACCACAAAGGCATCATCTTCACAATAGGGAGTGAGAAATGAACTTTTCATTACTGGCTATGACTGACATCTTTTTGTGCCCATTCATGTCTGCAAAACTCTGAGTGTCATAGCAGAGAACATGACGAATTTTCTAACAGCTGTGATGGAGTCTTTAAAGCATGAAGTTAAGGAAGCTTAAAGTCGGTAGTTTCTAAAACTGCAGAGCAATGTGAAATAATTTTGCACCTTGCTGGGTTAGTCAAGATGTTTCTTTCTAAGCCTTCTTTTTTCCACCCAGTGGTATCTAAATGATATATATCTTTCCAATAGCCACAGGTGGTAGATGTCTGTTCCAAGGATTTGTCTGTAAATGTTTCCAGCAGGCCCCCATGGAGCTAAAGCAACAAGAGAAAAATCACTAAAGTTGCCTAGCTTTTCAACTCCAGGCCAATCCGATGTCCTAGAACTAACTTATCTTTCCTTTTTTCTTGTTTTTGGTCCCTCATTGCTTTTCTCATGGGCTTCACATCTGGAATTACCTTCTTTATCCAATATTCCCAAGAACTAGAGTTTCAAATCTCTCTGGTCTCTAAATAGACATTCATTATCTTGAGTCGACTGCTTCAAAAATCAGCCTCCCTGAGACATGTAAATGAGCACGGCACCCTCTTTCCACTCCTGAGTCTCCCAGGTGGGATAGAGCTCTCTGAAAGCCCTGCTTGTTCTGTGAAGGAATCAAATGACAGGCACTGAGGTTAAGATAAAGAGGCCTCTTGCATGGATGGAAACTGGGGCTTGGAATGGTTTGGAAAGATCTTTTGAGTGGGTTAGAGTCACACATTTTCCGGGCAAAACCGGGACAAAAATCTGCCCATCCAACTCCCTAAGTCAACACTCTGATTCATAGGAAGCCAACAAGAAAGAATTGGAATGAAAGTTATTTCCCAGGTGTGTCATAATGAAAGTGTTTCAGAACACATTAAAAATAACTCATGAGGATAGTGTAGTTTTCTGTAACTTTAGTGGAAAAGAATTTCTTCTATTGAAAGGACGATTAGCTTCTTTAATAAATGGTGTTAGGAAAATTAGATATTTTCATGCAGAAGTTTGAATTTAGACCCATATCTCCCACCATGTACTAAACTAAAGTAAAAATGGATCAAAGAACAACATGTTAAAACAGAAACACTTAACCTGCTGGAAGACAAGATAGATAAAACTCTGGAAGTCATAAATATAATCAAAGACTTTCTGAATGAAACCCCAATTGTACAGGAAACAGTTCTGAGAGTTAACAAATGGGAAAATATCAAATTTTCATAAGAGTGAAAGGAAAACCATATTTTTTGCCAGCTACTCTTCAAAGGACTAATATGTAGAATATATAAAGAACTCAGAAAATAGAATCCTCCCAAATAAAAGACCCTATGAAAATTTGGGCAAGGAAAATGGGCATATCACAGAAGAAGTACAAATGGCCAATAAACACATTAATAATCATCAACATTATTGGCCAGTAGAGAAATGCAAATAAAACAACACTGAAATTTCATCTTATGCTAGAAAGAATGGCCATGATAAAAAAAAAATCAGATAATAACAGGTTCAGGGAAGGTTGCAGGGAGAAAAAGAACACTTCTACAGTGTTTATGGGAATGTAAACTAGTACAATCACTGTAAAATTCAGTATTTAGATTCCTCAAATCTAAAAGGAGAAATTCTATTTGACATAAGTATCTTCCCAAAAGAGTTAAATACATTACACTACAATAATACATGTGTACCCA
Organism: Hydrochoerus hydrochaeris; assembly: GCA_004027455.1. Classification (NCBI taxonomy): domain Eukaryota; kingdom Metazoa; phylum Chordata; class Mammalia; order Rodentia; family Hydrochaeridae; genus Hydrochoerus; species Hydrochoerus hydrochaeris. The sequence goes on from PVLA01000114.1 coordinate 97,702, forward strand.
TGTTTACAGCAGCACAATTCAGAATAGCTAAATCTAGAAAGCAGCCTCTATGTCCAAAACTGACGAATGGATTTTTAAAAATGTAGTGTTTAATGCAATAGAGTGCTACTCTACCACCAGGAGAGAGAAACTCATTATGTATGGGAAAATGGATGCACCTTTATAACACATTGTTAAGTGAAATAAAATGGGCACACAAGCTTAAATATTGTTTGCTTTCTCTTACATGAAAAATGCAAATTATAAATAAAGATAAAAAGAAGTAGAGAGATAGATGTCTCTCAAATTGGAAAGTGATCAAGAGATGGAGGGGAGAGGAAAGGGAAGAAAATAGGATAAAGAAAGAAATTAAGATGTGTTATATAGATGTACCAGCTCTGTAAAAGGAATGTAGATATTTTATACTAATAAAATAAAAGTACTAATAAAATATTAATGAAAAATACCTTGCTACACCACGAACTCTATAGTAGATTTATAATGGTGTTTTCTGCCTAACTTTACAAGAAAAACAGACCATCATCATTTCCTAGGATGCTGGTGAATTTGGTTTGCTTTGCACTGAAGATTGTGGATTCAAATACAAAATCACAAAATTTGATTAACTTTGTAATGCCAAACCAGTGAAGACAAACTAAACGTTTCAAGTTAACACAATGTATCCATCATTACAATCCACCCTTGTCAACTTGGCAACCAGACACATTTCTTTAAACTAGTCTCCAGATACAAAGACATGTTTATTTTTATCATTTCACAACTTGAATATTATAACACAGGTTTAAAAATACTGAGAACCAGTATTAAGTCAATCAACATTATATCACATTAGAACCATAACATTTGATCTCTGGTCCCCCAAAGATTCATGTATATCCCCTCATGCAAAAGTCATTTAGTCCATCTCTAAGAATTGTGAGCATCCTAACAGTTTCAGCATTGTTGAAAAGTTCAAGTCCCAAGTCTCCTTTGAGAAGTAAGGCAAACTCTTAGCTGTAATCCCCTGTACAAATGGAAAGTTAAACACTGCCAACATTACTGGCACAAGATAAATATTTTTATTCCAAAAGTTATAAACAAGGAATACAAGGATTAGAACCTAAGTAAGTTCAAAATCCAGCAGGGAAAACACTAAATTTTGTAGTTCCATGTCCAGTATCTGAGGCAGTCTGTTGCACATTGTGAGTTCCAGAGGGCTTGGAGAACTCCACCTCTATGTCACTTCTGGTGGTTATGGCTCCCATGACTTCTCTCTTAGGCTCACTCTGCTCCCTCCTTGCAGGTCTCTTCAGATGATTCATGTTCTTGGCTTCTCCAAACTTTGGGTCTCCTTTGTGCCTCCGGTTTCACCCTCATAGCTTCACATTCTTCCCTCTCAGGGGCACACTGCTTGACCTTCCAGGTCTTCTGAAATCAGCATGGAAGCTGCCTTAACCACATAACTCTTGCATTCTGCATGCACCTAAAACCAGTGCCATGTGGGTGCTACCAAGGTCTGCTGCCACCTGGAGCAGTAGCTATCCTTTTCTCTCTCTAGGATGTAGGGGTTGAGTGCCTGGATCACCTGGGCACACTCAATCCAATTCTGAGGAACAATTTGGAACATGATGATCTGCAGCTTTCTCCTCAAAGCATAGTCTTTCTCTTTTGTAGATTTGATGCTGCAAAGAGTGGAGACTTGTTGCTTCTTGTGATGTCCTGCAGGCCATCTTTTATATTCTCCTTCTCAGCAGTCAAGATATCTTCAGCTCTATCTTTGTAGTTCACAGCCTTACTGGACTTTTCTTTCTCACCAAAGTTCATTTTAAATCATCCTGCTGTGCTCTGTGTTCTTGCTTCACAACATTAATCTGGCTAAAAGCCCCCAACAATATCCATGTCACCACCTCAACATTTGATTGTCTTGAAATTTCTTTTTTCAGATTATTTCATCACCCTTAATCTTAGTCTTAGGCAAAGTCTCTGGACACAAGCAAAATGCAGACAAATTTTCTGCCAAATCATAACATACATTGTCTGGAGTTCAATAGTCAATGTAATCCCAGCAGAAACCTCCTTAGCCTGCTCTTTACCAGTTTTCTGATCTTCTGAGCTCTGACCAGAATCTCTCACACAGAGCTGCCTAAGAAGTTTCAGCTCTGCTCTTTCAGGGAACATCTCTGAACCTTTTCAAACTCTTCCCACAAGCCATTCCCAAAGGCTTTTTAACCATATGGTCAGTTATAGTCACAACAATAACTCCACTCCTAGTACCAAATTCTGTCCTAGTTACTTTTTTCTCATCACTGAAACAAAATTCCCAATGCCCAAAACTAAGGATGGAAAGGTTTATTTAACTCACAGTTTGTGCAGCTTTCAGTCTAAAATCAGCTTGCTCCAAAACATGGTAAGAAGCAACAGTTCAAGGCAGCAGAAGACAGCAAAAGTAGCATGAATAGACCTTGGGGGCAAGCCTCTTTTCCTCTCTTATATTGTAAGCAGGCTACCATCCCTCCAGGTGGGTGTAGCACTCACACCATCTCCATTCCCTCCTCTTGCACAGGCTCAGACTGTTTACAAAGTGAGAACCCTGACCACTTGCTGAGTCACTTAATTAACTTTTTAAACTTCTGAAATTGACACAATTTATCAACAGTTACAGGCATGAACATGGGTCTTGAGGCCGGCATTTAAAGAAGAGGGTCCTGGTCTGTGGATTAATGAAAGGAGTCCAGTGAAAAACTTTCTCTGACTTTAAGATACAACTGAAAATGGAGAATACTTTATTATGTAATTTAAATGTGTTAGCATAATATTGATAAAATTAATGTTACTATTAAAAAATTCTGAAAAGTAATATATGAAGGTCTCTAAGAATTGACATGAATCGCCACAGTATATTTCTAGGTAAATAAAGCAAATTGGCATAGTAGCTTTCCAGCTGTCAAATAAGAAATGCTTAAAGGATAAAAGAGAAAGCAACACCCTCATCAAAGCCTTGGTAGGACAGATGAGAGAAGAGAAGGAGAGATGGAAGGAAACTAACATCTTTTTGTATAATTTTGACTTTTGAATTTGGAAATGTGTTAAAGAAAAGCAAACCTCAAAATTTACTTTAAATGGGAAAAGTCAAATTACATTTGAAATCAACAAAGATGGTTGACTTATTGTCCTATGACTGACCTGCACTGTGCAGGTTCTAAGAACAAATAGAATTGTCTGTGTTCAGCATTTTTATGTTAAAAACAATTGTATAATCTTAAAAACTGTCTATTTTATTGGGTAAAGCAAAGAAATTATTCCAGGAACCAAGGTTTTCCATTAAAGAAAAACTTAACAAGTGAAACAAGATGTGCTTGGCTCACTTTTACATTATTGGCCCTAAACCTAGAATCAGTCATTTCTTTAAGAAGCTCTGGTTATCCTTTGTAGGAAGTGTATTTAAAATCCATAATCTAGGCCCTGGAGAATAATAAAAAATGGCTTTGTTTATGTTATTTCATTGCCCAGCGTTCTGGACACAACTGCTTTGGTTTAGTTTTACCTCCAGCTGGCAGTGGGAGTAGCAGGGGATGACTTTCGATGGGTGGAGTGCTATCAGACGCAGAGGTTGTTCATTGTCTGCTGTAAATCTAGGCAATAGCTGATTACAGGAAGGAAAAACTTAGAGGTTACTGGGAGTTAGGTGTCTACGGGTGTCAGTAACAAGTAATGCTCAGTCTAATGCCTGTTACGTATTTAAGTGATATCTGGATCTGTAATTGGGGCTCATTATTTCATGCTTGCCAGTGTTTCGTAATCGAGTTACAAAATGAAGGCCATCTATATAACTTTGCAAATCCTGATATAACTTCTTGTCTATGCCATTGTAACTCCTTCAGTTTTAATCCAATAGAACTTTAGTATCTTGCTACTGTGTTATGAAAATTTCAGTTAAAATCTTCACTGCATATGGGTAGATATATTAATATGGGTAAAATTATGTGAGGTAGATTATCCCTTGTGTTGATCCAGAATGTCTACAAATTTACTTCTGGGAAGTACACTTATTTTGTGGTCACTATTTTATAAATTGTAAAAGTAATGCACCAAATAAAAACAAAAATCAAAATACAGTGATTAAAAAAAAAAACTCACTCCATTCTGGTTTATGTTGGGAGTTGATACTCTCTCTTTCAGTCTTTTTGTATATTTGGAGCTGGGGAATGAGGAAGATGCTTTTTCACATTGTTATTGCATATACAGTCTATTGGTGTCATTCTGATTACAGTAACTAAATCTCCTTTATCCAGTTTTCCCTGGTCAATTCTATATCCTCTCTCTAGGGATGGATAGTGAGTAGGGGTTAATAGATATTTTAGTGGATTACACTTCAGGAGGTGGCCTGGCTTCTCTCTGTGGAAGACAGGAGCTTTGTACCTTTGCTCTCACCTGTAGTGCCTCAGGAGAAATAAAGACAACTAGAACAGTTCTCACTTAGCATCCCCTTGCACAGAAGTGAGAACTGTGTGGTTTGTGCATAGGCTGGACTCCTTTTGATGACAGGACTCTCCCAAGGTTAAAGACTTTTCTTCATCTTCATTCCGCTCTATCAAGGATGCTGAAGTCAAACTACACCTTGGCATGACAGCCAAGAAGAGCAACAGTGTTTAAAAGATTAGGCAGTTATGTGTGGGAGAACACAGATGAGACAGCAGAAGAGGGGGAGACTTGAGGATGATGCTGGAGGGGAACTTAATAAAAACTGCTGTGAGTTCTGCCTTGCCAAACTGGAGGTCTGGACTGAGTTGTGATGGTCTAATTATCCTTGGGCCAGAGTTCTGTTTTTCTAGAAATAATATGGCCAAGGCAGTAGACTAAACTTTGTAAAGTGTCAGCCCTTGGGGCAAAAGGAAAAACAAAAAGACAAAGCTGGTTGGTTAAAGACGGAGTCCCAAGGCTGATGGGCTGTGAACCACCCCCAACCCGGGCAGCTGGTTCCCCATTGCCAGCTGCTTTGTGCATTTATGCCTTAACTCTGAAAACGTGCAATTGTGTTCTCCTGTCAGGAGCAACCTTCTTGACAGTTGTGAGTGCTCTGCGGGAGCGTTAGGAGCAGGGCTGTGCAGGCGGGAGATTAGACCTCACTTTGCTGGCTGACAGACTGTCACTGCCTTCAGCCTGTGCTCCGCAGCTCTGCAGGGGGAGCTCCGCTGGACAGAGCAGCAAGACCCACATCCCAGAGCCACTTTAGAGGAGGGGTCTTGCCACTGTGGGAAGGAATCACCTGCTTGGTGGAGTTGAGATAACTGAGGAAATCCAACCCAGGTTTCAGTGAAGACGATGGAACTTTAAAAATAAAACGAAACAACCCATTTTGTCACTCCTGCTAATCTGTAGTTGACTGAGTGGTTTCCAAGCCTCAGTGATATTCATGTGAAGGCCTGAAAATAAAAGAATAGGAAGTTTCACTTTTGTTGCACCTATTAATACAGACTTCATCATTGAGCGCTGTTAACACACTATCTTCTTCAGTCTTTACCTCCTTCAGGGAATGTGTGATGGTTTCCATCTCATTTGTTAAGCAAGTGGAAAACCAGCATGGAAAAGCACTTTTGTTTGTCTTTAGAATGCTATATTTTCCTCCATTAGAATCCACTGAAATATAGAATTAAAATTGCATGTTACTACTCATCAGACGATTGTAGGTAAATGAACATCTATGGGCCTCCAAATTCTTATCTGCAAAATGGGTTAATAATAGTACCAATTTTATAATCTGTTTGTGGGTAAATAACACCCTCCTTATATCTGTCAGTTCAGTACCATGCATGTTAGAGTATACACTTAATAAGTCTTTATTGAATAAGGGAATGAAATCCAGTAATAGTCTTATAGGACACCTATTTCCTTGTAAAGGAGTTTCTGAACCTTTGTACCACTGGGATTTTGGCCTGAATAATTTGTGAGTTTCTCCATTCAGATACAATCTGGGTTCTCTGTTGTCACCAAAGTTAGAAGGACAAAGAGGTGAAAGAGAACAGACCTGGGAAGAAGAGACCATATGAATGCGTGCAACTGGGCCCTTGCATGCAGACTTGGCTGACTCCTCAACCTGCTAATAGTAATGCCAGTTTAAACTGGAGCAGAAATGGCTCAAAAGTCAACTCTGTTATTTGGCAAGGCTTTAATTAGGTGTGCAAATGGACCTTTATTAATAAGAAGGACTGAAATCTGTCTCTAAGTAGTACCCTGCAACCCTTGTGACAGCTATTTGCAGGTGAAAGCATGTCCCTTGTGCCACAATGCTCTACTGTCTGTCTCAGCAGAGCATGAACATGAGCCTCCCGGAAACACCTCTGCCCTGCATGGGGTTAGAATCTTTGCCAAATGTGAAGAATGTTGAAGGACAGAAGATAAAGAGTCTGAGTGAAATATTTTGAATCCACTGCCTTCATTTCACTTAAATCTATTTCCTGTTAAGAAAATATTTTAAAAATATGCCTGACCAGAAGGCGTGCTTTCTTTTTGATATTACTGTTGTGCCTTGCAGATGGAGAAGCCAGTGATATACAAAAAAATCAGTCATAGAGGCTTGGAGAAAAGTTCTTCCAAGGGCTGATTCAGCTGTTAGATCATTTTGCCTGTCTCCTCCATCTCTCTATTTTTGCCTGAAACTTGGTTGTAATGCCGGAATTTTTGTATCCACTCTGTAATCAGGAGTCTGGATGGCTGATAACACTGTGAAGCTGCAATCTAGTGCTGAGTAACATATGCTTGAACTTATCATTATCAGAGTGGGTAGAAAAACTTACCTTTTTTAAGAAGCTCTTTTGAGAGTCACTTGTTATAACAACCATAGGAGTTCAAAGATGTCCATAAAGTCTTTTCCAATCTTGCTGTAGTAGAGAGTTAGAATCTGTTTCTCTGTTTTGAAGTCTGAGCTACCTTTGTGGCCTATTTTGAACCACAGAATGTGACAACAGTGTTTGTGCTGTAAAGGGTGCATCTTTCATGTCTGCCACTGATAGTATCTTTAGCAACTCAATCACTGTGCTATGAGAAATCCAAGTCGTGACAAGACACAGAAAAATCGAGATACTCAATAGACCCAGCTCTACTCCATCTGGTTGCAAGTGCTGCCTTCTAGTAGAGTATAGAAGGTTCTAACCTAGTCAAACCACCAGATTACACTACCCTAACTGGTACCACATCAAACTAGAGAATGACACAGCTGAGTTCAGTCTTTGAGACAATTCTGCCTACAGCATCAGATACTGTAGGGAATGCTTTCAGGTCTACTGACACATCAAATGTTCAAATAACAGCAGCCTCAGATGACCCTCCTGAAACAGAAGAACCACATAGCTAAGTCTAGTCAACCCAGTCATAAGAGATGATGGATAGTTAGTGCTTTAAAGCTCACCAATGTAATGACTGAAAATGAGGAGGATGCAGGGATAGACTTAAGTAAGAAAAATGGAAAAAGAGATTTCATCAGAAAAATTCTACCCATCGACTGAGGGACATATCCTGAAATTTGACCACTAATCCTGGCCTGTGGGTAGCCATAGATCAATCTCAAAAACCTCAGATCTCAACCATACGTTCATGGTTTAGCAATGTGGGAGCCTAATTCTCAACCTAATTTCATGTTTTGAAAACTCCTACAATGAGAAAAAAATGTGAAAGTTGGATAATATTGGTAACTATTTAAATACTTGAACAAAGCTATGGTGACACTGTCCCATGCATCTCCCAGCATGACTCAAGGCATGTATCATAGCCTTTCACTGAGGATGGATGGATGATCAGAAGTAAAGTGTGCAAGAAAATAGAATGTATGGCTTATCGTGTGTATAGTGAGTAAAAAAGAAATCACCAGAAGAAGACAAGATGGCTGATCAGTGAGCAACAAAATACAGAGCCTCCTGGGAGAAACAACTCATACACCAGAATAAAACACCCTGGAGAGACCCAGACAGAGGGAGATGCATCCTCTTGACACAGGAAGAAATTAAAACATAAAAAAGCTCATCAAATACGTTAGGACTACAACTGGAACAGCTAAAAATTATGGGACACAGTGTTTTCGCAGCAACCCACCAAGTTTGCACAGGCCTGAATTTGCACCAGCCTGAATCCGCATCGGCAGGCAGAGCCGCCCAAACTCATTCCCACCACCACTCACAGGAAGCACAGCAGCGCTGAAGTCAGGGGTTGGTAAGCCCAACAGAGAGCGGAGCTGGCAAAGGGACCTTCATTAATCCACGGTCAGTGCTGGGATTGGGACACCCCCCCGCCATGGGAAGGGCATGATCAAATGGGCGACATGTTGGAATCTGGCAGGAGGAGCCTGAATTGGGAGTGACAGTGACTTTAGTTGGTTCATCCCTCTCCAAAGCAGATTCATGGGATTTGCTTGGACTGGGCTGTGCCTCTGGCTGGGACCCAAAGAGCCATCCCAAATCAATTCCTTGTGCCTAGCAAGCACTAACTGGGGGAAGGCCTCTGCAGTTTGGTTGGCCAGGTGGGGAGGGGCAATCATAGGCAGCCGCTGCTTGCACCTCAGTGATAAGAACAGGCAGGAGAGGGCAGAGGTCCCTCACCAGAGTGCTTCGGAGGAAACATGGCCAACAGGGAAGGAGGTTGGGACCTGCACTATAACCTGTGTGGAGGAAGCCAAGACCATGACAGGAGAGAGAAGCAGGAAGAGGCCCCCAGCCCAGAACCCCGAGAGCACTGATCCAAGAGAGGGAAAAACAAGGGCAACTGAGGGCAGCAAACACGCAAGAGCAGACGTGGCTTCAATGGACATTAAAAGATATCTTCGGGACCTTGTAGACGAGCTCAAAACTGAAATATTAAATCAGGTAAAGCAAGATATGAGTAGAGTAATAAAAGAAATGCTCTCATGGAGCATCTCTCAGAAAGATACTGATGGAAGAAGGGAGGAACACAAAAAAAGGAGAGAAACATTCGATAAAGAATAAAAAGAAAATATAGAATACATGAAGCAGATTCAAAGAGACTACCAGGAAATTAAAAACTCCATTGAAAGCTGGCAAAACACCTTAAAAGAAACTAAGGATAGACTATCAAAATTTGAAGACAAATTTGCAATGTGTGATCATGAAAGGAAAGATCTCTTAAAAATAACAAGGAAACAGGCACTAACAATACAAAGGCTAGAAGATGACAAGAGAATCTACAATTTAAGAATAAGAAATGTGAATGAAGAAGCAGGAATACAAACAGGTGAATTACAAAGGCTATTCATGGAAATAATTAAGGAAAACTTCCCAAGCATGGGAAAAGAAAATGACATTTGGTTATGTGAGGCATACAGAACCCCAGCCACCTACAACCAAAACAGATCTACACCCAGACATATAATAATCAATATACCAGAAATTCAATATAAAAGCAGAATATTAAAAGCTGTCAGAGAAAAGAAACAGATTACCTATAAAGGTAAGCCCATCAGGAAGGATCACGGCTGACTTCTCGACACAGACCATCAGATCAAGAAGAGCTTGGAGTGAAGTCTTCCAAGCCCTGAAAGAAAATAACCTCCAGCCCAGATTGATGTACCCTGCAAAACTGTCACTAGAAATTAATGGAGAAACAAGATGCTTCCATGACAAAGAGGAACTGGGGGAGTTTGTGATCACCAATCCAACCCTACAGAGAGTACTGAAGGACATTCTAGAGAGAGAGAAAAAATACCAGGATTTTAGGAACAGTGGCCAAAAGGCCTCAATGAGTGGAGCAGGCAGTAGAATAAAGGGGAAAAATAGACAAACAGGCAGAAAAATAGCATAGCAGAAATGAGGCAGAGAAGGATGGCTAGAACCTCTAACATAGATGGCCTTGATACATTATATTGTTAATAGTGCACCAGGATTTAAAACCCACATTACTCATACTACTCTGCTTAGATGTATTATATTCTGTTCCAGTCATTCTACCTGTACTAGATTTGAGGGTACAAATAGTAATCCCAAAAATAACAGGATGTAGTACGGTAATCATCCTTAATTTCCTATTAAGTCAATCTAAAGCTCTGTAAAACCTACAGTGTTTTACCATGACTGATCATAATTGAATCTGGTTTTTTGGATGTTTTGTATCAATAGATTTTATTCAAAGCTGTTATGATTGATAGCTGTTTTGTATCAATAGATTTATGATTGATAGTATCAATCAATCATGATTGATAGTATCAAGTCTGAGAGTATAGGCAACTGCACTTAAGATGACAAGATTCACTAGAATATCCACTCTGGTTTGATTATTACCTGCCTTTGAAGTTTTATACTGTCTACAATGTTTTATTTTTACTAATATTGTTATGTACTTCTATATTCAATTATACTGCTATATTCATTTATGCCTGATGATATAGGCAATTCTATTGAAGATAATAAGAAACAACACAGCAATCATTGTAGATCACCTTGTACTATGGTTTTGATATAACTTTTTGGTTTTATATTTCTATAGGAATTTGCTTTATTTTGTCTTGCTATGTTTTATTTTTCTCTCTAATACAGAAAGGATAGACATACATGTAAAGACTCATGCATGTATAGCTGTTTACACTCTCACTGTTTGACTATCTACTTTGTATGCTTTAATTTTGTAACTTGAATAACTATTTCTAAGAGGATAATATGTAATTTATCAACTAGTGATTTCTTATTGTTTATCTTTTTTCTGAAATTCTGTATTATCTCTACCCTTTACATGCTTTTTTTTCTCTTTAAATAAAAATGTAAAAAAAATAAAAAAAAAAAAAGAAATCACAACCAAACATTTAGGCAATAGAGGAAGAAGAAAGAACTTTGAAATTAGCATTTTAAAAATATAAAAGATTAAGGATTAAATATGTAAGGTAGTAATGTGATATCATGAAAAAGAATGAGGAAAGTTGAACAAAAACTGAATAGAAGTTTTAGAAATCAAAAATAAACTAATTGAAATTTAAGGAGTCTCAAAGGGTAATATGTATCTCACAAAGAGCTAGTGATTTTAAAATTTAAGAAATTTCTTAAAATATAGCATAAGGAGTTAAAAAGACAAAAACCAGAAAAGATAAGTTGAAAGATACTAGGACAAGTTTAGGGCAACAATAGGAAGTGAATGCTCTGGACTATATTAATTTTTCTAGAAATAAAGATTTCTGAGAGCAATTTTGAGAGGAGCAAAGGGCTAATACCACTGGAATAGTATGTTGAAAGTTCTATATAAGAACATGGCATTATGGAGGCTGAACATCTACAAAAATATTCCTGTTTTCACCACTGCCACCATCACTACTACTTCTCTATTACTACCATTGCTAGAACCAATAATGTCTGACAAAGGCCTCAACCTACAAATTAAAAATCTTGAACAGAGTTTTTCAATGCAATTGTGAAGCAAAAGGACCCTTGGTTGTAATAAAAGCAGGGAGAAAAAAGAATTAAAAAAAAAAAAGAAGAGCATCAGAGGAGAATGATTACTGTGAAAGAAAGGAAAAGAAGGACTGAGATTCAGTCCCTAAATGGGAAAAATGGGAATGAAAGACAATTAAATCCCTCAGACTTATTCAAGACACAGAGGCTATTTGCCAAACAGCAAGTCTATGGAGTGGCTTGGAGAAAATGGGTTGTCCTGTCCAAAACACCACTTCCCTGGAGATGGAGCATCATTTTTTAAGTAACCCAAATTCATTGGAGTAATTGGGAACAATTCCAGAGTTTTCTGAGGCCAAGAGACTTCTTAGGCTACATCTTTAAATCAATGCCGTGTAAGTGGGAGCTAGCATTTCATGGATTCAGTAGCGTGGCTCAAGAAAGATCCATGTGTTTTGATTCCCCCACCACTCTGTGTAATGAGTGTACAGAGAAGCTTTTATTAATATCACCAAAACTGTGAGCAGATTTGCTATAGTCATTGATCCTCAATCATTGACCCAGCTGGATTAACTTTCATAGCCTTTATCTTTTACCATCTTCAAAGAGAAATTGCCTTTAATCTCAAATTAGTATTAGTTTCTATCATTTAATTCAAAGTCAGATGATTCTTTTCTGGTTAATTTGTTATCTGAGTTTCTACACTGTGTGTGATGGCTCTTGATTTAAAATATCCTAATACATCTACCTGCCTTGTGGCTGTCTTTCAACTTCCTGGCTCAGTCAATCACAAAATACTGTAATCCTTCTTGGATTGTCCCAAACTTTCATTCAGTGCCAGTCTAACCTTATATTGAATAAGTTCACCTAGGTAATTTGCTTATAATAAACAGATTATCTCTTCCAGTGTTTATTTATAAAGTGCCAAAGCCATTAACCAATCTGGAAATAACTTGCTACTACAGGTCTTTTGACTATGTGGGGAACAGAAGCTAATAAACATAGTAAAGTAATTATTTCTTCAAATTTAATTTGTTCCTTACAACTACATTGTTCCATGTGTCATCTACAATTAACTGTTAGATTCAGATCAAGTATGAATCTTAGGATACTTTTTCAGATGTTTGATATCAATCCTTTGATTCTTTTGAGCACATGGTTACCAACTTGTGATGTTTTTCTGTTGCCCTGTATTGGTCTTCTGTGAGTATAGATGTGGAATGATAGAGGGTAGAGACAAAAAAGCTAGATTCATTCTCTGACTCTACAATGCCTGTGAGTTATTAGGTAATAACATGACATCATTATACCAATTTCTCACTCTACATTGAGGAGGGAGGGACCATGGATAGATTTCAAACATTCTTTGACATTTGAAATGACATTGAATGTTTTTAATGTGACTGAGCATTTCTGCTTTTTAAGAGGCTCATAGTTTTCTTTATAACCTATCTCTAATATCAAAAAGTTAAGAAATTACAGATTAGGGTATTTTCCATTCCTATTTCAGAATTTGCATAATATAATTTGATTATAATTTTACATTTTCAAGAAAGAATTCTATTGTTAAGAAGTTATGAAGTTTTATGTACTAGACTGTGTTTTCTAAATTTAATGAACCTACAATTCAGGCATGTTGCAAGAAAGAATGGACTTTTTTGTAGACTATCATAGAATAATACATAATCACCACACAAAACAACTTAATCCCTACCTCACACCATTCAAAAAGTTCCAGATATATGAATGTGAAAAGCCAAAATTAAAAACTTTTTGGTGATATTAGAGAATATCTAGAAGTAAAGTAATTCTAAAATAAGGCAAAAATTACATATTGTATAGGAACCCATTCATAAATCTTACTATATAAGTACTGCAAACTTTGGTAGGAGCAAAAACTTCTAAACAAATTTTTAAAATATACCACAAACTAGAACAAGGTATTTCAAAACTTACAACATATTAAGAATCAGTATGTTAAATATTTTAGAATTTTATATCAATAAGTACATATTATGCAAAAAACCAAATGGTTATAAAGAGATAGTACAAAGTAAGTCACAATAAATGGTCTTTCCCATTCATGTTTCTCACAGATTACAAATGCCCTATCATTTCTTAGTGATCACTGATTGTGTCATCTATTTTAAAATTTATTTTATGCCATTTGTCTTGCCTATCTGCTTTCTTCTTTTAAAATTTCTGAAGGACAAACAGTATATTTTAAGTTGTAAAATATATCCTTCACACATGCCTGGACACCAAGAGAAAAATCAATATTTACATTTTTACACTTTCAAATCTCTAAAATTCAGATGTATATTATAATCTATGACATTCAATGTTGTCAGCCAGGCAACTCTCATGGTGTAGTTTCCTTGACTGCACAAACATGAATTCAGCTTTTATCATATTATCTCCACTGGAGTTGATTTATGGGTACCACTGTCATTATATTTGTTTAGTTTGTGAAATTAAAATACATTTTAAAAGATGTCACAATGACTTGACATTGATATATCAAGTTACAGTGAAGAATGAAGCCTTGACAATAGAGTAATGGACTAAAACTGGTATCTACAAGGCAAATATTTATTGCTTTCAAATAGCTATAATTCTACATTTTTTTTTCTCAAAACAAAGACCAGTCTCTTCATGGGGAGGTAACAAAAAAGAGATTAAAGGGGAAAATGATTTTTAAAAAGGATAAAATGGAAACAAAGCTTTGTAAACAAGGTAGGAGAAGAAATTGAATGGTAGAGAGGGGACTGGGAAAAAATCAAAATATATTATGTACTGGTACAAATTCCCTATAATGAATATGATCATTATGTATAACTAAAATGTACCAATAGGGCTGGGGATATAGCTCAGTGGCACAGACCCTGCATAGCAAATGCAAGGTCCTGAGTTTGATTCCTGGTACCAAAAATAAATAGTATCAATAAACTTAATACAAAATAGCTATTTTTTTTTAAAAAAAAAAGAGATTTAAAAGTGGATGACAGTAGAAAATTCTGACCCCAAGATATTACAAAAGAGCAGCCTAAAATAAGCCAGGAAATGTAGCCCAAGGCAAGAGAAATTGCCAAGGAATTACCAAGTGCCTGCAAAGGAAACTCAAAGAAATTGAAGGACTGAAATGATTGATTCATGCTACTTTTTATTTAATCAAAATAGTATCAGCATCAAAACTTCAAGAATTCATGTTAGAACCATGAAGGGAAATTTCAGATATAACAGTAGGGTACTCTATTCAGAGACAAAGGCTTATCAGTACATTTCTGGCAGAGAAGATGTTATTGTACAGAAGAATGCAAATTCTTTCTCTTATGAAGATAGTTTGGAAATGTGGTCACTAATTTATTACACTCTGCCCCCTCCCTTCAGTATGCATAGCAGTGGTTTTTCTGCTGTGTGTATCATAGTGATAGTTGATTTTAAAAATCTTGCTAAATATATCTAAAAAGATCTTTCAACATGTTGTAAACAGTAATGCAATTTAAAAATTATAATATAGTTGTATATAAATGAAGGTGCATCAAATACACAGTTGAGGTAATAGAAGTGACTATTTTCATTATGATGTGTTTATCTTTCCACTGGAGCTATATGCATGCAAGTACGTACGCTCTGCTCACTCACCTCTTGCTCAAGGGAGTGAACTGTACTACAGTCTCCCCATGGCCAAGACTATGCCACACTGGAGAAAGGCTTACACAAGAATGAATAAAAATTCCATACAACTTTTTACCATTTTGAATGGAACTTATCTTTCTTAGGCATTTGGCCATTGTAGTCATTTTCTTTTTTTTTTCCTCCTAGAGTTCTTATAAGTTAGTTTAGTCAATTTCTGGTTATTTTTTCCAAGCTTCTGCACGGGAATGAGGGCTTGGAAATTCCCAGTCAACCATTCTGCATGGCTCCATTTCCTGCCATTTTGAATGAGAATATCTAAGTGCAATTATCCAATTTATGCCTCACCATTGTATATAGCACTTCAGGGCAGCTGGCTTGTCTTTTTAGTTTATAAATACCTAAATCAGGAACATTGTATGAAGGAGCCTCATACATAGCTGATGCCAGGAATGAGACCAGAACTTTGATCTACCACCACGATGGAATGCAACTTCTGAGAAATGGGTGCAGGTACTTTGTTTGTGAAAGAGATGAAATGTTGTTGCTGGGAGGATAGGTGTTCTAAAAAACAGCATGGTGAATAGTGCTGCTGTGTGCCCTGTGATGGAAAGGCAGGGGTGTTCAGTACAAGAAGCAGCATGCCAAATCTTAGGAGCAGTGTGTGGCAAATTTCCACTTGTCCATGTAGCCAGTCAGTTGTGAGCTATAGCTGAGAGAAAGGGTATTATAAAGTGTTTAGCAAATTATGGATCACAAACACATTAATGTTAAATTTGGTCAGTTTCATAAAAATTGCACAATCATTCTCTTTAGATCTAGCTTTTTAGGGAAAATCATCTTGGGACATAAAACATACATCTATGATTATGACCCTGAGATCAAGATTCAGAGTTCTTAATGGAAATTACCCAGTTTCTCCTCATGGGAGAAAGCATGTCAGTCAAGAACCACCATGCAAGGTAATGTGCTTTTTGACCTTGATGAAATTGCGTTAGCTCAGTTTGTACTCAAGAACATTATGGTATCTCTGAGTAATAGAAGGGCTTATTAAGTCATTTAAGAAAGGAAATACATAGAAAATGGGCTGAGAAACAGGCAAATGGTTTCATCCTTCTTTATGACAATGCTCCTTGTCACTTTGCTATTTCTGGTATGGCAATTCCTGTCAATTAAACATTATAGTGTGTCTTCATCCACTTTATTCATCAGATCTGGCACTGTGTGACTTCTGGTTTTTCCCCAAAGTATAAGTTTCCCTATGAAAGGTAAACCTTTTGAATTGATTAAGGACAGCAAAGTAGTCACAACTTTAGTGCAATGAAGACATATCTAGCACTCCCAAAACTGCTTCAGAAAATGGCAAGAGTTAAAGAATAATTATATTTAAAGCGAGGAGGAGTAGTTTGAGAGTGATTAATGGCAAAGTGTCTTTTACTATAATCATTTTTTAATTTAATCATTCACTTCATGCTTTGATCACACCTTGTGCTTTGGTAGATCATTTTCAAAGACTGCCAATAAGAAATTCTCTTTCTCGTAAGTACGTGCCACTGTTTATAATGAGATTCTTTATGTGTCATATCTCTTTTTCCCCATTAATTCCTATATTCTAAGTAGGAAATGGCCTATATTTTGGGTCTAAAATTTAAGGTATTAAATTTTGTCTCTGCCATTTACAAGTGATGAGGTCAGGCTGAACAATTTTATCTCTCTGAACCAAGGTCTGCTACTCTGTGAAATGAAGATAATTCTGATGTGGGATTTTTGGAAGGATGAGGTAAACTAAAATGGGAAACTGGGTCCCTATGTATAGATGAGCACAATTTATACAACCATTTGTGATGTATAAAATGTGCTGCACAATTCATGGCATGCAGTAAGTATCCAAGTGATAGTAATTAGAGAAATCTCCTTTAAGAGGCTTAGACTTTGAGATGCTCTTAGAGCTCAAAAGAAGGAAGTGATAATGGCAAATTGACAGCATTAGTCTGTCTGAATAGAAAGAAGTAGACAAGTATAATTGTTGTTATTGTTGTTGCTATTATTACTTAAGTAGGTGGTTTCATCTAGTATCTTTTTGGTCACATCTTGAAGCATTATGTTGGTTGCTTCTTAAGTCCTGTTGCACATCAAGACAATGAAATGCTTTTCAGCAATAAAAAGACATTAAATATCACACCATAAAAACCCAAGAACAAACAAACAAAAAACATGGATAAAACTTGAATGCATATTGTTAAGTAAAAGAAGTTAATCTGAAAAGATTGTATCATGTATGATTCTAATGATTTATGATACAGGATTGTATACTATATGATACTGTAATAGCATGTAGGCCATATTTTACATCTGTCAAAATCCATAGAGTACACCTGTAATTCCACCACTCTGGGAGTCTGAGAGAGGGGGTTCAAGTTTAAACTTAGTTTGGGCAATTTAGCAAAGCCCTGTCTTAAAATTAAAAATTAAAAAGGGCTGGTGATGTAGCTCAGTGGAACAGTTCGGGGTTCAACCTTCAGTAGGACACCAAACAGACAAAAACAACACCCCTCCCCCACAAAACTGCACAATGCAGAGTGAACACCGAATTAAAGCATGTACTTTAGTTAATGATAATTATTATTAGGTCATTGATTACAACAGAGTGCTATAATATTACAAGACATCAACTTTACGGCAAAGCAGGGATAGGGAAGGAAGCATTTAAGACCTTTCTGTACTTTTTGTGCATTCTTTTTCTGAAAATCTGTAAGTTCCCTAAAAATAAAATCTGTTTCAAAAAACATAGACACTAAAACAATCAAATATATTATGGATATTTTGGCTAGATTTGAGTTGGTTGCTATTTGAGAATGATTACAGACAGCCTTTTGAAATTCTAGTAAACCAAGTTTGGAAGATGTTAAGGAAATGACTTTTTCAGCCATTACGGTTGAAGTAAGACTAGTTTTTTTTTTTTTTTTTTTTCTGGAAAGACGATATTTAAACAGGTCTGCATTGAATCTGTGGCTTAATACTTATAGTCATGTAATCGATCATGAGGAGCTCACTTAAGTATTGTCAGTCTCCTCATCTGCAAAAGGAAGACAATTTTGTGATTTCCTACCTCATAAGGTTAGTGAGGATTAAATTCAGGAGATGTATGTAAAAGACTAGCGGTGGTAAGCGCCAATGAATGATAACTTTTATTATTAGGCAAAACTGAGAAACCATCTTCTAAGAGCTATCATTACATACTCTACCTTGGGTCATGCATCCACTGAAATTAAGAATCATGATGTCTATTAAAAATTCTCTCAATGACACTCAACTTTACTGAAGCATAGGAAATAATCGGGAACCGTAATAGTTCTAAGGAATGAAATAAAATGAGGCTAATGTAAATAAAAAGAGGTTACTATTGGGTTTTCCCAATTAATTAGCATATGCACATTCAATTATTCATACCTAAGGAACTCATTTAGGCAATCAGATATCCCATAAATATTCATCTTATTTACCTTCAGTGTCTTCATCGTCAAGAAGGGAAATTGGCAGGTTTTTTTTTTTTAATGTTTTCACAACTGGTTGCTTTGAAGAAGATTACCTGGGACCGAATTCGTATGTCATTAATGGTGAAAATGATCTGCCAGATGAACTCAGAATTAACAAGGGAAATGCAGACTCACAGTGAGCCCACAAATGGGACCAGAGAGGTGCGATTCTGACCTTTGGCCACCGGCATGTGCTCTTGAATAGTTTTTCATGGCAATCAGACCTTGGGCCCATAGGACATGGAAAGGCCACATCTCTGCATCTAATTTGTTGAAGGCAGAAAGAATGTGATTTATGTGTGAAAGCATTGTGCCACCAGCACATACATGACTCCACCTAAGCAGCTCAGCACCATCTCAAGAATGGCTCTTACAACACGGGCTCCTACAGCACGGGATGTATGTTCAGGAGGGACAACATAGTTTATAGAACCTGGTGCAAAATGAAAATGCTAGGCCACTTGTTCAAAAACTGAGGATTCTAATGTGACAGTGGTGGGCCCTTCTGAGCCTGGGGCTCTGGGCCTTTGTGAGGTTTGGGCCCTTGAGTGAATATGACCATTAGTACGATGCACTGATGATCCTCTTCTAACTGCCTGCCTCAGATAGATGCCCACACTAGGAGGAATGATCCTTCTTTGTTATATATTTTGCATTATAGGAAGGTGCATTTTGCATCTTAGTACCACCAGGAAACTGGTTCCAGGACCCCCTTCCCTAAGGCTAGCAAAATTAGTGGATGTTCAAGTCCCTTATGTAAAATGACATACTATTTGGATATAAGTGACATACACTTTCCCATGTACTTTAAATTTTCTCCAGGTGATGTATAATAAATTTCCAACATAGTATAAGTTCTACATAAGTAGCTATTATATTGTATTGTTTAGGGAACAGCAACAAGAAGGAAAGCCTGTGAATGTCCAATACAGACACATTTGTTTCTCTTTTACCATTTTAAATTCTCATTTGGATGAATCTTCAGATTGAGAGCCTAAGAAGGTTAAATGTTCTATGCATTTCTTAAGTGCTAATTACACCGAGACCCTATGCCAGATTGTTGCATGATCTAGGTCTCTTATGATCCACCTCCAAATAGACTTTTTTTGGTACCAGGAATCAAACTCAGGATCTTGCACTTGCCAGGCAGTTGTTTATTCTGCTGAGCTATTTTCCCATCCCCAAAGCAGACTTCAGTGTCTTCATGTTGCAGGTGAAAGAAATCAAGTGTTAGAGAAAACAAGTGACATAGCAGGAAGTGACTGAATCAGGTGTAAACACAGGTTATATTGACTCCAAGCACCACATTTGTTCCATGCTGATTGTGCTGCTTCGTAGAGTTGGAACTGGTGAACTTCAGAAATACAGCGTGTTCAATTTGGGGGTACTTTCCCTATTTCTGTTCATTTTATTTACCTTTAAAGATCTAGTAACATCCCTCAACTCCCCTTACCAGGCGCTGGGCTCCCTTCTCTCCATGACAGGAAACACTGAAAGAAAAATTTTACAGGGCAAATTACAAGTGTCTCTTCTACCTCTTACCCTCCAGCCTGCAGACAAAAGCCCTTTTCATTGTGTCAAAGGGATACAGTCAGTCAAACAGTATAAACTAGCAGGACCATTTAGTTTCCAAAGAGGAGCCAGTCTAAACTTTTTGATTCACACTTGAAATAAATCAATCTGATGCAGAAAGGATCATGAAAGCCCCTTTGAGAAGGCAGAGGTCTTCGGAATGCACAGTGGGGCCAGAGTAGTCCCTTACCTTTCCTACCCCCCAAATGTATAAAAATCGGGATGATGGTGTGCGGCAATTTATGGAACAGCCTCTTGAAAAATCTGTTCTTACTTAATAGTAAGAAGACAATCACAAAATGTCCTCATCATTGGAAAGGAAGGCGCCTTTTGTTAGAAGCTTAGCAGAGTGACTGGTTGCCATGAAGACAGAATCAGTATGAAGGACTATTGCAGGCTTCAGGCTGCAGTCTGCTTAGAAGCCAAGAGGCCCTTACAGCCAGGAAACAGCATGAGCGGCCGGCCTTCCCAAAGCTCGGCTGCTCATTAAAGCCATCAGTTAACCCCCTGCCCCTGCCCGTTGCCTACTTATTGTAATTAATTTTATGGCCCCTTTAAAAAGAGAAGAGAAAAGAAAAGGGAGACCTCTACATTTTATGCTACATTGCACAAGCAATTGAAAGTTGCAGGGAAAGAAGAAGAAGAAAAAAAAAAAGATCCAAGCACCAAATGTTTAGCAGGCTTTTCTTCTATTTTAAATGAGCAACCTATTTAAATCAATTATCAGCTCAAAATGAGCAGGCTGATCTAATTAGTCTTGGCCCCTGGTGGGTTAATGAATAAAGGAGAGGTGCTGGGTGGGGGAAGCTTTCTCTGGAGTCTTCAGAACTGACCACACTTACACAGACCCCTTCTGGGTGGCTACCTCTCATAGAACTGTAGAAAGACGAGAGAGAGAGCAGCATTATTAGTTCCATCAACAGAATGACTAAGCATTGCGTGGCATATTTTCAACCAGTGTTTTGCCATACAGTGATCATTACTGTTTGATAAGTAGTTCAGAATTGCAAATAAATCAATTTGTGTTTTCTTTAAGCATGTTTGAAATGGAACAACGTATTGACTTCTGGAGAAAACAAGCTGGTGAGTGATGACAGCTCCAGGCTTGAATCTTGGCACAAGGACCCTCCTCCCCTTCCCACCCTCACCATGCTTTAGCCTTTATTTAATCATTATGGCCCCTGGACATTAATGTATAGGTAATTAAGGAACTAATATAAGGAATCAGGACTGGGAGATACGAAGAACAGTAAGTTTGTGAGTGCTGAGATGGAAGGTCTCAAATTTCCCAGGATTTTTTTAAATACATCTTTTCGAACATTCCTCCATGCAAGGAAGCAGATATTTGCTTTTTGGGTTATGACATTTCTTACCCCAAATGTTAACTCTCTGGTAAATGTTACAAGTATTTATGGTTTGGGAATTTGATATCTGTTATTTTTTGAAATACACTTTTTCTAGTGAAAATTACACTGGCTTTGAAGTCAGGTAGACCAGCTCTGCTGCAAAATGAGTGGCCTAAGGTAAACTTCTTATCTCTGAGCCTCGATTTTGTCATCTTTAAGTTGGGGATGATCTCACTGAGTTATTCTGAGGATTGAGATGCTATACATATGGCAACTATGAATATGTGCCCTGCCTCCACTCTACTCAAATGGGGAGAACGAGGGATGTTTTGGCAGAGTAGAAGTGACTTTGGTTTTCAAAATAATGCTGTGAGTGTAAATTTTTCAGTATTGGATTTTACTTGAGTTAGGTCACTTTTGAAAGAACTTAAGGAATAGTAAAGATATGCTTCGAAGAACCAAGCTCTTGCCTCTATTTAAGGGTGGAGAACAGCTACAAGGTAAATCTGGTTCTACTGCCTGTTTCATTGGATGGTGCCAACAGGTATTTTTGGATTGGAAAACATATCCCTGTCATTAGGATTTTAGGAAGCCAAGTCGTGTTACCAGGGTGACATTCGCATTGCTTGTGCTGAGCTTGTGGTAGAAGGAGGTAACAACCCAAAGGGTCTGGACCAAGACTTAATGCTAGACATAGAAGAGCCCCTTTCCATGATACCCTTCCTTCTCTCACCCCCACCACAGTCTATTTCAGCAAGGTCAGAGATATTTGGGAAATGCTAGGTCATCTTTGAACCATAAAGTTAACATATTGGCCTGTGAGGCAAGATGTATCTTTGGTACGAAACAGCTAAGTCCTTTAGGACACTTTAAACAAGTCTCAATCTTTCATCAGTAGAAAGGCCAGGAATATTGGCCACTATGGAAATCAAAGTGCCTCTGTATTATTGCCATTCATGGTTCTTGTCATCAAGCCCCCAATCCCGGTGACCACCAACTGTTCGGGTTGGAAGGCCTCATGTTGGAATGTCCTGTTGGACATCAAAAGTGCTAAATTTTGGAAGATGAGGGAATACTTCGTAGAATTGCATGTGAACTAGATTTTGGCTTTGAATGACAATGAGTGGGTGTGGGAGCATTCAGGAGCATGTATAAAGGAATGCTGGAAATAATTTGCTATTTTTAGAGACACAGGCAGACATGAGAGTAAAAGGGAAGAAATATCTTTTGCAACCAGGGAATGCAAACTTTTTAGTTCATCATAGTTTCAACATGGGTTCTCACAATGATTTATTCAATTAACCTCTTGCCTGTAACCCCCTATGTTTAAATAAGCAGAATCTGAGAACAATAATTATAACTTTACTAACTAGAAGCTGGGTAAGTAGTAAGTGTTTAAAAATCTCACTATTGGAGCCTGGTAATTTTTAAACATATAATTACCTCTTTTATTATACTTTGATTAGATTAAAATTAATGCATTATTAAGTCATGATATGTTCAACCATCTAGACCTCTGTATAGACACAGATAGCAATTCTTTTTTTCCCCCTTCTCCAGGTCTAAGTTAATTAAATTCCCTTTAATTATAATTTACTAAAAAGCTTCACTTTTGCCACTATTATGTCTTTTGAACTTTGAAATTTGAAAAAAAAAAAAAGGACCTTAAAACGGTCTTTTACAGGAGAAATGAACTGTCAGCGAATTCAGGCAAAATTAATTATTTCAGCTTGATAAACCTTTTCATCTATTTGACTCCTTATACAGAAAAGCCAATTAATAATGTCAAACATGCTTTGCCTCCAGGGACCTGCAAGTTCTAATGAGTCTGTTTACTGTGGAGTGGCTAGCAGAATGAGTTTCATGTAGAAATTTTCTAATCGCGCCACACCTGTCAAGCGCAGTCTCATTATCTGTGTACCAAGGGCAAACCTCATTTTGTCAGTAGTGGTTTTTGAAGAACTAGCAGATGCCTAGGGGAACATGCAGGACTGTCGGCCAGTAGATGAGTCACTTAATTACCAATCAGAGCAGCCGGGGTGAATGCCTAATGCTCCTTAGTTGCGATCTCCTTCCTCCCAACTCCACGCGGCATCTTATCGCTGACCGGGAGCCTCTGCGCTTCTCAGTGCGAAGTGCTCCTCTACCATGACCCCTTTCTCCAGGGTACTCTGAGGTGATGATTGATGAGGCACCTCTGGAAAGAGTGATTAATCGCATGTGTATTGTACCACAAGCAGGGCAATCTGGGGGACTCGGCTCCACCTGCCTGGGCGCTGATAATTATTTGGTGGGTGGGGGCAGAGCAGGCATTCCCATTGCCAACCCTGAGTGAGACCGTACATTCCCCCCTCCTATACATGTGCCTCTTGGACTTCCAGGAAGCCCAGCTCTGCAGATGTTTGGCAGCTGGCAGGAGTTCAGCAAAATGTGCTCCTCAGACTTAAAACATCTAGGCATTACCTGGGAATCAGATTCAAGTCAATTTCTGAGTTAGTGGTTGTGGGGGGACTTGAACTTTTGCACTTCCAAGCTGCTCCTGTTGATGCTACAGGAGAGTGGGCCTCAGATTGAAGACAGAATTGAGAGGAGAGTTCTTGCACAAGTTATTTATCTATTCTGGACCTTGGATTCCTACCTCAGGTATATTACAAAAGATTATCTTCTCCTGATGTTTGCAAAGTATCATGGAAACTCTGTGATGAGAATCCTGCTGTCTGGGCCCTGTCAGGCCTACCATCTCCACCTCCATCACTGCAGTGGTCATTGCAGCCCTGCTGAGTGAGGCCCAGAAAACATAAAGTTCAAGCCATGTCTTCTCCTGCCGTCCCTTGGACAGCTTCTCTAAGGCCTGACCTGTGGTAGATAGAGCTTTTCCTCAGCTTGAGGGCTTCAACCTGCACTTCTGTTGACCTGGACAGAGCCACTGTTACCTTGTGCTATAATGAACCACTTCATTACTTACGTTGGCAGCTATGTTAGAGCTCCTTGAAGGCAGTTGTCTCTGTCGCTTGCTGCTCCTTCCCCTGTCTACCCTGGGTGCCTGCCTCCATGCGCCGCCTTCCTTTGCACAAGCACATCACTCATCATTTGTCGGTGACTATGGCAGTACTCTCTTTACTGCTGTCTCTGATTCTAGTTTCTTTCTGTCTAGTCCACCCTTAACACTGTTGCCAGCATCTGCATAAAATTGAAATGCACTTATGCTGACTGCTGCCCCTGCAGCCCCTCACCTTGTACTTGCCAGTTTCCCCCTCACCAGCTGCCAGATCTGAGTGCTGAAGATCAAGACACTGCTTCAGTTTCTTGTTTGAAGAAAATTTGATTTGACTTTGTCTAGATCCACAGCTCTCAGGGTGATTTTGCAATGTAGCATCATGTCCAGGAAGGACGGGCAACCTGTTGTGGCAAATTTGGAACAGTGATATCAGAGTCCTGAATTCAAAATCAAAGTCTATCACTTATGGGAAAGTCATATATTCTTGTTCTGCCTTGTTACTTTTTCAGCAAAATTGAGGGATAACATCTAACTCATCTAATGTGAAGGGGAAATAGAGAAAAAAATTCATAAAAAATAGATATTTATTAGTATTTATTGAAACACTGTCCCCTGAGAAATGTGATGTTACTGAGCCATAATCTAAAGAAATTAGATCTAAAAGAAATCAGACAGTTCACATACAGTCAGGCAATAGGCTTTGAGGAAATCAAATATAGTGAACATCTATCATTAGCTTTATTGCCCCAGAAAAACTGTGTTTCAGGGAAAATCTCAAAGTGTATCTGATTCAGCCAGAGCCTTCTAATTTCTTAGGTGAAAAGAAAACTTGAAAATGGAGCCAAATTAATTCTGTCAACACTTTATTGGATTGCTTTCCATTCTACTCTCCTGTTGAAAGTGGGGCAGAGAGACAGCTGCTAAGGGATTCCTGTCCAGGATGGAGGCCCCAGCCAGGCTGGTCTTGTCCTGTGCCCCTTAGACCTCTAAGGTTCCCAGAAAATATTCTCAGCTCCTTAACAATGATGTTTTTCAACACATTTCTTCCTTTCAATATCTGAATAAAAAAGGTTTAATCCATTTCTAAGTATGCTTTTTTTCAGTGTTGGTATCAGTATTGATTTATTTAGCAAAAAAACCCCACATCTATACTTTTATGATAATGATCAAAAGGCAATTAAGTGTGGATACGGAAAGAAATAGGTTTAGGGTTGGACTGCCCTCTTTAACTGGGTACTGATGTTTCTAAAAAAATTCACCGTTGCTGCCTCTAACCGAGATGATAAAGGCTTAGGGTCCACATGTTACCAATCTGAGATTCAACCTCATCTCCTTGTAAATATTTTATATATTAGGATTATGTTCTTTTCAATTGCAAAGGGGCGCTATGGCTTTTTTAAATGTTCAAAACCATTGTTCAGCGAGGTTCAGACACCTAGGTCAAATTTTGTGACAATGGGGATGATAAGAACTTACGGCTTTAGGGTTACCGTACTGCTTTTGCTCAAGGTTTTGCACTTACGAGGTCGTATACTTACTACTGCATTGCTTATCAAAAGCTGTCCTTTGCACCTACTGATGGTTCAGTGAGGTTTATTCTATGTAGAAAAAAATCATCAGTTGACATCATCACTGATAAGTAGTTATCAGGGAGTCTATCCATCTGACCTTCCTCTCCATATCACGAGAGGGACCAGAGAAAGAACATGTATGTAGTGGCTGGCTCAATATATTCTTATGAAGGGATGCTAGGAAAGTCCTTCAGGGTGCCATGGCTTTGCCTTCCATGACCCTTTTGATATTGTCAAGTATACGTCTATATTTTAGTTGAGAATCTATGTATATGTTTGCTCATTAGGAATCATCAATGTGCTTCTGGAGAGTATTTGTACATTGATTATGGACTGAGTATGTCAGAGTATCCAATTTATTTTGTGTGGTAAAGACCTCATAGGCCTCGGAGCTTATCAGATCTCTTTTTAATTATATTCTATCATTTGCTGGCTAGATATCCTTAATGCTACAATTCTGAGAAAAGCAAAGTGTTCTCCCATCTTTTCCAATAAAGTTGACCTAATGACTCAGAGGCGGCTTGACCTGGTAACATTTTGGGCCAATCTAAAATGCAGTGTTTTCCAAGCAGATTTCAATCTAGATCCAGTGCAGTTCACTATTTAGCTAATAAGCACCTAAGTTATTTCAGGTTCTACCCAAGATACGGTAAGGGATTTACACAGGGCTGAGTCAAATAAACATGGTGGAGCAGGGAGATGCAGACACAACTGGGCCAACTTATTGTTAGGGCTACAGTTGGAATTGTAGCTCTGACTTCATAAGAGAGCAACTTCCCATTGTATAAATCTTCACTAGGAATTGGTTGCTTCTTCTTTCTGTTGCTAAGTAAATATGCTAATTACATTAAGTTCTTTTAAAAATATTGTTGTAAAGTTGATATTTGAAACTTCCATCTTCAAAAATAATAGGTAAAACCTGACCCTTCATTTGGATACTGTCTCTGTCAGAAACCTGGAGAGGAAGGGGCAAGGCAATCTCATCTCTTCATTTCACAATGAACAAACCAAGTTTTTGACATGAGAAAGGCCTTATGAAGGTCACTTCTCTTCTCCTAGGCCACAGAATTTTTATTCCACAGAGGTGTCACCTTCAGGATATGACCTCTCATCTCCTGATGGCCCATTCTGAGCATGTTGGCACTAATTCCATATTCATGTATGCTGCAGGTCTACTTTCTTTTAGAAAATCTAGAAGCCCTTCCCACTTTTTAAAAGAATGTAACTCTTGTCCTTCACAGCTTTCCCATTGCATTACCATGTCTGTCCAGCTCTCCTGGCGTGCCTGTGAGCATTTCTGAGCCCTGCAGAGCCTTGCGGTTAGAAAATGCTAGGGAAAGTTAATGCTAATTTCTTACTGCATGTCAGTTTTGTGACCTCCCTGAAGAGCTTCTCTAAACCTCCTCTTATCAAAGCAGCTAGAATGACCAGAGGCAGGTGATTCATGAGCTCAGTAGTTGCACTCTGCTTTAGGATACCATGGTGACTGTGGTATTTAAATACAGTTTCTCATTAACTTAACAGGGCACAGATGCAGACTTGCGCTCATTTTTTTTTTTATTTAAAGAGAAAAAACAGAAAAAGGATAGAAATATTACATAATTTCAAAAAAAATAAACAGCAAGAAATCACTAGTTGATAAATTACATATTGTTCTTTTAGAAATAGTTGTTCAAATTACAAAATTAAAGCACACAAAGTGAACATTCAAGCAGTGAGTCTGCAAACAGATCTGTTCAACAATCCAACAAGAACTTAGAAATATGGTTATTAATCCTGCACACTTAAATACACATGTTTGCACTCATTTCTTAGGTCTAGGGTTACTTATGAAGTATACTCCATGGAGAAGATTTCACTGCTGAATTTCCTGAGAAGCCATCATTTACTCAAACTTCCTATGTTGATGTGATTATAGTCCCTACTTAAGAACATAACTATCCATTCAATAAATAAAGTATAACAGGTTACTTTTGAGAAGTTTTGAGAATTATCCTGAGGAAGGGTGTCATGGAAGCAGAGGATATTTACGTATTCACCCACCTTATCATAGATCACACACTTTGCTAACCTGTAGGGATTAAAACGTGAGAATGTTACAGGACTTTACTCCCTGGCAGTAATGAAGAAGTGTAAGAAAAGACAAACATGTAATATGGACTGATAGGCAAAATAATAGGAGGATTTATAAATAGTGCTAACATAAGCTTATCAAAGAAAATGTCACAGAGATGATTATAAATTCATGCCAAGGTTGAGGGAAAGTTCTCTGGTGGACATTTGAGATGGAGAAAATTCCCTGGGAAATTTCACTTGGTCTAACAACTAGATATTGATTCCCAAGGCTCCATGAATCTGTAAATTATTGAAGACATTAAGGCATCATCATGTAATAGTTACAGAGATGACTCCAAACCCAACTCCCTGAACTTGAAATAGTTCTATCAATTCTTACCTAGGTAATCCAGCATATTGATTTCTCTGAGTTATTTCTTTCTTTATAAAATGAATGAAATAAAATAATTTGCTTGTAGATGATCATGAAAAATAAATGTTAGAGTTAATTAACTGCTTGTAATTGTGCTTAGCATGTAATAAATGTATAGTAAATTCTACTTCAATGATTTCATTTGTTGCTTCCACATCTTAGTATCTTTATTACTTTTCCTCTATATTGTTTATTACTAGAATTGACAAGAGACCAAACATTGTCTTTGGACAATCTCCAGTAAACTACTGGCAGCTTACTTCCTTTCTCTTTAACTCTGTGGGGAAATCAACTACCACTCTGTGGGGAAACCAACCACTATGTTATGAGAATGCTCAAACAGTTCTCTGGAGAGGTTCATGTGGTAAAGAACTGGAACCTCTTGCCAATGATTACTACCCACCTCCCCCACATCTGTGTGTGCCATCTTAGAATGAGGTAGTTGGTCCTAGTCAAACTTTCAGATGAGTGCTATCCAAGCTGATACTTTATGATCTATCAGAGATTCCCAAGCCATAACCTCCCAACTAAGCTACTCCCAAATTTCTTGTTCCACAAATTTGTTTGGGATAATGCATACCAATGTCATCTTTTGGTGAAGGCGCAGTCGCTGAGTAATTTGTTACTCAGATAATTAATATAGTAGTAAACTGAAAAGTGTTTTGACATCAGTCTAGGATGAGAGGTCAGTGTTTGGATGCTGTTGTGGACTTGGATGGTGGAGTAAGACAAGAAGCAGGGGAGAATAATGCCCTTCATTGCTCATCCCATACAGTTTCCTCACCTTTGTTTAAGCCCTCCCATCTTTCTCACTCCTCTACTACCATCATCCCATCTGGTTTAGTTAGCTTTAGGCTTAAGCTCTGGTATTCCTTTGTTCACAAATCCTTGCCTAAACTAAAGCCATGCTAATTAAGAATATCATATCTCCTGTTATTGAGTTTTTGAAGGATGAAGTGAGTGGAGCACATAATTATTGAGTTCTTGTTGTGTGCACAGCTCTGTGCATGCATTATCTAATGTAACTTTCTTATAAACCTACTAGATAGGTACTATCTATCACTCATTAATGGAAAAAAATAAGGCTTAGAATGAATAAATAGTTTATTCTCTTACAAACTACTAAAGAGTGAATACCATTTGAATTGAAATTCACTGATTTTAAGCTTTATCCTTTACATTTTGTTTTTCTCTTTTTTTTCCTTCTACTATGTAAGAAAAACATTGACTACAGAAAATATGGAAAAGGTTAAGAATATATGCACAGAAATCATTAGCAGCCCCACAACTGGGATATTACTCTGCTAACATTTTAGATTAGCTATGTCTAGTTCATTTTAAAGCGTTTTTCTAAAAAATTACAAAATTAGAGCAGACTGTGCAAAATCATTCTGAACTGTTTCTTATCCATGAATATATGATGTTACATATTACTCTACAAGATAATGTTACTGACCATGAGTAAAATTCCATTTTGATTGTCTCATAATGTATTTAATGAAACTTTATTATTATTGTACAATAGGTTGTTTCCAAAGTTTTGCTATTATAAAATATTATGCAATATACATACTTGAAGATAATTCTTTATGCACATCCATGATTATCAGAGTAAATTTTTACAAGTAGTTTCATTAGGTTAATTTTAAAGCATAAACATTAATAAGGCTTTTCATATGCATTTCTAAATTGCTCTACAAAGCATACCAAGCCTGTGGCTACTAGCAGTCCAGAAAAATGCTCACTTCACACATTCACCAGCAGTAGATGTTAAAATTTAAAAAATTCTTGTTATATCATTTATTTTGAATGAAATGTAGAATTCTTTTAATGATTCACTCAAAACTGCCCAAGGGAAGCTTGGTGGAAAACACACACATGCTCATTAAAAATTTTCACGAGGTTCTCAAATACTGTAAGACTCATCCATAACATGTAAAGAGCTGCCCAGTCACCATATTGGTGAAATCAAGAGAAACAAAAAGACATTTGCCTCTAAATACAGGTTTGCAATAATAAAGGGGGTCATAGTCCAGAGGAGTATCACTATTGGTCTATTGTGAGTTCTATTTCTAGTGGTCATAGTGCTAGACCAAGAGCCTAAGGATCTTATCTGCTACAATGAGGGGCCATACGACTACAGGGCTTATGAAACGACCGGGGCAAGTCTATGCTGGCTATGAGAGAGTCAATCTTCAGTCATATGCCTTCGAAATCTGAATGAATACAGGGTGTGTGTTTCAGGCATTCCTATCTAGGTGTTATCTGGGTGTTGCTAAAGCATGAAGCATAGTGTCAGGCTCTTTGCAACAGCACTGTGACACAATCTTTACCTTCATGTTACTACTGAGGTCACTGAACCCAGGGTCACATAGCAAGCAAAGTAGGCAGACCGCAGATTTGGTCCCAATGCTATTCATTCAAAGCTTATGTTTTTCCTCTCCACGGTTTTATGCATTTTTTCATGGTATTGTTGAAGACTCCTGCACAACTTGGCTATTTCAATGCCTCCCCCTATTTGCCCTCCATTCTGCACTTAATGCTGTGCCACAAAATGGCACCGTGTGCCTAGGCATCAGCCTCTTGATCTGTACACTGCTTTAGAGTACTTGGCTCTTCCATGCAAAATGTCTGTTTTTATGATAGGCTGTTATTAACCAACTTGCTGGTTAAAGGGGAAGTAGGGAAGAAGAGTGGGAGGAAAGGAAGGAAGGAAAGATGGGCTTACATCTTCCTAATATTGTATTTTGTTCCAGAGAAGACCTGATACATTCACTCTTTTATGTATGGAATGGGAGAAGTAAATGTTAAACCCATAGTTCTGAATTTCTAGTGATGGTAGAGTTGCAGAGACTGAGACTCAGGAGAGAGACACCATCATCTGAGTAGATAGCAGCCCCTCCTGGGTTTGCAGTGGATACCAGGGCATCTGGTGAACACCATAGTGGCAAAGCCTTTGCACCATCTGGATGGTAAGGAAGTCCTGCACTATGTGAGGTGCTCCTTAGGCACTGGCCTTGATCACTAGCATGAGCCTGCCATTCATTTCCCATTGGAATCACCACTGGGGCTACGGCTGAGCTCCTGACCCCCACCATGAAAACCCATTTTAAAAGAATATTATCATATAATAAAATCCTTTTTTATCAGGAGCAACTCCTAACCTAATGTTCAAGGTGTCATCTTTTGAACTTTCTTTTTCAAAATTGAAAAGAAAGTTGTACCCAGTGACGTGTCAGAACATTACAGCTTTGTTGATTTTTTTATTTTTTGAGAAATGCTTACACAATAAGATCATGCTAAAGAAGCCAGTGGGAGAGCATTCTCTTCTCTGGTGTGGTTTTAAACACTAATTATTACTACTAACTGTATTAATGATGTACGCATCACTCCACATTTACTTCAAGTTATAAAACTTTAAATAATAGCCTTTTAAGACTGCAGAGCTGTACTGCTTTTGCAATACAAAATCATGCTCACAAACATGACCTCATTAGATTTCCACAGCAGCCAGGTGGAGTGGGAAGTGTTGGGGCAATTGGCTCCATTCTTAGGCAAGATGGGAGGAGGCCAAGCGCCCAGTTTACAGTCACACATCAGTTGTTGATGGAGAGGAAGAGCGTAGGCCCTAGCATTCCTAGCTGTGTCTTCTCCAGAAAGTGGGGCAACCTGAAATGATGGTCCAGTTAAAAAATATTAAGACTGGTCCTCCAAACTTTTTTCTCTTCTTGGTTCTACCAATCATGGCAACGGCAGGACTCCAAAGTACCGTCTGCTTAGTGTCTAGCCCTCCCAGACTTTACCCATGACACCTTGGAGGTCATGGGCATTCTGGCCAGTGGCAGGCCAGTTCTGTGGGGGATGGTCTTGCCTGTCCCAGACACACAATCTCTGCTCACTAAACGAAAGCCTGAAATATAGTCCAGCATCATAGAAGCTGCTGTTAGGAGGGGGGATGTGGAAGGCTACCGGGCCAGGAAAACTAGTTCATAGTCCAGGAGTGTCTTGGCCACTATTTATTGCCACCCATCTGTTAGACATTTTCTGTACTTTTTCCCTTCTATCTGTGCCATCATATAAAGTAAGCATTATTAGGCTTATTTTACACAGAGGATGTAAGACTCAGAGGAATGACTGTAGACTTCTTTACCCATGGTTTACTATGGTTTCAGGTATCCCTGGTAAACTGTAGTCTGATGATACTAAATGGAAAATTTCAGACAGGCAAATGATTTTTAAATTGAAGATAATTTTACTATTTTTTATTAATATTTTTGTATTGGGCATTGCACTTGCAGGAAGGTGTTGTGCCACTGAGTTGTATTCCCAGCCTATCAGCTATGACTTGGCTCTATTTTTTACTGTTATAATTGTTCTAGTTCATTATTACTGATTGTAATATCTCACTGTGCCTAATTTATAATTCAAACTATCCTAGACACACACACATGTTGGAAAAAATATAGCACAGAAGGGCTCATGCTATCTCTGGTTTAACTCATCTTCAAAACATCTTGGAGAGACTCTTCCTTGGATAAAGGGAGATACCTTAACTCATCCAAGGGCACCCAATAGAGATAGCAGTTGAACTTGAGCTTGATAATCAAAGTTCGACTATCAAAGTATCAAACAGGTATTTCTCTAAAGTGTTCTGTGCATCATATACATCAGCATATACATCAGCATGTTGAGATGCAGACCCCTGGACATCATTCAAAGTTTTGACTTATTGAGTCTATACTCAACCTAAGACTACATTTAACAAGCTCTAGGAAGATCAGGTGATTCCCACTTCACTAAATCACACAAACCACCTCTTCAAAGTCATTTCCTGAGGAAAGTGTGGCTCCAGCCAACAAACACAATCTGGAGTCCAGAAGTAGAGAGACAGGACAAGGGATCTCCAAGCAGCAGGGAGTGAAGATCATCCCTTGGATGTCTCCAATGACCTGAGCCATGCCAGGAACAGGAAAGGAGGTGGAGGCCTAGTTTCTTTGATGCTGCCACCAATAAATCAAAAGCCTGGCCTAGAGTGCACAGAACTGGTTCTGACCAGCTTGCAAGCTGCTCAGAGTGAGAAGTGTCCACTGGAAAACAGAGACCTACTGAGTGTGTGAGAAATGCTCCCTTCTCTGATGTAGAAAGTCATGGACAGAGGTGACTCTTGGGGCCCTGTTCACTGCTAAGCAGGGTGCAATATCTTGGCACACTGACCCCACCCTGCCCTCATACCTCACTCTACTGGGATGTGTACCTGTCTCCCAGAGGTCAGGAGGAGTCCATGAAACAGGAATGGGAACCAGGCTGAATCAGCCCTCACTGTGAGTAGAGTCAGGTTACCTCATGTGGTGTTAGCATCTCCCCTGGTGATTGTCCTCACAGGCGAGGTGGCACCCTCACCTTGGGCAGGTGCACCTGCTGCAGATGTTTATGGGTTTCTTTCAGCAAACTCTACTTCTCATTACCTAAGTAGGGTGCTGCCTCCATGTGTGCCTTATAATCAAGTAGACTTTGCTTTCTCTGTTTTCCTTTATTAATCTTTTCTTACTAGTAAGCCTTTCTCTTGACCAAATGTTGTTACTTTATCTTTGACATTTAGGGATCAGTCCTCATAGAAGGGAAACACAATGATGCTACTTTGCAGCAAGTCTCAGGAACTGTCTGGGATCTTTGTCAAGTGTCTTAAATTCTCCAGTATGCACTTCACCTTCTTGAGTCACTAGGTCATTGTAGGGATTAAATGACATAAAGCATATAGAAGTGCATTGAGAAGAGTGATGTTACTGTCTCTTCTATGCCAGTCCATGATCTGTGCAGTGAGGACATAGATGCTTAGGATACAGCACACATGCAAAGCAATCTCAATGGCACAGCTTTTGTCATGTCAAAACAAGTCAACAATGGTGGTCAGGGTTCTTGGCCATCTGGGCACCCTGGCCAAGGTAGTGACTTGGAAGCTAGCATGTAAGGACAGCTGTTACTTGTTAGCATCTGGGAAAATCACCATAAATGCTCTTGTCTTCTGAGATGAAGGTATCCACTAATTTTCAGGCTTCTACCCCTGATTCTTCCCTCTTGAGGTGGTCCTGGACCTTTAATCCATTCTGCTTAGAATCTTAACTTTTAACAGCCAATAAGTTTTGATAACTCAGCTCTGGGATATAGGACAGGTTTTCAGTTCTTTGTCTAGCATCCCTATGTCTCAAAATGTTTCAGAAATCATCTTTGGATTTTAGGAGAACATTCATGCAGTATTTCATTTTAAGTAACACCCTCAGCAGGAACTGGACACCACCCCCAAATAGACATGGAATTATATCTGCAGCTAAATATAAGACTATTTTCCTTTAAGTGAAATCAATAAAGGCTACATACAAATTTCCAAATGAGTTATCATAAAACTTGTTTTTCCTTATTTGAGTTTTGGAATTGTAAGTAAAGACCAGTGGATCTGTAATAGTTCATCCTTGTCCTTGACAAATGTGTATCTACTTGCTTTTGATCTAGAAGTTGTTATGATGTCTATATTTTAATAATTGAAATTAATGTATCATCAACTTGGTTTGACAAAGTATATGAGGCATTTTGGGTTATATTCTTGGCCCAGGAAAGACTTCCTGGCCAATAGCTTCAGTTAAGAACCTGTGTGCCTCCCCCACTGACTTATTTCCAGATAGATAGGACCCTCACATGAGTGCAGTAAGCTAAATGATAAAGTAGCAAGTAATTTGGAAGAAAGAGGGGAGAGGAAGGAATCATGCATGATAAAATCATTTTTCCACATCATTATAATAGATCACTATTGTAAGTATTCCTCTTGACTTCAGATGGCCCACTCATTTATTCTTTTAATCACTTATTTATTCATTAAATTACTCATAAATATGTTTTGTTTTTTTGAGACAGGGTCTCACTTTATAGTTGAGACTGACTTTGAATTCTCTATGTAGCCCAGTCTGGCCTCAAACTCATGAGAATCCTCCTGTATCAGCCTTCTGAGTACTAGGATTGCAGTCATGAGTCACTTATTCCTGACCTACTCATTAATTTTTGACTCCTTCATTCATCAACCCATGAATTCATTCATTCAGTAAAATAGACATTTAGCAACCAATCTGTGCCAGACCCAGGGTCAGATCGTAGGAACAGAAGTCAAATGAGTTAGGCTCTTCTCCTCTGAGATTCTCAGTTGAGTCCTGGAGACATACATGAAACAAACCTTGTTGTGCTTCAAAACAAGATGAAATTGGAGAAAATCCCTTCCCCCAGTAAAAGGTCTTGGTCAGATAGGTAAGGAAGGTGATTTTGTAGGGTTTTGTTGAAGAAAGCCATTGTCTTCTCCTAAAGAAAAACTAGATTTAAATAAGTATAGAAGTTAGGCAAATGGATGACGGAGGTAGATGTTCCATTCTGGGGAGTGTACACAGGTTTGGGGGGCTGATACTTATGGCACATTTATGGTTTGGTATACAATAGACTTCAGGTCACAAGAGATCTGTAGCTCTTAGGCCTTCTACATATAGTAAGAACTATGTTGGTCCAAAAACTTGGGTAGGAGGATGTCATAGACTTTTGTTGCTGGAAAAAAATCTCTGACACCTGCAAGTTAAAGGAGGAAAGTTTTATTTTGGCTTACACATTGGAACAGCACTGTATAGGAGTATCACAGGATAAACAGCCTATAGCAGGGCAGGCAGGAAGCAACAAGCAATGAGCCTCCCTTTCCCTATTATTCCATTCATGTTACAAGCCTATTGGTTGTTACCATCCAAACCCAGAGAAGAGCTTCTGTCTTCAGTAAATCCATTTAGCCAAACCCAGATCTATGCTAAACTAATTATTGGTCTAATTCAGTACCACACACCTGTGATCCCAGTATGACACACCCACTATCCAGCCACCTCCCAAAAGCCCCACGCATGAGTGCATAAGGCTTAGAGAAGGGGAATCTAGATGCAAGCCATAACAGGGGACATTACTATAGTCCCTCCAGGGAAGATCATTAGAAACTACTAAGATCTTTACCTAGTGATATCTCACAGAGCCAAAAGTTACCTACTGTTATTTGGCTTTGAGCAGATATTAAGCCCTTTTTCCTAAAAAATGTCCCAAAGGTAGGACATATTGGGGAAAGACACATCTGCATCAGCCTAACTCCCCCAGTCAGTTGTCCTGTCAACTTCTTGAGTGGGAAGCCATTAGAGTGAAATGGATAGAATATTATTTCAGATCCCAGTTCTAGCTGCTTCCTATCAGCTGTGATGTCAACCAAGCTGCTTTACCTCATGGAGCTTTAGGTTGTTAGGGACTTGGGTGATATTATGAGTAAAGTTCCAAGAAAACAGAGTGTATTCAGATATTTTTATAGATATTAAGACTAAAAGAACTGAAATTTTTTAAAATCTATTTTGCTGTTTTCCCAGGACTTACAATTCTCAGGTACATAGAAATTAATAAATACCCATGGAAAGAATGAAAGTCCTTTAGCCTTTCAATGGCTAGTGGAATCTTTTGTTATTTTACACTTATTTTCTCATGATCAGTTTCATGGGCTTTCTTTTTCATTTCAAAGCATGACATTGGTACCACATCCTAGAGCAAGTAGGTGTTAGAGGAAGGGGCATGGTGCATTTATTGACCAGACTCGTGCAAAGAGCTAGATGGACACATTATGAATAGGAAAATTTCAACTCCCTTGTTTGCTTCAATGAGAGGAGTTATACAAAGCAAACATAATAATTTTCCAGTTAGAAGAATAGTGAGCAACCCGAGGATAAAACTGAAGTGTCTCCATGTCTCGCACCTCACATAAGGACTGATAAAAGTAAAATAAAATCTCAATGAACATTGATAGGAAGAACAAAGAAATGAATGAATGAGTGAGTGCATAAGTAAACACAATAATAAAAGAAGAGAAAAAGTAGAATTTTTTTAAAAAATAACTTTTTAGTGTAAATGGCCTCAATTCACCAATGAAAACAGACTGGCAGAATGGATCAAGAAACAACATCCAACCATATGCTGTTATAAGAAATCCATCTAGCCCAAAAGAAAACTCATAGGCTGAAAATCAAAGGATGGAAAACAATACTTCATACAACAGGAACCCCCCAAGAAGCAGGGGTAGCTATTCCATTTGCAGACAATGTGAACTTCAACTAAGAATGATCCAAAGAGATAAAGAAGATCACTACATACTAGTTTAGGGAAAACTTCTAGAGGAAGAGATAGCAATCTTCAATATATATGCACCAAATTT
This sequence comes from Hydrochoerus hydrochaeris, assembly GCA_004027455.1. Lineage (NCBI taxonomy): Eukaryota > Metazoa > Chordata > Mammalia > Rodentia > Hydrochaeridae > Hydrochoerus > Hydrochoerus hydrochaeris. The sequence continues at coordinate 135,465 of PVLA01000114.1, forward strand.
GGGAGCAACAGCTATACAAAACAAATATTAACAGAAATGAAAAATAAAATAAGCAATAACAAAATTATAATGTGAGACTTTAACACCCCATTGACACAAAGAGACAGATCAACTAGACAGAAAATCGGCATAGAAACAACAGAGTTGAATCATACCTGTGAACAAATAGACTTAGTGGATGTGTACAGTGTTCCATGAAACAATATCAGAATATACATTCGTTTCAGCAGCACATGGAACATTCTCTACAATAGCCCATATAATAGTCCATACAACATGCTTAAGTAAATGCAAAGGAATTGAAATTATCTCATGCATGTTATCAGGTCATAGCACCATGATACTAGAAATTAATGAAAAAAAAACTGCAAAAACTGCACAAACACATGGAAATTGATAGTATACTCCTGAGCAATCAGTGGGTCACAGAGGAAATTAAAGAAAAAATTAAAAAATATCTACAAGCAAATGAAAATGCAAATACAATTTACTGGAACTCGTGGGATGTAGTGAAAGCAGTCCTCAGAGGAAAATTTATTGTGATGAATTCCCATATCAAGAAAACAGAATGAACACAAATAAACAACCTAATGCTACACCTCAACCATCTAGAAAAAGGAGAGCAAGTCAAACTCAAAGCCAAAAGAAGGAAGGAAATGATAAAGATCAGAGGAGAAATCTATGCAATAGAGACAAAGAAAACAATACAAAGAATCAATTAATCAAAGAGTTTGTTCTTTGAAAGAATAAATAAAATTGATAAGCCCTTAGTGAACCTTATTAAAAGAAGGAAAGAAAAAACTCAGATTCATGCAATAAGGAATGAAAAGGGTGAAATCACTACAGACCCTGTGGAAACAGAGAAGATCATCAATACCTACCTTGAAAACCTCTACTCTCATAGGTTTGACAACACAGAAGAAATGGACAGATTCCTAGAAACATATGAATTACTAAAGCTGGATCAAGAAGATGTAAAACTGTTGAATAACCCAATTTCAATTAATGAAATTGAAAATGTAATTAAGACCTTATCAACAAAGAAAAGCCCAGGTCCAGATGGATTCACTATGGAATTCTACAAGAAATTCAAAGGAGACTTAATGCTGACACTCCTCAAACTGTTCACATAATTGAAAGGGAGGCAATTCTCCCTAACTCATTCCTGGAAGCAAGTATTACTCTAGTACCCAAACCAGAGAAAGCCTCAATCAAAAAAGAGAACTACAGGCCAATCTCCCTAATGAACACAGATGCAAAAATTCTCAATAAAATACTGACAAACAGAATGCAGCAAATCATCAAGAAGATTATAAACCACAACCAAGTGGGATTCATCCCAGGCATGCAGGGATGGTTCAACATACACAAATCAATAAATATAATCCATCATATCAATAGAACCAAAAATAAGAATCACATGATCACTTCTATAAATGCAAAAAAGCTTTTGATAAGGTCTAACACTTATTCATGATAAGAACCCTACAGAGAACTGGAATAGATGGTTTTTACCTCAATATGATAAAAGCCATCTATGACAAACCAACAGCCAGCACTATATTAAATGGCCAAAAATTGAAAACCTTTACCCTAAAATCAGGAACAAGACAAAGATGTCCATTATCACCACTCCTATTCAATGTAGTGCTGGAATTACTAGCCAGAGCAATTAGACAAGAGATAGAACTAAAAGGAGTAGGGATAGGAAAAGAAGTTAAATTATCATTATTTGCAGATGACACTGTACTCTATATAGAAGACCCCCAAAACTCCAGTGAAAGACTCCTAGGTATAATAACTAAATTCAGTAATGTAGCTGGATACAAAGTCAACACTCAAAAATCAATAGCATTCCTATACACAAACAATAAACTCACTGAGAGAAATAAGAGAAGCCACAGACTCACAATAGCACTCCCAAAAATGAAATACTTAGGAATCAATCTAACAAAAGAAGTAAAAGATCTATTCAGTGAAAATTATAATACCCTGAAGAAAGAAATTGAAGATGATCTCTGATAATGGAAAAATATTCTTTGTTCATAGATAGGAAGAACAAATATTGTGAAAATGGCCATTCCCAAAAAATTGCTATAGAGATTCAATGCAACCCCCATCAAAACACCATTATTATACTTCACAGATCTAGAGAAATGACTCCTAAAATTCATCTGAAACCAGAAGAGACCTAGAAAAACAAAGGATTTCTAAGCAACAAAGGCAAGGCAGAAGGCATCACAATCCCTGACTTAAAGTTATACTACAAAGCTTCTGTAATAAAATCAACATGGTACTGCATAAAAACAGACCTGAAGATCAATGGAATAGATTAGAAGATACAACTACCATATGTAGTTGTATTTTTGATAAAGATACAACTTTATCTTTGATAAAGGGGGCAAACATGTCCACTGGAAGAAAGATAGTCTCTTCAATAAATGGTGCTGGAAAAATTGGCTCTCTATATGCCAAAAACTAAAACTAGACCCATGCCTCTCACCATGTACTAAACTAAAGTCTGAATGGATCAAAGATATAAATATTAAAATAGAAGCACTAAATCTGTTGGAAGATAAATTAGGTAGAAATCTTGAAGACATAGGGGTAGGTAGAGAATTCATAAACAAGAATCAAACCACATGTGAAATACTTCCCAGAATCAATAACTGGGATCATGTCCTATGAAAGAGTTTTTGCATGTCAAAAGAAATCTCCAGCATAGTGAAAAGAAAACCCACAAATTTGGACAAAACCTTAATCGCTTCTCGGCCTTTTGGCTAAGGTCAAGTGTGGAAAAAATTTTAGTGATCAGTCCCTCAGAAAAAGGACTTCTGTCTAGAACATAAAAAGAATTTTAAAAAATCAGACCCCAGAAATTTAAAGACCCAATCCAAAAATGGGCATTTAAGATGAATACATAGTTCTCAGATGAAGAAATACAAATGGCAAATAAATACATGAAAAAGTGTTCATCATCATTAGTCATTAGAGAAATGCAAATTAAAACTATACTTAGATTCCTTCTCACTCCAGAAAAAAATGGCCAGGATCAAAAGAACTATCAACAACAAATGCTGGAGAGGCTGCAGGGAAAAAGGAACTCTTCTGCACTGTTGGTGGGAGTGTAGACTGGTGCAACCACTGTGGAGGTCAGTCTGGCGGTTCCTCAAAAAACTGGGATTGGAAGTCCTCTTTGACCACCTATTCCACTTCTGGGCATATTCCCAGAAGAACTGAAAACATCATATCACAGTGATATATGTGCACCTATGTTTATAGCAGCACAATTTGTAATAGCCAGCTCTTGGAAACAATCTAAATGCCCATCAAATGAGGAATAGGTAAAAAAGATGTGGCACTTTTATACAATGGAGTACTACTCAGCTTTAAAAAATGATCACAATGGGATATTTATTAGTAAATGGATGCATCTTGAGAACATACTCATAAGTGAAATAAATCAGACTCACATGTGTAAATACTGTATAGTCTCCTTAGTGTAAGAAATAGTAAGAGCACGTAAGATACAAGATCCTCAAATATGGTAAAAGGGTAAGAATTTCCTCAAAAGGGAAAACAATAATATCTCAGGGAAAAGGAGGGAAAAAAAGAAGGGAAAAGAAAAAAATATCTTAATTTGTTTAAACACATAGGATGGCTCAGATTATTGTGCTACCAATTCTATTAGTTCTTGGAACAAAATAATTAACATACATAGGATTGGAACAATTTTGCATGTTTGTGTCTGAGGAACTCTTTTGAAGATCACTATGTAAAATAACAATATTAGTTATGTTCCTATCACCTTGTTTTGAAGGCCTATGTCATCATTGTTTTCCGCTCTTTGCTATTGTTATTGATTTGTCTTTTTTGTTTCTTGTTTTTCTAGTGTTTTGTTTTTCCCTCTAATGCAGAAAGAATAGGTGTACATGTAGAGGCTTATGTATGCCAGAACTTCTCCCAGTTTATGAGAATCAATTGTATTATGAGTGATGAAATGAACAGTTACTCCAAAGAAAAAGAAATATTATGGCATCCATTGCTGATTTCTTGCCATCATGCTGTGAAATCCAGTAATGCTTTTATTCTTTTGTCAAAGTGGTTTTAGTCTGTTTTGTACTATTTAGTTTCAACATACATGAAGGTATGAGCAGCTATATTGAAGAGAACAAGAGACATTCCTGTAGCCATTGTTGATTTTCTTACTGTCTGGTTTTGAAGACCTGCAATGCCTTCATCACTCTGTTTGATCAGTTTTTATACTATTTTGTTTTGTATGAATTCATTGTGTGTGAAGATATAGACAACTATTTAGAAGAAAACAAGAGACATTATTGTAGCCACTGTTGATCTCCTGTTGTCTTGCTTTGAAATTTGTGTCACATTGTTTTCTTCTGATCTGCTTTGTTCTGTTACGTTTTGTTTTACCCTCTTGAAAATAAAATAATTTTTAATTGAAATATAGTAAGTTTACATATTTGTGGCATATAAAACAATGTTTTCAATACATGTGTACAATGTGAAGAAACTGCTAATGAACACAGAGTGTCAAATTTGTCTGATTATTTCAATATATTCAACATTAAAAAAGAAATCTTTCATTTTTGTGGGCCAACATTTATCTGTTCACTGAAAAATTATTTTTTCTCATATCAAATATTTATCAAGTTTCCTAAGTTTAAGATATATAACTCTCAGTCTCTACTAAAATCTATAAGAGTCACATGGAAACCAAAGAGATTTGGATGTGGATTATGAAACCCTACACATGACTAGAAAACCTGACTGTGAAATGTTTTGAAATAAACTCTTTGGCTCCCATGAATAATGCCGTTTCATTTTGAATATATTTTATTTACCAAATAAGTATTTTAAAATAAAGATTAAAAGATTTTAAAAATTTATTTTGTTTTAAAGGAAACCTAGCATGGAGTAGACAGACAGAATATGGCTTAATTCGTGTCTTGTCATAAATTCATGTCATGTCAGGTTCGTGTCAACTGGGAACATATATGGAGATGTAGAAAAATCCAGATACGGTGCTGCTTGCCTGCAGTCCCAGCTACTCAGGAGGTTGAGGCAGGAGGATCATGAGTTCAAGTTCAGCCTGGGCAACTTAGTGAAACCCCATTTAAAAATAAAATAAAAAAGGAATGGGGATGTTCAGTGCTAAGTTATTTCCCCAAAAAGTACAAAACCCTGGGTTCCATCTCCAATAACACACACACACACACACACACACGCACACACGAAGGAAGTTTACCTCCCTGTTTCCATCTTCTTGAAAAAATCAATAAATTGATCGGGACACATCTCCTAATATGGAAAAACAAAGCAACACCTTTGGCAATATGATCTGAATTCTTTATCAACATTTTTTTTTAAAGTTAGCACCCGAATGCCCAGAAGAAGTGGAAGCCAGCCATGATTTGAGATAGGGGAATGTTGGTTCATGTAGACCTGGAGGTCGCCAAATTGTTACAGACCAGAGAGAGCACGATCAGAGGAAAGTGTTCTAAGAAGCAAGGGAAAAATAGAAGGAGAAAGTTGCAAAGACCTCTAACCCCCTTTAAAGTACATTCAGTTTCATGTCCCCAGGACCAGATCTTCCATTGTACAAGGACTTCTTCATCCCTGCCTGCATACTGGGCTCAGTCACAGATCAGGGAGATTTGAGGAATGACCTCAATGTGGTACTTGGCCTCATGGGAACACCATAATCTCCCTTTGAACAATTATATAAATTCCATTAACTAAAGCTGTGGCTTATTAGAGAGCTACTAACCTTGGGTGCTGCCCAGTTACCTAATGAAAAATCAGTAGCCACTGTCAAGGCATCTACTATTCTAGACCCTGGGGGGTTGCCCAGTTTGGAACAGTCAGATGTCCTCTCTGTAGTGCTTATATCCTACAGCATCAAGTAGGGAACAACACAGTGATGGTTCAGCTAAAGTTGTGCTGTTTGGAAAAACTAAAACCAGCAAGAAGTGGAGTATGCAAAATAGGAAGTCCATGAAGGGCTCTCCTAAAGTGATTTTATCCTAAACCTCAATGACAAATTGGGACTAGCCCGTTGCAGAGTGAGGAACATAAAATTACAGGAAGAAGAAACAGCATTCATAATAAAGCCTGTTGGAGGCCTTGTGATGTAAAGAAAGGTGAGAATGGAATAAAATGAGACTGAAATTGGTGACTCATCCTTGTCCTACTAGGGAAGAACCTCACAGGAAAACATACATTCACATGAAAAAAAGAGAGAGAAAGAAACCAGGCAATCAAATCCCTAATAGCAGTGTCAGTAATGTCCTCATCTGAAAACTACCCAAAAGCCTGTTGTCTGAAGAAAGGTAAATGCAATGTTATACTTTCACACTGGAAGGCTAATCAGCCATTAGAATGAATGAACCACAACCAAACACTGAGTCTTGCAAGCATAGTATATGGTGAATGAAATCAGAACAGGTGCACTGAGTGACTGTGTCCTTTCTTCTCAGGGATGAATGCAGGGGTGTGGTTCCTCTTTGGGAGTTAATGACTGGAGGGCTATTCTGAGAGGGCTTCTTGGCTACTGATGGTATGTATCCTGTTTCAAGAATCTGGGTGTTCTGTCCAAGGGTGTGTCCAGTTGGGAAAATCCATCAAACTACACAGTTATGACTTATGCCCTTTAATCTTTGTAGGTTCTTCTATAAAAAGTTAAAAAGCAGAGGCTGGACAGACAGGAAGGCACCTTTCAGGTCTGGTCTAAGGTTTGCACTTTACCCTTTTTGTGCCCTGACCCAGGAAGTTGAGACCTCTCTGGTCTCAGAATTTCCATCCTTGATAACCTGTGTATGGCTAGATCTTCACAATATTCTGATTGCAGGCAACATTTTCTCTGAGTGTCTGCTCCTTTCAACCAACTCTTTGTCATTTTGCTTCCTTAGAGATACCAGATACTGCACTCTTCCCCTGTGTCTAAATGGTCAGTATCCTTGGGACAGAGGGAGAAAAAAGATATTGGATTCTGCTTCATTTGACTTAACCACTAAATCTCTCATTTAAGGTCTTAATCAGACTATTTTAAAAGTTTATTATCTTTTTTGAGTCAATATTTACATTAACATAAGAATCCTTGGTTAAGTTTTCTTATTAAGTGATAAATTAATAGCCTAATTGTGAAATTACTTTAGCTGACTATTTTGTTGCTTGCAGCCCCAGGCAATCTAATTGCATATTATGGTTTTGTTTAGAAATGGCAGCCTCTCCATTCCAGGTACTCTATCTCCATCTGCAAAGAAGCAGGAGAATCTGATGACCATGGAACAGAACTAGGGCAAGATGGCAGGACAACTGGTGTCCAGTACTCTATGTAGCACACAGTCAGACCTGTTCATACTAAAACACACAGATAAATAAATGCATGAATGAAGACACAAATTTACTTATGTGACTACCCATAGTTTATCTAAACTCTCAGGGCTTCAATTTCCCTGTTAACTTGGAAGGTCATACAAGGTCAGAACACAATTTGCTTCTTCTCTTTCTTACTTTTGTCATATATTCTTGTCACCTGAACTAAAGTTTTTTTAATTTAAATTATTTCCCCTTCATGTTTCCTTTATTTCACAAAAGACACGTTAAATTATTGCTATAAATATGGGTCGGGGATTTAGCTCAGTGGCATAAAACTTTTATTTTATTTTAGAAAACTGTACCTGTAGTTGAACTCTACCTTCCATCTAGACATGTACTGACCAATACACCAAATAGAGAGCTCTAAACTTCAGATTGAATGCATTAGCTTTGATAGTCTGATATACTTCCAATTCAAAACTGAACTCACATTTCCCTAAGATAACATTTCTATATGAGTAGTGATGAGAGCAGTTTTTCCCAATTCCTTCTCATCAACACATACACAGAAACACACACATGCGCGCGCACACACACACACACACACACACACAAATCTGTACTTAGATGGTTGCATTTTTAAAACTCAGAATACATGGTTTCTCATTAATGCCTATTCAAACTCCTCCATTTAGCTTCAGTCATAAGCTTAGATACTTCAAAAATATTATAATGATTTCTGTAACTTAGTTGGAAAATCCCTTCTATACTATCTGCATTTGGCAAGCAAATTGGTACTACATTTTGAGAATGCACTGTTTTGATAGCATCATTTTATTTCTACTATTTTTAGGGAACTAATTATGGGTAATATCAAGGGGTTGGGAAATCTGATACAATATATTTTTAGTGTTTTACTACTACATAAAAAACAGGCAAATAACCTTTTCAATATGTAAAATCTACAATTGCCATCAGGGATGTGGGTCTTTATTTTTTATGGTAACAAAAAGTTCTACTTTATGATATCAATAATGTGAAAATATTAAAAGCAAATTCATCTTACCAGTATCTAGATTATTAGCAGAATACAAATTAGATGTCATGTGATAGCAAGAGCTATACTGTACTTTGAGTCTAGGGCTTGCACTTCAACTCTACAGTAAAAAAGGAAAATAATTATTTTCATTATATGTCAAAAAATGTGAGGCATTTTATGGGGGTATATTACACCTCCTCTGCCTGCTTTTTTTTTCATATCAAAAGTTAGTACTTTGTTTATATTAAATATTATCTGGGGAAAAAGTCAGAATCACCTGCAACATACAGAAGACAAACATAATGTGAACAAAACAGCATAATTCTGTTCTGTTAGACCCTGTTGGATGTGCAAGCAAATACTAGATCTCCTCCTTGATATGATCAGCCTAAGAATCCCTAGAGAGACTCACTTTCTCCTTATGCATCCCATATGGTCTCATGTCTTGCCTGTTTACCATCTACAAACCGCTTGTAAAACAGGGCAGGTACAGTCCTATGCTTGAAAAGCCCTGTTTAGGTGATCCCTTAAAATCTGGCTAACAAGAAGAAAAGCATAACAGTGTTAATGAAGAAAGCATGTATGAGTCATTCCTTTTGGCAAGAAGAAAATTGTAAACTCAATACTGCACTTTGCAGGAGGCCAGTGGGCTCCTTGTCTTCCCTCTCCTACTTCCACTGCCTACACATTACTTGGGTGGGAGCAGCAACACACAGCTGTCCATGATAGAGAGTGAGAATGAAGAGAGAAAGGGGCTGATGGCATGTGTGTTTTGCCATGATCCCTGCTAACCTGGCCTTGTACTTCCCTCATTTTCCACATCTGTCATTATGAAGATGGCACAAGAATCCAGAGGTCCTCACAGTATCAGGGCAGTTTTTACAGTCTCATCTTGTTCTCAAATCAAAACCAGACTACTTAGGCCTCTGTACTTTGCATTTTGTATAAAGAGTACTGTTGGGGTGCTGTTCCCAATCTGCAGTGAGTTGTGAATGATGACTATCATAGATCATCTTGTTTGTGAATGGCACCTTAATATGCTGAAAGTAATATGAAGCCATATATCTCTCCACGTGAACACATCCAAATCTTGAAGCAGCTTAATGGGATCCCCACCCCCTCCAGTGATTGTTGAGGTTCATCAAATGTTATTCACCAAAAGGTATTGTAGCTCATGACCAAAACTAAAATTTCCTGTCTCCAATTTCCTGTACTTTCAAAGCTATTTACTTTCTGTCCTGTAACTTGAAAACTGAAATCCTCAAAATGAAAGAAGCCCTATACCATGACTTCTTACATAGTCATATAATAAATAATTGATATCTTACTGTTTTATGGGGTTGCTTGGCCCTCAGCAAAGACTGCAAGACAATGCACATTCCATTGGCTTCTGTGGATGTTTCTTTAGTTCACAAGGAAGCCAGCACTGTCAGTCATTTTAACTTTTAATTAAGATGTTCAGAAGGAAGGAAAAGCCCATAAAAGACTCAAAGTAGTTTATGACTAATATTTGTTGAAGCAGAGACTTATTTTACTTGAATCTTAATGCTAGGATACCTGTATTAAGTTTCAATAACCTGTGGTTATACTTGTGATGTCTACAATTCTCTGGGTGTCTTCTAGTTATACTTAAGTCATCTTAGAAAGCCATGTTTGATTTATTCTCAATTTAAAAAGTAAGTTAAAAAGCAAAATACAAGATAGATCATAGAAGACATATATATATATATATATATATATATATATATATATATATATATATATAATTTTTTTTTTGCAAAGACAAAGGGCACCAAGAGATGGAGGAAGAGGGAGGAGAAAGGAAAGGGGATGAAGAAAAGAATGAAGATGTGTTATGTTCATGTACCAACTCCACACAAGGCGGGCAATCATTGTGTACTGTCAACATTTAGTAATAAAAATTTAAAAAATAATAGTAAAATTTTTAAATATTTTTTCCTTTCTCCTCAGAAGAACCTGAGAGTCCTGCAGGTCAGAAGTTAAGAAAACTGTTTAATATTGTGCAACTGCATTTTGTCAAAATCATATTATCACACAAAAGGGTACCTTTGGCACAAGTGTTCAATAGTTATTTCTGGAACTCAACTTATATAAGATTTTTGTATCCAGTGGGCTCCAAGGACATGGTGACATGGCCTACAGGTATTGCAGAGGAGAAATAGTAACTTATAAAATATGGCTTCAAATTCTGTGACACTCTTCAAGGGTTGGGGTTCTGTGTCTACTTTCCTTGAATCTGGGTGGGTTTGTGACTATTTAATTCACTAGAAGTATACAATGAGTGTAGAAAAACATACCTGTATTACTCACTTCCCATTACTGGGACAAAATATCTCACACCTACAACTCAATGGAACAGCTTTATTTGGATTACAGTTTCAAAGGATTCAGTCCATAATCAGTTGGTGTCAAAGCAGAAGTAGCATGGCGAGAAGGTGGGGTGGGAGGAAGCTGCTTAACCTATGGCAGCCAGAAAGCAGAGAGAGAAGGGAGGAATCAAAGACAAGGATACATCTTTCCAGGTCATATTTCCAGTGACTCACCTCTGCAACTGGGCCACAACTCTTAATAGCACATTCAGCTATGGATTTATCAGTGGATTAATACACTGATAAGTATAGTACCCGAGGATCCAATCACCTTCCATAGTCCCACTGCTGAAAACATGAGATTTTAGGGAACATTTTAGAGCTGAACAATAACACTGCCCATATGGCTTCCACCATGTGATTTTTAGAGTTCCAAGATAAATCGTAGATGTCTACCTCCTCAGGACTACCATATGTCATAGCTGTCCAAGGTCTAGTCACACAGCCATCCTTTATAGGTGCTTGCATGTAAATTAAGTTATCTTGGATGTACTGGAATCAGCTTATGCACCAGCTAAATACCACATGGAGACATTTACTGATACCATGTAGAATAAAAAAAACACTGAAGTGAGCTCTGATTGAATTCTTTACCCACAAAATTCTAAGAAGCAATGAGATAGTTATTTAAACCTCGAAGACCAGGATTAATTTGTAATATAGTGAGAGATAACAGCAATAAGAATAGATTCTTGGGTGTGGAAGAAAAATTTTAGTATTTTCTCTGAGACATTCCAAAATAAGAGGGGCCAGAGACCCCCTAGAGAAAACTTAGTAAAAGAAAACTCAGTAAAAAAAAAAAAAACTTAGTAAAAGAGTATGTTAATCAGGTTTGATAGACAGAGGTAAGGGTTAGCAAAGTAAATTATAGCTACAGAGATCAATCAGCAGGGCCAACACAGGGAAGTTTTCTTAGTTACTTTTCTCTCATTGCTGAGACAAAATTCCAGACACTCAAAGGTAAAGGGGAAAAAGTTCATTTATCTCTCAGTTTGTACATGTTTCAGGACATAATTGGTGACTCTATGGCAGGGTGGCATGACATACAGGCATTGCAGAGGAGAAAAAGTTCACAGTGGGCAAAAGGGAGCAAAAGCAACAAAGGATGACTATAGATCTTTCTATTTCTTACATTTTATCCAGGCTACTCAGCATGGATGGAACTCACATCTTTAATCCTAGCACCCTTGATCTTAGCACTGCACCATGAATCAACCCCAGTGTCACATATTCAAGATTCAGACACTTCTGAAAAAGCCCTGCCTATGACTACATGAGGCTTTGGGGGGACATCTAGACACAAGTTATAACAGAAGCAGACATGTAGGAGGAAGTGAAACCTACTTAGAATAGCTGTGAGGCAAAAAGCAAGCCTAAAATGACACTGGTGCAACATTCTGAGAGTTAATCCAACCAGAACACCATTCTACACTTGTGAACATCATACTAGCCCAATTGCAGTGCCCTTCTATGTCTGAAGACACAAGTGGAAAACCTAATGAAAAATCAAATTCCACTGTGTGAATGGACTATGTGTCACGCATGAGAAGGGACTGCCCAAACCAGCCTAAAAATGAACCTGCCCACAGGAGCAGTGTACTTCCAGCTCTCAGGCCTCTCCTCTATGGAGGAATCTTTTCCACATTTTCCAGTGAAACTTGCTTTTAACTTGCAACTTTTCTGGACTCTACTTTTTTATTTCTGTACTTGATCAAGAGTCTAGATCCACAGATTAGTCAAAATTGGTAATCACACTTTGGATGTGACAAAATCATAGGAAGAATAAATGTAAATAAGAACACCTTTGGGGTGTCATGTCTTACCCTTATTGCTTGGTGTTAGGAGGTACTAAGGTGAAACAGAACAGCTACCTTTGCTCCATAATCTAAATCCTCTGATGTAAACATCAAGGATTCAACCTCAGTCACACTTCCCATGAGGGTCTGGTCCTCTTATCAAAGACATAACCATAGGTTGGATAAAGCAACAATGACAGTAAGGCATTCATGTTTAGGAAGGTTAAAATAGCTGTGATTGATAGCTGGTGATAATAAGATGTAAATTTTTTGGTTCATTTTCTTTTGGATTTTGCTTTCAGCCTATTCAGGATCAATAACTGGAAGTCTGATGACCCATTACATCCCTCATCTTTATTTCTCATTAGTCTTCCAGTTTTTGTGTCTCTTCTATAATCTCTGTTGATGTGGCACTGACAAATATATTGTCAGGAAGACTTTGAGACCTACCTACTTGTTGTGCTGCCACTCTTTGGTATGAATCAAGATTGGAGATGAGAAATTAAAAACTGTCATTCCCCCCCAGACCCCCATTGCTCATATAAAATGGTGGATACTAATGTGCAAACTATATTATCCAACTGGCCATTAGAACCTGACAATATCATCTTTTTTTTATTTAAAGGGAAACAAAAGCATGTAAAGCGTAGAGATAATACAGAATTTCAAAAAAAAGATAAAAAATAAGAAATCACTACTTGATAAATTACATATTGTCCTCTTAGAAATAGTTGTTCAAGTTACAAAATTAAAGCATACAAAGTAGATATTCAAACAGTAAAAGTGTAAACAGCTATGCATGCATGAGTCTCCACATGTATGTCTATCCTTTCTGTATTAGAGAGAAAAATAAAACATAGCAAGACAAATTCCTATAGAAACATGAAGTCAAAAAGTCATATAAAACAATGGGACAAGGTGATCTACAATGATTACTGTGTTGTTTCTTATTATCTTCAATAGAATTGTCTATATCATCAGGCATAACTGAATATAGCAGTATAATTGAATATAGAAGTACATAACAATATTAGTAAAAATAAAACATTGTAGACAGTATAAAACTTCAGAGGCAGGTAATAATCAAACCAGAGTGGATATTCTGGTGAATTTTATTATTTTAATTGCAGTTGCCTATTCTCTCAGACTTGATACTATCAATCATAACAGCTTTGAATAAAATCTATCAATTAAAAACAGCGATCCAACAAACCAGATTTGATTACAATCAGTCATGGTAAAACAGAGTAGGTTTTACAGAGATTTAGATTGACTTAATAGGAAATTAAGGATGATTACCATACTATATCCTGTTATTTTGGGGATTCCTATTTGTACCCTCAAATCTAGTACAGGTAGAATGACTGGAACAGAATATAATACATTTAAGCAAAGTAGTGTGAGTAATGTGGGTTTTAAATCCTGGTGCACTATTAACAATGTAGTGTATCAAGGCCATCTATGTTAGAGATTCTAGTTATCCTTCTCTGCCTCATTTCTGCTATGCTATTTTTCTGCCTGTTTGTCTAGTTTTCTCCTTCATTCTACTGCCTGCCCTACTCACTGGGGCCTTTCTGCCACTGTTCCTAAAATCCTGGTATTTTTTTTCTCTCTCTCTAGAATGTCCTTCAGTATTCTCTGTAGGGTTGGACTGGTGGTCACAAACTCCTCCAGTTCCTCTTTGTCATGGAAGCATCTTGTGTCTCCATTAATTTCTAGTGACAGTTTTGCAGGATACATCAATCTGAGCTGGAGATTGTTTTCTTTCAGAGCTTGGAATACTTCGCTCCAACCTCTTCTTGATCTGATGGTCTGTGTCAAGAAGTCAGCCGTGATCCTTCCTGATGGGCTTACCTTTATAGGTAATCTGTTTCTTTTCTCTGATGGCTTTCAATATTCTGTTTTAAATTGAATTTCTAGTATCTTGTTTATTATATGTCTGGGTGTTGATCTGTTTTGGTTGTAGGTGGCTGGAGTTCTGTATGCCTCACATAACCAAATGTCATTTTCTTTTCCCATGCTTGGGAAGTTTTCCTTAATTATTTCCATGAATAGCCTTTGTAATTCACCTGTATGTATTCCTGCTTCTTTGTTCACAGTTATTATTCTTAAATTGTAGATTCTCTTGTCATCTTCTAGCCTTTGTATTGTTAGTGCCTGTTTCCTTGTTATTTTAAGAGATCTTTCCTTTCATGACAACACGTTGCAAGCTTGTCTTCAAGTTTTGATAGTCTATCCTTAGTTTCTTTTAAGGCATTTTGCCAGCTTTCAATGGAGTTTTTAATTTCCTGGTAGTCTCTTTGAATCTGCTTCATGTATTCTATATTTTCTTTATATTCTTTATTGAATGCTTCTCTCCTTTTTTTGTGTTCCTCCCTTCTTCTCTCCATATCATCTTGAGAGATGCTTCCTGAGAGCATTTCTTTTATTACTCTATTCATATCTTGCTTTGTCTGATTTAATAGTTCAGTTTTCAGCTCATCTACAAGGTCCCAAAGATATCTCTTAATGTCTATTGAAGCCATGTCCAATGTTGCATGTTTGCCGCCCTCAGTCTCCCTTGTTTTTCCGTCTCCTGGATCAGTGCTTTCAGGGTTCTGGGCTGGGTGCCTCCTCTTGCCTCTCTCTCCTGTCATGACCCTGGCTTCCTTCACACAGTTATAAAGTGCAGGTCCCAGCCCCCTTCCCTGTTGGCCACGGTTCCTCCAAAGCACGCTGGAGAGGGACCTCCACCCTCTCTTGCCTGCCTCTCCCCACTGGGCCAGCCAAACTTCAGGGACCTTCACCTGGTTAGTGCATGCTAGGAGCAGGGAATCGATTTGGGATGGCTCAGTGGGTCCTGACCAGGGGCACGGCCCAGTCCAAGCAAATCCCACGAATCTGCTCTGGGGAGGGAGCAACCAACTGAAGTCACTGTTGCTCCCAGTTCAGGCTCCTCTTGCCTCAATCCAACATGTTGCCCATTTAGTCGCACCCTTTCCATGGGGGGGGGGTCTCATTTCCAGCACTGACTGTGGATTAATGAAGGTCCCTTTGCCGGCTTCGCTCTCTATTGGGCTCACCAATCCCCAACTTCAGCACTGCTGTGGTTCCTGTGAGTGGCAGCGGGAATGAGTTTGGGTGGCTCTGCCAGCCAGCAAGGATTCAAGCTGGTGTAAATTCAGGCTGGCTCAAACTTGGCACATTGCAGCCAAAACCCTGTGTCCCATAATTTTTAGCTGTTCCAGTTGTAGTCCCGACATGTTTGATGAGCTTTTTACATTTTAATTTCTTCCTGTGTCAAGAGGATCCATCTCCCTCTGTCTGGGTCTCTCCAGGATGTTTTATTCTGGCATTTGAGTTATTTCTCCTGGGAGGCTTTGTATTTTGTTGCTCACTGATTGGCCATCTTGACTTCTCGACGATATTATCTTTTAAACAGAGTAAAATCTAGGTTTGCAGGTAACCTTGTGTGAATGTTCCCTATGGTGAGCAAACATTTCAAATAAATTTTAATTTGAAACCAAGTTCTGTCTTGCAATATGATGCCAAGAGTCACATGATGACAACTGAGCCAATAGGTCCTCTCTCTTTCTCTGTGTATGTGTCTCTGTGGGATTGTGGTTGATAGTCTCCTGAATTAAACAGGATATGCAGGTGATTTCATATGGAGATGAGGAGAAAAGGCAGAGGATGAGATAAAGGCACTCACTTCCAATGAGATTTGTGAGGTATGCAAAATATGAGAATCAATGCAAAATTTGTAGAAAAGCATCATCCAAATAAGGCTCTAGCAGTACAAGTATGAATCTGTTTCACCACAAAGCAATGTCACATTTCATGAAATCCTGAAAAGAAGGCAAAAGCAAGTGTCAGTGAAGAGGTTTCTGATTCAAGTTGAATGAAAAGATTCCATCAAGTCAACAGATAGCAGTGACTCTTTTTAGTGACAATGAAAGTCATCTTACACAATAACCCTCCTCTCTTTCTTGTCTCCTCCACACCAACCATGTAAATTTAAAAGGTAAGTTGAGTTTACTTTTCTTTATGTTTTATATTTTCTCTATTATTGTGTATGATATTACAGTATCGCAATCATTTTTATATGAATATTTTTGGTTTGTGCAATGAATCATTTGAGTATCCATTTTTTCCTGTGGGAAAATTTCCTCTGATATACAAGTGTTTTGGATTACAAGCATGGTTTTGGAATGAATTATGCCCACAAACCAAGGTACATTATTAACGTTACAGATTTGCTTAGTCACTGCTCTGAGAAATCACTCATCATTTCCCTCTTACATAATATCTGTCTTCTGACTCATCTTTCTTATAATTTCTCCCCAACTATTGCCTAGGGCATTTTTGTAAAGCTCTCTCCTGCATAAGATTCTTCTCAATTCACACAGAATAATGTCCAAATTTTATAGTATTATTAGATTTGTCACAGTCTAGTGGAAACAGAAACTACTCTAGGTACTTCAAGTAAATAAAACTTCATAGAGAGAGTTGATGCAAAAGGAAGAGCCAAGAAACAGAGAGGAAGACAAGCAATGTAAGCATTCACAGAGAGAACAAATCTGGGACCATGGAGGAAGCGTCTCTATCAGGAGCTTCAGGCACAGCTGAGATGGAGAGAACACACAAGGAATCATAGGGGAAATACTCCAAATTCTGTACAGAATCCACCCTCCAGTTTTCTGATTGTACCTTTTATTGTTCAAAATTTCTTGAAATCTAGTTAGCAAAGGATCTTACTGTTGGGAACCACAAATTATAAACTGAGTCTAAGGGCTATCCATGCTTGTTCTTGTCCAGCTCTTGAGCCAGATTGGAACTTGGAAACTCCCCACTCTTTCCTGGTCACAGCTAGAAGCCCTAGGGCTAATAACTACTGTACACAAGATAATACCTGTTGGAGATAGTTGGCATCTGGATAACTACAGTTTCCTCACTGCTCTTCTCTCTCATCCTTATCCTTGTCTTTGCAAGAATGCTTTTTCTTCTTACTTGCCCACTGCCAGCACCATTACTCTTCCTGGAAACATCCACCGCCCTTCACTGACTGTCTTTGACTCAAATGTAGTGAATAAATACCAAGCTTTTAGGTGACCTGTGCTCTTTTGTTTCCCAAGAACAATTGGTCATCCCAGGTTCCGGCCTATACCCTACTTTATCTCTTTCCTCTCGTTATACACCATCGTACTTGGCAAGAGCTTGGGGAGTCACTCCAGGAGTCCCCAATAACTGATTCCATGAAAAGGGTTCTTCCACTGTAGTTCCTGGCAAATCAAAAGAAAGGTAGAATGCTACTGAAAGCAGAGGAAAATGACCAGCACAGTGACATTTTAAGAACTTCATAGTATAATCTTAGTGGCATTTCACCCCTATGTTTCACCACTCACCCACCTTCTATTACTATCTTAAATATATCTTAAATACAAAACTTATCTTAAATAAAAAACTCAATTTGAGTTTCATAGTTGAGTTTTCATGAGTTCTTCATATGCAGCTTTTTAGGTGAATTTTCATGAGTTTCTCTGTCCACTTGCAATATCCTCTCCCTAAAATGATGAGAGAAGTTTGTTATCTTTCAAATTCCACCTGTCTTCCACATTAAGACTTTCCTTGAATCTCTCCAAAAGAGAGCTGATCACTTGATGTGTTTTATCAATGTATGCTGTATCCTTATAAATGGACCCACTGACTTATGTTTTATGTCTTTTCATCCTTTTTTCAGTTTTTATTACTAAATGATTGCAGTCTATAATGTTAACATCCTCGTGTGGACCTTGTACAGGTACACAACACATTTCAATGTTTTTTAAATTCCTTTCCACTTCCCTCTCTCACCACTCTCTGAATCCACTTGAAAAATATCTATTTCTCTACTTATTTTGAATTTCTTACATAACAGAAAGTATGTAATATTTAAGTTTGTGTTAGATTATTTTGGCAGAATAGAGAAGTAAAAGTACAAAACAAACAGGTTTATTCAGCTGAGGATGTGGAAAGGAGCACACAACCCATGGCAGCTGGGCTGTCTCCTTCGACTGGAATATGGGTTATGGGACATATGTAACCTTTGAGCAGGGGTGGTCCTCAGGGTGGGCATTGATGACATGTGAGGATCTGATTGGAATTTTCTTCATGTGCACTGGGAAAGGAAAAAGGAAGTTGTCATAGGAAGTGGCCTCAGGATAAACATCCCCTGACTCAGCCTCCCAGCACCATAATGTCCTGTAACTTATTCTAGAGCAAAACTCTTTCATTTCCATCTTTTTATTGTTAGGACAAGGGCCAAGTCTCTCTCTTACTACTTCCTGCTGAAAGGGGGCGCTGTGTTGGGGTTTAGGAAGGTTGACAGGATGATGGTTGATGCCCATGCAGAAGCTGGTACCAAGTGTTTTATCTAGGACAACTTTATCATTAGTGAATGCTCACATCCTAGATTGGAAAAACAAAGAGACAAGGTGCTATGGGGAGGCAGGCCACTATCATACTTAAGGACCCAGCTCTTTGATTTAAATATGCCATTTTGAGCGACCTTTATTCAACCAGGGGAACAAGCTGGCTCCGAGGGCAGGTAGGCCTGCTTGGCTGCCAGTGGGCTTGAGTGGACCATGCCCAGCGACTTTTATTCAAACAGGGGAAGAAGCAGGCTCAAGAGGAGATGTAGGCCTGTGTAGCTGCAAGGGAGTTTTGGCTCTTGTGGCAGCAGGGGCAAGGCAAGTTCCAGCTCACTGGCCTTGGCTCCTGGGAGTTTGGGACATCACTCCTGGTAGTGGGGTGCCTGACCAGCCCCCTAGGACACTGGATTAGCCTGGAGAGGTTTCATGGGCTTGAGTGGACCATGTCCAGGGACCTTCATTCTACCAGGGAGCCAAGACCTGTGAGTCCCAGGAACTGAGGGCACAGGAGGTGATTCCCAAAATGCTTAGGGAAAGTTTTGGAACATGTCTTGAAACATGGAAATATAGGAAAATGACAAACAAAAGACCAAAATGCAATTTCAAACCTCCAGCCCATCCCAAGAAAGCCTAGGTGCCACATACATAGAAGAAAATACAAGTCATACACCTGAAATGCCTGAAATGATATCAACTGAAATAAAGAAGAAAGTACAGGAAGTTATAAAGGAACTCAAATCAGAAATAATTTCCCCGGTAAAAGAAGAAATGATAAAAGTAGTGAAAGAAATAGTGAACATATCTAAAGAAGACACAGCTAAAAAATTAGAGGAACAAAGCAAACAGATAGAATCCCTGAATGAACAGTACAAAAAACAAACAGAATACATAAAGCAGATTCAAAGAGATATACAGGAAATCAAAAATTCTATTGTAAGTTGCCAAAACTGCCTCAGTGAAGATGAAGATAGAATTTCAGACCTTGAAGATAAGATTTCAGCTAGTGAACAGGAAAGGAAAGATCTTTTTAAAATAACAAGGAATCAGGAAATAACAATTCAACAGTTGCAAGACAATGCAAAGAAAAACAACATAAGATTAATAGGGATAAATGAAAAATAAGGGAACAACACAAATGATATCAAGAGGTTATTTACAGAAGTAATAGCTGAAAATTACCCAAACATGAGAATGGAAACTGATATTCATATTAGTGAAGAATATAGAACTCCAAACAGCCATAACCAAAATAAAACTATACACAGACATATAATAACCACCATCCCAGAAATCCAACATAAGAACAGAATATTAAAAGCTGTTAGAGGGAAGAGACAGATTGTCTATAAAGGAAAGCCTATCAGAATCACAGCAGACTTCTCAACACAAACAATGAAGTCAAGAAGAAAATGAAGTATTTCAGATCCTAAAGGAAAATGACTTCCAAACCAGACTGATGTACCCTGCAAAACTGTCCTTCAAAATGGATGGAGAAATAAGATACTTCCATGATAAAAACAGCTGAAGATCTTCATGATCACCAAACCAACCCTGCAAAGAATAATCAAAGGCATTCTAGATACACATAGGAAAAAACCACTAAGAAAGACAGACAATTAAACAGAAGGGAAAGATAAAGATACAACAGCAGAAAGATAATATGTCAACAATAAACCAACATATAACAGGTACAACCATTAATGTAAATGGTCTCAATTCACCAATTAAAAGAAACAGACTGGCAGAAGGGATCAAGAAACAATGTCCAATCATATGTTGTCTACAAGAAACCCATCTAACCCAAAAGGAAATTAATAGACTGAAAGTCAAAGGATGGAAAAAATACTTCATGCAACAGGAACTAAAAAAAAAAAAAAGCAGGGGTAGCTATCCTGTTTGCAGACAATGGGAACTTCAAACCAAGAAAGGTCCAAAGAGATAAAGAAGATCACTGCATTCTAGTTAGCAGAAAACTTCAAGAGGAAGAAATAACAATCTTAAACATATGTGCACCAAATTCCAGAGCACCCAGCTATACAAAGCAAGTATTAACAGAAATGAAAAATTAAATAAGCAATAACAATAATAACAGGAGACCTTAACATGACATTGACACAAAGGGAAAGATTAACTAGAGAGAAAATCAGCAAAGAAATATCAGAACTGAATCATACCTGTGAACAAATGGACTTGATAGATGTATACAGAGTGTTCCATCCAACAACATCAGAATATACATTCTTCTCAGCAGTACATGGGACATTCTCTAAAATAAACCATGTACTAGCCTACAGAACATATTTAAGTAAATGCAAAAGAATTAAAATTATCCCATGCATGTTATTGGATCATAGCACCATGAAACTGGAAATTAATGATAAAAAACTGCAAAAATCCAACAAACACATGGAAATTGAATAATACACTCTTGAGCAATCAGTGGGTCACAGAGGAAATTAAAGAAGCAATCAAACAATATCTACAAGCAAATGAAAATACAAATACAACTTATCATAATCTGTGGGATGCAATGAAAGCAGTATTTAGAGGAAAATTTATTGCACTGAGTTCCCACATTAGGAAAACAGAACAAACACAAATAAACAACCTGATACTACACCTCAAACAGCTAGAAAAAAAAGAGCAAGCCAAGCCCAAAACCAAAAGAAGGGAAGAAATTATAAGGAAATTAATGCAATAGAGCTAAGAAAACAATACAAAGAATCAATGAATCCAAGAGTTGGTTCTTTGAAAGAATAAATAAAATTGATAAGCCCCTAGCCAACTTAATTTAAAAAAGGAAAGAAAAGACTCAAATTCATGCAATATGGAATGAAAAATGTGAAATCACTACCAACTCTGTGGAAATACAGAAGATCATCAACACCTATTTAGAAAACCTCTACTCTCATAGGTTCAATAACACAGAAGAAATGGACAGATTCCTAGAAACATATGAACCACCAAAGCTGGATCAAGAAGATATAAAATTGCTGAATAACCCAATTTCTATTAATGAAATTGAAAATGTAATAAAGTCCTTACCAACAAAGATGAGCCCAGGCCTAGATGGATTCACTGCAAAATTCTATAAGAAATACAAAGAAGACTTAATGCTGACACTCCTCAAACTGTTCAATGAAATTGAAAGGGAAGCAATTCTCCCTAAGTCATTCCTGGAAACAAATATCACTTTAGTACCAAAACCTGAGAAAGACCCAATTAAAAAAGAGAACTACAGGCCAATCTCCCTAATGAACATAGATGCAAAAATTCTCAATAAAATATTGGCAAACAGGATGCAGCAAATCATCAAGAAGATTTTACACCATGACCAAGTGGGATTCATGCCAGGCATGCAGGGATGGTTCAACATATGTAAATCAATAAATGTAATCCACCATATCAATAGAGCCAAATGTTAGAATTGCATGATCATTTCTATAGATGTAGAAAAAGCTTTTGATAAGATCCAACACCTAGTTATGATAAGAACCTTACAGAGAATTGGAATAGATGGTCTCTACCTCAATATGATAAAGGTCATTTATGACAAACCAACAGCCAGGGTCATATTAAATGGTCAAAATCTGAAATCCTTTACCTTAAAATCAAGCACAAGACAAGGATGTCCCTTATCACCACTCCTATTCAAAATACTACTGGAAATACTAGCCAGAGCAATTAGACAAGAGAGAGAAATAAAAGGAGTAAAGATCAGAAAAGATGAAGTTAAACTATCATTATTTGCAGATGACATGATACTCTACATAGAAGACCCCCAAAACTCCATTGAAAGACTCCTAGATATAATAAATAAATTCAGCAATGTAGCTGGATACAAAGTCAATACTCAAAAATCAATAGCATTCCTATACACTAACAACAAAATCACCAAGAGAGAAATAAGAGAAGCCACACCCTTCACACTAGCATCCAAAAAAAAAAAATGAAATACTTAGGAATTAATCTAATGAAAGAAGTAAAACAGCTATACAGGGAAAATTATAATACCCTGAAAAAGAACTTGAAGAAGACCTCAGAAAATGGAAAGGCATCCCTTGTTCATGGATAAGAATAAATATTGTGAAAATGGCCAAAATTATTATACAGATTCAATGCAATCCCAGTGAAAATACCACTAACACACCTCATAGATTTAGAGAAATCACTCCTAAAATTCATCTGGAACCAGAAGAGACATAGAATAGCAAAGGCAATTCTAAGCAGCAAAGGGAAGACAGGAGCCATCACAATCCCTGACTTGAAGTTATACTAAAAAGCTAAAATCAACATGGTACTGGAATAAAAACAGCTCTGAAGATCAATGGAATAGACTAGAAGATACAACCACAAGTACGAACACACTCAACCACCTTATCTTTGATAAAAGGGTCAAACCTGTTCATTGGAAGAAAGGTAGCTTCTTTGCTAACAATGTTGCTGGAAAAACTGGCTATTCATATGCCAAAAACTAAAACTAGACCAATGCCTATTACCATGTACTAAACTAAAATCTAAGTGGATCAAGGATATAAATATTAAAACAGAAGCACTAAATCTGTTGCAAGACAAAGTAGGTAAAAATTTCAAAGACAGGGATAGGTAGAGAATTCATGAACAAGAACTAAACTTCACGGGAAATACTTCCCAGAATCAATAACTGGGAATCAATTGTTTCTGTATGTTGAAAGAAATCTCCAGCAGAGTGAAAAGAAAACCCACAAATTGGGAAAAAATCTTAGCGAACTGTCCTTCAGGCAAAGGACTTTTGTCTAGAACTTATAAAGAATTAAAAAAAATCAGACCCCCGAAATGCAAAGACCCAATCCAAAAATGGATGAGCACACAGTTCTCAGATGAAGAAATGCAAATGGCAAATAAATACATGAAAAAATGTTCATTATCATTGGTCGTTAGAGAAATGCAGATTAAAACCACACTGAGATTCCATCTCACTCCAGAAAGAATGGCCAGGATCAACAAAACTACCAATAACAAATGCTGGAGAGGCTGTGGGAAAAAAGGAACTCTTCTGCACTGTTGGTGGGAGTGTAAAGTGGTGCAACCACTGTGGAGGTCAGTCTGGTGGTTCCTCAAAAAACTGGGATTGAAAGTCTTCTTTGACCACCTATTCCACTTCTGGGCATATTCCCAGAAGAACTGAAAACATATCACAGTGATACATGTGCACCCATGTTTATAGCAGCACAATTTGTAATAGCCAGATCTTGGAAACAACCTAAGCGCCCATCAACTGAGGAATGGATAAAAAAATTGTGGTACTTTATACAATGGAGTACTACACAGCTATAAAGAATGATCACATTGAGATATTTATGAATAAATGGATGTAACTTGAGACTATACTGCATAGTGTCCCTAGTGTAAGAAAAGGTAAGAGTATATAAGATTCTATGGTAATCATAGTTTCCCATTATATTGCTTTGAAGACTTGTAATGTTTTCATTCGTTGGTTGGAATCATTTTATTCTGTTTTATTTGACCTTATTGTGTGTGATGGTATGAACAGCTACTTTGAAGAAAACAAGACTTTATGGCAGTCATTGCTGATTTAATATCATCTGGCTTTGAAGTCCTATCTTGCATTTGTTCTTCTATTACCATTGGTTCTCTCATGTTGTGTCTTACTGGATTTTAATATGTGTAATAATATCAACAAATTTTTTATGAAAAATGAAATATTATAGTAGCCATTGTTCATTTTCTGTTAATTGGTTCAAAATGCCTTGTAATAGTTTCATTCTCTTGAATGCTTTTATCCTATTTTGTTATATTTGATATTATTGTCTGAGAAGCTATGCTCAACTATTTCAAAGAAAGAGATATTATGGTAGCTACTGTTGGCATCCAATTGTCTTGTTGTAATGTACTGTGTTGCTTGCATTGTTCTGTTCTGATCTGCCTTATTCTGTCCTCTTTTGTTTTATTCTCTGTAAAATAAAATTAAAAATAAATAAATAAATAAATAAATATGCCATCTACTGGAAGACAAGGTAGGTAGAAGTCTTGGAGACATGGGGTAGACAGAGAATTTATGAACAAAACACAAACTGCACAGGAAACACTTCAAATAATCAACAAATGGGATCTCATATTATTGAAAAGTTTCTGCACTTCAAAGGAAATCACCAATAGAGTGAAAAGAAAACCCACACAGTGGGAAAGAATTTTAGCCAGCAACCCCTCAGAGAAAGGGCTTATGTCCAGAACATATAAAGAATTCAAAAACATCAAGCTCCCCAAATTCAAAAACTCTCTCCAAAAATGGGCATCTGAGATGAACACACAGTTCTCAGAGAAAGATGTATAAATGGTAAATAAATACATGAAGAAATGTTCACCATCACTGATCATTCAAGAAATGCAAATTAAAACAACACTGAGATTTTACCTCACTCCAGAAAGAATAGCTGCCATCAAGAAATCAACTGATAACAAATGTTGGCGAGGCTGCAGGGGGAAAAGAAATACTCCTCCACTGTTGGTGGGAATGTAGAATGGTGCAACCACTGTGGAAATCCATATGGAGTATTCTCAGAAGACTAGGATTGGAAGCCCCATTCAATCCAGCTATTCCACTCCTGGGTATTTTCCCAGAAGAACTGAAAAGTTCATATCACAGTGATATATGTGCCCCCATGTTCATAGCAGCACATTTCTAATAGCTAAATCTTGGAAACAACCAAGGTGCCCATCAACTGCAGAGTGGATAAAAAAGATTTGGTATTTTTACACAATGGAATATTACTCAGCTATAAAAAGGGATGATCTTGAGGCCTTCATAGGTAAATGAAGACAACTTGAAACTATCCTCATTAGTGAAATAAGAATCAAATTTGTAAATATCACATTGTGTCTCTAGTGTAAAAACTGATAAGAACTATAAGAGTAATAAAACCCAAAATGTGTAATTGCTATTGTAAAAAAGAGAGAAAAAGAAAGTGCTCTAAGGGATATAACTGCATGTATGTTTGAGTGTGTAAAATAGATGAGCATATTGCTGAATCTTTGTTGGATCTTTGAGCAGAACTTTTTGCAGTCTCACTGTTTGAATGTTTACTCTGTATCCATTAATTTTGTAACTTGAACAACTAAATCCAAGATGGCAATATGTAATTTATCAATTAATGATTTCTTAGTGTTTTTTTCTCTTTTTTTTAGAATTCTATATTGTTGCTACCCTTTTTCTTTTGCTTTTTTTCCTCTTTAAATAAAAATTTAATAAAATGCATAACTGCTATTGTAAAAAAGGGAGGAAATAGGAAGTGCTATAAAAGATATAACTGCATGAATATTTAAGTATATAGGATTGATAACTTTACTTCTAAGTTCTTATTGGATTGTTGAACAGATTTGTTTGCAGTCTCAGTGCTTGAATATCTACTTTGTGTTCTCTAATTTTGTAACTTGAACAACTATTTCTAAAAGGACAATATGTAATTTATCAACCAGTGATCTCTTACTGTTTATCCTTTTTTTTGAAATTCTGTAATATTTCTACTTTTTTCTGTTTTTTTCTCTTTAAATAAAAAAAAATTTAAAACATGCCATTTTACTAGGGCCATGGTGAGGTAGAATCTGAAAAATAAGTGTGGGTTAGGAGGAGTAAAGTTTTTCCCCCATCTGAAGTGGTAAAAGTTAAAAGTGTAGGTAGGTAGGGCTTGTCCTTGTTTTAGGAGTTGAACTGGAAAGAATATGAAGCATGAGAAATATAAGGCCTGATGACTGAATCATGTTTGGGAAATTATGGAGTAGGGGTGGGAGGGCTGTGACTGTGTCACTATAAGTGACATGAGATCTTAGAACTACAGGAGTCTCATGTTTAACTAAATAGCTGAGGGTGGAGAGAACTAAGATAGTTACAGTGATAAAATTAACTAATAGAATATAAGGGATCAGGAACCAAGTAGGATAAGGAAACATGACCTAGCCTGAAAATTGTGGCTGTGGGGCCTTGGTGAGATGGAGAAGGGAGATAGGAGATGAGGTGACCACTCAGAATGTTTAGAGTCAGGGGAGTTAGGGTTAGGAGGGCACTGCTTAGCTTGAGTGATGTGGAACCAGGATGGCAGTCCAGTGACCTTGACCACCATTGAAGTTCTGAGGAAGACCAGGTAAGGGCCACTACATTTTATTGTACTTGAGAGACCTGAGGAATAAAGGTTGGACAATTATATGACTGAATACTCTGAGGTAAACCAAACCTTGGGATGATTTCCTGTAACAGAAGTGTAGTTACTACATCAGCATTCTCCCTGGTTGTGAGAAAGGCTTTTATCTATCCTGAAAAAGAAGAAACAAAGATGAGAAGATATTTGAGAGTTTTGTGGTGGGGCCTGTGTGTAAAATCTATCTGTCAGTCCTGACCAGGGCTATGTCTGTGGAATTGATGAATAGGAAAGGAAGATGATGGTATGTGTCCCTAAGGAGAGGTTTTACTGTAGAGATGACAGGTGTAAGTTGTTCAGATCTCACATTGTCTGGTCATTCTACATAAACACAAAGGAATCCTGACAATCAGAGTGTAGGGGGGATGGTAAAAAAGGGGATTTTTAAGGTCTAGGACTATGAAGTAATTGGTGGAGGGAGGGATATCAGAACATAGTACAAAGGTTTGGCACCATTGGATGAATTAGGGTAACAGCATCATTTATTACCCTAAAGTCATGTATCAGATTATAGGGCCCATTAAGCTTGAGTACTTGGAGAATGGGAGCATTGTAAAGTGAATGGGTAAGTTTAAGGAAACTGTTGTCTAAAAGGTGCTTGATTATAGGTTTAAGTCCCCATAAATATTTGGGAGCTATAGGATATTGGGGAATGCAAGGAAAAATGGAAGGATCCCTGAGATAAATTAAAATAGGCATGCCATGGGTAGCACGGGTGGGATTGGAGGTATCCCAAACTATGGGATAGACCAGAGAAGAAGGGAAGGGAGGGGAGGGGATGGCTTTGCAGTGCACTGTGAGGGTGTCTGGAGGATAGAGAGCTGTGGGGAGGGAGAAGGTAAAGGAGAAGTTAAGCTTTTGAAGAAGATCTCTACCTAAAAGGGGTGTGGGACATGTTAGAATTACTAGGAAGCTATGGGTAAAGAAGAGTCTAGACCTTGCATGGAATAGGCCCTGTCTTCAAGGGTGTGTATATTGGCTGTCAACACCCACTATACAGACCTGGGACTTAATAAAATGGCCTGAAAACTCAGGAAGAACAATATACATGACCTCTAATGTCCACAAGCACAGAGAATGTCTTAGCTGAGACCTCCAGTGGGACTAGAGGCTCTGAGAAGGATACCTTAATGGGGGTTGTGGGCCCCGAGCCCCATCAGTCTTCAGTAGTATGTCCAAGTAGATCAGCCATCAATGAATGTAGTGGTGATGAGATCTCCTGTGAGGGCAAGGATTTAGAGGATGGCTTACCCGCTCTGTGGTGGCTAGGACAGTCGCTCTTCTGATGGCCCTTGAGATTGAAAAAGGGGCATTCTCTTGCCCAGCATCCTTTTTGTCGCACTTGAAGCATGCTCTGGGAGGGGCTCAGGCACCTCCACCTGTCTCAGAGCTCCAAGTGTCACTGATAAAAGATCAGATTGCTATTTTTCCTTTTGGTTTTTATCTCTGTTGTTGAAAACATGAAAATCCATATTAAGAATGTCTCCCTGTGGGGTTTGAGGACCAAGTTTAGCCTTTTGTCTTGGGATCTGGCCCACAGTGGAAGGTATCTGTCTCCTTCACAGTCACAAGACATTTGGTTCTCTGGGTGGCTATTTTGAGGCCCTAGCCCTGTCTGACTGCCCATAACATTTTTAACTGACTCAACTATCTATAGCATTTTTTTTTCTCTGAAGCAGTAACCCAAACTGCCTTGAGGGATAATGGACAGAGACCGATCTGACTTCTTCAGGCTGAAAGGGGTTGAAGTTGTTGAACAGCAGTCAGGGATACTCTGCAGAGCTTTTAACTAGTGGCCCTGAGTAGAT
Organism: Hydrochoerus hydrochaeris; assembly: GCA_004027455.1. NCBI lineage: Eukaryota > Metazoa > Chordata > Mammalia > Rodentia > Hydrochaeridae > Hydrochoerus > Hydrochoerus hydrochaeris. Next base: position 164,417 of record PVLA01000114.1, read on the forward strand.
AGCAGGCATTTTCATCTTGGGTAGATGTATAGCTTTAAGTCTAAAGGAGACAAACATGGAGAATCAATTAAGTATGCCGGAGTCAAATAATAGAATCAACAGGGTATTTATGAGCATATTTTTAGTAATGGCTTCCCATAAGGAGGATAAGGATAGGATCCAGGGAATTTTAGATACTGATGTCATTCATTTGTCATACATATTTAGGTTTTACAATTTTATAAGTTCCTCCTGTGCTGTTGGAATGTCTAATGCCATCTGATTTTTGGAGGACAACCTGTTTTATTAATTTTATCTTTTTATTTAGGAGAGAGATCAACTGTGGTGTCATTTAAGGCCAGTTGAGTATAGTTAATGATGGCCCTAATGTGCATCCTATAACCTTTTTCTGGAAAAGATCTGGTGGATCCCAGTAAAAGGAATCTAAAAAGAATTTAGAATATTTGTTATGATGCCTTGGGGTCTGGTACCTTTTAGGCAAGAATAAACTTTAATCAAAGCATGCATAATCAAAGTATAAAGCATGTATAATCAAAGCATTAGCAGTAGGGCTGACAGTTAAAGTTTAGAAACTGCTTCTAGGTTATGGCAATTATAACTCATTGGCTTTTAGGTCCTTTTTTGATGGACATTATATAGATTTTTTTTAAAAAATTATCATTTGATTGATGACCTCTTGTTGATTTGATTTGAAACTCTTGGCTGGAGCACAAGAAAAAGGCAGATGTCTGGACCTGAAAAAAAATATTTATCATCATAAACAATCCCAATTTTATATTTGAAAGCATGAATATACCATCAGATCAGCAACAATGAATTGTCTTAGTCATATGAACTTTTGTTGGGGTGTCTCCCATAAGGTTATGGAGATTATTGGGTCCTCCTATTAATGAACAACAGCTGGTTAAAATTACCAGTGGCCACTTTCTTATTCATCAATTGAAGTCCTGTCCAATGTCTCCTCACCCTAAGGGATTTTGTTTAACCAATTCTAGCATCATTTTGACCAGCTGGCAACCTAGGTGGAAGCATGTTTTTTAAATCTATAACCCAAATAAATCTTGATTAAATGATCTGAAAATGTAAAACAGGAGGAAAAAAGATTGTTGAAGTCACATAAAAAGGAACAGCTGTTTACAGAGCAGGAAAATGGACAAACATGGACAGACAAGCTGTACAGTATGAACGGACTGGACAAACAGACAGCAGATATATAGACTGACAAACATGTTACAAACTCAGAGTGCACTCAAATATATTTGACCAACTTGAGCTATAATAAATAGACTAGTGTGAACCATTTTGTAGATTAAATAATAGAGATCTCTTAAAATAAGAATAGCAGACAGGAACCTAATTTATGGTTACTCCGAGATATGTCAGTGAGGGGAAAAAGAACATGAATATGAACTACTCCCTTGGGACCAGCCTGTAGATGGCTGCTGAGAACCATGTGGTTTGCTGGAATGCTGAAACGCACAAGACCACGTATGGTAGGCCAGTGGAGAAAATGGTGACACAGGGGAAGGGGAGAGATACATCATCTAAGGGGTCTGGTGGGGAGAGAGGGAAGAGTTCCTAGTGGAGCAGAGAAAGCCAGAAGTATTTGGGCATCATACAAGAAAGAGTGAGAGAAGGACACATCCTCAAAGCAAAAATGGCCTAAAAATGAAGGGTTTCTGCCAACTTGCCGCCATTGTGACAAAAGCATAAATAAAAGGTCAGCTTTTTGGTTTTCATAGCCTTCTTGAGGTCAAGAGCACCAAGGCTATGAACGAGGCATCCCAGAGGTGTGTTTTTTGGGGGACAGCAAAATGTCCCCATGACTGAATTATAAGTGAGCTGAGAAAACAACTTCACCTCAGAATGTAAGAGCTTTAGCTCCCCCCCAAGGACTGTGGAAGCTGGCCTGGATCATAGCTATCAAAAAAATCATCACTTGTTTTGAAAGTGTGACACAGAAAGTCCCAACACATGTTCTCCTTGGCTGTCATGGAAGAGTGCGGGGTGGGGTCCCAGGGAACAAAAATAGCAGTTTTACTTCAGGCTGTCTTGCCCAAGGAACATGAAAAATGATACTTTTGTCCAAGGACAACAAGGATAGGGTTTTTTGATGCAAGCTTGCAAATTTTAGGAATGGAAACAGAAACATCCCAAATGGCAGTTCACTTGTGATGAGTGAGGAGGGTCGCTGTTGCATGTGGATTAGTGATGGCAAATAAACAGCTCCAGAGGAAAAAATAGGTGGTTCATAGGCAGGGTAGCTTGAACTGGGAGGAGCTCCCAGGAGCTAATATACACTGTCATCTGAGTCTCAAGGCACCATTATGTTAGAGTATTCTAGCACAATAGAGAAGTAAAAGTACAAAACAAACAGGTTTATTCAGCTGAGGATGTGAATGGAGCACACAACACATGCCATCTGGGCTGTCTCCTTCAATGGGAATATGGGGTATGGGACATATGTAACCTTTGAGCAGGGGTGGTGCTTAGGGTAGGCATTGATGATGTGTGAGGAGCTGATTGGAATTTTTCTGTATAAATACCACATTTTATCCATTTTCTGTTGCTGAACAGATAGACTGATTCTAAGATTTAGCTATTATGAATCATGCTGTTATAAACATGGGTGTGCACATATCACTGTGATATATTTTTACCTCTTTTAGGAAGATATGTAGAAAAGAAATAGCTGGGTTAAATGGAATTTTTAGTTTTCCCTAAGAAATTTCTATACTGATTTCCATAGTGGTTGTACAAATTTATATTATCACCAACAATGTTTAAGCATCTCTTTTCCCCTATATCCTTACCATCATTTATTGTTATTCATTTTCTTGATGATAGCTTTTCTTTCTGGAGAAAGGTTGTTGGCAGTATTGTTTGAATTTTTATTTTTCTAAAGGTCAGTGAGGTTGATGTTTGTTCATGTATTTATTGGCCATTGGTGCTTCCTCTGAGAAGTGTCTGTTCATTTTACTTGCAAATTTTTTTTTATTTAAAGAGAAAAAAAACAGAAAAGGGTAGAAATGATACAGAATTTAATAAAAAGATAAACAGTACAAAATCACACTAGTTGATAAATTACATATTGTCCTCCTAGAAATAGTTGCTCAAGTTACAAAATTATATCATACAAAGTAGACATTCTATCAGTGAGACTGTAAACAGCTATGGATGCATGAGTCTTTACATGTATTTCTATCCTTTCTGTACTAGAGGGAAAAATAAAACATAGCAAGACAAAACAAAACAAGTTCCTATAAGAACATGAAACCAAAAAGTCATATAAAACCACACTACAAGGTGATTTACAATGGTTACTGTGTTGTCTCTTGTTATCTTCAATAGAATTATCTATATCATCAGGCATATTTGGATATAGCAGAATAATTGAATATAGCAGTACATAACAATATTAGTAAAAACAAAACATTGTAGACAATGTAAAACTTCAAAGGCAGGTAATAATCAAACCAGAGTGGGTATCCTAGTTTATCTTGTCATCTTCAGTGTAGTTGCCTATATTCTCAGACTTGTACTATCAATCATAACAGCTTTGAATAAAATCTGTCAATACAAAACAGCAATCTAACAAACCAGATTCAATTAAGATCAGTCATGGTAAAACAGTGTAAGTTATATAGAGCTTCAGAGTAAGTTAAGAGGAAATTAAGGATGATTACTGCACTATATCCTGCTATTTTGGGGAAAACTAACTGTGCCCTCAAATCTAGTACAAGTAGACAAACTAGAACAGAATATAATCCATCTAAGCAGAGTGGTGTGAGTAATGTGAGTTTTAAATCCTGGTTCACTATTAATAATATCCTCTGCCTTCTTTTTTTAGACTATATTCCTCCCCTTTCATTCCCACAGGGTGCTGCACATTTTGGGTCCCACCAAGTCCCTCAGTTTTTAGATTTGGGGGGCAACCTGCTATTTACCTAAGTGGTTCCAAATCTTTTCAAGTTGTATTCCTTTACCTACAAAAGCCTCAAGGTTTTCCTTTGTTATAGCTGAGTAGTTCTTTACTGCACATAAGTATCCTGTCTTTCCATCATATCTGCAGGTGGTGGTCGAGTTGCCCCTATTTCTCTCTGGCTCCATGTCACATAGAGCATTTGATTTTCAGTCCATAAACCCTCTCTCAGGTTGATTATATTTCCTATACAGAGCATCTCCATGGACCCTACCTGCTGATCTACTCTGCCTGTATTTTTTTTTTTTTAGTGTATCGAGGCCATCTATGTTAGAGATTATAGCCAACCTTCTCTGCCTCATTTCTGCTATGCTATTTTTCTGCCATTGTTTGTCTACTTTTCTCCTTCATTCTACTGCCTGTCCTGTTCATTGAGGCCTTTCTGCCACTGTTCCCAAAATCATGGTATTTTTTCTCTCTCTCTCTCTAGAATATCCTGGAGTATTCTCTGTCGGGTTGGATTAGTGGTCACAAATTCCCCCAGTTCCTCTTTGTCATGGAAGCATCTTGTTTCTCCATTAATTTCTAGTGACAGTTTTGCAGGGTACATCAATCTGGGCTGGAGGTTGTTTTTTTTCAGGGCTTGGACTACTTTGCTCCAATCTCTTCTTGATCTGATCGTCTGTGTTGAGAAGTCTGCCATGATCCTGATGGGTTTTCCTTTATAGGTGATCTGTTTCTTTTCTCTGACAGCTTCTAATATTCTGTTTTCATATTGAATTTCTGGTATCTTGATTATTATATGTCTGGGTGTAGCTCTGTTTTGGTTGTAGGTGGCTGGAGTTCTGTATGCCTCAGATATCTGAATATCATTTTCTTTTCCTATGCTTGGGAAGTTTTCCTTAATTATTTCTGTGAATACTCTTTGTAATTCATCTGTTTTTATTCCTGTGTCTTTATTCACATTTCTTATTCTTAAATTATAGATTCTCTTGTCATCTTTGTATTGTTATTGCCTTTTTCCTTGTTATTTTTCAGAGATCTTTCCTTTCATGATCACACATTGCAAATTTGTCTTCAAGTTTTGATAGTCTATTATTAGTATCTTTTAGGTAGTTTTGCCTGCTTTCAATGGAGTTTTTAATTTCCTGGTAATTGAAGGTTTCTCTCCTTTTTTTGTGTTCCTCCCTTCTTCCATCTATGTCTTCTTGAGAAGTGCTTAGCATTTCTTTTATTAATCTACCTATATCTTACTTTACCTGATTTAATATTTCAGTTTTGAGTTCATCTACAAGGTCTTGAAGATATCTTTTGATGTCCGTTGAAGCTGTGTCTGATGTTGCATGTTTTCTGCCCTCAGTCTCTTTTGTATTTCCCTCTGCTGGATCAACATTCTTAGGGTTTTGGGCTGGGGATATTTTTTTGTTTCTTTCCCTTGTCATGTTTTTGGTTTCTTCCATACAGGTGTGTAGTGGAGGTTCCTCTGAAGCATGCTGGAGAGGGATTTCTGCCCTCTCCTGTTTGTTTTTGGTCATTGAGGTGTAGGCAGGGGCTGCATATGTTGGCCCCTCCCCCCCAGGCCAGTCAACTTTCTGTGGCCTTCACTGGGTTAGTGTGTGCTATGCATGGGGAATTGATTTGGGATGGCTTACTGGGTCCTGGCCAGGGGCATGACCCAGGCCGAGCAGATCCCACCAATCTGCTCTGGGAAGGGAGCAACCAACTGAAGTCACTGTCATTCCTAGTTCAGGCTCCTCCTGCCAGATTCTAACATGTCCAGTTGGTTGCCCTCTTCCCTTGGTGGGGGGTCTTATTCCCAGCACTCTCTGTGGAGTCCCTCCCTGGCTCCTTTCTCTGTTGGGCTCGCCTACCGTTTCAGCATGACTGGCCAGTCACATTTGCGTGCTCCAGGGGGTCACAGCTGGGTGAGTGGCGAGTTTGGTTGCGGGTTTGGGCCGCTTTGGCCAGTTTGGGCTCCAGTGGGCCATAGCTCCGGCGGGTCACAACTTCAGAGGGTCATAGCTCCGGTGGGTCATGGCTTCAGTGGGTCGCTCCTCCAGCAGGTGGCAACCGTCTGAGCCACAAGTTCAGGCCGCTCCGGCGGGTCAGGGCTTTGGCGGGTCGCAGTTCCAGCAGGCGGGGGTTCTGGTGGGTCTCTGCTCCAGTGAGTGGCGGCTGCGTGAGTCTCAAGTTTAGGCAGCTCCGGCAGGTTCCGTCTCCAGCAGGTTGTGCCTCCGGTGGGTGGTGGCTCTGGTGAGTCACGGCTCTGACTGGTCACGGCTCTGCTCTGGCCAGTAGCAGTGGCAGCGTGAATTCAGTCGGCTGGAGAGTGCTATGGTCGCAAATCTCAGCTTCCGCAATTGTAGCCCTGGGACTACATGTTTGACCAGCTCTTTTGCCTTTAGTTTCTTCCTGGGTCGAGAGGATCCATCTCCTTCTCTCTGCACCTCTCCATGACATTTTATTCCTGCATGAGTTGTCTCTCTCAGAAAGGCTGAGTATCTTGCTGCTTATCCATCCACCATCTTGAACAAAAGCCTTTTATTTATGTATTTATTTTTTTAGGTACCGGGGATCGAACTCACCACTGCACGCTTGCAAGGCAGGTGCTTATGCCGCTGTGCTAAATCCCTGGGCCTTTTGCAAATTTTTTGATCGGTCTTTTATTTTTATTTTCTCTTTGGAAGTTAGTCTTCTATTTACAGAATAGTTGGCAAATATTTTTTCCAGTTCTGTAGGTTATCTTTTCACTCTTTTGGTTGTGCCCTTTGCTATGCAAAAGATTTTTAATTTAGTATGTTCCCACTGGTTGACATTTGGTACTGTTTTTGCGTCAGTGGTGTTCTATTCTGAAAGTCCTTGCCTATGCCTGTGATTTCAAGAGTTTAACCTATTTTATGTTTTAGCATTTAAGTGCTGCTGTTTTAGCACTTGTCCCTTTGATCCATTTTATTTTACTTTTGTACATAGTGAGATAGATGTTGCTAAATTTAATCCTATGCACTTGGGTAACCAAGTTTCACAGCACAACATGTTAAAGAGGCTACCTTTCCTGTGGTGTACATTTTTGACTCTTTTTTTTTTTTCAAAAATCAAATAGCTACATGTACCTAGGTTATTTCTATACACCCTCTTTTGTTCCACTTATCTTGTTCCACTTGTTTGTGTTTTTTTGTGTTGTGCTGTTTTTATCACTGTAGCTTTGTAATGTAACTCCAAGTCTGGGATTGTAATGCCTTCTGCTTTACTGTTGTTACCCAAGATTGCTTTACTATTCTGGGTCTCTTCTTGTTTCATAAAACTTTAGGATTTATTTCTGTAGTTGTGTGAAGAATGCTGCTTGTATTTTGATGGGGGTTGTATTAATGCTATAGATCAGTTACAGGAAGTTGGTAAAGTTAATGCCCAATTCTTTAATTGTTATTAGTGCTGTTGTGAATGGTGTTGTTTTTCTAATTTCTTTCTAAATGAGTTCAAGAATACTATTGATTCTTGTGTGTTGATTTTTTTATCCTGCTGCATTGCTGGATTTGGTTATTAACTGTAGGTGTCTTTTGGTGGAATTTTTTGAGTCTTTTTGTTTAGAGGGTTATGTCATCCACTAATAATGATAAATTGAATTCTTTTCCTGTACATACCCTTTTATTTCATTTTCTTGCCTGATTGCTCTGACAATGTTTCTAGCACTGCGTTGTACAAGAGTGGTAACAGTGAGTCATTTTTGTCTTGTTTCTGATTTTAAAGAGAAAGCCTTTGGTTTTTCTGCCTTTATCACATTAAGATAAGGTCTTTCTATACCTATTTTCTTCAAGGTTTGTATCCTGAATGGGTGTGGATTTTGTCAAAGGCCTTTTCTTCTTTATTTAAAATGATCATGTGATTTTTATCCTTGCTTCTGTTTATGCTATGTATTATATTTATTGAATGATATACATTAAACTATGCTTGCATCCCTTGAATAAATCCTACTTGCTCATGATATATTATCTGTTTGATGATTTAATTTATCCTGTTCTCTAGTATCTCATCGAAGATTTTCTGTGTCTGTATTCATTAAAGAGTTTGTCCTGTAGTTATGTTTTTTCTTTGGATTTTTGTCTAGTTTTAGAATCAAGATAATGCTATCTTTTAGAAATGACTTTGGGAGTATTTTTTCCCTTTCAATTTTATTAGAGAGTTTGAGGATTATTGGTGTTAAATCTCCCCTGAAGTTCTCAGTTGGTAGGTATTTTATTATTGTTTCAATTTCATTGGATTTCACTGTTATTAACAATTTCACTGTTATTGGATTGTTCATAGTTTTTGTTTCTTTTCAGTTCAGTTTTGGCATTTCATATATTTCTAGGAGTCTATCTTTTTTATGAATTCTTCAATATATTAGTATACAGTTTTGTAAAGTGTTTGCTGACCATCTTCTGGATTTTAAGAGTATCTATTGTGATTTTATCTTCTTTTCTAATTTCAGTGATTTGGGTCTTTTTTTGTTTTGTTTTTGGTGATAATGGTAAAGGGTTTGTCAATTTTTTAAAAATTCTTTTAAAAACAAGTCTTCAATTCATTTATTCATTGTATTTTTTAAGTCTCGATTTGATTGATTTCTTCTATGATCCTCATAATTTCCTTCCTTGTACTAGCTTTTGATTTGAATTGGTCTCAGTTTTCTGGGAATTAGAGATAGAACATTAGCTTATTTATTTCAGCTCCTTCTGTTTTTCTCACTTAATTTATTTTATTTTTGTGGTGCTTGGAATAGAGCCAGGGCTTTGTGCATGCAAGGCATGAACTCTACCACTGAGTCACATCCTCAGCCCCATCATAGGGTGCCTTATCTGGTGAAGGCATGCACAGCTATATACTCAGAATTAGGAATTTCTTTCATTGTATCTCATAAGTTATGGTATTATCATTCAATTTTAGAGCTGTCTTCTTTCCTAATTTTTTCCTGTGATCCATTAATTATTCAAGAATCTATTGTTCAATTTACATGCTCTTGTATAATTTATATGGTTGTTTTTGCCATTGATTTCTAGTTTCACTGGGTTATGATCTATGATCCAATAATATACTTGGGATAATACTTATTCTTTCACATTTATTTGTGTGCTTTATGGATTAACATGTGATATACTTTAGAGAAAGTTTCATGTGCTAATGAGAATAATGCATATTCTATTATTGTTTAGTGGAACAATCTATAACAACATATTAAGTCTATTTATCTGAAGGTTTGGTTCAACTCTGATATCTTTTTTTGTCTAGTTTTTTTGTCTGTTTATGGTAGTGAGGTTTTGAGGTCTGCATTACAATTGTGTTGACTTTTATTTGATCTCTTGTGTTGAGTACTGATGGTTTGATGAAGTTGAATGCATCACTTTTATATGTTTATAATCATTATCTCCTCCTGGTGAATTGCTCCCTTAAACAATAATTAGTGTCTTTTTGCCTCTTTTTATCGAGTTTAGTTTAAAGTCCATTTTGCTTGAAGTTAGGAAAGCTATCCCTACTCTTTTCTGAGTTACCACTTCATGGAATATTGTTTTCTATCCTTAGAATTTACTCTGTGAATTTCTTTTGGGGTTAAATATATTTCTTATATATAGGGTATCATTGAGGCTTTTCCCCACTTTTGCTCTGGCTGCTGCCTAGAACTGTACCAGTGCCCCAGTGCCATGGCTAAGAATGAACTGAAACCGCCAAAACCTGTAAGCTAAATAAACTGCCAATGTCTACTCACTTTGAATGCTTCACTTTGAATGTCATGTATTTTTTCTCAACAATGAGAGAAAAGTAACCAGGACAGAATTTCATACTAGGACTGGGGTTGTTGCTATGACTGTACCTGACCATGTGGTTCAAGCATATTTAGAATGATTTGTGGGAAGAGTTTTAAAAGGTTTGGAGGTATAACCTAAAAGAATAACCCTGCAACAGCTTAGGCTATTTTACATGGGAGATTATGGTCAGAGCTCAGGAGACCAGAAGGCTGATAGAAAGCCTGCTGGTAAAGACCAGACTTTGGTGGTTTCTACTGGGAAGAAGTACTGCACTGATTGTTGGACTCCATTTGATGTATGTTACAGCTTGGCAAAAAGTTTGTCTGCAGTTCTCTCCTGTCTAGAGACTTTGCCTGAAACTGAGATTAAGAGTGGAAGACTGATTAATCTGGAAGAAGAAATTTCAATGCAGTTGAATGTTGAGGCGGTGGCATGGCTATTGTTGGGGACTTTTAGCCAGATTTATGTTGCGAATCAAGAGCAAAGGGCTCATCCAGGTGATTTAAAATGTTGTGAGTTTGGCCAGAAAGAAAGCTCCAGTGAAACGGTGGATTGTAAAAATGGAGCTGAGATCTCCATTGCTGAGAAGGAACAGGAAAATAAAAAAGATGACCTGGGGGCATTGCAGGAAGTGATGGTGGATCTCTACCCTTTGCAGCTTCAAAGACTTTGCTTGGAGGAGAAAGCAGCAGAGCACCATGTTCCAGAATGATGACAGCCACAGCCAGATTCCAGAGTAGAGGTGACACAGAAAATGTGTCCCTCACAATCAAGTTCCAAGTGCTCCAGGCACTTGGCCCCTACAGCCAAGAGAGAAGAAAGCCTGGTCACTGCTCTGGCAGCAGACTTCAGCGTCATCCATATGGTGCTGGTTTTAGGTGCACACAGAATGCACAAGTTCTGAGGTTGAAAAGGCTTCCAACCCTGATTTCAGGGAGTCTGGGAGGCCAGGCAGTGTGCCCCTGAAGGGGAAGTGTGTGAAGCTGTGAGTGTAAAGCCAAAGGTACAAGGAGACTGAAAAAATTTGGAAAAACCAGGAACATGGATCGTCTAAGGAAAGCTGCAATGAGGGAGCAAAGCCAGCTCAAGAGAGAAACCATAGGATTGGTAACCACCAGAAGTGCCATAGGAATGAAATCATACAAGCCCTTTGGAGCTCACAGTTTGCAACGTATTGTCTCAAATGAAGGACATGGAGCTACAGAATTTAATGTCTGCCCTGCTGGATTTTGGACTTGCTTCTGTCCAAATCCTTTGTACCCTGCTGTTTGTAATTTTTGGAATGAGAATGTTTATCTTGTGCCATTGGATGTTGGAAATATTTAACTTTGTTTTCATTTGTTCAGGTATATGCAGCTAAGAATTTGCCTTCCATCTTGGAGGAGACTTGGGATTTGAATTTTTCAGCAATGCTGAAATTGTTAGGATTTTGGCAACTCTTTCAGATGGACAAAATGCCTTTTGCATAAAGGAATGTGTATGAGTGTTTGGGAGGACAAGAACAAAATGTTATGGTTCTAATGTAATATAATGTTGATAGACTTAATTCTAGTTCTTAAGGATTGTTAAGATGTGTTATAATGTTCAAGTTGCAAAATGTTAAGAATAAGCATTTCTTTTATCTGGAAATCCGTTTAAAGAAATGTGTCTGGTTGCCAAGTTGACAAGGGGTAGACTGTTATGGTTGATACATTGTGTCAACTTGAGAAGTTTAGAAGTTTAACTAAGAAATTCAGAGGGAGTCAGGATTCTTTGTAAATATCCTCATCCTGTGCAAGAAAGAGGAAGGCACATAGATTTTGTGAGTGTTACACCCACCCTGGGTGGGGGTTACTTGTGTACAATATAAGGGAGGAAAAGAGGTTTGTTTTCCCCTTTTGCTCTGGCTGCTGCCTTGAAGTGTTGCCCCAGTGCCATGCCACCCTGCCTTGCAGCTAGCTGAGTATGAATTGAAACATCCACAACTTGTAAGCTAAATAAACCTTTGTTTGCTTCACTTTGGGTGTCAGGTATTTTGTCTCAACAGGGAGGGAAGTAACCAAGACAGTTGATAAATTCTAATGTAATTCTATTTTTGAAGATAGAATCTTGCTATGTAGTTCATGCTGGCCTAGAACTCAATGCATAGCCAAGGCTACCCTCAAACTTGTGGCAATTCTTCTGCCTCAGCCTCCCAAGCATGTACCACCAAGCCTAGTGTCTGCTATAATTCTGAAAGGTTTTCCATCAAAAGTTATCTGTTGCTTTTCCTTAACAACTTTTAAGATTCTATTCTTGTACTGGAATTATGCAATTTTTACTATGATGTGTCATGAAAAATTTCTTTTCTGATTTTGTTATATATGGTTCTATATGCTTCACTTATCTGTTAGTTTTATGCTTTCCCTATATTTGGAAATTCCACTTCTATTATTTCTGTAGACAAGTTTTAAAATGCCCTTTGTACTGTTTTCTGATTTTCCACTAATACCAATTAATTTTTTTAAGTCTTCTTTCAATTATCCAGCAGATATTGGATTCACTTTTGTTGTTTCTTGTTGTTTTGAAGGCATCTCTCAATAATTGGTCTCTGATAGCCACCCTGTGTTCTAGTTCTGACTCGGTCTTTACACAGGCCACTTCTGCTGCCCATACTTTCAATAGAATTTTTAACCTCCTGAACTTCTCTTCAGTACCTTTTTATTGACTCTAATTCTGTCGATAGTGGATATTCCTGTTTTGTATCATTTTGTTAGCTCAGCTACCTTATTAGTGTATTATGTAAACTCTGGTTATTTTATTTTGTCCATTATCTGTTTAGTTATATCTTCTTTAAACTTACCAAGCACTATATTGATCTGTTTCCAATCTCCTTTATTTTCCTTTTGAATAATGACTGCGTCGTTTTAAATTTCTTCCCCTTTGAATCTCCCTGCATCAATGTTGGGGGAGTTAGGAGTATTTGGAGGCACTTTATTGCCAGGTCTTCTCATCTTTTTACGTGTGTGTGTGTGTGTGTGTGTGTGTGTGTGGTGTACTGAGGCTTACTGAAGACTCTCTTGCTAGTATGGAGACCTCTTTATTTAGTGTCTGCTATTCAGTGATGCACTGTGGATGTGGCTAACATAGGTCTTTGCCTCTGTCCCAGAATTCCACTGCCTCCATTTATTTGGTAGGGGAAGCTGTAAGATATTTGGCCCACTACTCGGTTTCCTACAGTGTTGTTAATGACACCAAGGCAATCCCGATATTTTTACACAGGGAAAACCAATTGGCAGAAACAGCTATGTCACCTTGGCCATTGTAATAAAATTATCAACAATAATAATGTCAAAGACAATTAGATATTGACTTGTGCTAAGAATCAATAATGTACTACCCTTAATCACAGAAAGGAGACCTATGATAATAGTGTGGAATTCATTTCAGCGTAAAACCCAACACTGTTTTTGTAATGTGATATGGCTCTCCATAGTTGGTCTTTCATCACACAATGCTGCTCTGCCACATTGAATCATAAATGAAGCACACAAGTCTTATTTTCTCTCTCTCTTATGAAAGATGGCTCTAGCTTTTCTTTTCCCAATATGCATAATGCTAGAAAAGTTTTCACTAGCTTGAATATGCCACTTTGCTTTTGAAATTAGCATAAAACTGAGATTGAACAATTAAAAGCATAACTTTACAGTAGTGGGACTGTGATGAATGTATGAATAGATGAGTTCTTTTGGGGGTTTAATACGGTACAAAAGAGCAGTGGCTTCTCTTTCAATGCAGTGCAAGCTATAACTCCTAATGGTCTTGGCTATCTTTTGGGAAAATCCCCCACCACTGTAAAGGGACTCTGACTGTTCAATCTCAGTTTCACTCCTGCCTGAAAATGAAACCAAACAGAGCCGACCTGGGTCAAATGAAAAATAGGTTCTTGACATTGTTTGGACACCTCAATTTAAATATGTCTAAGAGACACTAACACTAAATTTCTCAGGTGCATTAGTCAGCAGAAAATTACCACCTCATTTAAAATAAAACATTTTAATATCATGCAAATTTTATTCTTTCTTATTAGAATTCAGAATTTGATATGTACCACAGTACCTACATTTCTTATTATGTTATTTAGATCTTTCATCCTTTAAAATTTTTTTATCTCATCTGGACTATGAAAAACATCTTAACATTGTCTATTAGGGCATTTCTGTCTATTTCTCCTAAATTTATTTTATGGAAGTTTTTCTGCTTAATTGGACACATAGACATTAATTATGTTTGTATTATGTACCATATCCTTTACATACCTTATAAGGTGTAAATTTTTTAAAAATGAATTTTGGCTTGTATTCTACCTTATAAAATATCAAGCTATCAGCTTTCTTTTTACTTTCATTTTTCTAGCATGTCTTTTATTTTTAACCTTTAAAAACTTCTGTTTTAGGTGACTCCCCACATATAGCATAGGGTTGGATTTTTCTGTTCGCTAGTTTGAAAATCTTTTTTGTTTTAGTAGATACGCTAAGCCTGTTTAATTTTGTCAGTAAGAATGATAACTTTTTCTCAGTGTAGCCATAACATTTTGTTTGATATACATGAATGTATGCACCCATATACTTTACGCTATGATCTGTTGATTTGTTTTCTCTTTTTTTTTTGTCATTTCTGTTGATATTTATAAGGCTTAGTTTTTTTGTCTTACTCATTATGCTTCAATAACTACCTTTGTGTGATGACTTTAATTTCCTTTTTATTAGATATTATCTGCTTCTTACTATGAGCAGTACTGAAACAAGTGAATAATATATCTTTTTCTCTCTCTTTTCTCACCTCAGCAAATATTCCCCTCCAAGTTGATACTGATAAGATAATTAGTAAATGTATTTTACTTTCTGATACTTCTCTCTTCACAAACCATAGTAGATGTTTGTGTTATATCTACACTGCTAAAGCAGATAACAACTATATAAATTATATTACTTTCGTGCTCATTATTTGGTCTTAGTTTTATGGCTGAACATTGTCTGTGCAATACTTACCATTCATCTTTATGCCTATCACTTTTACAATTGTATTTTGGTTATCTGAAAACAACTTTTCCTCAGTTATGGCATATGATAACTACTTGTATGATTCATTGTTATAGATTGGTTTGGTACATATGAAATCTTTGACTTATACTTTATTTCCTGGAGTGAGCTGTTGTTTTGCTTTCTTTTGTTCTAAAACATTGCTGTGGCAGAAACTAAGCCTATGTGATTTTCGTTCCCTTATAAGTACAGTGGCTACATGCCCGACTTTGTTCTAGGACTGTCCAGTTTTCTTTGCCTATGTGTAGTTACTGTTAGTTCCCTATTTATTCTTACAAGTTTTTCAGTTTAGCTAATAAATTGATCCTGTTGGTAATTCACTTGGATTTTTGCCTTCATATCTAGAGAATTTTTTTCATCAGAATTCCAATAGGTTTAATAGAATATATGTTTGTAGGGACCAGTTTGGATTAATTTTTCCAGGTACAAATGTGACCTTTTAATGTGTAAGTTCAAGATGATTTTACAGTTATTCCTCATGTAAAAACCTATATATTGAACAACTGCTCAGTATTACAAGTTATACCCCATCTTTTTTTTGTACTGTCTGTACATGTTATTTATGGAGCCACAGTGTCTTTTTTGTATGGTATAACTTGTCTATACAATACTGTAATTTTTTTGATTTTTCAGTACAATGTCATATATTACAGTACTACATGTAAGAGTTATTCAAATTAAAATAAAGTCATCAAGTGGGAGTTTATTTTAACCATTTCTTTGTTCTGAATATTGTAATGTACATGCTGTATACAATTCCTCACTTAACCAATTTATTCAACAACATGGTGGTGGGAATAGAACTTGATCATTAAAAAAAGCATGCCTATATCAGAAAAATTTTCCTGGATTACAATTTTAAACATTCATTGTGTTTCACTGTTTTGGGTTTCATACTTATGTTGAATCTTGGTTGCCTTTACTTTGTCTTCAATAGTGTCACAGGAAGAACTCCACTTCTCAGGTATCAAAATCTCTCTTAGTCATTTCACTTATTGCTGAGATGTAATATCTGACTGGCCCACAACATTTAAGAGGAGAGGTTTAGTTTGACTTATATTTGAGTACTCTCAGTTACATGGCTTTAAGGTAAGACGGCATGGCAGAAGGTCATGGTGGAGAAGGAGTGCTCAAGGCATGACTTCTGGGAAGTATCTAAAGAGGAGAGTGAGGAGGATCTGGGACAAGAAATAAACCTTTCTATGCCATACCACTAGAATCCTGCCTCTTCCTACTAGACCCTAAGGCTTAATAGCAAGTCAACCATAAGTCCCTATGATCCAATTACTTTCCAGAAGCCCTTCCCATGAGGGCATGAGCTTCTTGGAGATCATCCAGACATAAACCTTAACACATACCCTGATGTCTTTTTTTTTTTTAATCGGTACTGGGGATCAAACTCATGACTGCATGCTTGCAAGGCAGGTGCTTATGCCGCTGAGCTAAATCCCCAGCCCTCATACCCTGATGTCTTAAGCATGGGTTTTTCTTAAACTCTCTGAATAAGAAGACTGGTTGGACCAAGGAAAGATACATTTGGGGTGGATAGTGTTTGGAGATGAAGAACATTTTAGAACCAGCGCTGGGTACAATCACCTTCTCTGTGTTTCTGGCCTGGATGTGTGGGTAGTGCTCTGGTCTGTAGTATTACGTGTGTCAAAGTCACTCCAGAAGCTTCAAAGAGTGTTCTTGTTCCTTAGCGCTTGTGGGTGAGTGAGACAAGCTTCTCCTTCTCCTCAGTTTTGTTTCCTGAGTTTATTTTGACTTATTTGAACAATCCCTGGCTTCACGGGGAACTCCCAAGTGCTGATTACACTTTTTTATCTGCTGCTCTTTTTCAGCAAGCCATTAATATGTCCCTCCTTTTTGGTCCTCCTCATCAAAGTTGTCTTCCAGTGTGCACAGAAGGAAGTGAGCAACACTAACAGTAAACTCCTCCTACCTGAGCACCTCTAGATTAATATATTCCTAAGTAAATTAAGAGAGGGGGCATTTTACATGGTTCTCAGCATCATCTGGCCTCTGTTCCTAGAAGATGAAAGTTCCCATTACTATGGAGAGTATAAAGGTTCAGGTTTTTCATCCTTAAAGTTCCTACTCCATGGCTGTTCATCCATGTGTACATTACATCTCCTCTCTTGCTTCCTCCTCCTGTTATCGCCTCAGCCTTCCTAACTTCCTCTTGCCTTGCTAATTTCTGCTTCTTTTTTCTACCCATCAGTGACCTAGGCAGAAAATAACACATTAGCCGCTCTCTTCATCTACAATTTACATGCTTTATGTCAAATGTTGCAAGTTATTGTGAGCTAAGTTGCACAGAACATTAGAAAAGATGTGAAGCCTGAATTCAGGCTCTGGAAGGATCACGGAGCAGCTAGGAAGTGTTTATAAGATGTTGTCAACTAAATCTGTTTTGCAAAGGGTTGCACTAAAACCACGCCTCAGCAATGCATATGTAAATTGCAGGATCCTGAACAATTAAAACTAAATATATATCAGGAAGATTTGCTTTTGGAGAAAGAGATCACTTGTAAAAAACAAAGGGCAGAAGGAATAGTTCATCTTATTAGTTACTTCTGTAAAGTCTCCTTAAAAGGAATTCAGCAGAAATGTCCTTCCCATCTAGGGTCCTCGCCCTCGGAGCTAGTCCTGGTGAGCATCCTCCCACTCCTGGGCCCGCACTGGGAATATTTTCGAAGGCACTTTTCCTCTTGGACTCATTTTAAATTACATTCTGGCAGCAGTAAGATAAATTCTATCTGTCTACCGAGCCCCGGGCCCCCTTGAGATTGCTACTTAAAATTGAAGAAAGAACAGAAACCAAAACTTGACTCAGGCAGTTTGGGTTTATGTGCTCTGTCGATTTACTTGCATGATTCCCCAGATGACGATGAGGGTAAAGTTACCCTGGAGTGAAAACAAGGAGTAGTCCTTACATTGGGGTTCTGTCTTACACTAAATAAAAATGAACAGCCAACCTTTGACATAAGTGCTTTTAAACACAACAGGTCAAATTAAATATCTTTTGAGTCTTTGTCTAGCCTTCATGTAAACATCCAGTCCAGAGTCAACAGTGCAGAATTGCTTTGAAAAGTGTTTGTCTGTACCAGGCAGAAGAATAGCTAGTGAAAGACTGGTGTTAATGACTTCAGGGCTATGGATATGATTTCTACACTGGCTGGGATCTTTTATGGCTACAAACTTTATGCCAGAATTAATATGCCCTAAAGCTACAGGGTTGGCCCTTGGTGATTTCATTTTATACCCTCTTTGTATGGGAGCTTATTGGGACTAATGACTTTAAGTATCACCTCAGTATAGATAGCCTTCTGGAGCTATATTTTCCTTTTTTTTTTTTTTTTTTTTTTTTTTGGAGCACTGGATCTGAGGCACACATCTGGTACCTCCTCTATACAGTCACTATCTTATCTACCCAAGTACATGACTGCTACCACAACCAAAAGCTACTTTTCCCTCTGAACTGTCTTATCTTTTCAAATGCTATGTACAAAGGAGACCATTCTCACATTAAGAAGACTCACGCAGAACTGAAGGTACAGCTCACTGGTAGAGCACTAACATGCACAAGGCTCAGGGCTCAATATCAAGCACCAAGCAAACAGAAGACTTAGATACCTAAGCAATAAAAGTATGTCCGAATATTTTAATGCTGCTCACAGCCAAAGAATTGAAAACTCTTATCTCAGTAAGTACACAGAAATGTAAGTACCTTCTATGTCTCTATCCTTTTGTGTCTTAGAAATGACTCCTGTGTTATATTTCTATTTCATCTGTTTTATCCTCTTTCAAATTGTATAAGCTCCTAAAGTGCAGAGAACCTGTTCTTTATATTGTGTGTTTCTCATCAGAAACAATGATACTCTAGTAGATGCCCAGTAAACACTTGCTAAAAGAATGAATAAGAGAGAAAATCAAATGAGACATTCTTTCAAAGAAACTTAAATTTTGAAATCTGTGTCCTTTAATGACAACAGTGGGTCTTACATGATTACAAACACATGTCTTCTGTTATGGTTGATACATTTTGTCAACTTGAGAAATTTAAAAGTTCAACTAAATCACTCAGCCAGGTCTTCACTCTATGACGAAACATCTTGAACCTGTGCAAGCGAAGGGCATGGAGTGTGAGTGCTACTCCTGCCTCAGGGTGGGCAGCCTGCTTACAATATAAGAGAGGAGAAGAAGCTTGTTCTCCTTGCTTTTTGCTCTTTCTTCCTTTGCTGTCTTCTGTCGCCTTGAAGTGTTGCCCCAGTGCCATGCCACCCTCCCTTGGAGCCAGCTGATTATGGACTGAAACTGCCACAAACTGTGAGCTAAATAAACCTTTCCTTCTTTAATTTTGAGAATTGGGTATTTTGTCTAAGCAAGGAGAGAAAATTAACCAAGACATCTTCGTTGAAAATCTAATCCTCATATTTTAAAAAAGTTTGATGTACAGGAGTAAGTGGCTTCTAATGGAAAGGTGATATTACTGACATTTGAACCTTAGAAGGTAAGAAAACCAAATCTATAAATACTAATGCTTTTCTTCCCTCATTCAAAGGACAGAATAGTGGGGAAATTCCCTGGAAAATCCACATTCCAGTGGAAGTCTTTAGGTTGGAATTGAGTAAAAAATAGATTACTATTTTAAAGTTTGTAACAAATCATTGAATTTTGAATATTAACCTTGTGGGAACCATACTGTGAAGTTAATCCTGAAAATGTGGCAGTTCTACTTGAGGCATTTCTTCTTTGGATATGAGATTCATCTAGATCTCTAAAACTTGTGCATTCAAGGTTACAGTCAATTCTGTCTTTTTCTTTGCTCTAAAAAAATACATAGCACTTCATGTGTGGAATAAAGAAGCCAGTGTTCCTCAGAGAAAAGGGAAAGAAAGATGCTCTGCTGCTTGTAAGACTAGGTGTAACATTCATTCACCTCACTGATTCTGCTTGGCATGTGAGCTAATTGTGAGGTGCACTAGGGATTCTGGTCCTAAAAACAAGCCAGCTTCTTTAATTAGAAGTGTTTAAAAGTACTACATCTAGTCAAGTGGTTATACATCATAACATAATTGTTTACATGCTTTAACCATTTCAGTGGACACCAGTACTATGAGAAAAAGATCTATACTGGTTCCTATGTATTCTAACTTCCTACATCCGTGCTCTATTGTTATCTCCTACCTTATCTCCTGTCACCTTCCCCATAATTCTCTGTGTTTTGTCTAAAGAAACTTTCTGCTGACATTTTGCCAAGATTAATTCCGTGCTTCACTTCACTCTGTACTTTCTACTTTCTGCCTATTCTTTTACATCATTACATATTGGTCAATTCTCAAGCCTCATTTTCATAATTACTGGAATGTAGCATTTCAGATTCACTCTCTGTCACTGAACTGGTTTTCAGTTTTTCTTAAAGCTCTTTTCCATTATTGAAAAGAGATTTATGTCTCATCACATGCCTTCTATTTGTTCACTTAGATATGTTTGCTTATTGCCAGCCAGTCTTTCTCTACAGGAATATAATGCCCACCCTCAAAAGGATGGGCCTTGCCATTCTTTTCTGGAAGAAAACTTAGCAAAGCTTGTGTGTGGTATGGAATGTGGGGAATCACAAACCAGGAGCTCCTAACCTGCCAGAATGAAAAAAATTGGACAGCTTACAAAATTAAGCTATCCTTGAGTCTATAACAGATCTGTGGTCACAAAATGATGAAATTCTAAAAAGTGAGAAAACTTCTCAAGGAAAGAGGGTTCTACTTTTGGTATAACATGAAAAAGAAATGACTTCTATTAAAGTAGATAAGACAAAAATATCTAAAATAATGAATTATTAAAGGACAAGCATGGTATAGTGTGGAAATTTAGAATAACTGAAATCTTCCACTTCCACAAATCCTTTTTCACTTGTAAGCAATATTTTAGAAATTTCCACTGAGTGCTTTTAACAATGGTTGACAGAGGAACTCCCTCCATGGTACAGGCCTCTGGAAAGTGGTTGGTGGCTGTGGCTGAAGAGACAGTCACAAAATTCCATATATTTCCCTAGATCCTTTTTTCACATGAATGAAAGAATTGAGCCACTGGACAAGGGATAAGAAATCTGTTTACTCAGAAATTCAAGGAAAAGCTATAGTTTCTGAAAAAAAGGAATGAAAGAAAAAATGACATTCTTCTCAGAAACTGTCTTTGTTTCAGGATCTTCATGGATGTGAAGTAGTGGTAAGCTAATGTAGGGAGAGGGCTAGGAAATTCTCTCTTGCCCAGAACTTCCAGAGATACTTAAAATAGTTTGATTGACATTGCTGACCACTCCTGAGGCACCGGTACACAACCTTATGTAAGATTAAGGCTAGACCAAAAGAATCAAGAAGTTTTCTGCTCCCACCAATAGCTTATCACTGGGCATTTAGCATCAGAGTCTCCTTTTTGGATAGAGTCATGACCATGATTCAGGAATGCAAAGACTGCTAAAAGTTGAGGGTAGAACAAGGACGCTGAGAAAAATATTCATTCAAGTCAATGCAGCCCACTAGGGAAAAATCCTTACCTCTGTGGTTAGTTTACAACAATAAAAACACAAACCCAAGTCAGTTACCGTCTAGGTATATTGATTCTTTCTACCTTAAACAGGTCATCCAACATGAGAAGAGTTATGGTTATTTCTAGGCAAAAATACGATTTGCCTTTATCTCTGCTGTACTCTTACATATGACTTCTAGAATATAACAAAAACTATGAGATGCATATTTGCAAACAAAAAAAAAAGAAAGAAAAAGAAAACCACTGACCCACTGTCAAGACCTAAGAATATACTTAGAGAAGACACAGAAGTTTGAACAATCAGAAAGAGACTTTTACATAACTGTGAACATGTGTGTCAGTTGATCTAAAGGAAAAAAACCCAACAACATGTGGAACAAATGCTGAGAAGGGAAAAGGAGTTAAGCACAGGATCTTAGAGAAAAAGAATTCCCATGAAACAGAAGAGAATAGTACATACATAAAAAAGAATGAGTGATCCTAAAGATAAGCTAATAGGAATTCTCCAAATGGTAACAAAAAAGAAAGAGAAATAAGGAAACATTGAATTTTTCTCTTGTGCTTGGCTTATTACAGGCATCATTGTAAGTTTGAAGCCATGCTGGGCTCTACATTGAGTTCAAGACAAGTTTCTTAAAAAACAAAAACAAAAACAGATAATGACACATATTGGGGAGAATGGGAACTAACAATACCTTTATATTCAGTTAATGAAAATTTAAAATAGTACAGTCACACTGCAATAGCTTATATCAATTCCTCAGTGAAACATAAAGTTGTCATAAGGTTTAGCAGTACTATTTCAAAGTATATCCTGGAGAAATGTGTATGTATATCCACAGATATACTTGTATGTGAATGTACATATCGGAATTATTTATAACTAAAGTTGGAAAGAATTTTGGAATCCATCAATTCACATACAAATGTGATTTACCCAAATAGTGAAAGGTTATTCAGCAATAAAAAAGAATGAAATACTGTCTTGAAAACATTATGCTAAATGAATGAAGTTGGTGAAAAAGACTACATAATATGATTCCACATATATGCATTACCTAGGAGAGAAAAATCTACAGAGACAGAAGAAAGTTGATGAGCTTTCAGGGTTAAAGAAATGAGATTCTAGATAATGATAGGCAAAATATACAGGATTTCTTTGGAAGCAATGAAGATATTCTAAGATTTTCTGTGGTATTGGTTGAATATCTGTGAGCACACTAAAGCTCACTGAATTATACAATTTAAGCAGATTAATTGTAAAATATGTGAGTTATATTCTGATAAAGTGGTTAACATTGAAAGAAAAAGATAACTCATTCTAGAGCAAAAATTTCCCAATATACTCTGGGGTTTATAACATATGGAGGAATGAAACATATAACCAGAGCACAAAAGTTGGAAAGGGAGAGTGGACATTTACTATTATAATCAAATACAAATAATGTGATTTAAAATATATGAAATTATTAACTCAGAAACAATAAATTAGGGACAGCAGATTTATAAATGGGAAGCTGTGAAAAAGGAAATTCTCAGACCAAAGTATGAAAAGTAAATAGGTGAAAATATAGAGGAAAAACTGTTAAATTGGAATTAGAAAAACAGAAAAGTAAAAAATTGGACAGAAGCACTTCTTGAGGAAATAGTAGCTAAAAGATGTTTTCAAGGATGCTAGAATATATAGGAAGCCCAAGTAAAATAAGTACAAAGTAAACCAGATCTAGATACATGTTAATAAATCTTATGAAAATCAAAAGAAGAGAAAAGTACTTTTAAAGACCAGAAAAAGACTTACTAATTTAAAAAGAGTAATGAAATAACTTGCAGTTGACTTCCACAAAGAATTTATAGCCTTAAAATGACATTGAAATAGACTTGTAAAGGTTAGAAAGAAAATATCAACCTACCTGAAATTCAGCACTCACTGAACCAATTATTCAAATTTGCAAGTGAAACTAACATTTTTCTGCCATATACAGAGAAAATTGATTGCTAAGAATTCCTCACTAAAAATTAAACTAAAGATGATATCCCACATAACAATAGGAAAATGCAGGAAAAATAAAGCAATAATTGAAAGATTTATGTGTCTAAAATACACAATTTAAATACACAAATGCAATACCATAAAATGTGGGAGAGAAGTAAGTGAACACAACTTTTAAAATATTGACAACATATCTGACTTTTCTTGATGTGTACACTATACTGTGCTTCAAGTCTAGAGACTATGGATTTTTTTTTTTTTTGAGGGAGGGTGCCAAAGATCAAACTCACCACCTCACACTTGCCAGGCAGATGCTTGTGCCGCTAAATCCCTGGCCCCCAGAATGTGGATTTTAAGGGCACAATGAACATTTGTCAGTTGGACTACATTCTAAACAATGAAGTCTCAAAAAATATCAAATGATTGAATTAATATAGTATTTTTCTAATTCTTTGCACTTAAACTAGAAATCCATTTTTTAAAAAGTTAGAAAATATTTAAATATTCTAAAATGAGGGGAAGCTGGGAAGATAGTGGATCAATAAGCAACAAAATAAAGAGTCTCTCTGAGAGAAACAGCTCAGATGCTAGAATAAAACATCCTGTGGAAGACCAGACAGAAGGAGATAGCTCCTCTCAACCCAGGAAGAAGCTAAAGGAAAAAAAAGAAAAAAAGAAAAGAAAATTGTGGGCAGAAGGCTGTAGCCAGACTCACTTTCACTGGAACCAGTTTCATTGTGTATAAAACACCACTGGAATCCCAAGACACATGGTCATGGTGAAGTTGGGAGTTGGGAGTGCCTTGACAGGAGGATGCTGTAGTGAAGGGGAGCAAAGGAGTGTAGAACAGCATTTGGGTCAGAGATCTGTACTGGCTCATGGTGAGTGTGGGGAACTCAGTCCTCCCATGGAGGTGGAGGGTTGGCTGGGCAACATTTTGGAGTTGGGCAGGATAATCCCAGAACCAAAACTGCAGCAGCTTCAGTCAGCCACTCCTAACACAGAGCATATTGGTGAGAATTGCTTGGATGGAATCCCGTCCCTGTGCATGATCCAATGGCAAGGATGAGGTCTCCCTGAAGCTACCTCTAACCAGCCCCATCCACACAGCATGCACTAACATGGTGAAGACTCCCAGTGGCTAACCAGCTCAAGAAGGGAGGGACCAGCCTGCCCCACCCCTGCTTGTACTTAAGTGGTCGTCAGCAGACTGGGGAGGGCAGCAATCCCTAGCCAGCACGCTTCAGCGTAATTGTAGCCAATATAGGAAGTGCAGGGGACCCCTATTACCCTCTCATCTGGAAGAAACCAGAAACATGACAAGAGGAAAAACAAAAAGAAGTCTCCAGTCCTCAACCCAAACAGTACTGGCCCAGGAAATGTAAACACAGAAGGTTGCACACCTGTGGTGTCTGAAAAAGCAGCATCTGACCTAAAGAATTATCTTTGTGACATTATAAAAGAACTAAAAACAGAAATTCTAATATGAGTAAAGGAAGATATAAGAAAAATAATAAGAGAAATGCTAAGTATCTCTGAAGAAGACACAGAAGGAAGCAGGGAGGAACATAAAAAAAGGAGAGAAACCTTTGATGAAGAATATTAAAAAATTTAGAAAACATGAAATAGAGTGAAAGAGACTACCAGGAAATTAAAAACTCCATTGAAATCTGGCAAAACAGCTGGGAATCCTGCCTGGCAAGTGCAAGGTTGTGAGTTTGATCACCAGTACAAAAAAAAAAAAAAAGAAAGGAAGCTGGCAAAACTGATTGAAAGAAACTACAGATAGACTATCAAGCCTTGAAGACAGATTTTCAATGTGTGATTAGGAAAGGAAAGATCTCTTAAAAATAACAAGGAACCAGAAAGTAGCCATGGCTAGAAGATGACAAAAGGATGCATAACTTAAGAATAAAAAATGTGAGTGAAGAAGCAGGAGTAAACACTAATGAAATACAAAGGCTATTTACAGAAATAATTAAAGGAAACTTCCCAAGTATAGGAAAAGGAAATGATATTCAGATATATGAGACATACAGAACTCCAGCCAGCTATAACCAAAATAGATCTACACCCAGACATATAATAATCAAGATCCCAGAAATTCAACACAAGAACAGAATACTAAAAGCTGTCAGAGAAAAGAAACAGATCACCTATAAAACAAAACCCATCAGAATCTTGACACAAACAATCAAACCAAGAACAGTTTGGAGCAAAGTATTCCAAGCCCTGAAAGAAAATGACCTCCAACCCACATTGATTTACCCTGCAAAATTATCTCTCAAAATTAATGGAGAAACAAGATGCTTCCATGACAAAGAGGAATTGGGGGAGTTCGTGACCATCAGTCCAACCCTACAAAAAATACTGAAGCACATTCTAAAGAGAAAAAAAAAGACTGTGGTTTCAAGAACAGTGACAAAGGAGGCTTACTAAATGGGGCAGACAGTGGAATGAAGGGGAAAAGTAGACAACCAATGGCAGAAAAATATCATGGCAGAGACAAGGCAGAGAAGATTGGCCATAATTGCTAACATGGATGGCCTCGATACACTAACAAAAAGAAACACAGGTAGAGTGGATCAGTAGACAGGGTCCATCAAGATGCTCTATATAAGAAATATATTTAACCTGAAAGAGAGTTTATGGACTGAAAGTCAAAGATGAGAAAATAATGCTTTTTGTGATAGGAAACCAGAAAAAATGGGAGTAGCTCACCCATCAGCTGCAGATCGGTTGGAAAGACATGTTTTTATACAATAGAGAACTACTGGACTATAAGGAAGGATAACCTTGAGGCTCTTGTAGGTAAATGGATACAACTTGAGACCAAGCTCAGAGTTAAAAAGGTTCAGAACCACTTAGATAAATAGTGGGTTGCCTCCTTAATCTAAAAACAAAAGGAGTTAGTGGGATACTAAATGTATAATGCACCCTGGGAATGTGAAAGGGGAGGAATTGTCTAAATAGGGAAGGCAGAGGACATTGGTAATTTTGTATCATGATTTGAAACCCATAATGCTTTCATCACTCTGTTTAGTTTGGTTATATTCTGTTCCAGTTTGTCTACTTGTACTAGACTTGAGGGCATAAACAGCTATTCCAAAGATAGCAGAATATACTATGGTAACCATTTTTGACTTCCTATTAACTTAATCTGAAAGCCTATATTGCTTTCACTACCTTGTTTTGACTGATTTTATTTGAATCTGTCTTGTTCGATTGCTGTCTTATCTTGACTGATTTTATTCAAATCTGTTGTTTGATAGTATCAAGTCTGAGAATATAGTCAACTACTATGAAGACAATTAAGATTCATAGGATACCCATTCTGTTTTGACAATGTACTGTCTTTATAAGTCCTATAATTTCTCCAAAGTTTTGTTTTTATTGATTTTGTTCTGTTCTGCTATGTTCAATTTTATTGTACCTGATTATATGGGCAATTCTATTGAAAGATAACAAAGAGACATCATAGTAACCATTGTAGATCACCTTGTATTGTGATTTAAAATTATGTACTATGTCCATCCTTTTGTTTTGAATGACCCCATTTTTTTCTCATTTGTTTTTATTCTTTTCAAAATAAAAAAAAATAAAATTAGTAAATATGCTTCTGGAGAAGTAATTGTAATGGTTAGTAGGAAACATTTTGCACTGAATTATAATAAAAACACTACAATAAACACTGGGATTCAGCTAAAGGTATGATTAGAAGAAAATATTCCATTTAAATTCATATATTACAAAAGAAAGATAAAACTAATAATTTAAGGATTCATCTCAATTAAGGAGAAAAAAGAAAATGGGAGGAAAAAATAACTAAGGGCAGACATTAATGAAAGAGGAAAGAAATACCTAATAGGGAAAAATAAAGCAAAATTTTTGGAAAACTATGAAATTGAGAACTTTTCACAGTAATGAAAAGATAAAAAGGAGATACAATTAGGAGTACCAGGAATGCAAAAGATGCCATAACAGCAGATCCTTCAGAAAATGTAAAAGAAACTATTACAAGCAGGTGTATATCAATGGATTTGACAAAATAGAAAACTGGACACAATGTTTAAAAATAATTACATATAAAAGTTGACACAAGAAATATAAAATTTAAATGATTACGTTTCTGTTAACTAAATAGAATCCATTATATACAATTTATTTACAATAAAACTCCATGCTTACCCATAGTCACTTGTGAGTTTTCCTGAATATTGAAGGAATAAAATTATATTAAAAAAATAAAATAATCCCATAAAATTGAATAATCTTACATATACTACTTCAGAAAATGAAAAACAGAACACATTTCTTAATTAGTATTGTGAGGGCACATAAACACTCTGGGAATGTTAAAAGAAAGTGAAATCGCAGTCTCATCTCTTTAACATAGATAAAAAACTTCTCAACAAACATTACCAAATCAAATTTAGAGAAGCATAGGAGAATAATACAATATGAGCAAATTGGATTTATTCTAGGAATGCAACACTTGTGTAACATTAGAAAATTAATCAGTATAATTACCATACAAATGGAATAGTGGGGGAAATGTACTAGCTCAGAAAAATATTTTGAACAAATTTAACATCAGTTATCTAAAATTCTTAGCAAACTTCAAAGAGACAATATTTTCCCTAAGTAATGCATTTCTTAAAAGCAAAAATTTCCTTCCACTAACAACATAATTATTGCTGAAATATTTAAAATGTTATCTTTGAAAACAAGACAAAGATACTTAGAATTGGTATTGTTGTCTTAGTTAATTCTCTTGTTGCAGAGAGAGAATACCTGACACCCAAAATTAAAGGAGGAAAGGTTTATTTAGCTCATAATTTATAGTGGTTTCAATCCATAATTGGCTAACTCCACAGTAGGATGGTATGGCAGACAGGTATTGCAGAGGAGAAACAGTTCATGGTGAGCAGAAGGTAGCAAAGCAAGCAAGCAAGCAAGGGAACTTAGTAGTTTTCTTTTTTCTTTTTCTTTTTCCCTTTTATATTTTATCTAGGCTACCAGGATTAGAGTGGTGCCAAACCAATCACTGGACTGATTTAGTAATCACCCACCCTTAATCCTAGCACCCTTAGTTCTAGCACAGCACCATGAATCAATCACACACTCTAGATTCAGCCACCTCTGTAGAAGCCCTACGTATGATTGCATGAGGCTTTGGGGAGACATCTAGACATAAGCCAGCCATAACAGATAGCATTACTCAGAATGTTGTAACCTAACAAGAAATCAAGGAAAAGAAATATA
This sequence comes from Hydrochoerus hydrochaeris, assembly GCA_004027455.1. Taxonomy (NCBI): domain Eukaryota; kingdom Metazoa; phylum Chordata; class Mammalia; order Rodentia; family Hydrochaeridae; genus Hydrochoerus; species Hydrochoerus hydrochaeris. Next base: position 192,977 of record PVLA01000114.1, read on the forward strand.
AAATATATTATTTTCTTTGACTGCATAACAAGCCACCACAAATTTGAAAGCTTGAATAGTTATTTACCCATTTCTGGAGACAAGAAGTCCAAAAATTGGGCAGTGCAATGCTCTCTCATACCTTCCAGTTTTGGGTGATTGACGTGGCATTCCTAGCTGGTGCCACTCCAACTTTTGCCTCCATCTTTTCATCATTTCTCTTTTAGCATCTATTGCCTCTTTTTGCTACTCCTATATGAAAATCCTCAAGATAACAGGCAAGGTCCAAACTAGATCATCCAGGAAAATTTTTTCAGTTCAAGATCTTAAATTTATTTGTATATAAAAGGAGATTTTCCCCCAAATACTTAAAAGTTCCAGAGATCAGAGACTGGCATATTTGGTCACCATCCAATCTGCTACAAATGAGAAAACATATACAATCATAATTATCACAGATGTCATGATTTTGTAAATAGTAATCCAGAATTATAGATAAACCACATGATGCCTGAATTTACTAGCTTACAAGATATAAAGCTTTATTTTAAAATTAATTACATTTTGACATAAAACTAACAAGCAGCTAGAAAATAAAAAGATGCCATATATGGCAGCAAGAAACCTATCAAGTACTGAGCAATAAATCAGATTAATGATGCACAGCATTTCTTAAGTAAAGACTACTGCAGATGAAGAAAATTAGGGAGGCTCTTAACTAGAGGGATATATCATGTTTCATAAATTGAAATATTCAATATTGGAAAGTTGTCAGATATCTGTAAGTTGATCAATAAGTCCAAAGTGATCCAAATCAAATTGTTTATTGATTACTTTTTAAAAATAGAAATCAACAAGCTGATACTAAAATGTGTGTAGAAACAAAGTGCCAATAATGAGCAGCATAAAACTGAAGAAGAACAAAAAATTTACTTATCATATTACCAGATATCAAGGGTTACTATAAAACTACGGCAGTTAAGACAGTAGCATAAGTGATTGAGCCATACTGGCATCTTTGTGACAAAGAATAGAGAGATGGAATGATACCAACTCTGGCATTAACTTTTAAGTACTTCTTTCTCACAAAATCCACCTTTACTTGCCCATCTTCAATACTTTCCTAACTAATTTTTCCTTAGCAAAGGGGCTTTGTCAGTGTTGTCTGTACATTGATCCATCTCTCTACTACTGCATTCTTCTAAAGTGAATGAAACAAGTCCATTCACCACTGTGGTGATGGCAACTGACTCTACAATTCAGTATACAGTAAGAAGGCTTTGCAGATAACCTTCTACATGGCTTGACCCAACTTTTACTTTAATTATTTGAAAAGAAAACTTCAACCCTGAGAGGGTAAAACAAAAACTTTCTAAAATATGAATAGAATAATGTGTCTAGTGAACATTTGGCTCAAGAGAAACCAAACTTACAGTACAAGTAAGAAAAATTCCAAGTTGGCATGATTTGAATTCTAAGATCTCCATAAAAATATAAATCTCCATAAAAATATAGTATAAGATCTCCACAAAAATATAGTATATTTCTTATACCATTATGGTCTATTTTATCTTAAGACCTTAGAACACGTATAGAGCCAATTCTTCAGGGAAGGAGTGGAGGCTCCACTGGCACAGACAGAGAAACACACAGGAGAGGACAATGTCAGCATCTCTTGGCAGGACAAAGAGCTGCTCCAGTACTAGTAGTGAAAGAGAGTGAAGAATAACCATGCAACTCCCCATGGCAGAACATCAGCTGGAGGCAACCCCAAAACAGGAAAAAGTGGATATAGATGAAGAAATTCTATTTTGTGAGTCATAATCTGAGTCCCTGAAGTAATTGCTGCTTTGAGAACTCCTACTGCTTAGTAAGTTCATTTCACTTCTGCACAGGATGTGATGTTCTGTATCTCCTTTTGGAAAACAGCATTAACACACAGTGGTCTCCTTCCTGGCTAGTGCTGTGGGACAGGGACAGTCAGAGCGCTCTCCCAAGGGAAGGAGAATCTTGAGGAATAAAAGAAGAAACTTTAAGGGCTTCCTGTCCCATCTCAGTCAGAAGTGGTGTCTCTATTGCACAGTTGGATGATTTAAGATTTATGTGATGGAGGAAGTTACTTGGATTTTTATACTCCTGGTCCTCTGCTTCCTCTGGCATGTGAATCATTGTACTCTGGGGACTCTGACTTCATTTCTTTACATCTCTGGTCATAACTTCCTCTCATCAGAGAATTTATCTCTTTAGCATATATGAGATTAGTCTGCAAATAAGTATCTAACTTCTCACATGCCAATTTTGAAATTAAATCAAGAATTCTTCTCATTCTCCTGTGATGGCTGAGGGCACTCTGGAGAGTTCACTGCACTTGCTAGCTGTGAAACAAGTTGCCAAAAATAGGTGGGAGGTGAGAAGAATTAGGGCAGGTATCAATACCAAGAGGCCCATGAATGTCAGTGACATTGTAATAGAAGCAAAAAGAGAACTCTACAGATGAAAACAAGACTCTTTCAAACTAGGAAAAGGATTAGCTTAGTCTTACACCCTACTTCACCACAGTTAAGAACCTCAAAGTGCCCAGCACAATCAGTAAGAAACCACTTGGTGATAGGAGTATCTCTATGCTAAAATCTTATCTAGGTTCTACCTTGTTGGACAGGCCCATATCAAAATAAGGTACTTATAAGAAGAATTTTATTTCCTTCTTTTACCTCATCCATAATGCCCTGCTATGTCTGGAAAGGAGAGGGGTAAAAAGTATGGTGAGAAAATTTCACCACATCAAACTGAGTCTCACTTTTTATAGCTGTTAAACAAAATAGGGGAAGTATTTAAGACCTTCATTCATGTGTTTTAAGAAATAATAATAAAATAAGTAAAACATGCATTTCATGCATGAAGCATTTTAAGACGCTGGAGTATGGATTTTACAAAAGCTCGTGCTTAGGTCAGAACACTGGTTGGCATTCATGACTGTCTGTAAACCTTGCCTTGAGTGTCTAGATTCCTGGGTAGTTTATGTTTGCTCCATCGGCTCCTGCCAGCTTTCACAGTTCATAGCCCTCCAGGATCACAATTCCAATTCTGGGAGAATGTGTCATTTCAGCAGGCACTTCCCTAGTCTGAAGGACAATCCGTGGAGGAAGTGGCTGAGAGACACCTGAAGCTGAATGCATTCTCTTTCTGAATTTCTTTACCTTTTTTTTTCCTTTTGAAGAAATGTCAAGTACAACTTAGCAAAAGCTTTAGGAACTGTGGTTTTTGACTTATTTAAAAAGTATACAGTACAACAGAATGGCTGGGGGTGGGGGGTGGAGATTTCCAGAGCTACCATGATTGTCTTTACTTTCATCTCCATCACTTTACCAACAAGGTTACTTTAAGCAAGAATTGTAACGTTTCTATGCCTCAAAAACCTTTATAAAGGAGCAGCTGGGAATTGTGCCTGAACTTAACTTTATGCAGCTTTGTGTAAAGCAGTATATTGCTGGGGAAAGCATGCGGCTGGCTGCATTGAAAACTTGGAGTTTCTCAGCATCCAAGTGACCAACCACATTGTAGTTGTTCTTTTAAAAATAAAACTTACTATAATTTTTCAGTTTTATGCTTAAACTATTTGGAAAAATACACAATAGTAAAAAAAAAAGAATAAAAAAATTCCTTGTTCCACTCAAGGAGAATTTAATACTAGTCAAATTTTGATACACTGCTCTTTGGTCTTTTCCTGGCATTGATGAAGGAAAAAAAGCCCTCATATATAGTACTTTTGAATTTGCTACCAGTAAGACTCTGAAAGAAGATGCCTTGTAAATATCAGTATACTGACCAGCTTAAACTTGGACCTGATCTCATTCTGCTGTGTCTTGTCCAGAGTGGTCTCAATGGTTATCCCTTAAAGTATTTCTGTTCCTGCAGCCAAAAGCAGGACCCTAAATTTCTTCTCTCTCATTTTCCCAAACACAATGCTAACAATTTAGGGATTCTCAGTGGATAGCTGTAGGACAGACGTGAGAAACCATGGGTGTTATTTATTATTGTCATAGTTGTCATACTAAAAACTGGAGAAACCAAGTAAAGACAGAAACAAAACCTTGTCTAAGGAAGTAGCAGATATTTCTAGGAAGTGAAAGCATTGTTAGAAAATTCAAGGAAAAACTCAACTGTTCTGCCTTCTTCTGAAGCCAATCTTTGGTCCTCTTAAAGATAGCCTTCAGTCTTAAGATTGACTTGGAGAATTGAATATTCTTTTTTTTTTAAGAAAAGAAAAGTCAAGAAGCAAACAAACCTGAAAGAACAACAGCATAAGCAAAACAACAACAACAAAAACAATAGCTATATAGGTTTTCAAAACAAGATGGTAGGAATAAAAATGATTGTTATACTGCATAGTTACTGTCAAAATAGTTACTCAGGTTACTAGATACAGGAATAAAACAAAACAGTAAAATGGAAAAAAAAAGTTGGATTTCAAAAACAAGACAGAAGGAAATCCCCCACAGTTGCCAAAATGCACACTGACCAGCAGCCCCAGGCCTGCAGAGTCAACCAAATGATACAAATATCAAGCTATTCCCTTCCCCTCAGTTGCTATCATCTCACCCTGTGTTTCTCTGAATCAGCCAGTTGCTTATCAGGGGTGCTGGGGGATGTGCCTGTCCATGAACCAGGCTCTGCCATGAGGAATGGGAAGAGACTCAGCAAGAATTGAATATTCTGAACTAAATCTTTTTAAGGGTCCAGATGGGAGGGGGATCAAAGATGGTGGACAATGGAGGAAAGTACTTCCTCACAGCTGGTCCCATTATAGGTGGTGACTGCCATCATTTGATTGATTTCATCCTGCTTTATCTCACAGCTGTGACTGTCAGCAAAGAAGACAGACATGCTCATCTTTGAGATGCATCTCTTTATTCTCTTTGGCTGGAAATGTCTAGTCCTTGGTAGCCAAGTGCCAGCTTTCACAGCTTCTGCTTCTTAGAATTCTGTTTATCTGGAATTGATTTCAAGAAATCCACTTCTGTCTACCATCTACCTCTTACTAGGAATTAGCGATGGCTGCTCCATCTCCCTAATAGATTCTGTGACTGCAGAAAAGGAGATTTCTTTTGTCTATGTTAACCAAATGGGAAGGAAAAAATTTGGAGAACCTTAAATAGTAAGTAGAAGGTAACCTCCTTATGTCTGGTTTTATTCTTACTTTCTCCAAAACTCTTCCTAACACTCACTTTAGTATTCTTCCTCATCTTTTTTGAACTATGGGTGCACAAATATTGGCTTTCCCAATGGAGTTTTGCAATAATGGCCTAGCTATTAGGGAAAAAGAGTAATACTATTTCTTTTTCATCAATGAAGCAATTAAAATTTAGAAAGAAAGACTGTCCAAAACAAAGTTACAAAGAATTTAGTGGCAAAGATATCAGCAGAATCCAGATGTCCTTCCTTGGGTTTGAGTTTTCCTTGTCATTCACTCAGGTAGGGACCAGACTTTGATTGGAAAGATGGCTTAGAAAGCATGAGATGCTTTTCATCGCTACAGGTCTGTCTACAAAGAAATAGCGAAGCTTCAGGTGGTAAGGCTTGCAGTACCTCCACTACCATCAGGGTTTGAAGTAGGTGGGCCTTCTTTTTTGTACTGCTAGATTTTTTTTTCCCAAAACACTTTATAAGTCCAAATCAAAGTCCCTATAAGTCCAAGTCCAAATCAACATTTGCATACAAACACTCCCTGACTTACACTGGGTTTAAATCCCAACAAACCTGTAATAAGTTGAAAATACGTAAGTTGGAGATACATTCAATTCTCTCACATCCAAACATTGAGGCTTATTATCACAGCACTCTATAGAGTATCAACAGTTTCTTCTTGTGTATTGGTCAGTTTTTGTTGCTGAGATACATTACCTGATACCCACAGTTTAAAGGAGGAAAGCTTTCATTTAGCTCAGTTTCAAAGGTTTTCCATAAACAGTCAGCAGGCTCCAAGACAGAAATGTCATGGGGGAAGGGCATGTAAAGCAAGGTCACTCAGTTCCCAGCAGATGGAAAGCAGAGCAGAGCAGAGAAACAGTGGCAGAGAGCAATGAGATGCCAGACATAGACCTCCAGGGTCTCACCTCCACAACTCACCCAACACACATAGAAGATTGTTCCATCAATCCTTGCCACATCCCCAAGCCAATCCAACCCAACGCTCCTGCTAACCAGAACTAGCTTGGGAAATGTCCCCAAATTCAATGCTATTACTATATTTTCTACTAAACACATAACACTTTCGCATCATCATAGAGTCAACAGTCAAGCCATTTTAAGCCAGTGAACATCTGTAGTCTATTTACTACTTATTTACTTTTACTTACGTGAGGTCTCCAGAACACTGTTGCAGCTGATATTTGCTGTGAGACAGTCTGCAGAGGAAGGTTCAGGGTGATCCGTGTTGTCGTAGTGGGGAGGGATTTTTGTCTTAACCTGTCAGTAATGATGCAGATGTGATAACAAGAGTCACTACATCTTCTTGCCACTCGAATACAGAAAGTGTAACCTTCTAAGGAGAACTTCAACCCCTAGAGCTATCTCTATCACTATCAGAATTATCCTGACATACCTGTAAAATGATCCTGTGAGGGGAAATCCAAGTAGGTTTTTCATGAGTAGTTGCTCATGTGAAACAGTGATGTCATATAATAAAAAATAATTGGTACAGATAAGGTTTACTGAGCATTCACTGTGGCATCAATGCTTTACATGTATGAGTCAGTATAGGCAGAGTATAATAATAAGAAGAAAATTGCTCTTTATATCAGCCTCTTCTTCTGTTATAATAAATTACCACAAACTTAGTAATTTAAAATAACACAAATTTATTTTACAGGTTAGTATGTCAGAAGTCTGACATGAGTGTTATCAGAGTAAAATTAATTCAATGACAGGGTTACATTCTTTTCAAAGGAAAAGAAATCTCTGCCTCCTCACTCATTCAGGTTGTTATGTAATATGGTTCCTTACAGTTGTGGCATTCAGGTTTCTTTTCACTGGAAGCTGAGGACCCAGTTTCTAGTTCCTAAAGGCCTCTGGATACATTACATTACATTATCATTCACCTTCAGAGCCCCACGGCATGTGGAGCCCTCTTCCACTGGCAACACTCTGACCTAATCAGTAAAGTTCTCTGCTTCAAAGGACTCATTGGATTAAATTAGATTTCCTTAAATACCCAGGATAATTTCATATCCCCAAGCCCATACCGAAATCACCTCTGCAACTTCCCTTTTGTCATGTAAAGAAACGTATCCAAGGGATTAAGGAGTGGATGTCATTCTACCTACTCATCCCTAAAGTTCCAGGGGCTTTACACAATAAAAATTTGTGTTTTAACACTGGAAACATATAGTGGTTGTAATGAAACTTTCCTTTTGTATTCCTCCCAGTTAGAATGTGTGATATTTTAGGTCAAATACTATTACTAAATCAAGTAAAATGGAGACTTCTAGATTATAAACATATCTTGAATAAGGTGGTAAGGGTGGAGGGAGACAAGGCCTGATTGGGATGGGTTTAGAGATAATGGCTGGAGAGTAAGTGATGAGAATAAGTAAAGACAACTCTCATTATTTTTGTTTCCTATAAAGACCAGCATTGTCTACACAGAGCTGAGAGTGGCCTCTGGAAAAACTGGAAAGTTGCAGAAGTTGAAGTTTGGAAGTCAGTTTATTAGGAAAGAACCCCGAATTGGCACTCGAAGTGTCTAGAATCAGACCGCATATTTATTTCTCTAAGATACTTACATGACTACAAAATAAATCCTTGGTGTCAAGTACAGATGATGTGTTTAATATGTAATATGTATACACATACAATTTTAAAATATTTTATGTACTTAACATGTGTCAAATATACATTTAAACACATTTGTAGAAATGATTAAGTCAAACAAAAAGTACAGTATACAAAAAAAATACAAGATTATAACAGAGACTTGACCACAAGCTATACTTGAGAATAAATTAGTCTATGTTAAATTAGTCCTCCACTATGTTCAGCTACGCTTGGAGCACAGGATATGTCCAGTATGAAGACAACAATCAGAGTAGCCTACACTCATTATGAGTTTTGGGTATGGAATCAGATCTTCTTAGGCTTAAAGATAAATTCTTAGGAGATACAATCAGAAGAACTTAGGATTGGGGAAGGCAGAGATGACTTTAACTCCCAGGGTTCAAGCCTGAGAGACCAGATGATGTCATCAACTAAGAGATGTTTTGTAAGAGACAAGCAGCTCAGGTGTGGCTCCGATCCCTTCTCGGAACTGACAAGATGACTATGTCCCTCTAGATGTTTGTTCTCTGGGTTTCTATTCTCTGCTTTGGGTAATAACTGCACAGGAGTGTCAGCAGAACTTATGTATGTGGGTGATATTATTCTGAATCAATACATTCTTTGTGTTATTGTCATTTTGAAGGAGAAGTCTTTGCTGTGAGAGACTGCCTTGTGTGTCAGGGGATGATTATCAGCATCCTGGCCTCTACCCACTAGATTCAAGTGGTATCTCCCTACCTCAGTTGTTAAAACCAAAAATCTTTCCAGGTATTGCAAAATGTACGTTGAGACCCAATGAGTCCTGCTTGAGGACTACTTCATAAAATAAATGCAAGAGGCCAAAGGACTGGACTCTTAAATCCACTTACATTTAAAAGGAAAGTAAACATAGCAGAATTAGGAATAAAGAAGAAGGGCAAGTTCAAAGAAAGAAATATTCAGAAATGTCCAGCTCTCTCAAGAGGTTACATAAGATACACAGGAAAAAAATGAACCTTGGATTTGATGAGTTCGTCCTCAGAAACTCCATTCACAGGACTGGAGGGGGTCAGAAGCTGGAGGTGTAGAAACAAGTTAAATGCATTGGAGTAGAGTTAGTAAAAGTAAACACAACCCTCAAGAAGCTTGAGCAAGACGGAAGAGGAGCAGAGGGTGGGAGTTAGAGGGGTGAGATATTAAAGGAGTGGCTTCCGTGCATGATGAGCTCCTTAAAGGCAGTGTGACGCTTTACTTCTGTTTGAAATGTCACACTTGATTCACAGAAAAGGCTCAATAAATGAACAGTGTTCAAATTATGGGCTGATTTTTCATGTTACTCTTTCTTGAACTTTAGATATTTTAAAATAACTCTAGAAAGAAAGCAACGCTCCACACAAAGAGATGAATCATAAATGGCAGGATTTCAGCCATGAATCAGATGTATTTTGGGTGTCAGCCTGCCTGCTGCTTCCTTTAACCACTCCACCTACTCACTTCACATTTCTTTTCCATAGTAATCAACTGTTCTCTCTCTCTCTCTCTCTCTCTCTCTCTCTCTCTCTCTCTCTCTCCTGCTAATCAGACTTTGTTCCTTAACTCAAACCATGAGTAATTATTTCACCCTTGACTAACTGACGGTGACAAATAGCTACTAAATTGAGTAGATAAGGGGAACAAATTTGGTGTCCTTGTCTTTCCTGGACTCTTCAGTCTAGGAAAGATTGGAATGTTCCCCTGGATTGAATTGCACAAAATTGTACCCGTCAATCTTAAGGATGGCTGCATGAGCTAATGAGATGCAAACAGTGACACATCAAAAACAGAGCCCACAGAAAACCTCCTAACTTACAATGTTGTCCTAAGGGCGGCAGCAGAGTACATAAAAGAGGAAGGAGAAAAAAAACCCAGTTCACAGCAAGACTTTTGAGTGATGAGTTGTTGGTTTATCTACAGCTTATGAGCATAATCTCAGCCTAAAAAGATGAATGGGAAGAAGTCCCAAGAAAGAAAATCTCTTATTTGAAACATGTAGAATTGGAGTTTTAGAAAGCCACAGCCAAGCCAAGGTTTATTTTCATTTGGTTTGAAATGAACCATAGCTCATATTTTCTCCCTCAAATGAGCTCAGATTCAGAAATAGCTTTTTTAAAAAATTGATGGCCAACATCCGTTCTGTCAAGAAGTACCCAAGATCATAACAACTAAGAATCCAGGACTTACTCAAGCCTACTATTTACTTCGCTTAGCTTGGTTTGTTCCACCTAACAGTGGCTTGGTTAATGTTTGTTGAACTAAAACAGAGAGATTTTTTTGAATGGATGCAGTTTAAAGTGGGATTTGGAATGTCTCATTTGATTTCAAATAAAAACTCAGAAAACTCAGCCAAGCGTCAGGTGACATCAGTGGCCTTGAAGGAAGCAGCTCTTGGTAAGCCCCTACTTTTGATGTATTGCCGAACAACCAGCTTAATCAGAACGCCTTTCTCGAAGCTCACATGATGAGCAGTGACATGCTAATTGAAATGTACTTTCCCCAGTGAACCACTTAACAATTTATATAAATATCAAAGCCCGGGGCTTTACTGTCAGTCTTTGTTTTGGAATGAGAAATTTATAAAAAACATATGTTTCCAACTGTCATTGACGGAGTGTTCTGAAAACATGGTCACTGAATCACATCCGACTTTTCTTTCTGCAGACACCAAACCAGTCAGGGTACATTTCTCTGTTAATAACGTCTCCTTTCAGAAGCAATCTACTCCACACCAGAGTTTTATTACTGAAATCTGGGGAGCTGTTGAGAATAGAGGCAGCGTTGAGGGAAAGAACCGCCAAGAAGCAAAAGCGAATATATTTGAAATTTTAATTTTAGAAGGTGAGCAATGGGAAGCAATTAGGAGAGAAAACCACTGTTCTTTTTGCCAGCCTGGTAATCCTAATGAATATTTTCTTCTGTAGTAGTTGTTAGACCCACATCTGTGCCTTTTTTCATGGGCAAGAGTTCATGGGTAAAATCACTCCCAAATCCAGAGGCCTCCCTACTTAAGTCAAAAGGGAGACAGTCAGGCTGCAATCTCCATATCAGGCTTGCAGAAGTACTTGAGAATTGAGTTGAAAGTATGAAATCCTACAAATACAGTTACTGCATCAACCTGACCAGCCAGACCATCTTTTATCTTCTTAAGCTATCTGAATTTCCCAGAGGGCTGATTTCCCCCAACATCCTTCAAATTATGTTGTTTAATGAAAAGTGTCCCTTGGGGCAAGGTAGTTTTGACCAACCACCATAATTGGTGGAAGTTCTAGTAACTCTAATTACAGGAGAAACAGGAACCAACTCAGCCAGCTTGAGAAAAGGGCACCAGGAGAACTGTTGGAGCTGAGAGAACTACTGGTCACATGCCAGTCTGTGTCCTTCACAAGCTCTTTCAATCTGTCTTGCAGTTGCCACAGATCCTGAAATCCATGCAATCGTGTTGCTTCTAGGTCACATATAAATCTTTTAATTGCATGCTTAAACCCTGAGAAATTTATAGTGACTTGTTTTGAGGGAGTGAGGGAGAGGAAGTAAGGAAGAAATTTCTGCTAGCTGCCAAATGATCTGCATTTCATTTCAATTTAGATAGTTGTTTAAAAGTTTTTTTCCCAAGGTTTCCTGGATTTCAATAATATATCTTTCATCACCAGATCTCCAAAAAGTGGTTGTGTTGAGCCGTCCCTGGGGCTTTAGAGTGGATATCAGGGATTACTTTACAACTGGGAACTTATGAATTATACTGGGTTTACAAATGACTTGCTTTTCTCAGTTTAATCGTCAGACCATGAAACTGATAACTTATTCTTGGAAGGGTATGCACATGATATGTTAATGGATCTTTGAGAACAGGATTAAGAAAAAAACAACTAAAATACACATGTGCACAGGCAAGAGAGAGAGAAAGACAGACACACACAGAGAGAAAGAGAGACAGAGAGAGAGACAGAGGGAGAGAGACAGAGGGAGGAGAGACTAATTTTGTTAGAATAAGACATTTGTTGAGTAGATGAACTTTGACTGTCACAAATTGCAAGTATTAAAGTTTCCGTATTAATATGTTCTTGTGTCCCTCTACCCTTGACCCAACTATCCAGTCTGCTCTAAGAATTCTGAGGCTGAGATTTGTTTTTAATGTCTTGACTGCTGCCATCTGTCCTTGGTATATGCAAAGTAAAGCATTGTGTCATCCAGTGGACTTCACACAGGAGCGAGCAGTGGACAAACACTGGGCTCCAATGTTTCCTGATCTACATAAAGGGAGTCACTGGGCTAGCAGAGGGTGCTGGAGGTGGCTAGGTGGAGAAGAGCAGGGGAACATGGCACATTTCTGAACACATCTGTTTTATTTCATATCAGCCTGATAGTTGTAGCGGAGCAGGGGGTAAGAGTAGGCGGGGGTGGGTAAGTAGGAGGCTTCTGCAAAAAACATGTTTGGATTTCCATTTTACAGGGATGAAAGAACCTGTGTTTGCCAAATTGCAAACCCAAAGAAATATCCTGGGCTGGGATCAGGGAATTCCACTGCAGCCTTTGAGGTGCAGGTGATTTATGGCTGGCCAAAGGAAGAGCCCAGGTCCACAAAGGGAGGGAGTGGGAACTGAGGAAGCAGAACCAGAAAACAAAAGAAGGATTGGAATTTTCCTGACTCCCCAACAGCTATCTCAGTGTACTCTTGTGATGAGTTAGGTGTAAATGAATCAGAAACATATGGGTTAAACTTCGCTTCAAGTGGGTGAAATAGTGAGAAACGATGGTTGTCAAACAGGAAGCTTGGGACAATTCCAATGTGGACTTCATTAAAAAATACTGCTGCTGACTGTCTGGTGAAAGGTCTTCCCCATGGCCCCCCTCCAACTCTAGGTGATGGTTACCTTGAAAACTGATAGTCAAAACGACCTTTGTTATCCCCAAGGTGACAAACGCTCTGGGATTCACAACCCGCCCTTCTGATAGCCTCTCCATGCTCTGCCTCAGCCTCCAAATTGCGAAGTGGATTTCACTGTTCTCTTAGGCCTGCCTCTTTTGCTTTAGTGAATCTTCCACGAAGCAAATTTAAAGCCAGTGTTTGTTTTTTCCAAGACAGAAAGGAAAACAATATGTGATCTTTGGAGTTGTAACATGTCCCCCTGGACCTTTGTAGGCCCAACCATCTGTATATTCTTCATGAAAATTTTGGCTTATATTTAAAAATCAAGAACTTTCTCCTATAGGGTTGTTTGCCCTGTTGACAAGTTTCCTGGTGATTGGAATGATTCTTGGGGTTAACTCTTTCTTGTAGGAAATGGAAAGAGAATAGGGAGGAGATTTCAGAAGGTCAAAAAATCAGAATGTGAGACTGAATGTGGGCTGTGCTGATTGCAGTCCTGCCCAATGATAGCATGTGCTCATTCCTTTTTTGGAGTAGAGAAATGCTCTTAGGATGTGCTCCCTCATTTAACTGAGAACAATTGCTGCAGGCTATGAAACCCATTTCACAGAGGAGGAAAGTGAAGACACAGATGTTAATCACTTGTTGGTGCATACAAAGTAACAGTATCTAGGTGGACCAGGGGAGGCAAATGAGATACCTGTCTCAGGCACAAGATTTAAAGTACTGTTCTCACCATTTTATTTTGTTCCAATTTATTGTTTTGCTTTATTCAATGCTCTGTTTTGATTGGTTTTATTTTGTTTTGTTTTGTTTGACTTTGAAATGTCTGATGGTATAGACAACTATTGGAAAGATGTAGCCATTGTTGATTTCCTATTATCCTGTTATAAAGTTCTGTACCACTTCTCCTGCTTTGTTTTGATTGGCTTTATTCTATTTTATATTGTTGAGTTCTATTCTCTTTAAAATAAAATAAAAAAATAAAGCATTCAATGACCTGGTAATACAGACTGGTAATATTGTTTTTTTCTTTAATCACTAAAGCAAAATGATTCACAATGAAGGCAGTATTAAAATTTTAAATAAAGAAATGAATTTTCACTGTGCTTTCACAATTGTCTTTTCTTGGCTGAATTCAGTCCAGATACTGATGGACACAGCCATACAAATGTCAAAGTTTATGATTTCCTCAAACTGTTTCCCACAGTGGCTCCACAGCTCAGTGGCCCTGTGGTCACCAGGGACACAAGAGACAAATTCAGAAGGAAAGAGTTTGAGCAGCCCAAACGAAGCAGAGCCCTTCTCAGGGGAGAGTGACCTACCAAGTTGGAGTGACTGGACACGAATTATCTGAGGGAATGAGGAGGGGCTAAATCAAAATTTCCAGGACTGAGGAAGAAAGGGAGCTAGAAAATGCACTTTGGAAGCCCAAGGGATTACTGCACCTTTGTTGTGATTGCCGCAAATTTCCATCTTACTGAAGGGAAGGGGAGACAGGTAGGTGAGTGAGCCCACAGCTGCTGTGGCCCTTCAGCTAAGCACCACCAGCTACCAGGTAGGAAGTGATGTGGGGCTCACTGGCCAGAGAGACAGACAAGATCAAACAAATGAAAATGTGGCACAAGGGGCTAGGAAGGCATTTCACAAAAATGTGTGCTGGTGCCCAGGGAGGAATAAACTCCTGAGAGTCCAGTCTTAAAAGCCAAGTAAGACTCCAAATGCTGTTACTCCTAACAACTCGTTCTTCCTCCCAGTACCTGGGACTGATGAGATTTCCTTGCTGGTGCTGCTCTCCTCACTTCAGGGATGAGGGAATAGAGACCATGGGGCCTTCAGCAAGTTACTCCAACTCACAGTTAAGAAAGGATGCAGGCAGGACTTAAAACTTGGCAGTCAGGCTCATTGCTCCTGAAGACTAAGGAGCCTGCCAGAAGTCAGGAAGAAACCAGAAGAAACATGGGCAGTTTAAAACTCTAAATCCTTAGCTGGGTGTGGTGGTACACACTGCTTATCCTAGACCTCTGGAGAGTGTAGAGGCAAAAATATTTTATGTTCAAGGCAAGCCTGAACTGCATAATGAAATTGAGGTCAGACTGGGCTACATAGTGAGACCCTGTTTCAGAGCACACACCCCCCCCATGACCACCACCACCACCACCACCAATTAGTCAATTTATTGACTGATCAATAAAACTCAAATCCTGCTTGAACCATCCTGGATGGAATCTAGACAGTGTAAAGAAGTTTTTCCTCCCCAAAGAATCCCGGAGTCAGGTTGGGAGTGCCTATTTAATCATGCTTTAACTTGGCATCAAATGATTATGAATACAATTGGCTAGGAGAAGCGTGAGAAACCCAGACTTGTGTCTACTTGAACTTTTTGAATTTCACTTTGCTCACTGTAGAATGGGAGTAGTTGTACCTATCTATCCACACAGATGGTTCAGATTGAACAAGAAAATGCAACTGAGGACAAAAAAAAGTGTTTCATTACTTAAGCTACAAGACAGTAATTTCCCCAGTATTTGTTATCGTTACTAGGATTTGGATAATCATCCAACTTCAATTATCATTGTAGCACTCACCGTGTATACAACACCAAGAATAGCAGTCCTACTACGAGCAGGCTGATTGAGTGCTCACCTTGGACAAGGTTTTTATTTTGCCCCCTTCCAGGTACAGTGTCTTCAGAGGTGAATACTCTGTGATTCACATTTCATCATGAAATTAGTCTGACCATTGATGATTTAGGCACTGGTTGATCGCTATAAGTCTGATCCACTCACCATGCATTTTTAGATTTTGGGAACATCTGTGAATGACGTTGGCTTAGTAGAACAATGTCTGCCCATTCCCTGAACTCAGAGCAGCCCCATTCCTCTTTGAAGTCTCCTGTCTTCTGTGGAGTTGCAGCAATCCTGTCCATTTTGTGTGATTACTGTAACTCATGTGGCCAGGATGCCATATGATCCAATCACTGCTCTTGCATTTGTTCTACTCTGTCTGTGGAAAACTTGTTGTCCCAACTGCAGCCAGGGACACTCTGTTCTTATTACATGAATAAATGAGTAAGAAGGATATCAGGGAATATTCCACAACTTACTAGATTTATTCATATTTAGCTGTACTTAAGTTTGTAGCAGCCATTGTCAACTGGTGTCCTCCACTGCAGGAGCTGATGGGTCTGTTCTATTTTGTCAGCCACTTCACAGCCCCAGCCCCTCCCCTGAAAAAACTCCACTACCTGCCAGAATCCTAGAGAGACTGCCTGGGCGGCAGTGGCATTTGAATATTTCTCTTTCTCTGTGAAAGACTTAAGAGCTTCTCCAGGGAGAAGGGTGAGAGGAAAGATGCCACAGAATTCAGCTCATATCTCCTTGGCTGAGTGATATGATGTGAAAATATCTCCTGGAGTTGGAGATGTCAGCATGCTAAGCGCATGACAACGAAAGATTTTTTTCCCCACATGTTATTTTTATAGGCTCATTGGCTCAGGTTGTAGAATAATAGAAATAAATCTTCTTTGAAAATATAGCATCACACTACCAGGTAGACTTAACACCATCAGAACAGTCAGCTCCAGCTACTGCCTGGACAGAGGTGAGTGTGAAGAAAGAGCTAGTGGTTTTGGTGACTCCTTAGGTAACAGGATTCTATGAGAGATGGAAGACAGGTTGCAGGTAGACCCACATTTCCCACTCTCTCCTCTGTGACAGGCATCATTACTCAATTATGGCAATTTTCCCCACTTTTCCTGGTTCAGTCTCACAATTTATCTCAATACAGCTCTTTAGGCAGTCATTTCCAATCATGTGGAGTTGGAATAAGAAATGGGACTTATTTGCTGACTATGCTCTTTCTGTAGACAAGATCATACTGAGTTTAGTATTGTTTAATAGGCAAAATGGGTTTGACTTTGAAATGCTGTTGTCTAGTATCCGTATACTCCATATTTGACTTTTGGAACGTTACTTGATTTCTTTGAACTTTCGTTTATTCACCTATGAAGTAAGAGAAATAATGACAAATTCTTCATGGTTGCTAGAGTGCTTAATGAGGTTACAAATTTAAAATTAGAGTGCTTAGAATATGTAATTAATAATTGATTCTATTAAAACTCACTTTGAGCCTGGAAGGACTTTTGAATATCTTCCGCCAATGATTCTGCATGTAGAGAGAATCAAATCAAGCTTTTTTCTCTTTGGACAACTCTTAAATGCTGAGGAACTTCCTCTGCCTCCTTGTGAATTTCACAAACACTTGTATAATTATATGAATTAAAGGACCATCTCACCCTGGATTCCTTCCAGAGTCCTTAATGATGGAATTGATGCAGAGTTTAATGTGGTGAAACCAATCATTTGGGTACAAGTTGAAAAGTGTACTTTAGTAGCTAGAATACCACCATCTATAACTGAGACTATGTTAGCTTCTTGAAATGTCTTTCCCTAATCCTGCTTCACTTCTTTAAATTTTCTGCACAATTCTGAAACATTTTTTAAAAGTGTACATCTTCCAATGTTCTTACAACTTTTCAAATGAACTTTTGAGCTGCTGTTGAAGTTAGAATTCTGGTTGAAAGAAGACACCACCCTTAAGTGGTAAACAAGAAAGTTCAGTAAAGGAATTAAAACTGTGAACAAGAAAAAGAGAAACCAATAAAGCTGGTGGCATATCCCTAGGCCATCCGGCACTGAGACTGTCGCCATCCCTGGACTGCAGGGGCAGAGTAAGCAGGCAGCAACAGCTGTGTTACAACTGAGTTATGACTCAACTTTTCTCACAGAGATTGTGCCACCCTCCAAGGAAGAGAGGCTGATGGGAAGGGGGTTGTGAAAAATTTTGTGAGTATGTAGAGCACGGATAGAGGTAGAGTACATAAAACAAATTTTATTAGTGAACAATTAGGGCAACAATATGTCTTAAAATGTTCCTAGAAGAGGAGTAATAATGAAAGAAAAAGAAGAGAAACACTGTAACTTCAGCAGGAACACCGTGGAGGAGCTTTAGTGCTGCATGTGCAGCCCCTGGCTGAGCCCAGCTGCAAGCTGTAAGGAAAGGAACCATTTTAATGTGGACCTTTAGCCAGCCCCTTGGATTCGGAGTGGGCTGAGGAAGATACAAAGTGGCTTTGCTGGGGAACATGAAGAATAACAACCTCGGGGCCAATAGTTCTGAGGCTAAGGAGCTGAAGATGGATTTCCCGCCCCCCACAGATCCTGCCTTGCTCTTTTCTTGTCTTTCTTTCACTTGACTCTTCCTGCTGATCTGTTGGGTTCCAAAAACTGAGCTACTTCTTGATCTCTTTGATATAGTACATGTTTCATTCCTCTTTGTCATCCTTCAACTGTCAGTTAAATGTCACTTTCTTGGGTAATGTTCCTCATCCTGCTGAGGAATCCATTCCCTCCCTTATGGTTTCTCTGAGAATAATCCAGTTACTTGTTCATACCACTAATTATAATAATAACCCCAATATCTATCTGCATAATCATTTGTCTAATTTCTGTCTCTCTCACTAGAAAAAAATGCTTTCTGAGGGCAATAATCCATTAGCTTAGGTGAATCCATAGAACTCATAGAGCTCAATAAATATTTGATGAATAAATGCAAACCATCAGGAAATAAATATATCAAAGGCACAGAATTGTCCTGGAGTCATCTGTCTGTGTTAGGAACCTAGCTTGGTTTAGGCCCTGTGGTTACTTAACTACTCTGTCCCTCAAACTTTATTCATCTATAGCATGAAGATAATGATACTAGTAGTAACAATATTAAAAATCATAGTTATTTTTAGGACTGGCGAGTAGATAAATGGGTCAGTATGTGAGAAATTACATATGGTAATTTCTCATCAGCAGCATCATTATTAAACCTTCATCGTGCAATTATTCTGTTGTTGAATCATTGTTTGGTGGTGACAGTTGCACTGAGTAGACAGAAAAAAAAGGTACATTAATTAGCACTAATTATAGCCATTTTGATTTTAGTACTAAAATCTCAATTTGTATAATACTAAATCCTGAAAGCAATTTAGCTTTTCTATTGACATATAGTTAGAATCTGGAAAAAAATCATTTGAAACTATTCAAGTTTGCCCTAGAAACAGTGAAGATGAATCTTTTTGCTGCTAAGATGAAGGAGGAAGGCTCAGATTTCTTTTTGAATCTTTGGATTGGTTGGCTATTTCTCAGTGTTCAGCTTCTAACTCAATACCAGACAAAGCAGAGACAAAGGGAAGTTGTGGCCGAAGGTGGCATGAGCATCATTCTGTGTCCCCAGAGGCAGCATCATGGGACAGCCAGAATTGGTCTTAGGGAGGTCACTGGAGATGCAGATAGACCAATGGAACAGCTAATCATTAGGCAGTGGGGGAGCAGCTAATCATTGGGCAATGGGAGCCAAGATGAAGATGAAAAAACACGCAAAGTAGCAGGAACTGTACCACAAGACAGGGGCACTAGGAGCACCTGCTAGAGATACCCGATAAATTTTTCTGGATGGTACGTCTATCTGGGAAGAGTTTAATCAGGTTGGGAATGCACACTTTGGCCTTTGATCGGCAGCACTGTACACATTTCTTTTTGCTTTTAAGCACAGGCTGGTTCATAGTATTACCTGATGGTCAGAAACTTTCCATTTTTACCTTCAATTATACAGGAAAGTGAGGTTCAAAGAGGTTCAGGGGCTGACCTCAAGTCTCCCACTATGAAGAATGAGTACACGATCTCATTCATGTCTTCTTGATTCTAGGCCAGTGAGATTCCTTTGCTTGATTTTCCTGTAAATGTAATTTTAACCTTATCTGGTTGCCTTATAGTCTCACTCTAAGTTAAAATTAATACCATAAAAGCATACAAATAAACATGCTCTTTTTCTTGAGCCATACTACCTGATCAACATTCTGATTCTCTCTCTCTCTCTCTTTCTCTCTCTCAATCTCTCTCTCTCATGCTCACTCTACCTGTATCCCAGCTTCATCTCTGGAAACCTGAGCAATGTCAGTACCATGTGTACTTGATTTTTCTAAGTGAACCATGGACTTGACATGGGTAGGGGCACGCATGGCTGAGCAATCACTGTCTCAGAGAGAAAAATTTATGTTTGCATCTGTGTCTCACCTCTTTTCACATCTGGTCATGCTAGGTCTTTGGGGATTTGTTGGGGGAAAGAAAGGAGAGCAGTAAAAAGGGCTCCGCATAATAGAGTTAAGGCCACCCTTCTCCTCCTTCTAGAGCAACAGTAAGGGTTGAGTATTTCATGGTTTGATGTGTTGGATTATATTGCTCTATTTTCAGACATTGAGGGTCTTCAATGTAGCTCATAAATTCAGTTATATGATTCAGCCAGCCAAGATGTTAGTTTGGTTTGGTTTTGATTTGATTTTGTTTGGTTTTGTTTTGTTTCCAAAAAGAGTCATTAAGGAAAAATGGGCATTTCTCCTGAAGTCAACTTAGGGGTATGCTTTAAATAATTCCCATTTCCTTTATTAACTAGGGGTAGATTCATTGTTGGTGATTTTGTCTAGTATACTTTCTCTGTCATCTTCTTGGAATAGTTTCACTCACTTAGCCCATGTTGATAAACTGGCTCTTTTTATCTCTGTAATTCTGATGGGAAGTACCGTGATCCAGAACTAAGAGAGGGAGTGACCAAGCCTTTCTAGATATTATAAATGCCCAATTAACTCCTCCTGAGCCTCTATCAATGAAAAGACCTTGGCCCTTTAGTTATACTTCATATACCAATATCTCAATCACATATCTTATCACAATCACTTCTCACTTGGGTCCTCTCTGTTTTCACTTCAAAGGTGGAAACACATGCAGAATTCCTAGGTCTGGATATACTGCTAGCTAGGATTAAAGAAAGAGGAATGTCTTTCACTGATCTATTTGGATCTGTGTGGAATATGTTATTGTTTCTTGTGTCAGGATTTGTTGCCTCCTTTTTCTAGAAGAGCCCAAGTGGACACCAAGAAGTAAATCATCCACAATGATTATTTCCTAAATGCAGACAACTTCAAGGTTCACCTCGCAGGTCGTGTCCCTGTCCTGCTGACATTAGATGGATACTGCCTGCTCATTTGCTAGTACTGGGGGTCCTTCCTCTGCTGATCACTCTCCCTTCTCCAGTCAAACTCCAGTTGAACACTATATATCTATTTCAGTGTCTCAGAGCACAGTACAGATGCTAGAGTTGCTGACTGAGGTTTCTTCTCTCATCAGAACATCATTACCTAAGAAAAGATAAATGCTGGTAGGCACCATTCTTTCTAAAGCAAATGACTCATAATGACACTTTACAGCAATGTATTACACACTTGTTTGCATGCAACCCACAAAAATAAATACATTCTGCTTTCATAAATCTCAGCATCAATGCATACAAGTACACATGCGCCTGACACTAACATGTCACAAAACATTTATCTTGCTATGTATGATAAAAGGTTAAAAATAACAAAATATGTTGGAAAACCAAGTGTCCAAAAATAATATTTTTAAAAGATGTTAGTTGTAACATGCTTTATTACTTTTTAGTACTATACAGTCGAGATCAGCCATTGGAAAAACAATAGAATATAGTACTTACATAAGAAAGACATAGGCTTTTCTTTTTTTATTCTTTATTAAAAAATGTTTTGTTCTTTTCTTTCTACTTTTTCTCTGTCTCTGTTTCTCTCTTTCAAGAAGTGCTTTTAGAAAAAAATTAAGGTTTGAAGTTAACAACGAGCCAATCTGATCCCACTAAAAGTTGTGAAATTCACCCTATTTCAGTCTATGACTCATGTCCCAAGTCATATAGACTACTAGCATCTTGAGTTTTACTAATGCAGCAAATCACTCCCCAGAAGGTTATACTAATTTACTTCTTAAATTATAGAATGTGAGAATTTCCAAGTTCCTATATACTTGGTGATGCTGGGTGTTGTGAAACCTAAAATTTTTGGTAATCTGATGAGTGTGAAATTTATCAAAAATTTATTTCAATAATTGCTGATGAAATTGAACATTATTTCTCTGATGGTTCAATCAGACTTCTTTCCATGTGATAGTTTTGTTCATATTTTTGTTAGATAATATTTCATTAATAATTTGTAGAATCTTTGTACAAAATGCATTTGGTACCTATTATACAAATATTAGATATTTTCCTCAGCATGTGAAAAATAGGAATTGCAATTAATTTTACCCTGATTGTCCCAAATTGTTTATTAAATTGTTTCTCCTTTTCTCTTTGATTTCATATGATGCTTGTATTACTTACAAAGCATCTTTCAAAAACTCCTATTCTCTTCTATTGTATTTTTATTATGTCTGAGTGAACACTCTTCTGTTTGCCAAATTATATTATTTACTACTTTATTTGAATATTGTCATTTTACACTTGATATTAAAATAAGGAATTTGTTCTACAAATTAACTTTCTTGAGGCTGTATTGTTTTATATGAATTTTAACATTTCTTAACTCCACAAAAAAATTCTTTTTTGGTACTTAAATAGCGTATGTTGAATGTATAGACCAATTTAGGTGGAAATGGACATTTGAAAAATTTTAACATAGTCTGTATTGTTCAAATTACCATTTATTCTCTTAATAGTATTTCATAATTTTTCCATATTAAAGTTTCTGAAAATAACCTCTGTAGGATTATTCTTAAATAACATAATTTTGTTAACATTTAGAAGATTATCTTTTTCCATATAATTTTCTGATTTTTTTGGTGTATAGAAATACTACTGATTGTTGCATGTCAATCTAGAGATTATGAGCTTTTCCATTGCTTCAAAATTGCTCTTGGATTTTCTAACTAGAAAATTATCATACAAATATGAAGACAATTTTGTTATTCTCAAATTTGTGTAGTATTTTTATTGTAAATAAAGCTGTTATTATAAGATTTGTGTACAAATGTTTGGGTAGATATCATTTCATTTGGATGAAGAGTGGAATGGTAAGGTCATATGGTAGGTATACATCATACTTAAGAAATCCACCATCTGTTTTCCAGAGTTCTTGCTTGATTTTCCATTCTCACAAGCAGAGTAGGAAGTTTTCCATTTTCCCCATTTTTGCAAGTATTTGTTATGGCCAGCCTTTTATATTAGATTTTTCTAGTAGTAGAATTTAGTTTTGCTTTTAATGGGCTTTTCTTTAATGCTTTATGAAGTTGTGTGCCTGCATTAGCCAGCTTTCCGTAACTACTTGAGATAATAATGTTATAAAAAGTTTATTCTGATTTACGGTTCTGTGAGTTCCAATCTGGGTCTGACTGGCCCTGTTGTTTCAAGGTCTGTGGCAAGGCAGCATATCATGGGCAAGAGCCTGTGAGTCTTTTTTTTTAAAATTATTATCAGTACCAGGGATCAAACTCACAACCACGAGCTTGCAAGGCAGGCACTTATGCCACTGAGCTAAATTCCAGCCCTATGAGCCTGTGAGTGAGCAAACTATTCACCTTATTGCCAGGAAGAAAAGAGAGAGCAAGGTGGAGGTTGGGGTCCCATAATCTGATCTAAGTCTACAGCTCCCATGACCTAGAGACTTTCCACTAGGGCCTACCTCTCAAATGTTCCACTATCTCTGGCACCTTCCCAGGGCCTAAACTGTTTACCACATGAGCTTTTGGGAGACACTCAAGATTCAGATGAAACAATCCAACTTCATGCAATTATTTGTCATTTGAACATTTTTTGAATGAAATATCTGGTTAACCCTTTTTGCATAATTTAACAGATTATCAGGTATAAATTCCCTATGAAGAATATGATCATGGTATATATGTAAATTTTACTAATAAACTTAATTAAAATTATCTGCCATCTTATAATCAACTTGTAAATTTTTTTGTATATGTAAGATAATCAGACGCACATGTTTAAGTATCACATGGTTTATTTTAATGAGAAACCCAAAATATAAATAAAGAGCAAAATAAAGGATAGAGAGTAGGGAGACCTTTTACAAATGGGAAAAGAAACAAGAGATGGAGGAGGAGAGGAAAGGATGGAAAATGGGTTAAAAAACAGAACAGAAGAAAAAAGTGGAAATGGAGCTTGATCACATAGGAAGGGAGTCAGGAGTTGTAGGGAGCAGGGAGGGATAGCAGGGCTGGGTATGAAAAAGAGTTAAGGTGTGACATACACATTACAAACTCCCCATGATAAACATAATGATTATGTGCAGCAAACGTGTACAGAAAAATGCAAAATAAAAACAAATAAGAATCCTTGTTGCATTTTCTTAATAGTATCCATCAACAAAAAGACAATTTTAACTTCTATTTATTGATTTTTTAAAAACTTTATAGTTGATTTTTTGGTGTGCTGCTTAAAAAAGTTTGGCCAAAATCATATTTTTCTCTCATATTTTCTTTTCACAGTTTTATAATTTTAGTGATTACATTTAAGCCATAATGAATTTTGAGGTAAATCTTGACATGAGATATGAATTGAAAAAAATTTTTTTTTGGCATGTATCTATCCAATTGTTCTAGCACCATTTTCTGAAAAAATTATTCTTTCCCTTTAAATTGCCTTGGCACCTTTGTCAAAAGTCAAGGGACAATAAATATGAAGCCTTTTTCTGAACTTTAGACTTTCTGTTCCAGTGATCTACCTGCCTATCATTTTGTCAAAGCCAGTCTGATTGCAGTAGCTTTATAATAAACTTGAAGTCAGTTAGTTAAGTCCTCTGATTTGTAACTTCTTTTGAAAATGTTGTTCTGATAGTTTTAGACCCTTTGCATTTTCATATCTACTTTAAAAACAGCTTGTCTATTTTCAAAATAAATAAGTTAGCTGGAATATTAATTGGTATTATGTTATATTAGCTTCCATTGTTACTATTTCATTCTGCTTGGACTAATAATCTGCATTGTGTCTGCACTGTGTGTGTCTCAGTACTGGGACCTCCCTGAGATTTTTGAGAAGGTTCATGGGAGGGTCTATGAAGTCAGCAATATGCAGGTCTCTGTTTTAAAATATGTTTGAAAATATATTCATGTCAATTATATGTAAAAAATAATATATTTTATGTGGTTGTAGGTAAATATGTATATATGCATAAATGAAAACCTGTCTGCAGTTCTGTTTTATTTGTAATTTCTAACATTGTTTCCTTATATTTTCAACTATTTGCTTGATTAAAATTGATAAAGTTATCTGTATGAGAAATAACTTTTAGTGTTACTGAGTTGTTTGATTAGTTACTGGGCTTTTTTTTTTTTTTTTTGTCCACTGATCTCCTCTTATCACCACTAATTCCTTCATTCTGCTTCATGTTGGTGTTCCTTTTGTCATTTTTTTTTTTTAGCCTTCTTTTAACATGTACATTAAAGGCTGTAAATCTGACTTGATTCACAGTACCAAATGTCTTTATCTTCTTGAGCTGAACTGGGTTAAGGCCTCAGTGTTGCCTTGCCTTCTTTCATAATTTGTTCTTTGTGTCCAATCTATAGTAGCTTGACTGCTTGACTTATAATATATTTGAATGACTACATTTCATTGCCAAGGTTTCTGTTTTCTTTTTTCACTTCCATTTGTAAGGAATGTTCTTGGCAGTATAAAATTCTAGATGGTTGCAACATTTTTTCAGGGTCATAAAGATACCATTTTGTTTTCTAGATTCCATCATTTCTGTTTAAAAGCCAGCCTTCAGCCTGACTGCTAGTCCCTTGAAAGTGACATTCTCTTTTCATGCCCCTTATTCTTGCCTTGATAATTTTTCTTTGTGTGCTTGCACTTGCCATTGAGCTACATCCCTGGCTCCTGTCTTTATGTTTTAATTATTTGACTATGGTAAGTCCAAGGGCGAATTTCCCAGGTGTCCACATTGCTTAGGGCTTCTGAATTTGTGAATCTTTAGATTAACATCCTTCATTTGCCTTGTGAAATGTCCCTTACAAATAGTCCCTATTCTTATTTTCACACTCTTCTCTTTGGAGGATTCCAGGTATGGGGATCTTAGTCCTCTCCATTGTTTTCTGTGTGCTTCTTGGGCTTTATTTTGATTCTTCCCTTGTTTCTTTTCCAAGCTTCAGTTTAAGTATTTTCTTTTCAAGAATATCCACTTGATTGATTTTTATAGAACCACATTTCTAGCAATTGTCATTATATACCAGACATCTAATTGGAAGGAATTGTGGTGGCTCCAAATAACATCTTCCACTAGCAAGAGCTTCCTGTCTCTCCTGTTAGGTTGATCAGTGAGGAGCTGGCCACTTTGATCTAATTGGAGCTGAGCTGGATTAAAGCTAGGTTTCATTTTTAATAAAATTCATTTCTTTCACCTCTTTTCCTCTCCGTATCTCTCCTGAACTTTTGATTGCCAGGCTGGCAGTTCACGATTTCTCTATTTTAAAATGTTGGGGAAAATTCGGTCTCAGGCTTCCAAATCTTGGAGTTCTGCCTCTTTGACATTTGGCAAATGTTTTGGAGAGGAGAACGGGGATGAGTTTGAGGTGAACCACACACTTCGAGAAGGAAAATTTCTTCTAAATATTGTGGGATCAACAGAGATTTTATCCCATGTTATCAAAGTTCCATAGCCTTTAATATCTCCCTTGTAATTCTGAAAATGACCCATAGGGAAAGCCAGCTTGAGAATGAATAGCTCCCGAGGTTTGTCAATTTTCAGGCCGGCTCTGCACAACTTTCAAAAGCTTTGCTTATTTCTCTCTTTTCTAACAAATTCCCTGTGTTCACTAGTTCTGACCCTCAACCAAATTGAAAGCTGGGAAATGAACCCAAAGGGGAAAAAACAAGCAATAACTGACTAGTTTCATCAAAAGTATACTTTCTTCTCTGAAATTTTTAGTTTATTTAGTTTTATTTGTTCCTTGGAACTCTATTATTTTTAAAAAACACATTTTTTTGCAATTTATCTGGATCATTTATTTGTTGCAGTGAACTTGGTGAATTGCCTACTAAAATCTTGCAGAATCATAATCATGGTTCAAAGTCATTCTCATATTTCTCTTTTTTATTTTATTCACAGCAAAAGAATTACTTTGTCATATTTATCAGTAGTTTTCCTTATATCTTCTGGAGTTTTGGTTTGCAGATTCATCTATAAGAATCTTCTTTTATCCCCAACCCCTGATCCCCAATTCCTGGCATCTAGTGGTTTTACAGATACCTCTCTCTCCTGGGGTCCACCAGAGAAGAATTAAGCTTTGTATTATCGGTCTAGGGGTTACTATTTCCCTAATAACGAGGCCTTTCTCGAGTCTTGATTGTAAACTTCCCCTTGGTCTCTCAGACAATGTAAACAACTCTAGTTTTTTATTATGAGCTGGGTGTCTGCCTCAGCGTCTGCTTTCAGGTAGAGAAGCTAGCTCTGCTTTCTGATTTCCTGCCTATGTGTGTGTGGGGGAGGAATGATTATGTATTTCCTACTTTTACCTTCTTTGAAGAGAGATTCCATTTACTCCCTGTCTTGCCTACTCTTATTTGTCTGTCTTTCTATTATTTTAATGTTCAATGGAAATACAATTATGCTTTTGAGAGTAAATCTGTCTTGTTAATTTTTATATTTTGTTCATCATAGCTACATATTTAACTTGAGAAAGGATAGCCTTGTTCAAAGCAAAACATTATAATGTAATGGCTTTCACTGACAATTCTTATAGTTAATTTTTTTTAAATGGCTAGAGAACACTTTTCAATCTTCCTTTGCACCTACAAGGACACCTCTCACTATCCCTTTATGTATTGAAGCATACTCAGTGTCATTCAGTATATTGGATTCATACCTTTCCAGAAAGTACTTTTGAATTTTTAAAATGCATAATTAATAAGACATTCCATAGAATTCTTGATCAAGATAAATGGAATTTAAATAAAGTCTCTTTATGCTTTAAAGCAAGAATGTGACACATCTAACACATTCCCTATCAAGCATTGAACCAGATCTTTCTCATTGCTATGAAAAACAAAAATCCAAAGTCCTCAAGCAAGTCTAGCTTTCTTTTTACTTATGATCAGGTGCCAAAAATATTTAGATAGGGGTGGAGAAGTAGTTTAGTGGTAGAGTGTTTGGTTGGCATATACAAGGACCTGAGCTCAATTGCCAGTAGTGGAAAACAAACAAACAAATTCAAAAATTCTTAATTTTTCCATCCAGCCTTGGATCTCTAGTCTTTGATTCATCAGTCACTTATGGAGCACAGCTTTATGATTGGAATATGTCTCCTTGGCATGCTAGCAGACAGACCATAGGTAGCATCCTTATGGGAAATTTGGATAGCACCTTCAAAATATCCCTATTTTGTTGGATATTTAAAATGTCATAGTTTTTCTCTTTTTGGAAAACTATATTTTGTTATTGCTAAAATCTTACCAGGTTTTCTTTTTGAAAAGTTTCATAGCCATAATACTTTCAATAAAACAGATGTAACCTTGATTTCAGTGTCAAAGAAGTGAACATTGAAAGGTTCTGTCCAGAGTAGAATTTTTTAAGAAGCAGGAAGATGTCCTGGCTGGATGGGAGATGGTGAGAGGCACAGTGAAATGTGACAGCCTGCAGAAAGAAGAGCTAAGGGCTGGGGATTTAGCTCAGTGGCAAAAGTGCTTGATTTGAGAGCACAAGGTCCTGAGTTCGATCCTTGGTTTAAAAAAAAAAAAAAGAAGAAGAGCTAAGTTGAGGAGGGGGAGGATTCAAAAATAAAAAGTTGAAGAAACATTACAGGTCAGCAGAGGGAGGGTTGTAACCTGAAACAACTGCAGAAAACCTCTGGTATGTTCCACTATGTGTAAGGAGTTGTCCTACAATTAGGGAAGTCAGGGAGACCCTACCAAAGTGGGTCCAGAAGTGGGCGAAAGCTGTGCATGTTTACCTGCAAGGAAGTGGGTGGGCAAGCATGAGGCATTCACACCTACAGAAACTTAAACTGGGTTATAAAGTGACACTGCTCTAAACATGCAGTGCCTTGGATTAGCCTCTAGGAACTTAGCTCAGGCTGTTCTCACCAATTTACAGGACCCAGAAATAGTGAAGATTAAAACCAACCTTCCACCATGATAAAGAAAGTGGCATATGAACATCCATTGTGTCTCCACAACTAAAAAAGCAAACTACCAGAAAGAAAGATAGAAAATACAAATAATTTAGTGTTCTTATTTGTGTAATAACAGCAAATATCTGCACTTTTATAGACAGTTGGATCTTGGACATCCTGTAGAATAGTGATATCAGCTGCCATTTCTTGAATTATTATGGAAATAAGTGCTTTATAGAAGAAAATTTCATTTGACTCACCTTTTTTTTATGATCTTTGTCTTATACATTAGGAACCAGCAATGGAATTAAATCTTCTTAGTTGGTCCACAGTCACTCAACTTGAGCGTGGTTTATCCTGTATTCAAACCCGAATTTGGTTTTCTTTTGAATACACTGTTATTCCTGTAACAACAGCTAGTTATCTCATGGATTTTTTTTATGAAATGATAACTGGAAAAATGCACTATCTTCTACATTTTACAAAATAGGCTACCTGAGTGGTGATCTTGGTTGTTTTCTGTGCCTGTGGACACCCCACCGAACCCTCAATTACAGTTATCTGGAAGTTCAGGAGGATCTCTTCTATCTTTGTGTCACATGGCAGCCAGCATAAAACTGTGATGCACTGAACACACTCAAGTTGCTCATAGTTGGTCAAAAGGATGTAGCAAACTTTCCACCATTTCCACCACTGCAGTTAGGGTTACCCCTCCTTTACTTGGAATCCTCCCTTTCTTTCCTTTATGGACCATTATTCATTGAACTTTTACAATTTATTACTTATTGGAGCTCCTCTACACTGGGTACTGGCCAAGGAATATGAAGCAAACTAAGACATGGTTCTCACCTTTAACAAGGTCATAGAGTAGCTGGAAAAACAGACAAATAAGCAGTTTCAAGGCAAAGTATGCATGATAAGAGGCACAACCAATCGTCTCTCATGCAGAGAGGCCATTTCTGTCACGGCATCTGGGTGGGACCAAGAGGTGTCCCCAAGAGTAGTCATTGTGGAGGCAACACTGCCTAGGAAGGCCCTTGCAGCCGAGCCAGGACCACACTCCAGAGTCCTGAAGCACAAGCATGCTGCCTCTTAGGAACAGAAAGAAATTCATTATATAAAGAGGCTGAGAGACAAGGAGGGGACACATTATGAAGTGCTGTGAAGTGTGGATATTTCTGGCTACAAAATAAAGCTAATGAGATTGTTGAATTTTCATCTCTAAATGGCCCTAACCAGCAGGAAACTCTGCTATGACTTCTTTCCCGGCCCTGAGAGTCCCAAATTCTCTTGCTTGGGAAATCCCCTCTCATGACATATCTCAACCCTTCTGCAACTAAATGCTCCCCTCCTCTCTGAAGACTATCTGTCAGCATGTGGGAATAAGCCCTTGGGGCTGCAGCCTGCATCTCCCCAGGCTGGGGCTAGAGCAACCCAGGACAGCCACCAGCATTGGTTTCCACCACTTTCAGCCAGCAAATGGTTTTCTCCAGGCCTAATTAAGGATGACTTGATGTTTATAATCCTACACTTAAGCCTTTGTTGGCTTGCTATTGTTTCCACTGAGCATGACAAGACCAAGGAGCTTTATGCTGATTGTCTCAACCAAGAGCCAAAGGCAAAAGTTGAAAAAAAAAATCACTACTTTCATTCACTAACATGCCCATTTACTTGTTTTTCTATTTTATTGCATTAGTCATTGCTGTAAACCCAGCGTGGTCTGTTTTTTATGATTGTAATATTCCAAAGCCAGGTAAGCACCCAAACCACAAGACAGGCCTGTGACACATTCCAGACAACTCCAGAGTCTCCAGACTTTGGAGACCGTTTTCTCTTCACTCTACAGAGTCCCTCTGAGGAAAAAGCATGATAGATGACATCAGTCCTGTTTTATTGTCTGATATGGACCACATTATCTTGTTCTTTATTACAAAAATTAGAGTTGCCAGATTTAACAAATAAAAAATATAAGATGCTCACATAAATCTTATTTTCAGATACACATTAAATATTTGTAGTACAAATGTGCCCCATTAAGTTTTAGGAACAGATAAATACTAAAATATGTTGTATCTGACAAACCTACAAATAAATACGGAGTGCCATTTTGATGCAAGGTGTGGAGGAGTCAGCAAGAATCAGGTACAGTTTTTTCCCCTCGAGGGCTCAAAAGTTGGCAAAAATGGAGACTGATAAACAATGAATTCACAACCCGATACTGACAAAAGACCACTCACATCTACTCATCCAAATACTCACACAGACACAATGATAGATGAATCTCATTTATGAATAAGAATATAAATTGTGGAATGAGTCAATTAAAATGTTAGTCTATTAAAATATTTTAGAGGGAGGGAGGGAGAGAAGCGAAGTGGGAGAAGAAGAGAGAAAATAATTTGTTTCTATCCACCCTTTAAGAAGAGAAATTTTAAGATTCACATGTCTACTGAATATCTACATCATGTTAGTATGTCAATAAAAACCTGATAATATCAGCACATATTAAAAGAAATGAGTTCATTCTCATTTAAAAGAAATCACTGAATAAAGGCAGGAATATTGTATAAGACAAGTCATTAAGATGAAAAGATACAGAACGAAAGTTTATATCTAAGTATGAGAACAACAAAAAAGGTCTTAGAAAAAGAGTAATAGACAAAGACCTCTTGTATGTATGTGTGACTCAGACCAAAAGTCTGATTAATGTTTAGTGATAGAGTAGAAATATTTTCTTTAAAGCCAGGAAGGAAACAAGGACAGTTATTACCATAATTATTAATATAGCATTAAAATCTTAACTAAAAAAGTTAGACAAAAGAAAGAAATAATAAATATTTAAAAGAAAATATAAATTTGTTGTCAATTTCATATCCAGATTATATGCCTGGAAAAATCTAAAACAGTTTAAAACACAGTAGTACCTCAGTTTATGAATTTAAATATTTCCATGTTTTGGTCTCAAATCAAGTTGGACAAGAAGGAAATCAAATTTCCAAATAAGGCCCACATTATGTCTAACCATTGAAATTGACTCAGTTGAGAAAAATGCAATCAATATAGAAGGAAAATCCAATGGAATACTGATTAAAAAATGAATGTACAAAAATCAGCACTCATTTCTGTAGAGAAACAAGAATCAGAAAGTAAAACTAAAATCTCATTAATAATGGCAACCAAAGATATTCTGACTATGCATAAACCTAATTAGCACACATGCAGATCCTAAGTGAAAAAATTTTAAACCTGAGAGTCAAAAAAATAATTACTAACCAATGAAATTTGCCTTGAAGTTGGAAAAAAAGTGTGAATTTTATAAAACCATCAATTTTTTCAAAATGATCTATAAATACAAACTTAATTACAACAACAGAATAGGTGTTACTTTTGTTGTTGTTGTTGCTGTTGGTACTGGGAGTATCTTTGGAACTTGGCAATATTATACAAAATTTATATAAAGACATTTGAAACTTCTGAAAGTGAATAAAAAATAGAAGAGACTGCTTTCACCGTATATTTAAAATGTATTCTGCAGTTATGATAAACAAAATACTTCAAACTTGGAAAAAAAATGTGGGAGGCAATCAATAAAATAGGATGGAGAGAATAGAAGTACACAAATACACATGAGTACTAGATATAAGGTAAGACAGCATTTAAATCAATGGGAAAAAAGAGATTATTTTTTAAAAAATGGTTTTGGGAGAAGTTGGGAAACTAAGGTGGGTTATTATTTTTTAGCAAGAATTATTACAGTTAAGGGCCTGGGATATAGTTCAGTGGCAAAAAGCCTGCCTGGCAAGGGCAAGGTCCTAAGCTCAATTCCTAGTACAAAAAGAATTATAATTGAATTGAAGATTTAGATTTATAAAAAAAAAAAGCCACATAAACTTCAGAAAAGAACAAGTGTAAGAAGCTTTTGTAAAGTAGATATGTGATTCGGAAATCATGAAACAATAAAATAATTATGTTGATGATTTAAAAATTAAAAGGACTTGTAAGCAAAATTATATACAGAAGGTGAAAAGTAAAAAAAGAACTGATAAAAAATATTTGCTACATATATCACAAAGGAATAAGATTTTTAGTTAACAGGAAGCCCATAAAAATCAATAAAACAGAAGAATGACATTCCAATAAAAATGTAAAGCTTGTGAACAGGGAATTAATAGAAAAAGAATGGACAATTTCTCTCATTTAATAAAACAGCAGTAATTATTATAAAACACTGTGAATCTATAATTTGTAATTTGTATAATCTATCATATGGCCGACATTTAAAGGTATTGAGGGACTGGTGCTGGCGGTTGAGTGGGAAAACAACTTTATACAGCATTGCTGGCCATGTAAGCTTTTGTAACCTGTCTAAAGTCCAGTTTTCAGGTATCCACCAGATCTAGGAAGACACACATTTTCCCTCTACTAAGAGTATGGATTTTTTGAGACATATGTGTACTTTAATAAGCAATATCAGAATAGCTTAACAAGTTTATTCACTGCAATATTGTTTGTAAGCTTACGGTGTCAAAAGCAGAAATATCTATTAATGACAGAACTCATTTTTATAATTTATCTAGATGATGAGCAAACATGTGCCCAGTGAAAGGAACAAGTGATGCTCTGTGTGCTGATGTGGAAAAAGTTCTAGAGAAGTGATGAGCATGAAAACACCATGTGTACATGAGTACACAGTATAGTCTCTTGTGGAAAAAATATTTATTTACACGTGTATAATATATGAAACAATATATAATGAAAGAATATGTAAATATATATTGTATATAGAAAATGCATCATCAATGCTGAAACATGCATGCAGTCTTGCAGAAGCAAGAACTGTTCATGGTGACTTTCTCCACATGTTGAATTCCCTAGATCTGCAAGTGTATCGCTATTTTTCCCCTATGCTAATGGAAGTTATGTGGGATGTTTTCTTTTTTAAAAATGTTACTTCTAGTTTGACAATCTGATAAACTGTTATTAAGATGCACTGTGACCACAAAAATCAGTATGATGTTCCCAGGGATGATTTTCCTGCTTCTTTACCAACCTGATGCTACTGGGCTCCTGGCATGTTCTCTGGCGCATCCTCTCCCTCCTAGTGGTGCAATCAGAGCATCTCATTGTCTTTCTCTTCTGGTCCTCATAATGAGTGCTAGCATAATGAGCAACTGCTGCAAATGCATTAAATGGGCATGACCTTGGCTTTAGTCTCTGGCCTCTGCTTGGCTCTTGGACAGTAGCTGTGACTTGGAGTCAACTTGGGCTTACTTAACCTCCTTTAGGTCTGTTGTGCCTGAATGAGCTGTCTGTTCTCCACACCACTCGTGTCCTCTGAGGCACGCAGTATGGTGACTCAGAAGTCAGGGAAGGCTCAGTATCAATTCCATGCTGCTACCTGCTGGCTGAGGAACCCACTTTATTTCTGCAGGTCAGGTAGCTTCAACTGAAAAGTGGGCATATTGATACCATTTCCTAGGATTACTGAAATTACCAAAAGAATAACATGTTTTCAGTAGGTGATCAAGACATATTAACTTTCCTTTGCTTTTTTATTTCTTTTTCCTTGTGGTGGAAGAGTTTATTTCTTGTTAAAATATTCCCTGGGGGGGGCATTCTCTGAATATATCACTAAAGCCATTACTTTATCATTTCCCAGTTGTCACAGTTAAAGCTATGACACAACTTAGCAATGATAATTTTCAGTTTCATCACCTCCAGTAGCTTAGTAGTTAATTCCTTAACTGTCTCCCCATGATGAGTCACCCAACTTCTGGGAGTGTCCTAGTCCTGGGCTGACGGGTTTTCCTGAAGGCTTTCCTGAGGTGAGTCTGGTCTTTGGCAATCCTTATTTCTTCATCCCTTGATTTATAAGATATACGCCTATGATCTAGAGGTCTCTGGGCATAAGTGCCAAACAGAAAGAAAAGCCATGGAAGTTCAGTCAGAATTGGTGGGGACAGTTCCAACTCTTCAGACAGCCTAGAGCCTGAAAACCTAAGCTCTCTATTAATGAGTGCTGCCGGCCCCAGACTCATGCAACAGGCAGAGTCCATGATCCCTGTTTTGATTTTCCTACCAAAATTGCAAGGCAAGATCTTGTCCTCCTTCACATTTGAGTGAATTTAACCTGAAATTTTGAGGCAGTGGATTTTACAATTCTTCTTTAAAATGAGTAAAATAAATTCATATGCTTATCACCTATGTTTTCACACAATTGTAGAAAATGAAGATGAACTGTTAGATAGTGATAGGCCCAGCCACTGGACTCCTGGCTCAGATCTCCAGTCTGTCTCCAAGAAGCATAGTGAGGATTTGATTCCCCAACTCTGATTTCCTCACCTATGAGCTGGGGTAATAACATTCTCCACTTAAGATTAAATTAGGCAATAAATGCAAAGCACTTAGCAAATGCCAGGCACACAGTATGACCACAAGTGATGGTGGCTATTACCGTTATAGGTTAGCACCACAGATAATGAATTAAAGGTAGATTTGAAGTGAATACAATTCAAATCATGACTCATTCATTTACTAGTTGCATGATTCTGTCCAGTTTTTGCTCTGCTCCAGTTTATTCATCTAGAAAATAGGATCAGTAGTGGCACCTTCCAAATATAGTTCTTGTGAGAATTATATTCACAGGTTTTGCATCCTGAGATTCAACCAAATTTGGATTGTTTACTACACAGTTAGGGTCTCTGAAGATTGTGTGTACAGTGAACATGGACAGTCATTTTTCTTCTTGTCATCCTTTTCTAAGCAATTTAGTGCAACAACTATACTCATAGCATCTATGTTGTATTAGGCATTATAAGTCATCTAGAGATAACTTAAAATTATTTCTGAAAGCTATGCAAAAACTATGCCATTTTATATAAGGAACTTCAGCATCTATAAATTTTTGTATCTTCAGGAGATCCTAGAATCAATAGCCCATATATATGAAGGAAAATTGTAATTAATTTTTACAAATTTCTATTTAAATCTTGACACATAGTACTATAAAAAGTTTTTTTTAAATAGTGACAAAAGTCCAACTGAAGGATTTCAAAATAACAACAATAAAAATGTCTACATGAAATCAACTCCAAGCAAAGTAGGTAAAAGTCAATGCTGAATAAAGTCAGAAAAAATAATTAAAAACAGAAAAATAGAATTGATAAACATACTAAAGTGAAGCATACACACGTAGACATATGATCCTCTGGTAAGCAATGAATGGGTACAAATTAAACCCACAACTATCAACCTCACATTACCCAAAACTAAGGCTAGAAATCACAGTGGTTGGAGGCGGGCCCACTGCAGCCAGGGGCTGATGGAACCTTGGCTGGCAAAGGCCCACACTGCCAACATGCAACTGTCTTCCTGGAGTAGTTTCCACCTCTCTCAGCCTGGGTTTCAGTCACCTGGTTCCAGATGTGCTTCCCCAGGCAGAAGCTCGTTTTGCCATCACCTATCCCTCTGTGGGCCTCTGCGAGGAGCCTGAGGCTGGCAGCATACCCTCTGAGAGATCCGATTCAGAACTTCTTCCTTCTTCAATAAGGCCCAGACACCCAGCCTCTCAGCCGGCTTCTGGTCCACCAGCTCCAGCCCATTCAGACTGCTTCACTGGAGACCTGACTACGGAAATGAGGGAAAAGGTCCCCAACTCCTTCTGCACTGTATTTTCTGAGTCCCCTCTGTATCAAACACCTTAGAAAACAGAAGTTAACCCATATGAATGAATTCATGTGAGACACTGGACTGCTGTGGTAGTGTGATTTGCGGCGTAAGAGAAATAATTGGCTTTCTACGACTTTCCAAGAGCTCAAAACATGGAAAGGAAAAAATATTAACATATGAGATACAACCAAGGATGAGTCAACAGCACAAAGAGTAGGGTATTTGCAAAATCAAAGTGCTTGACCCTGTGATGAGTTTCATGAGCATACAAGGTAAGAAGAGGTAGTTTTGCTATGATTTGATCCGGCCTGCGGACCAATGCGTGAGTTTTCCCCTAGAGGAAGGAAAATGGGGCGGGGGCAGGGTGGAGAGAGAGAGACGGAGGCAAGTTGAAGTTTCCCA
The DNA here is from genome assembly GCA_004027455.1 of Hydrochoerus hydrochaeris. Classification (NCBI taxonomy): domain Eukaryota; kingdom Metazoa; phylum Chordata; class Mammalia; order Rodentia; family Hydrochaeridae; genus Hydrochoerus; species Hydrochoerus hydrochaeris. The sequence continues at coordinate 229,727 of PVLA01000114.1, forward strand.
ATCAAACCTCGTTTATTGAACAATGTTCCTGGCTTATAAAGAAGCGGAGGCGGGAAGTTACGGATAGGTTGCCGTCATTTCCTGGGTGGGGCAGGAGAGGATCCTGGGAAATGTAGGCCGACGCACCGGATGCCCACAGGAGGGAGAGATGGAGCGGCAGCTGTAAAGCTATCACGCCGCTCCCTACAATGGTTAAAGATGTAAAACACATTGGGTAGCAAGACAGATAAAGGAGATGGCCAGTCCGTAGAGAGAATCATGTTACTAGGACAAAGTGAGCACCTTTTCTACTCCAACGCACTCAGTTACCACATTCATTTGGTTTTTACAATGGCCTAAAGTGAAAGTATCACTGTTATCACCATTTCATAGGATGAAAAGACTGATGCACACGAAAATAAAAGCACTGGTACAAGTTCTCACAGTTACCAAGGGAAATGAGAGGGCTCAAACCTGTGCTCATAACCCACCTGCTGTGGTGCCAGGAAGGACCATGTTTGAATTTGGAGTTAACCATTTACTACTGTAGCAATATCAGTTTGTTTATCCTTAAAGTGGAGGTAATGATACTACATTAGTGCATTTCTCCTACCATCTGAAGGGAGTTTTTAAATAACTCACTAATAAGAGAACTAACTGGGGTTGCAAGGGCAGCACCCCCATGAGCAAGCAAATCACCCTGCCAATGGTATCACATCTGAAAGTTTCCACTACTTAACACTGTTACACTGGGGACCAAGGTTCCAGAACCTAACACTTTGGAAATGGGGGTCGCACTCACACAACATCCAGACCATAGGAAATATCCACTCCACAGGGGTGTGGATATTTGTGGAGCAAACACAAATGAGGCCTCTGGTTTGCATTAGATGTTCAAACACCCCTGGCCATCTTCTCCCCAGTCCTGCTGCATCCACCTTGGAGCTTCCTCAGCAGACACATTAGTTCACACCACAGTTCTAAGATGATGAGGAGATTGCTGACTCTAAGGATGTTTTCATAAGGCTTCTTCTACGTGGAGAGTCTTAAACTTCTAATTCAGGGTTCCCAGGAACTGGGAAACCTGATTGCCTGCCCATGTAGCACTTACCTGTGAGACCAAATCCAGTTCCTTTCAGTTCTAATGGTGTTTCTTGTCACTATGCTTCTTCAGTTATTCATGTGTGCTGCTCCCTAGATCCTGAGTCTCAGCTTTGTCACCTGAATAAAGGCTGATGAAGCCACTTTGAAGGAGCCAGTTCCTTTCAGTTCTAATGGTGTTTCTTGTCACTATGCTTCTTCAGTTATTCATGTGTGCTGCTCCCTAGATCCTGAGTCTCAGCTTTGTCACCTGAATAAAGGCTGATGAAGCCACTTTGAAGGAGCCGATGCAAAGTTCACAGGATACAGGAAGTAGCTAACACATGATGCCTTCTGCTTTATTATCATTATTACTTGATGTCATGTATCTCAAATGACAGTTATAATTGAACATGGCTTATCTGTCCTCTTAGATGAGTGAGTAGCACAAAGATATTGTGAACTATTGTTTTGTCTTCCCCCTCCCTGAGTAACTAGCACAGAGTTTGGAATTTAATGAAAGCTTAGCAAATGTGGAGTGAAGGAGAAAATATCAAGTCAGACAACACAGAACGCAGAGATTGACTTGATAAAGGCACTGAGATCATATTCACCTTGTACTGTGTGCTCACAGTTTGCATGGCAGTGTGCTAGTGCTGCAAAAGATTGGAAGAAAAATACAAGAATGCACCCAGACCCCAGGGGGTTTTGCTGGGTTTAGATGAAATGGTGCTACCCATAGTTCATCTGTGGAGCCCAGCAATTTCAGAAACATCAGGCCACCTAGGAATGAAGTTCTGCTCTTTGTCTCTTGCACAGACAAAAATTATGTCGCTGTTCAAAATACAGTGTGTGTGTGTGTGTGTGTGTGTGTGTGTGTGTATATATATATATATTTTTTTTTTTTTTTTTTTTTTGTACCGGGGATTGAACTCATGACCATGCACTTGCCAGGCAGGCGCTTCTGCCACTTAGCTAAATCTTCAGCCCACCAGTGTGTATTAATGTAATAAATTGTGGAACCGTGGTCTAAGGAAGCTGAAACAAATGGTGTGAATTGTTGAGGAAAAGAATAATGTTTCAGAGAAAGACACAGATTCAAAAACAAGAAGCAACAAGGACACAAATAAAAAACTATGACCAGAGGATAGATACCATCAGCATAGCTGACACAATATTAGGGAGAAATTATATATCTAGCATAAACAAAATGGGTATTTGGATATACCATTAAATATAATTACAAATAATCATTTTAAATAAAGTTTGCAAAGATCTTCCAATAAAAAATGTTTTTGTCTTTTTTTCAGTGAGAGCATGATGGAATATTTCATAAGCTCTCAGACTTATTAAAGCCAAATACAAAGACGAGGATCAAATATACTAGTTACTTTCTCTAAATCTTAATTTATAAATTTTTTCTCAGGTCTTTTTTCTTTTTTTTTTTTTCAAATATCTATCAGCAAACAACTTTTGTCCTGGAAAAATAGTGCAATTATAAATTGTATTATATACATACCTTAACACACACGCATATATGACATTGTTCTAGAAATAAGCAATGATTTCTGGATTTTATTTATATACTCTACTTTTTTATCTCTAATTGATTATTTTTCTTTTGTCCTTCCTAATTTTGATAATTCAGAAGACACTGAACATGTATACGTAATATGCTAAGCGATGTGTGTATATGAGTTTCTACAAATATTCTTTACTTCTAGTACTTGATTATCACATGTGGAGATAGTCGTGTGAACTATGTAGGTAGACAGTGGATAAGAACACGGTAGGATGGGGAGATGCACAGATGGCCGGACTGATGGTGGACAGGATGGGGCAGGCCCCTAGGGTGTACTGACAAGTTCAGGGTTACGTTACAGACTGAGGGCACAGTACAGTCTGAAAAGCAGAGCCTCTCTGGGCATGAACTCAGAGTTTGAGGGAGGGCAGAACAGCAGAGGCTGTGAATTTCTTCCTTTTTCTCTCTCTGCCTAACACACACACACACACACACACACACACACACACACCCCTTTCTTCCCTTTCTTTGATGCCTCTCCTCTGACTGCCCCAGGGGCTGCTACAGTGGAAACAGGACATGTGGCTGGCTGGAAAAAGCAATCAGGACTTCCGTGAAATGTTTCTAACAATGCAAAATGTAACAGTAGTTAAAATAGGGTGACTTTGGGGAGGAAAGATCTATTTTTAGAATGGACTAGGCAGGGCTATGTTTTGAAAATAGGTATTTATGGTTGCATGTAATTCATTTCATGTGCAGGGAAGTCACTAATTTCAGAGAGAAATAAAGATCCCCAGAACCCAGATTCCTCTGAGCTCTGCCTCAGCCTTAGCCACGGGTGATTGCTAATTCCTTTGGTGTGAAGATAATCTTATTTTAATTCTCATGCAATAGTTGAATAACTTCCATTCAAATGCCAGCTATCAATCTTATGAGTAAATTACGGTCCTCACTATTAGGGTGTGGCACAGGAGAGGAGACATACTTTATGAGCTATAAAATTCTTAGTTATAATTTTCCTCCTAGGCCATTATGAACATATAAACCCTATTTTCTAAACCCTATTTTATAATAGCTCAGGTGAACAACATGTTGAAAGAATAAAAATGGAAGACTTCAACAACAACATAGATACAATTTTTAAAATAGCAGGTCAGCTACACTTTGGTCACATTTTAGGAAGAACATGGTGTGTTAGCTTTCCTGAAGATAATCTACTTATATAGTGAGAGAACATTATAGTTTGTAGAGGACAGCCTTTCTGGGAAAGAACTGTGGGCTTGAGGACAGCCAGGACAACAGAGATTATCTGTGAGTTCCTTTGTTTCTTACTCCCTCACAACACACACACACACACACACACACACACACACATCATTCTTCTCTCCCCCTCCATTTATATTGACTCATACTTTTGGAGGTTCCAGCCCCATTTCTTCAGGCCTGTGAGGAGGCAGCACATCATGAGCGGAGCACTTAGCTGAGGAAGTCCATATACCTCATAATTTGATATGAAGGAAGAAACTGAGATCCTAGTCCCCTTGGATAGCATATCCCCAATCAATAGAAAACTTCCAATTATTTCTCACCTCTTAAAGGTTGCACCATCTCCCAACAGCACCAAGTTGAGGATTAAGCCTTTAATGCATGAACCTTTGGGGGACATTCCAGATTCAAACCATGCTATATGACTTTCTGATTATTATTATTATTATTATTATCATTATTAATGTTATATCATAATAGTACTAATGATTGAACACAGGGCCTTTTGTACTGAGTTACATTCCCAGTCCTTTTTATTTATTTTTTAAATTTTGATTCAGTGTAAATTGTCTGAGTGGGGCTTGAATTTGAGATCCTCCTGTGCTAGCTTTCTAGAGTGCTGGGCTTACGGGTATCCACTACCATCCCTGGCTGTACCTTGATCCTCAACCTGTCACCACCTGACAGCCATGTTACTCAGGCAAAGAACAGTTGCTACCTCATGTATTTTTATTGTCTTTAAAACTTTTTAATTATTATGCTTTTTTTTAAGAAAGAGAAGAAAAAGCCTCATACTTTAAAAGTCTATTACTTGTACCAAACACTTACCACAAATACCTTCATGGTTTTTTGTTTGTTGTTTTTGTTTTTGATGTGCACAGAAACCCACTGGTGTAGACATTGACTCTTTGGTGCAGAAGAAAGAAATAACTTGTCCAAAAGAGACAACGAGCTGTGAGAAAACAGGTTTTGTCTGACTCCAAAGTTTGTGGTTTTCCCTGCCAGCCACTGCACTGCTACGGTTATCTAGAGAGCCACCCAATTTCGAGTTCTGTGCAAAGTTTATTTCTCTAGTTTTATAGCTACATTGGCTATGAGAATTCTGGCTGCAAAATCTCATCCTGTCAAAGGATTTGTGCTCAGAACTCAGGACTAAAGTCTGTCTTTGGATGGATTATTCTTGTATTAGTTCTTTGAGGAGCTAATGGCTAGCTCCATAAATGTATTAGATGCAAAGAGAGATGGTAGTTTAAAGCAGAATTTTTTTATAATCTTGACACCATCGGTATTTTTTCAGAGTCCCTCTCACTCCCAGGACTCTGCTTTTGACTGTTTTCTGAGGACCCTTGCTCCCACTTTAAAATGTGTATGAATTAATCTGACTTTAAAATTCACTTGACACTTCTTGAGGTAATTGGAGCCACATGTAATAAAATAAGATTCAGCAAGGAGATTTTTTACAGATCTTTTTTTCTTCTTTTTTGAGTTCTGTCTCAACAGACTAGTTTCTGTGGGGCCTCCCTGACTCACCAAATCAAAGAACAGCAGTTCTCTAACATTTAGGATATTCACGCCTAAGGTGCAACAAATGACTTAATAGGAGAAACACTTCCTTTTTAAAAGGATTTTGGCTTCAAGGTTTTGTGAAATAGCTGTCCAGAATTCAAATGGGCAGAATTCAGATTCTTCTTATCTTCTGTTTATCTGAGGAAGAACTTAAAGTCAAGGAGTTTAAACATCCCTCTTAACTCACCTGTTGTTGTTGAAAGCTGGACTAGAACCGTGACTCCAGCTGAGGTGTGAGCAGAGGCAGGCGGTATGAGCAGACTGCTACTTCCATGTACAAAGAAAGCCAGCAGTTGCTTGGGAACTAACTTTGAGATGGTGCCTGCCCCCAAGAGTTTTCTGAGACAAAGAGATTCATCCATGCACAGTGCTCAGAACAATCCCTGGAGAAAGTGTTTGTTCTCTTTCTTCTGTGATTAACCTAGATGAATGTTACTCACAGGAGGTAAATGAGGCACTGAACAGTTTCTCTGATGAACCACTGATGCCAGAATCTGGATGACAGAATAATCTCCAGTTCTGTATTGGAATCTATACAGAAAAACAAATTTCCCATTCTCTCTCTAACTTTCTAATAGTCATTACTGCCAGCAGTTTGAAAGCAAGATTATGGAACTAGAGTTGCTTGCTTAGAAAATATTGAAGCTCCATCTGAATCTCTCCATAAACAAACTAGGCTATTACAGGGAGAAATAGAACCATAGTCACAACTATTACAAGAAAATGGTTACTTCCTGTGTTAAAGCTATGTTTAATTTAAAGAATATTTTGGGATATTTGTTGTCTGGGTTATACACTGGTTATATACTGGTTATTTGCAATGAACATCATGTTTAGCATCCTGTGTAAATCTGACTGGTATTCAGTTTATAGCTTTATAAAAGGGTGCAGGGATATGTGTTTATTCCCCATACATTTTACATAGTTCTATACAATTTGTTGTTTTAAAAGATCACCTTATGAAACTGAGAGTTCTATTTGTGCTTTTCCTGCTGACCTCCTTTTCTAAAACATGCATGCTATGCTAGTACCTAGATGGCTTTCTGAACTCCTAGAAAGGTGTCAGCTCCACCCCTTTTCATTTGCTGTCCTCCAGTGGGCACCTATTGGTCCATGAGGCAAGGACTCTGGCCAGGACTGAATGGGCTGGAAGCTGCAGGAACCAGTCTAAGTGGAGAGATAAGAGTCATACTCCAATTTACAGAAATGTTCGTGGGTAGACTAAAAGAACAACTTAGGTCTGTAGTGTGTAGTTGGTGACTTCTTCCTTAAAAAAAGAAATCCATTGTTCAGAGACTGCTGTGGTAGTAAAGCCAAATCTTGCAAAGATCAAGGAGCCTGGCCTGCCAGGCTAATACACAAATAGTAAGGGTCATTGCTGGACACTGTGGCAAGTGCTTGGCACTCATTATCCATTTAATCCCCCTCCATCACAATGTTTTGGGGAGTCCATAATCTTGCTGTCATTTTGCAGCCAGAGACTCACAGGGTGAAGCTCTCTGCCCAGGTGTGCACCTGTAGCTTGAGACAGAGCAGGCACTTAGGCCTGAGAGCTCCCCCAGCCCAGCTCTTACATAAATCAGGACCACAAAACCATAGCCTGGCTTCTCTAGTCTTTCTCCTTTATGAGCGATAGGAGTCACACGTGCTTTTCAGTCCCAGATGATGGGCTATTCTAGAGCTTTGGCCCCATCAGCTTCTACCTGTGTAACTCTGAAAAAGACGCCTGGCTCAGATGTCAGAGGTGGGAGCTGATTTCATCTTGTTTTCTTGGATTCTGTTATCAGTTCTGTCTGGCACGTTCCTTGTATTGGTGACAGCCTCAAAATGTGAATATAGATTTCTTAGGTGTGAGACGTTACTTTCTGGTTGGGTTTTCCTGACATTTGCCTCAAATGGAGGATTTAATAGGATGAAGCCATTTTCTCTTCAAATCCATTCAGCTGAATTTAGGCAAAATGAAAATATGCAAATCATCTCCCTTCAGGCTTGCCCTCATTTCCAAATTTGGAGATGAGGAAAATGGTTTGAAAGGTTTTGAATTAGGGAGAAATAATCTTCCCTCACTTCTCCCATGTGCATGTAAATCTCAGCTGGTCTTTTTCATTCTGGTTTCTGGATTGGGTTTGCTAGTCATTATGCTGAAAGCGCCCACACTCTTGTCCCATAAATACACTAGACTTAACTTCCTTTGTGGGTACTTCAAGATCTAAGAGTTAGTTTGGGGGGTTATAACTCAGAAATTGTTTCTTCTTAAATAAATCGCTCTGCCTTGGCTGTTGACCCCATACTCATTTATCATATCCGGTTCCTTTTTTCAGCTTCTTCGGTGAAGCTCCCTCCCAAATAAGTTCCTTTGTGAGTGGAATTTCCAGTTTAAGCACTGTTTTGGTCTCAACTTTGTTTTTAAAGACACCTGTCCTTCCATCTTTTCTTCCCTAGGATATCACAGTAATAGACATGCGGAGTGTTTCCTATTATTTAAGGACACCATTTAGCACCAAATTCAGCTGTCTCAAATGATTGAGTCAAAGGCAAAATTAACTTTAGTGGAGACAAGTAAGTGTAATAATGAGGCATTTTTTTCTAAGGTTCTGCTACCTTAGGCCTTTGAATGATTCTATCTTTAGTGCTCCAGCAAAAGTATTCAGCAGTCTTAGACCATCTTCATAGTGTGAACCTGAATTCTGTGTACGATTTATTTTTTTTTAACCCAAATCCAAAGGGAATCCCAAGGGAATCCTATACTCAATATTTTTCTTCATTTTCCAAATACAGTTAGATTATTAGTTTTGACTTAATGAAGAAAATAGTTGGTGGGAATGAGCCAGGCTCTAAAACACCAAGGAAAAAAGTTGAAGACTGTGCACTAGGGGAAAAAAGTGGCAAAGAATAAAAAATATGCAAGTAAGCACTTTTCATATTTCACATTGAACGGTTTAAAACCATTTTTTAAAAGAAGAAACATTTTAGATATTCTAAGCATAATGCTTAAGCCACAAATTCTGTAAAAAATGAACAGCATAAGCTATTAGCAGATGTACGCGTCATAAACACCTTAGGCGAGACAATCAGATACTAATGCCAAAAGCACCTTGGAGCCATCAGTCTGCACAGGGCTCGACTTCTGCAATTTCATAAGATAAATGCCTCTGCTGTTTTAAGATGATGAAACTACAGCTGAGACGAATCTCCATGTTTTTCACCAGTGATTTAATAAAGGCCAGCTCAGAATAAATATGGAACGGCTACTCTGCAAGCTTTTTTAGCTTTGTGCTGAAATGCGTTGGAACTTTCTTCCATAAATTGATTGCATCCAAAGTTCTGATCTGTCCATGCATGGAAGAAAGATGTTTACTAAGTCGTGGACTGTAAAACTTCCATGTAACACACTGTGGCTTTATGGGAAAATTAGGGAAACATGCTTCCTAGGCAAAGCCAGGGGCAGGGGTCTGAAAGTTGATTGTATGGTTTGAGCCCCAGAGCGGCTACCAAGAGAGACAGAGGAGAGAAGGCATCTGTATTGTGGATTTTGCTGATCTTGGTCTCCTCATAAAAAGTGCTACTGTGCCACCTGACCTCATGTTTATTGTTAGGTCATAAGCTGCTTTAAGCATATCTCTAATCTATAAGTAGATAGTGAAATGGATATATCCATGAAGAGGGTTGAATAGCTAAACACACTCCAATATACTATAGGCAATTACTTTCAAAAGTATTTAAAGTCCTAGGGGGAAAGGCTGACTGTAATTTTAGAGGATCTATTTAAATCTTAAATTCATGCATAAGGCAAATTTATCCCCATCTCTCCATTTTTTTATGAGCAAGAGAAAGCAAGCAAGCTAGGAAGCAAGGGAAGAAAATTTGATTTATTAATGTTTCTTTAGTGCGTGGTTCTTGGCAGCTGACTCTTTTAGTAGGTCAGCAACCCCTTCCCACATTACCAGCTGGGTTGTGTGTATGTGTGTGTGTTTGCGTGTGCCTGCGTGTCCGTGCCTGTGTGATTGTAATTGGTTCGCCAGACCACCTTTCAGAATGGCAAGAGCCAGTGGTCCATTTGTAGGTTGTGGCTGGGGGCCACCTCAATTGGCTGCTCAGAGGTTCTGAAAGCCCCTGTCCTCAAACACTGGGACCTGTGTTGGTTCGCCTGCCTACTCCCCTTCAGTGGGCCTTTCTGACTTTAATTATGTCCTCCTTGGCTGAATTCACAGGTGGCTTTCCTTGTAGGAGGCGTTTGCCTCTCCCCAAGACCCCGTTGCTCATTTCCTCAGTGGATTAGCAGGACCATGATGAAACAGAAGCTTGTGCCTTCTCTATTCTTTACACAACCTGGTGTTAGAGGTTGACCTTTCACCCCTGGAGATTCGGAGGATTAAGGCTTCTTTTAAATCCCGCTCTAGTTACTAATCCACCACTTTCACTTGATGTTATGTAAGCACTTCCTGACTTACCCTTTAAATCCTGTAAACATAATAAAACAGAGTTTAACCTTTACCTTTGGATTTCCCCACTATCTTTTGCGCTATCGAATCAACTGTGGAGGGATCCAGGAACAGAAAGCTAATAAGTGATAGCCTGATTTTTTTCTTTTTTTGTCCTGGGACATGTAACAAAACATTACAATATTTAATATATTCAGGTCAAATAGTTGTGGGGGAGTACCAAAAGGTCCAGACTAGCAAATAATATTTCCCCCCAGTAGCTGCATGTATTTTCCCACAAAATAATATAATAGATGGTATTGGTTGTTTCTACTCCTCCCCCTTTTAAACAAATTAGAACTAATAAGATCCAAACGATAGCTGAAAAACATAGGCTTTAGAGTATATACAGACTTTCCACCTTGCTGTGTCATTCCTGCATCCTTCTGATACTAACTCAAGGGTCTTCAAAATTTTGTTCTTTAAATAGGAACATCCTTAGTAAGCCCTGATTTCTAGACCCAAACAGTAAATTCAGAAAGGTTTGTACGATACGAAATCGATCTTTCTTGTTTTCTGTCCACCCTCCAGCTGGTCAAGTAGCTGTCCTGAATGCTCTACCTTAGGAACAGAGTTATAGGATTGTCGGGAACAATGTCTGAAAGGCTCATTTGAATAGCAAATTGTCACCAGTTTCCTCATAGCAAGCACAGACCTTTGGCACACTGCTGCTGTCATCATGAAGTTAGTTACACCACTAGAGCTCCTGAGCTTTGTCATCTTTGAAAAACTTCTCAGAAGAGAGGATTTTGTATTAGATAAAATTGTTTTTCTCTCACATTCAACAGAATCTATAAGAAAAAACTAGGTAGCAGGTGGCTGGCACATCAAGAAGACAACAAGCTAGGGGAAGGGACAGCTTTAAGGTTATCCAGGCTGTGTTCTAGTGGATGTCACCAATCATATTTGATCCTCACTTCCTTTACCTACAAACAGTGGTAAGCTCACGGACTCCTCCCTCTGAATTATAGGAGGGAAAAATCTAGTATATGCTCCTGCAATAATGTTACTCATTAACAATGGATGCTCTCAGAACAATTTGCTTGGTGGGCTAAAGGATTGTCATGAAATAAATGTCCTTTATCATCAAAACCTATAACAATCTAATTAATATCTCATGTGCTACACAAATTTATCTTTAGTCCACAAGATCTGTGCATAAAACCAAAGATCTGCAACCTGGCCATCTCCAAAGTCAGCCTTTATTTCTTGAGCACCTGACAAGTGACAGAATCCATATAAGGTACTCCATCAATTGTGTTAATTTAATCTGCCCTAGAGCCATGTGGTAGGTATTAGCAGGTATCCTCACCCATTTCTCAGATGAGGAAACTTAAATTCCCAGCAGTTAGTGTCAAACTGCAGTGTAAGCTGAGCTCTGTCAGGGTCCTGACTCAACACGCAGGAATGTTCTGGTAATAAGCCATTTGATATAGAGACGTAGCACTTGGAACCTTTGTAAATGTTCCTCACTATGACCTTTGTGATTGTCACAGCCTCCTGAGGGAGGTAGCAGTGTTGCTTCCATAGAAACAAAACATGAGGAGCCATAAAAGTAATATATTTATTTGCATGTGTATCTATTTTGGGGTGTTCTCAGGAGGAAATGTGAAGTGCCCTGGATGAAGGAGGAAGCAGGGTAAAAAGGCTATTAGTTTGAACAGGTGAAGAGTTGCACCTTTGCGGGGGATACTTTCCTGATGTTTCCTTAGTTTCTTCCCTGGTCTCTGTCTCTAGGGACATTCCACAATAACTAACTCTGCTCTTTGACTTGCCAGGGATACTCTGTCCCAGCCCCTGCAAAAGTTGGAGAGATATGGAAATTGGACACCGAGAAGTGGAGGCCAGGGCCTCCTGCAGCTCCACTATGCTCCTCACAATGCACCTTTCCATTCTGGGGGATTAACACACATCTGAACACTGAGGAAATGCTTCCCGACAAGGGACACGTGTGACTCATGTCTTGCAATAAATGCTTTTTCAGTGAGTCTCTGCAGAGGCATATGTCCTATTTGTGGCAAGCATGTCTTTTCTTGTAGGTGGATGTGTCACTGCTTTGCTCTTCTGTGAAGCTCACACATGCACAGTTCATGTGCTCCCAGGTCACCCTGCCTGCTGCCTTGTGGCTGAGAGAGAAGGTCACCTGCAGGCCTAGCACAAACCTCCTTGGTGTTCAGCACAAATTCCTTTAAAAGCAAAAAGCCAGAGAGCAGATGCCACAGGAGAGAGACAAGAGATTCTTCAAAGCAGATGGAATCTACATCCAGTTCAGCTCAGGCTTCCATCAATTGAGTGCAGACCTGGAAACACACTTGGGCACACACTTGGGCACAGTCCTTCATGCACTCAGTGCTTTTGTCTCTCCTGACACAGCTCACTAAGTTCAGTGACCTGCCTACCTATTCTCACTGTTTTTCTGGAGGTCCTATGTGATGGTGAACGGCATAGAATTTTTCAAGAATCTTAAAATTACAATCCAAAGAAAAAATTCTGAGATAATATAAATTTCATGAATAGAGTAACTTTGTTTCCCTCACCACTATATCTGCAGGCTTTAGAATAGTACCTGACGCTAACCAGGTATTCAACTGATATTTGATAAATCAGCCAATCCATAAGTGCACAATACTGATAATGTTAATATAATTAATTACAAAATCACAGAGTCCTGTGACCATATTGGGACTACTTGCCATGGAATAATCTTTCCAGGTAGCGTAGCCTTTTATCCTTTTGCAATCCACCTCCTTTAAAGCACTTTTATCTTTTGACAAGATAAAAGAAGGACTCTTGTAATTGAAATGGCAGACATCATAATAATTACAATGAAATATTCTTAATTCAAAGTCAGTAGTCCCAGAACTCATGATAAGAGATGTAGCTGGAAATGCAACAGGAAACAAGAATCCTGAGTAGGTGACATCAGCCTCTCAGTGCTCATGCAGTAGAGTTCCGTTGTCCCCACTTGAATGTAATAGTTCCTGATTTGCACCTGATTCTAACATGGCTGGTAATGTGTTTTCCCAACCAGAAGTGAGAGAGAATACAGAAAGCCTCCTAAAAATTAAAAGACGAACACACTAAAAATAGCTAACTTAGGAGTTAGGTAGAGGTAGACTCCCTTATAAATTCTCATGGTTGTTAAGTATTCACATTTTATTCTTTAAACACTTTGAAATTGTTACTGGTAGCTTAGAGTCACCAAGGAAATCTTAAATCTTAAGTCATTATGAATACACATTTTAGGAGACAAGGATATAGATTTTGAGCCAAAGACTAAAAAGATTCCAAGAGCACAAAAAGGGAGAGCTGATATACTAGGGTGACAAAGAAGATGAACTTGACGTAAAGCCAGGTCCAAGTTCAGGTCCTTTCTTTCCACAGTCACTGGACATGTGACTGAGCATGGCAGAACCTCAAGTCTCTTATTTTAAAATGTGGTAGACTGTTTTGGTTAAATAAAAAGATATTATGTAAAGAAGGGGTTTAGGATATAGAGAATTTAGCAGAAGCAGCTCTTTATTATTTATACCTAGAAAATTCAATTTTGTTGAGTGTCTTAATCTTAGCATTGCTATAACAATATATTAATAATTAGAATTATAGCAATAATTAATAATAATATTTGTTTATATCTTGGATATAGCCTTAACAAAATAATCTTCTAAAAAAATCAACCCTCAGCATTAAAAGGAATTTTTTTCTGTAAATTTTCTAACTCAACTATTTCTACCAGCAGATACATGTGCTAAATTTCATGCCATAAATAACCATAACTACTTAGAATTGTATTACATGGCTTCCTTGTAGCTCACACTTATCCATCAGTAGGGGTTGCTAAGGCCAAACATTTCACAAATAAAATGGCAGTGAAGAAAAGAATCAAGGTAGATGTATTTTATGGCACAGGACTCTTTTCAAATTGAAGTGTGAAAAGGATCAATTCAGCCAGGTGCCTCACTGTCCCAAGAGTCCAGGTAGAGCAATTACTGCAATAACAAAAATGGATGCAAAGCAGAAAAAAAATGAATAAGAGCCTTCCTGTCTAGGTAATTCTAGAAAAGCCATTTAGCACCTTGTAAACCTTCTGTTTCCATGGCTCCCCAACAAACAATGGCATTTGAGTCATGGAAAAACTGCAGGTAAAGTTGAAATACTCAGGATGAAGGTGACTATTCTAGAAGGAAAAATGGCTGAATTGGAGGTTTGAGTTTCTTGATAATTCTTTTTGTGTAAAAGCCATTTAATATTGTAGCAAGTAACAAATGTCTTTCAACAGTCATCTTTCCTTCTGTAAATCAAAGAAAATGGCTTAGTTTATGTTAAATTCTAATTCCATTAGTAGAATTCTACTAATTCAGATCCATAGAAGTTGCTCTGGCTAGTATTGGAGACCATCACTCACTGACATTCTCTTCATTGAATCCCCAAACTCAATGGAGACCATCAGAAATTACTTCCTATCCTCACCAGGTTTAATAGCCTTAGTTATTTTAGTCTTACATTTCAAGTATATCTTCCCCAGTCAGAAACTTCTGTTTGAGGACACACATAGGGGATTTGGACTGCTAAAAAATATTCTAAAATTTATAGTAGGAGAAAACTAACTGAAAAAAAACCTGAAGCTGTAGAAACACTTCTCCATCCAATGGTAGAGAAGAGAGCACATCACAACCAATTAACTCTTAGGACATATAGAACATGAATGCTGGTTTTTAGTTTGAGGTTCAGTCAGTGTCCATCACTAAGGCTTATCCTGCAAGTTAAATAACATGGAGGACCAAGAGACCCCAGACTCTATCCTCTTTCAGAGTCAAAATCCCAATCAAGCCCTTAGAATATTTACTGATAGCTGAATCAGAATGGGAAGAATCAGAGAATGAGATAAAATCAGAAGTCAGCAGGCACCTCCTATGTAACCAGGAAGTTCTGAAAACATTGTCTGACTATTTCCAGGAAAGAGTTTCTGTAACATCCAAACGTCACTAAGAAGAGGACTGGCAACTTCCAGGACCGAGAAGCCTTTCGTAACAGCTAATACCAGTGTGGGAATGAGTGCCCATTCTCTGTCTCTACAGAAGCAATGAAGAATTGCCAAGGACACTATTTTCAACACCTTGTAGCCTTCTGGAGTTTTGTTATCTTCAGTTTATTTTTTCCCTGGTGTGGAAATTGCAAGTGACTTCAGCTACAGACGTTGTGAATTAATTTCCTATGCCTGCCCCTAGGGTCCTGGGAGGAAATGGGTGCACCTGCCCCAAATCAAATGAATAATTCATATTGCATCTGGGTCTAAAGGTGATAGGCAGCATAAAAATGCAGAAACAGCTGGAAACAAGATTAAGGATGTCCCTCGAAAAAATAAAATAACATAAACATTGAGGCAGGAAGGCAAACTCATTTGGCTTTTTACCTGGTGCTCACTCTTGAATTTGAACAGTTCAGAGTTCTCTTGTACATAGTGCTCTGAAAGCTTTGGACAGAGCTCAGAAAACAAGGAAATCTACAGATGACAAAGGGTCAAAAAATGGTCACTTCCAAATCAGAGGATTAGCTCTGGAACCTAAAGAGTGTACCTCTGGGTACTTGAATATGTGTGTCTTCCTTATAAAGCAGGAATTGGCACTACTTTGAAAAGGCAGAGATTTTGGCACTACCATGCCAACAGTAAGGCCCCAATTGTGTCTTTTGACACTGTGCCGCTATGGAAGATTTTTTTCTAGAGATGTCCAGTATAGACTCCATCCACACACCCTTCTTTAATGGAGCACTGGCATCGATCCTTGAGGAGTGGGAATCTAGGTTCTCTTCCCTTGAATCTGAATGAAGAGCTTTGATGAATTGAGCATGGTGAATGTAAGGCTGCATGAGCTCTGAGGTAAGGTCATGGCAAGGAATATACTCTGCCCTATTCTTTCTCTCTCTGCAGCTCGCTCTTGGAATCCAGTTATCCTATTGTAAAGGAAGCCCAGACCTCGCAGAGAGACCACACACAGATACTCAAGCCATCAGCTCCAACTAAGGGCAAAGCAGACAGGTGGCATCTACATTCCAATATGTGAGGGAGTCTCCTCCCTACCTTTGAGTCTGCCAGCTGAAGCTTTGGATGTTGTGAGATAAGAGTGAACCATTTTTGCTGTGCCCAGGATGAATTTCTAGCTCACAGAGACCATGAGTTTTCAGACGCAACTGTTACTTGATAATATGTCTTGCAGAGGGGCGGGGAGAATAGGGCATACTGCAGTAGATAACTAATTCAGCTATCTTGGGCAAATTATTCTCTTTTTTTTTTTTTGCTTCAATTTCCTAATTCTCTAAAGTCTAGTCTCAAGTGTTGACACATGAAATAGATGAGACATAGATTAAAGGGCCTTCTGCCTACTATGTGGAGTAAAAGGGCCCTGATGTAATATTATGAGTCTTTGAGGCAAGTTGGGTATAAACCATGCAAGGCAGTCCTCTCGGAACATCTCTATGTGTCACTGACCTGGGGCCAGTTAAACTTGCAGGCTGCACAGTTCACACAGCACCTGCTCCACATCTTCTGCACTGTGTGTCTCAGTCCATGGACGGGGGGCTAAGCCCCTTGCCCACCAGCCTCAACACTGGCACAGAGGAGTCACTCAGTGAACACTGGTAATACTGGGAGTTCTGCTCTGATTTATTTTGTTTTACCGCAAGGATTTTGCCTGAGACTGTATATGTTGAGGGTGGAGGATGGTGAGTTTAGAAAGCAAAGAGGTAGCTTTCCTCTCATTCTTTTTTGTATTAGTCACCTTTCTGTTGCAGGGACAAAATGCCTGACATATACAATTTAAAGTAGAAAAGGTTTATTTGGGCTATTTCAGAGGTCTCAGTCCATGATCCACTGGCTCCAAGGCAGAAATATCATGGCAGAAAAGTGTTACAGAAATATCATGGCAGAAGAGAGGTAAGTGGCTCAATGCCTGGCAGCCAGGAAAGAGACAGGATATAAAAGAGCCAGAAAGGAAGGAGCTGAGGACAGTATGTAACCTTCAAAGCTGTGTTCACATTTGGGTTCCACTTCCTAGTAAGTTCAACAGCTAATAAACTCATCCACTGAAGTCCTCATGATCCAATCACTTTTCCAAAAATGTCATCTCTGAACACATGAGCCTTCCCGGGGATATCTTAGAACAAACTGTAACATTGCATTTGATAATTATTTTCTTTCCAGACATTCCTCAGGCTTCTTTCTCTCTCTCTCTCTGAAATCCTCATTTACTTCTTTCCCAATCCTTCTATTGCTTCCATCATCTCTCTGTTTGCACTTACATTCTAGCTACATTCTGTATTATCTCTGCTCGCCATAGACTACAAGCCTGGGGAAGTGGCATGGATTGTCTTATACCCACATCACTAGTCATGTGCCCAATGCTTGACACAGAGCAGCTGCTCAAAACCTGTAAGTAAATGCATAACACATGGATGAATGAACACGGAATTCATATCTAGTTCATTTTCAATTGAAGTCATATCTAGTTCATTTTCAATTTGCTGTCTTGATGACCTACAGTAAATCTAGTTATTACTCTTGGGGTTATTTTATTCATCTTCATGTGTGGAAATCATTATCACCCCTACTTCTGACCAAAGGACTTCAAACAGATAGAAGCATTGCAAACTGAAAGGCGACACTCATTTGTTTGTTCTGAATAAAGGAAGAAAAAGATTGAGAAGTAGAATGTTACCATCAACAATAACAACAAGGAAACCAGTAACAATCATCCTAAAAGCAGCTCACACTTAGCACAGATGTGCGAATGGAGATACATGGTTGGGAAACTTTCCCAAGGTGCTAGAACTAGAATTTGAGCCCAGGCTACTTGGCTTTAGAGTCTGTGCTTTTACCCCCAAGCATGCCTAAAATTCATTTTTCCAGGAAGACTCCTGAGGCCTCCTTCCTGTCTCTCAACAAGTTAAGTGACTTGGAGCCCATAAGACTAGATAAAACATCCCAGCCAAGAGATACCATTAGGGAACATCCTTATGGTTCAAAGAAAGAGACTGATCTAAAGCACTGACTAGGATTGCCACCTGTAGAGCTTCGGCATCTTTTGAATGCCCTTCTGAAGTCCTCTTTATTAAAATATAAATGCTTTCAGGTATAACAAAACGGCTCGCTAGCAGCTTGGCAAGAATGAGCCCTCGGACTGCCCAGCTTCATCTGTCCACACCATTCACCTTTCAAGTAACCCAGGCTTCATCTTCTTCATCTCTAACCCAGGCCTTCTCTTGCTCTCTGATTTGCTCAGCTTTTTTACCCTGTCACATGTGCATTTCCCTGACATTTGCTATGAAAGTCTTCTTTTAAGGTGTAGCTCAAGAAGCACGTTTCCAAGAAGTTTTCTCTTAGTTTATCACAGGAACGCCCATCTCTTCACTTAAGGTTGTTTGAAAAACTCCCAGCACAGCATGAATTATGCTTTAAAATTAGAGACTTAAAAATCCTCCTTTAGAATTAGATTCTTGAAGAGGAAAAGAACAACAGTTGAATTAGCATAATGGAAAAAGTAGAAAAGTCTTATTTTTCAGTAATGATGTGACCCTGTTCTAGCTGCAATCTGTCCCCAACTGAAAATGAAATGTTTTAACTAAAGGACTTAAAAGACTTTCAAACTTTGAGTCTAGGATAAAGGCAAAGGGCACATGGGTAGAGGCAGCATGAAATCTGGAAACTGATGCTCTGGTTAGTCTGGGGCCTGCGCTAAAAGATACTTTCTCTAATCTTAAATCTTAATCTTAAAACACTTAAACTTTAATCTTTACTCTTGCCCTGAGCCAGGGCAGCAAGGCTGAGCAGACATGTGGTAATTTGACCCACATCACATCATTTTTTAAAAATATGAACATCTCTTGCTTTAATTTTTAATTGACAAAGTAAATTGTATACACTTATGGTGAATAACATGGTATTTCAACATATGTATAAAAGTCAGTATGTATTTTAATATATAGTAGCGAGATAGAAAGATGGTTGCAAAGGCTGAGGTGAGGTTGACCAAAGAACATAAAATTTCACTGGGACAGGACAAGTAACTTTGAGAGACTTACTGTACCCCATGATGACAAACTATGGGTAATATTAGAGTATATATTTGAAAATTACTGAGAGTATATTTTAGTATTCTAAATATATGCACAAATAATAAATAAGGGTAGTCCTTGACTTCTATAAGTTGATGCTTCAGTTTGTGATATTCTGATGTTATGTTGGTGTGAAATTTATATGCATTCACTAAAAAACATATTTCAAATTTTTAAGGAATCTTTTCTTAGTATGATGCAGTACTCTGAGGCAGTACTGAGCAATACCAGCAAGGCAATAGCTCCCATTCAACCACAAGATCACCAGGAAAAATAACCAACACTCTACAAAGTACTGTATTCAATAAATCATATGAGATATACTTTATCATTTAAGAAATCTCTGTGTTAGATAATTTTGCCCAACTGGAGGCTAACGTAAGTGTTCTGAGCACATTAAAGTATGTCAAGTTAGCTATGATATTCTGTAGACTAAGTATATTAAATACAGATTTGACTTGATGTTTTCAATTCACAATGGATAATCCTATCAAGTTGAGGAGCAAATGCACATAAGAACATTTTGTATGTTAATTAGCTTCATATGATTTAGTTATTCTACCAAACACGCCAGTGTCAGTGGGCTGATGGCCCTTCCCCATCAGTGTGACCTGGCATCCCCTGCTCAGACCCATGCTCCATGTGTCCACACTGTCTGGTCCTGCCTGTTCCAGGCAAGCTCCCTCATCCTCCTGACTTTTCAAATGATGCTCTGAATGACTGCAAGGTTCAGGACCCACAATCCACCAACAATCACACCCATCACTTAGACACTTGTGTCTGAGATGTAGAAGGGAGAAACAGCCAGAAAAACCACCTCCATGGGTTATAGAACAAGAAAAGTCCAAAGGACAGATCAGGAAACCTAAGCCAAGAGTGCGGTCACTCTCTTTCTCACCTCTTTGTTCTTATAGTAATGTTATTAGCATTGTCATTGTTATTAATGATTTGAAAGCAACCTATGCATTAGGCTCAGAGGATTTCTACTTTAACTCCACAGGGCTTTGTCATGAGGCTGGAGAATTCTGAATGTGAATTCAGCAAGACCAGGTGTTTGCATGTGTTCTAGAGGGATGTCCTGGACTTTGAGCCCTTCAGAGAATAGCAATGATGACTGCCAGAGGGTCAAGGTCAAGGGACAAGGCACTTCCCATATTGCTCCAGTTGTATTTGGAGCCAAGCGAACAAAATGATTGGAAGACAAGCTTAACATTTGCGGTCCTCAAACTCTGTCTAAACTCAACATATTCCTCCAGGTTCTGGTCAGCCTCCTGTCCTCTCAGGGATATTTCCCAGGTACACTTGTCTGTTTTAATCTTTTCTTGCTCTGAGAAATATGTACCAATATCATGATATGCAGTGTCACACAATTCAGGAATCCAAACTGAAAAAAAGTCTTCCATATACATAATTCCAAAACAAAGCTATATCACTTTATAAAATAAAGATAAGTATAATACAGATCTGACTTTTCCAAAAATTCTCTTCCAGACTTTCAAAACTTCCAATTCAATTTTTGATTATACTGTGTTCCTTTCTTTAGTGGTCTAGATTTGCTGATCTCTAAGCAAGTCCCATATTAACTGTTGGGAAATTCAATCTTGGTATTGACATTCAGAGAGAGCTAAAAGGAGTAAAAGAGAGAAGGGTTTGGGAGAAGAGGGACTTCTGCTTGCTGTGCAGAGGGCATGGGCTTAGAGGATGAGGAGTGAAAAAGAGCAGGTATGAGCTTCTCACCCAAGTGTCAACAAAAGGGAAGATACAGCTCATACAAAATGAAAAAAAATTACAGTTGTTTTGATCTAATTAGGATGGTTTACAGGAAAACACAGATTTAAGCAGCCTTAGAAATGTATCCTCCAAGGGAGAACAAAAAACTGTCACATTTTAGTCAGAAATTCTGATAGGTGCTGGCAAAAATGAATCTGTTGTGTAACAAAGAGATTGAATGTGGTCTCAAACCCTGGGTACATTGGAGGAACGGGACCAATGTAGAGAAGATCAACAGAGGTCAGTAACATTTCTCAGGTCAATTTGCATGGTGAGAAGGGGGATCATTTTCATCCCAGTTCAAAGATTAGCTATAGAAGTGCCTAAGATATGACTAACAGTGGCCTCTGATTCCATTTTAAGTGCATTGAACCAATGCTACTCTGTCTTAATTTTTTTTTTTTGAGTTGGGAAATGGTACAAAAATGATAGCAAGAGAATGTGCTAGTAGACTCTTATCTCCAGCCATTCTTCATTCACAAACACTTTGAAGCTATTGGTCAAAATCAGAGGTGTATCACAGCAAGATGCACCACTTATGTCTTTTAGGTCCTCAACAGCAGTGCCCAATGAGTCATTCTTTGAGAAGAGTCCTTCTTTGAGAAAAATGACTAAATGAATCATTCTTCTCAAAATAGAGGTCCCCCAAATTCTGTAGCATAGCTAGATACAAAGTCAACACTCAAAAATCAATAGAGTTCCTGTACACAAACAAAAAAGTCATAGAGAGAGAAATTAGGGAAATGATACCCTTCACAATAACATCCAAAATAATATTGAAATACGTAGGAATCAATCTAACAAAGGAAGTAAAAGATCTATATAGAAAATTACAGTTCTCTGAAAAAAGAGATCAGAGAGGATCTCAGAAAATGGAAAGGTATCTCCTGTTCGTAGATAGGAACAATCAACATTGTGAAAATGGCCACACTTCCCAAATTGTTATACAGATTTAATGCAATCCTGATCATAATACCATTAGCATGACTGGCAGATCTAGAGGAAACATTCCTAAAATTCACCTGGAAACAGAAGAGACCAAGAATAGCAAATTAATCCTGGGCAACAAAGGCAAGGCAGGAGGCATCACAATCCCTGACTTGAAATTATACTGCAAAACTACTATAATAAAATCAGCATGGTATTGGCACAAAAATAGACTTGAGGACCAGTGGAACAGAATAGAAGATGCAGACAGAATTACAAACATACTTAGCCACCTTATCTTTGACAAAGGGACCAAACATGTTCACTGAAAGAAACATAACTTCTTTAATAAATGGTGCTGGAAAAACTGGCTTTCCACATGCTGAAGGCTTACACTGGACCTATGCCTATCACCATGCACTAAACTAAAGTCAAAATGAACCAAAGATCTAATATGAAAACAGCATCACTAAATCTGTTGGAAGACAAAATAGGTAGAAATCTCGAAGACATAGAGGTAGGCAGAGAATTCAGGAATAAAACCCAAACTGCACAGGAAGTTCTTCAAAGAATCAACAAGTAAGATCTTATCTTATTTAAAAGTTTGTATACATCAAAAGAAATCACCAACAGAGTGAAAAACCTCACACATTGGGAAAATTTTTGCCAGCTGTCCCTCAGACAAAGGACTTCTATCTAGAATATATAAAGAATTGAAAAAAATCAAGGCAAACAAATTCAAAGACCCAACCCAAGAATGGGCATCTGAGATGAATATATACTTCTCAGATGGAGAAATACAGATGGCAGATAAATATATGAAAAAATGTTTAACATCATTCATCATCCAAGAAATGCATATTAAAATAACACTGTTTCCATCTCACCCTAGAAAAAATGATCAACATCACAAAAATCAATCAATAACAAATGCTGGGGTGGTTGTAACAAAAAAGGTACTCTTCTCCATTATTAGTGGAAGCATAGACTGGTACAATCACTGTGGAAATCAGTGTGATGACTCCTCAAAAAACTAAGATTACAGGTCCCATTCTACCCAACAGCTCCCCCTCTGGGTATTTATCTAGAAGAATGAGAAACAACCTACCACAGCAATATATGTGCACCCATATTTACAGCAGCACAATTTGTAATAGCCAGTTGTTGGAAACAACTCAAATGCCCATCAACCATGGAGTGGATAAAAAAGATGTGGTATTTTTAAGGAATGGAGTACTACTCTGCTATAAAGAAGGATACACTTGAGGCTTTTATAGGTAAATGGATGCAACTTGAGACTAGAAAAAAAATCAGATTCTCATGTGTAAACATTGTATTGTCTCCTTAGTGTAAGAAAATGGAAGAGTAAATATGATCCAAAAGGTACAATAGATAATGTGAAAGGGAAACAAACTGCTCAAAGGGAATGAACAACTGGGATGGGTGAAAGGAGAAGAAAAGTGAAGGAGAAGAAAAGTGAAGGAAAAGAAAAAAAACTATAAATAACAAGATAGCTAAGATAACTGTATCACTAATTCTATTAGTTCAAGAAAAGGAATAGTTAGTGCTCATATTATTCAATCAATTTTTCATGTCTATATCTGGTAATTGGAGCAACTACTTAGAAGATAACAATATGCAATATAACAACCATTGTTAAATTCCTATCATCTGGTCTTGAAATTGTATATTGCTATTGTGTCAGGTTTTTTTTTTTTGCTGTTTGTTTGTTTTTTTCTTTTTACATGTTTTTTCTCTTTAAAATAAAAGAAAAAAGAGGTTCCTGCATTCTTGCATTTTTGAGTGTAAAGTAGCTTTTACATGATTTTCCTGGCCTAAGAAAATCCTACTCAAGATTTGAAATATCTGATAGAGAAAGAACTATAAATATGCAAGGCTGTTGTGGGGAGAGAAGAAAAGGACTCTGAAAGGCCTCCCTCAAATCCTGCTGAAGTGTCTCCTTCTGCACAAAGATAAACCCATGAAGTGTGGAACTGAGGAGTAAAGCTCTGTAGAGAAAAAAGCTACATCTGCATTTCTTATCATTAAATGGTTTTTATCATAGTGCTAATAAATGCTCTGGGAAAAAGAGAAATGTGCACTTAATTTAGAAATATACAGGGTAAAACTTTTACATTTTCTTTTCATTGTAGGACTGCTGTAATAAACTAATTTCATTGTGACTCTTTATGGAAATTTTTGCCTCAAGAACACATTTGAGACTTTGAAAAGACAATGAAGCACTGGGAAAGGATCAGATGGATGCATAGGTAGAATGACTGTTCGGAGGACACGACGTCCTCTGTAACCAGCCAAAATCATTATCACAGATTAGTAATTTCAGGGGGTGAGGGTAAAGGGCATTTTCCATGGGCGTTCACATTTAAAGAGCAATAATCCTGAGTGGAGTTAAATTCCTAGAGTTAGAAGACAAAGAGAGTTTTGATTGATGGAGGAATATGGAACTTGGACTTAGGATGGTCCTACTTAGAAAGTCAGGCTGTGGAGTCCAAGCATAGGCTTGACAGGGAGAGAAGCTAGTTAGGAAAAGAAAGAAAAAGAAGGAGACAATGGGAAGGATTTTGGAATTACTTGAGGGACTCAAAAAACCACATACACACAAAACACAATGCTTAAGTCATACTTCCAGCCAATTAAATTAAAATCAAAGGTACTGGGACCTGGGTCATAGTACTTTCTATACACTCCCCATGTGATCCACCTGTGTCCACAAGGCTGAAAACTGTCTTTAGGGATTGTTTAAAATATGCCTGCAATTTTGCTAGCTTCCACAAGGTGGTAGAGGACTTTAGTTTCATGAGACAAATGATGAGATTCTATTCTGGCGAAAGAGACCCTGAGATTAAAATTTGTGCAAATATGTTCTTCCTATGAAAATATATTTTCATAGGAAGAACATATTAGAAAACATTTAGTATAAAAAACAAATAGCATTGGAAAACAAGTAAAATTTTCTAAAATGTGAATATGAATACTCATTAAACTGTAATTGCTATTTTGAAATAGCAAACAATAATTTAGAGGATTTTAATAACTGGAAACACATAAAGTCAAACATTCACCAATTTCTTATGATAATTTCTTACCTCTTACCTTTTCTTTGGTTGTTCACTCTCTACTGGGTTTTATGTCCAATTCCCAGCAAGGACTCGGACTCCAGATCACCAATAGATACCAGTCAGTGAAAGAGAAGAAGTGCAGGGCAAGGCAAGGGCAAGGTTGACTGTGGCAAGCAGGAAACATTGTGTCCCAGCTGCTCCCAGTCTCGACACTCTGAAACAGACGGTGGCTATTTAAAGGTCAGCAAAAATGTCAGTAATACTTTGCAATGTTAAAAGAATCAAGTAAAACAACTTCGGTGAAAGTGAAGAGAAAGTCACTGAGCACAGACACATAAGAGTCAGACAGAGGTTGGAAATGACACAAAAATTGCCACAGGCTGGGGTGCACATTGGCTGAGGAGAAGAGACCCATGTTCAGGACAGCAGAGCTCAGAAGAGAAAACAGAAGCCAGTTTTCCTGTCAGGGCTGTACTCCGCTTCCAGTGAGCCCTATATTTATTTCTGAATCACTGACCCACAAAGTAATGGATATAATATTCCACCCTTAAGGTTCCTCTCTGAGACAAAACACAAGGTGAAAAAGATTTTTAAAAAATAATACAATAAATAAACAGAAGGTCTGCACACACATGTCTAAGTTAACCGTGAGAAAGATTGAAAGAAATGGCATGAACACTACTTAAACCTACTGTTCCAGAAACAGTACAACAAATACAAATTGGTAACTTGCAAAGAAGCAAGAACCCAGTCTGGAAGAAGATACAACTGAAGAAACAGTGGCAGATTTCCTACACTGTTTTACACTATGGAAGAGATTAATAAGGACACTAATTCAACAAAACAAGATTGAAAAGGCAAAAGTATTTTAAAATTGCAACATTTTGTTTTGTTGCTAATAATAGCCCCAAAATATAGTCAATTATTTGGTAATGTTTTGCCCATCCTTGGGACATAAAAATTCTGCATTATCTTTTCTACAAAAGACCTTTCTTTCATGTAGCATTTTCCTATTTTAAATCCAAACATTCGTCTTAGTATAAATAGCACGCTACAGACTGACTGACTGAGTTCATCTGCCCATCAGTGTCCATGGGGAGCTTTTTTAAAGACCGGCCCTGAAACAAAAGTCCTCAGATAATTGAGTTCACATAAAATGAAGTAATCTACATATCAACCAGTATACTTTTAAATCTTGTCTAGGTCATTTAAAATAGCTAATACAATGTCGATGCTGTGTAAATAGTTGTTACAGATAATGTTTAGAGAACAGTAACAAGGAAAAGGTTTGTACATGCTCCGCTAGGGCACACTTCTTTTTTTTAATCCTTTCCTGGTTGAATTCACAGATCCTGAACTAAACTATATGATAGTCCAACTCTATGCATCAAAACTATTTCAAACCTTCTCAAAGTTAGGAATTGGTTCCCATGGCCACCAGGCCACCTCATCCTCATTTCTTTTAATATGTTATATACGCTCTTCATTAAATTATGATGCTTTCTAAAGTTATTTGAACCCTGAATTTAGACGTTTGCTCTCTTGAACTGCTTTGTTTTTGTATCTTCTCTTTAAACTTTACAAGACACATCTGAACAGGAATATAGTAATTATTAAATATAGCTCATCATTGGCTAGATGGTAAAGTGGACTTTAGGGTGGATCATTGTGCAGCACTGATAGACTGATTACCTGCTTGTGAATCATAACTAAACCCACAAGAGATAATGAAAAGGTATCACTGGTAATGAAGATAAAATTTTTATTCTGCATTTCTGGACTTTGATGGCATCTGTAGAAAAGATAATTATTCATAGAAATAACACAGCCAACTTTCCTTATCAGTACAGCATAGGAGAGAAGATAATATGAAAACAACAACTTTGTGCTTTTAGATGCAGTCATACTGGCAGCAGCCAATTCATGGAGGGATGTTTTGTGCCTGTGGTATATCCACCTCCAAACAACCCATGAGAACCAGTTTGCCATTCTAGTTCTAGTTACCCAGATACCAGTTCTAAGAGTCTAGCATCCAGGCAAATGGGAATGAAGACCCAGAAGGTGTGTAGTAGTGGGAAATTTCAGGCTGGAACAAAGTTGGCCACATAAAACTCATGAACAGGAAAATCCTCTCCTGGAGAAATGAATATAATGACATAGACAAAGACCAAGCTGAACTGGTCAAGGCCTGCCCTGTGCTGCAGGAGCTAGGGTAACAAGCACAGCTGAAGTCATTATTTCTACAGCCATCCCCGCTGCTCAGCAGCACATCCCGCCACACAGGTATGAAATGCTGTACCTGAGGGGTGCCAGGTGTGTTCTTAGTCATCTTCCCACTTCTGTGATGAAGAGATAATGGAGTTCTGAACAAAAGTGTCATTACACTTTGCGGTTCACCCAAACTACACCCTCTACATTGCACCATTTCACAGAGAGAGAGAAAACAGACAACGCTCTGTTGATCCTCCTGAGAAGCTGGGCTCATAGCACATACTTGGCTCTACAAGTTTTATAACTTTTCCTGGGAAGCTCTCTGTGAATGTGCCTGTGCTTAGGGGAGTAGCTTCCCTGGAGCACGTGCTAATACATGTGGAGCTAAATAGCTACCACTCCCCTTCTGTCTGGATTGATTGTTTCAACCCTGGGAACAACAGAATATTCTTAGGGTATTTTAAAACGCATCTATGCCTGAGCCAACTCACAATTTAATGAATCCTAATCCTGGGAGATTTTAGACATTCCCTAGACAATTCTAATAAGCAGTGAGGGCTGAGGTTGATGATTAACAGCACTCTTTAAGCTAATAAACCCTTCAAAAGAGACCTACAAATTGCTGTTCCAAAACTTATTGGAGACAAACCAATTGTCAGGAGCCCAGAGTCACAGCTGCTCTGCTGCTGCATGGGGGCCCTGCCAAGGAGAGGGTGACCACTGAAGGTCTCGCTGTCCCTTGGTTGCCTGTAGGCCCTCCTCTTCTAAAGAAGCAAACTCTGTGGAGTGTTCCTGGCCTGTTGCTATTGCTGTGCTGGGTGACCAGCATTATCACTAGCCCTGACTGTGGTCCTGTGAGCAGTGACCCCACCTAACACATGAAGATACTGTGGCCCAGACATGTAAAGAAACTAGAAATTGATTTATTGTCCCTGTCACCTTAGGACCCTGAGCTGAGCAGCCCTCGTTCTTTCTCAGCTGGAGTATTTTCACATCCCTTTCTCCTCAAGACCTTGCTCTCCACAAGTCAGAGAGCACGTTGTTCTGCACCACCCTCCCCATCACACTCTGTCCTGCTGGCCAGGAGGGTCACTGTCACATGATGTTTCCTGTAGCCACGGGCAGGAAACTTCTTGTGCAAGGAGAGCAAACTGTTCCTTCAAAGGCATGCACCTTTCCTGTAGCAGCTACAAAATAAACTTCCCCTGACTCTAGCCACAGTGGCTCTGAAGCCCGACGGGTTTTCCCATGAGACTCCCCTGTTCTCACCCTTCTGGGCTCTGACTGTTCCCACTGAAGACATGGAATGAAGCATTGCCATCCGATAGAAATCCCATCACTGGTGGTGAGAATCAGGAGGGTACAAAGCTGTCATTTGTCTGCCCTGTCATTTGCCTTTTATGTAATCAGAGCCTCAGTTCCTCCTATGAAAATCACAATAGCATTTCTTCATAGAGCCGATATGCAAATACAGTGGAGGTGAAGGATCTCACTCACTCAGCACCTAGCCGGCAGCAAGCCCTAAGTGTTGGTTATGGTTATCTTTCACCTTTTCCTTTTGCCTAACCATCCATTCCCTTCCCTCTTACTCCCAACCTCTACTCCACTAATAATGTAGTTATTATTTGAAACTAAACTCAGTGAATGGCCCTTTCACCTACTCCCCCCCCACCGAAGGCATCTGTGGACCCACTGTGGAGTTAGTTGCGCACCTGTATGACTTACACACCATAAGCCCGTATTTCCTCCCTCACTGCAGATCTCACAGCCCTGCTGGGATCCTGCCATCCATCTCTCCTCCTTGGATGAGCTTGCAAGCAATCATCTCTCCCACTGTGCTTCTCACCTCAGGCTGCTGCAGGACAGGATCTCCCAGCACTGCTAATCCATTTAGATTTCCTTGTTGAAAAGTGTTCAGTGACTCCAGGCCAAGTCTGTAGGGTGAGGCTCAAGCTACTGGATCTCCACTGTGAGCAGCAGTCTTCACAACCTCTGCCAACAGCTCACTTCTTAGAATCCCACGTGGCTGCCATAGCCTCATGGAGGACCAGAACAGCACATTT
The DNA here is from genome assembly GCA_004027455.1 of Hydrochoerus hydrochaeris. Classification (NCBI taxonomy): domain Eukaryota; kingdom Metazoa; phylum Chordata; class Mammalia; order Rodentia; family Hydrochaeridae; genus Hydrochoerus; species Hydrochoerus hydrochaeris. The sequence continues at coordinate 258,780 of PVLA01000114.1, forward strand.
GTCTTGTGACTGAATTTTACCAGTCTTCTTTTTGAAGTCTTGGTAACCCATGGACTTCAAGCAGAGTCCTTAATTTGGGTGCCTCAATAGACTCTCATCACCGCATCTGAATTGTTAGTTGTGCGACTTCTTGTACATCTGCTTTGATGCCAAGGAGAGAAGCAGCGTATAAATAATACAAATAGTGATGGCTTAGATTTATTGAGTGGTTGCCAGTGGTAGGGACCACTGGCAACTCCCCAGGGCATACTATTAACATAGTTAATCCTCACTTTCCAGTGAGTAGGAAAGTTGAAATCTTTATTATTTCACGGTATAGATGAGAAAACTAAGATAAAATGAGACTAAATAACAGCATCAAGATCAAGCAGTTAATAAGTAGTTTATTTTGAGAGTTTAATGTGCTACCCGGTATATGCTAGAAGCTGGGGAAATTGTCTGGGACTGAAACGTTTTGTTTGTGGTTGAACTACCACAAATTCAGTTAGGTTCAGAGCAAAGCCCTCCTGCACTGCTTGAATGTTTTCACCTGTGAGTGTCTGGCTTGTGTGTGAGGCTGAAGCCACATGGCGTGGGACTGGAGTGAGCCCTCAGCTGGCAAGCATCCTCTCTAGATGCTCGAGTTGGTTGTTCTGTGAATTCATAGCACACAAATATTTTATGACTGCATTTATTCTTCATAACAATATGAATGAGCAACTGAATAAAAGCCAAATCCCTTGTGAAGCCAGAGGAAGAGTGATTAAATTATAATCATCCTGGATTAATTAATCTATAATATTTGCTCTTTATATGAAAGAAGAAAATCAGCCTTCGACATAAAGGTTATGTACTCCTGAGGTCTGTGTCTTAATAAAGGAAAGGCTTGGGGAAAAAACTTGACAAGCCCCCAAGATACAACATGTTGTAAATGTAGACAGAAGGTTATTACTGATATAAAATATATTCAATGTAATTATCAGCCACAACAAATAATCAGAGTGACAATAATGAATAATTAACATTTTTATACTCCTATAGTCATGTGTTTAATAGATAAGTGCCTAACACTGAATTCATTTATTGTGATATAGTGTTTTTAGTAATGAAAATTGCCTAATCAAAACATCTCTTCCACGGTATTGCCAGATATTGGCATAAATCACCGGTAAGGTTTATATCTTTGTGTCCTGATCTAACTGTAGTAGAGATGCTATAAAATATCTGGGGGAAAAAAAACCTAAGTAGAGAAACTGTAGGAAGAATAAAGTGAAGACAAGCTATTGATCTCAGTATAGGAGGAAACAAATTTAAAGACATTGCTTTTCGTCCTGGAATTAAGGGTTAATAAAGATGTACAAAGCAATTGTGCTGACCTGAGGAGAAAGACTGCATAAAGAACGGAAGGGAGCTGTGAGCCAGATTCTCAGCGGTCATTTTATTTCAGGGACTGCTTCCTCAGCTCTTCCTTTCTCCACGGTGCAGAGGGAAAAGTGCACCTTCTTCTGCAGATCAGCGTGGCTTCCTCTTGGTGTCCACAGCATTTTGGACACATGTTGGGTTGCGATGATCTAATTTTTACATATGCTTCCTACCTCATCAGCACAGCCAGGGCCATCTGCTGCTCACTCTCTTATCTTTAGAGCCTCGGCTGATGTCCAGACGCTCAGGAAAGCCATGGTGAGCAGGTTTACCTACTTCAGCCACTACTGGGAAGCATAAATATAAATGTATCTGACATGGTCATAATCTCTCTCTTCTATAATCCATTCCCTAGAGCAAGCACGGTCTGGAGACAATAGGGAACAGGACTACAAGGATGATGATTGATTCCACTTCCTGAAGAGATACTTATGCAATGTAAACTAGCCATAGAGGAGCTCCTTCATCTCAGTGGAGTAAAGTGCTACCACATAGGGCATGACAACATCTCAGGTGTTAGGTGAGACCAATGTGTACCTAAGACCTCTCACCATTGTCTCAAGGTTTTCTATAGTAGCTCTTTTCAGACTATAAGCATGCGAGTCACCTGCAGATCTTGTTAGCATGCAGATTCCAATGCAGGACACAGGGATCGGCCTCAGATCCTGCATTTGTAGAAAGCACTCAGGGCCAGTCTTTAAACCTCATTTTGAGTAGCACGGATCTGCAGAATCTTTTCTTTACCCGTCATCCTCTCTGCTCAGTCACGTTTAGAAATACTTGTAGTTTTGTAACACATGTATAATCGGGTAAAGACAATGTGCTAATCTCTCTTTACCATGGGTTTGGTTGTCTTTGTAAGGAAGTTGTAAAGAAACTGACACTGCTAACCTAGTAGGAGCATAGTCCAGCCGCACGTGTGGTACCTCAGAGAAACAGACAGGCTCTGTGCTAAAGGCACACCCATGGTGTGATTATGTTTCATTTTAACATGCAAAGGTGTTATGTGCTGCATGGCCTGTGACAACTGGAACATTCCTGCCAAGGCCAGGTATCCATCAGCTTCATAATAGTAAAAATTAGCATTGTTTTCACAACAACAACTAGAATTTTGTTCAAAGAGGGAAGGAGATAAAAAGAATGAAATAACAACATGTATCTTAACAATAACCACTTAGTCAACAATTGCTGGAAGGTTAGTCTTGTATGAAGCACTTTTCTTTTTCTGAAATTGACTTAAAAATTTGACTAAAGTCATGGATCTCCGATGTTGCTGAGCCACAATCTGAAACCTGCATGGTGCTGAGATTCATAGTTTGGATAACCACAGTAGCTGTTTCAGGGCCTCTGTTGGGTGACACATCATGCAGGACACTGAGTCCTTGGGAAAAGGACAGAATGTCTGCTTGTACCAACCTTTGATAAATAAGACAGAACTTCCTTGGAACAGGATTCATTTCAGACGAAGGACAGACCCAACTTAAAATGGCCCAGAGACACTTAAACAGAGATAGAGCAAGAAAAAGATGTGTAAAGTGGGCAAGAATAGAGGCACAGCTGGCAGTGAATGGGGAGCTATCTTTGCAGACCAAAGAATTCTGTGTCCACTAGAAATGTAATTCCTAAGTCTGCAACAGACTCCATGGGATGTAAAATCAAAATACCAACTCCCAACCTTTCCCGCAGGCAGGGAGAAATGTCTGTGTGAGGATGGGACCACAGATTCTCCCCTTGAATGTCTCCAGCCTTAGCGAAGAGCCTAGCACAGAATCAGGACTCAAGAACAGGCAGTAAGAATGGATGAAAGTGACCTGGGGAAGCAGAGAGAGCTAAGCAGGGCTTTCTTCATGAAATATTAGGGGAAAGTTAAATAAACCCCACAGACTCTTCACTAATGGGAAAGACAGTCTGGAAAAATCTTTCCACAGAGTAGTCCCCAATGCAAGCACACACAAGGTGTAGATCTTTGGGCCAGGAATGAAAGTAGACTACACCAAGTGGGGCTGTACCCACAGACCTGGAGCCTGCCCTGCCTGGGACTGAGCCAGGACCTCAAGGTGACCACAGAGAGGCAGGCAAAGTCTCTGCTCTTAACGTCAGGGCAGATCCTGTCCTCCTCTCAGACTCAATGAGGACTCTACATGAAATCTTCTTATTTCTTGTTTTTAGATTTCTTGAGGGGCCTAAGGAAAGTAAAAAAAAAAGGAAACTCCAGGATTAGGCGCTATTGATTTATTTTGGTTCTGGTTGGCAGATTTTTATCTAAAAAACACAGAACAAAGTAACTTTCCAGGGCTAGCCTGAGCTGATTACATTAGAACCTGTTCTCCATGTGAATTGGAGAGGACCTGACTGTCATCTGAGCAGCAAGCCGGAGACCAGGAAAGGTGCACCCATATCAATGGAGGGAAAGAAAACTTAAGCAAACACCTAGACATTGTGAAGTAAAATCCTGCCAATTACACAGTGAAGCAAGTGAAGAATTTTGACTAAAAACAAATTGACTGTGTGACCTACACTGATTGAAGGTATTACTCATTGATTCTCTGGCTTTTGCTGGTGTAGACGCACAGCTGCAAAGATGTATGAATTGTATCTTGTTAAAAATGACTGGAAGGAGAAGAAAAGAGAGGAGAAGAGGAGAGGAGGGGAGGGGAGAGGAGAGGAGGGGAAGAGAGAAGAGAAGAAGAGAAGAGAAGAGAAGAGAAGAGAAGAGAAGAGAAGAGAAGAGAAGAGAAGAGAGTAGGAAAGAGGAAGAGAGAGGAGAGACGAGGGGAGAGGAGGGGAGAGGATTTAAAAACAGCTTAAACGATTTAAGCAAAAGCAGGGTATCTAGAGGTAGCTATGTGAGGCTGCTAAAAAGGATTTATGATTCCATCAAGGACCCAGATTCCTTTTGCGTTTTGTTTTTCTTCCATCTTTTCCATTTTCTTGTTGCCTATTGTAATAAAACATTTGCTTCACCCTCACCATTGTTTTCAAGATCCAGGTGGAGGTAGAGAGTGGGCAACCCAGGAGCCCCGTGCTCACTGCCGCAGCTCTGTGTTTAAGGCGATTGCCTCATAATCTCACGGATCTAAATTGTTTCTAGCACTGTAATCAATATAAAAATCATTTTCATCAATCCCCAAATTCCTCTTATACCTCTCCCAGTAGCTCTCTGCTTCTAGCCCTACTCCAAGCAACCACTGATCTTGGCATTTCCTTAAAGGGGCAACACCGCACTCAATTTTGAGAAAAGCCAAGTCTCACTTTAAAAATGAAAGATGGAAACTCCAGGAACCACAGTGAATTGCACATGTGTCTTTGGGGATCAGATATCTTTGCCACTGATAAGATGTAGGTGGCTAAAGGTACGGGATCTAAGTGACTCAAACACAAGTGAGAAGGAAACAGCCAAAGTATAAGAATCACAGAAAAGAGAGACCAATTAATCTGGTGAGAGGGGAATGGATTTTCACAAAGCTTCACAGGAGAGGTGCTGTGCATGAGATTCTTAAAAATTTATGGAACTTGTCAAGTGCACTAGTAAATTCAGACTTTTCTAAGCAAGGAAGACCACACACACACAAGTGCATACAAGTTTGAAAAAGTGCAAACTAATTATTTCTAGCAGAAGTGATTATGAGAAAGATAGATGATGGCTGAGTAAGAATTTCATATGCTACATAGTAGACTATGAGTAGGAGTCATTAAAGAATTTAAAGGATGGAGAGTTTATAAGCAGATTTGATTTTTACAAAAGAGACCACAGATCAAATCTAGAAGATTGGAAGAGAACAGATTTAAAGTAGCCAGAAACTGACACAGTGAACCAGGCAAGAAGCCACGCAAGTCTGAGACAAGAGAGCAGGAAGGAGATGGAAGGGACTGATATTAAGATTCAGCAAATCATATGAACTAAGCAAAGAGACAGAGCAGAAATGCAAACAAAGTCATGTGACTTTGATCAGTTTATAGAATCCTGGTCCTCGATCTTATTTTTAAAATGAGGCTAACAATAGCACAGGATATTGAAAGATATTTTCCTTAAGTATCTCAGCTTCCTGTGCATTTGGAGAGAAAGGCACTGATTACCTTTTGTTTTGAAGCATCCTTTCAAGACTATTTGCAAAACGAACACCTTTGGAAGGCAGAGCCTATGTCTCCCTTCTGAGCAAAGGATTCATATTCTAACTGCACATCATAAAGATTCAGGCTCAGAATTTATCTCCCAAAACTCAGTCTACGGTGTTTATGTGTGTCATCAGGCACCCTTTGTTCTACTCTGTGGGAGCTGGGCTAGGAAAATTGGCACAAATATGCTGATATTCTGGCTACTACTACTGCCCTAAGTAATACACTGCCTGTTGTCTCTAATTCAGGAATCTTATGTCTTTTAACAACACCTGTAAATGGTGACACATGAACTTGTGAGCTTTCCAAGAAGGAAGATCTCAGAACCTTCACAGTTCTTAACACCTGTGTCATAAAGGCTGCAGTAAGATTAAATAGGCTACTATTGTAGAGCCCTAGACCGATATCTAGCATATGGTAAGCACTGAGCTAGAGTCTCTTTAGAGTCCACAAGGATAATAAGGTCATTAAACTATCTGAGGCTCAGATTCACACTGGATTGCACAAGGTTCAAAAGTGATAAGTCCAATTTCCAAAACTAAATATTGACTTGTACACTACCTGGCAAGCAGATCTGGAAAACACTTAACATTTTGTTTCCCAGTAGAAGCTGAATGAGATAGTGTAGCTGAATCATAGTAGCCACACAAAGACAGCATGCAAAGCCCAGAGGTACTCAGTGGCACAGTCACACAGCAGAACGTGGAAGGATAAGCACTCTCCTGGATTGGAGCGTTCACAGGGTGTGATAAGTATTTGTAACTAAACAACCCTGTACTGTAAAAACTATTTTTTTCTTGGTAACTATCTACTTGTATATCTGAGAGAGAAAACTTTTTTTATAAGAAGAAAAACCCAGACTGTAAATCAAATGTGAGCATTTTTTTTTAAAGAAAAGCATTCAGAATGCTGCCTGCAGCAATTAAATATTCCGTGCTATGAAGTTCCTCTCCTGTTTACTTTATTGAATAGATAGAGACCCCAGTTAGCAAAGCCTTTGCCTTCTATTAAACCACTTCATCAGCAATTGCCTAAGGGGATTCAAGGAAAGTAGTCTGGTATCTTTTTCCTTCACATTTTTTTCATGGAAATGTCTAATCAAAAGCACTTCTTAAAGTTGAGGAAAGGTTAAAAGCAAATACTGGACAAAATATTGCAACCACAAAGAATTTATCATTAGTCCCAAATATAATAAATAATTCTTAGATGAAATATTTTCATTTTACAAAATCTAGACTAGCTACATAATCCATAACAAGTTGAAAAACATCATTCCCTTTTTGATCAAGAGACATGGTAATTCTGTACATTGCATTGAATTGCCTGTACTGTATTTGATTTTTATCTCTTAGTAAATCCCCAAGTTATAAAGATGGGTTATTGGACACTTTTGCTTGAGTCAATAGCATTTATTATCACAAAAGATTACTAATACCTTTTGTATTAAAAACAGTTTATATTCACTTATTCAACCAGAAGAAGCCAATGATCACTGATAGAAATATAATACATTGTGTGCCTGATGTCAGGGTAGGGGAGGCTGCAAATAACTGTGACATCACATACTGACCTTGGTTCCCAACATGGAAGCAGACATATCTGCAGTTAGTAAGTTCTATCTCAAAAGTCATAGTGAATGATCCTCAAGTTTTCTGAGGAGCTTAATGTAATATTAAGGTTGAAGAATTGCACATCATTAGTCATCAGGAAAATAGGATTCAAAACCCCAATGACATATTACTTTACTTGCACTAAGATAATTATAACACCCACAACAAAACTAACACAAATAGGTGTTGGCAAGGATGTGGAGAAATCACAACTTTCAAACACAACTGAATGTTAAATGGTACAACTAGTCTGGAAAATATTCTGGCAGTTCCTCAGATAACCTACCAGATACCATGTGAACCAATAATTCTACTCCTACATATAACAGGAGTAGAAGAATGTCCCCACATAAAAGCTGGTACACACATGGCATGATCATTCACAGCAGCCAAAAAGAGAAAGCAATACAAATATTTGTCAACTGAGTCACAGATAAATAAAATGTTATTTATCCATTATTTCTCAGCCATACAAAGCAATGAGGTACTGATTCATACTATAACATGCATGAACTTTGAAAACATACTAAGTCAAAGAATTACTTGAAAGATCACATGTTGTACAATATTATTTATTTGTAATGTCCTGAAGAAGCAAATCTATATATAGAGAAAGTACATTCATAGTTTTCTGGGGCTGGGAGGAATGGGTAAGGATGTGGGTTTCTTTTTAGGGTAATGAATTGACTGCGGTGATAAATATGCAACTCTATGAAAATGCGGAAGGCCATTTTTTAACACTTTAAATGTGTATGTTGTATGGCATATGAATTAATCTTAATACAACTGATGAAAAATTAAAATGCTAAGGTCCTTGTATTTAAATTATTTTTCATACAAAAGATCTTCATTTTCAGGGACTTCAATATCTTGTGCTTCATGCAAATTAGCCAAGTGCTAAAATATAAGATTCACTGGCACACACACATTCACTCTCACAAATATAAACACACTCAAATGGACTATTATGTCCATTCATGCATGCATATGCATATTCACACACTTATTCATATACATACATATACACACAAATGCACATACAAACACACTCATATATGCACTCACACAGACTCATGCACACATGGGTATAGACATTCCTAAAAATACATGCATCTATGCACACAAACATGCATACACTCACATATACATACATGCAAACATTTACTCACACACACACACACACACACACACACACATGAACACACACACACACATACCAGCTCCTTGGACATGGAGACTACTCTGGCACTCTAGCTTTCCATTGCGGGGAGCAGTTGGGGCTGAGGATGCATGATCAGAGATCACCAGAGACTAATATAAATCTGTACCAAAATAATCATCTGCCTTTTTCCCCCAGAGTGGGAAGAGGGGCATGAAGAATGAGAGAAGGCAGCCCCCACACTGCATGTGTGGGACGTAGATCCCACACAGGCCTCAGGAGTGAAAGAAATAATGAGATGTGGTTGAACTGGTTGATGCTCTGTCTGCGTAAGGTACCAGCCTCAGTGGTGTGATTTTGAGAGCTCTGTGCCCACGAATCTCTACTCTACATCCCAACCTCCCATTGTCCACGTGAGGCTAGTGCTGGGAACTCACTTACCGGTGCAGGAAGACTAAAGACTGCTGAGATCTTGGTGCTTGAATCTGCAGCACCTGTTCCTTCACTCTGAGCACCTCAGGAGATGGATCTGCCTGGTGTAAGTGCAATTCCCTCTCCTGTTTCATGAAAACGTGATGTGCTGATTATTGTCTTTGACATGCAATAATAAGTTTACTGCTTACTGTTTTGTCTTTATTCATTTTTACCTTTTAGTTTACTAGTATGTGTGTAATACATAATGTTTACATTTCTTGTGGGGAGTTGGTACAGGTACACAGCAAATTTTAATTACTTTTTTCATCTCTTTTTCCTTCCCTCTCTTGTTATCCTCCTTTTTTGGTACATGTTTACAGTATATAATGTTTCCATTCCTTGTGTAGAGTTGCACGTACAAAATGCATCCCAGTTCCTTTGGTTTTAATCCTTATTCTACTCCTATTTCATTCCTCCCTAGATCTTTTGACACCCTTCACTTTGAAAAAGATCTCTCTACTTCCTGTTATATTTTATATTACTCTTTATTTTTACTATAGATTTCTCAATTAAGAGGAATTATGTAATATTTAAACTTATATTAATATTTACTTAATATTACGGTCTCAAGGTACATATGTTTCCTACAACTGACTCAAATTTATGTTTCACTGTGGCAGAGTGGAGACTATGTTGTGTAAGTATTTCATTTTCTTTACTAATTCATCTGTTGGACATGTATGCCACATGCAAGATTTAGCTATTATAAACTGGGCTGAAATAAGCATGGATACGCATGTATCAATGTGATGTGATGTCTTTCACTCACTTGAGATGATTAGGAAAACAGAAGGTGACTATGAAGGTCAAAAGAAGTTTCAAGTTTCAGGTTTTTGAGAAATCTCCATAATGATTTCCGTAATGGTTGTCCTAGGTTACATTGCCACAAACAGTACAGAAGGATTCTTTTTTCCATGCAGCCTCAGCAATATTTGTTATTGTTCAATTTCATGTCTATGAAGTGTCTTTTCATTTAATTTTCCCGTTTTTGATAAGGTTTTTATTTAGGTCTAATTTTTTGAGTTCTTTATATATTCTAGACATTAGTCTTCCATGTAAGGAATAACTGGCAAAATTATTTTCCCATTCTATAGGTTATTTTTGCACTCTATTGTTTCTTTTGCTGTGCAGAAGATTTTTAATTTAATATTTTCTCATTTGTTGATTCTTAAAACTATTCCCTATGCCAGTGAGGTTCTGTTCAGAAAGTCCTAGCCTACACCTACAACTTCAAGAGTTTTACCTATTTTGTATTGCAGCAGGTTAAGTGTTTCTGGTATAACATTTAGTTCATTGATCCATTTCGATTTTAGTTTAGTACATAGTGAGAAATAAGGGCCTATTCTCAATTTTTTTTTCAGATGGATAGCCATCTTTTCAAACACCATTTATTAAAAAGGCTATCTTTCTTCAACTGTGTGTTTTTTGGGCCCTTTGTCAAATATCAAATAATTGGATATGCTGGGGCTTGCTTTTCATCCTGTGTTCTGTTCTACATGCCTGTTTTTATTCCAGTACCATGCTGTTTTGATCACAATAGCTTTGTAATTAAACTTTAGATCGAGGATGGTGATGCCCTCCTCCCTCACTTTTTGTTGCTCAGGATTGCTTTTGTTATTCTGGGTCTCTTCTGGCTCCATATGAATTTTAGGATTGTTTTCTCCAGTTCTGTGAGAATGCTATTGGGATTTTGATTGGTATTGTGCTAAATCTGTATATGAACTTTGAAATTTTGTCCATTTTATCATACTATTGTGCTGGTTCAGGAACAGGGGGTAGCTTGCCATTGTTTTATATCCTCTTAAATTCCTTCTTTCACAATACAGTAGTTTTTGTTGTAGAGATTTGTCACTTCCTTGTTAGGTTAATTCCTCAGTGTTTAATTTTTTATCAGTGCTATTATAAATGATATTTATCCCTAATTTCTTTTTCAGTGAATTCATTATTAGTATTCAGGAATGCTGTTGAATTTGTGTGTTAAAAATTTGGATCTTGCTACATTATTGAATCTGGTTATTAATTTTAAGGGTCATTTGACACATTTAGGGGCACATTCTCTGTAGATAGTGTCATCTGCAAATAATGATAATTTGACATCCTTTTTATTTTTTCTTGTCTGTTTGCTTTTACTAATATTTCAAGTACTGTGTTGAACAAGAGCAATGACAGTAGCTATTCTAGTCCTGTTTTCTGATTTTAGTGGGAAAGTTTTGACCTTTCCTCCATTTAATGTGATGTTGGATTTGTTATAAATGGCTTTTTATCACTTTGAGATAAGATCTTTATGTGTCTGTTCTCTACAGGGATTTTATCATGAAAGGATATTGGAGTTTGTTGAAGGCTTTTTCTGTATCTTTTGAGATGATGTGATTTTTGTCCTTGCTTCTGTTTATATGATATATTACATTTACTGGTTTGCGTGTATTGAACCATCCTTATATCTCCGGGATGAAGTTTAAATGGACATGATGTATGACCTTTTTGGTGATTCATTGTATTCTATTTGCCAGAATCATGTTGAAGATTTTTGCATCATTATTCATTAAACAGATGGGTGAATAGTTGTCTTTTATGGTTGGATCCTTATCTGGTTTTAAAATCAGGGTAATAGTAGTTTCTAGATATGAATTTGGGAGTGCTTCTTCCCTTCCAATTTCATTAAAGTCCTGAGGAGTATTGGTGTTAGAATTTTCCTGAAGTTTTAATGGAATTCAGCAATAAGCCCATCTGGCCCTAGACTTTTCTTAGTTGGTAATTTATTTGTTACTGCTTCAATTCCATTGCCTGTTATTAGATTATTCAAGGTTATTTAAATGTCTTTGTTCAATTTTGGTGATTCATATGTATCTAGCAATCTATAAATTTCTTTTGAATTCTACAGTCTACTGGTGTACAGGTTTGCAAAATACTTAGTAATAGTCTTTTGTTTCAGTAGTGTCCATTGTGATTTCACCTTTTAAATTTCTGATTATGTTGATTTGACCTTTTTCTCTTCTTTTCTTGATTAAATTGGCTGAGTTTATCTATTTTTGTTTTGTTTTGTTTCATAGAAGCAACTCTTAGTTTCATACTTTGTTCTGTTTCCTTGCTCTTAATTTGATTGATTTCTGCTTTCACCTTTATAATTTCTTTCCTCATACTACATTTGGGTTTGGATTGTTATACTTTTTGTAGGGTCTTGAGGTACACTGTTAAGTTATTTTCTTGTGTTCACTCTGTTTTGGTAAAGTAGTCATTCAGAGCTATAAACTTTCCTCTTAGGACTGCATTCATTGAGTCCCATAATTATGTTGTGTTGGCATTACGATTTAGTTCTAGAAACTGTCATTTCTTTCCCTTGTAACCCATTGTTTACTGAAGAGTGTATTGTTTCCGTGCATTTGCATAATATCTGTGTTTTCTTTTGTCATTGATTTCTAATTACATAGTGCTATAGTCTGATAAAATGCATGTTATAATTTCAATTATTTTACCTTTTCTCAAGGTTGATTTATTAAGTATGTGGTCTATTTCAGAGATACTTCCATGTGTATTCTGCTCTTGGGTGAAACACTATCTAATATCTATTAAGTTCCTTTGAAGATTATGTTCATCTATGATATTTCTTTGTTGATTGTTTTTCTAATTGATCTATTTATGGCAGTGAGGTATTGAGGTTCTCCACTAAAATTGTGTTTATATTTATCTGATAATTTATGGCCAATACTACCTCTTTTATGAAGTTGGGTGACCACTGTTCACAGAATATATCATTATTTTCAGATGATACAATACTCTACATAGAAGATCCCAAAAATCCCATTGAAAGACTTCTAGATGTAATAATCAACTTTAGTAATGTAGCTGGATATAAGAACAACACTCAAAAATCAATAGCATTCTTGTACATGAACAACAAACTCACTGAGAGAGAAATAAAAGAAGCCACATCTTGCACATCCTCCACATCCAAAAAAAAAAAAAAGAAAGAAAGAAAGAAATACTTAGGAATCAATCTAACAAAGGAAGTAAAAGATCTATATAGTGATAATTACATTACTCTAAAAAAGCAAATCAAAAAGGATTTCAGAAAATGCAATGGCATTCCCTGTTCATGAATAAGAAGAGCAAACATTGTGAAAATGGCCATTTTCTCAAAATTGTTGTATAGATTTAATGCAATGCCAATCAACATATCATTTGCATACCTCACAGATCTAGATAAATCATTCCTAAAATTCATCTAGAATCAGAAAAGACCTAGAATAAGATGTCCTTCAGAACATTTTGCAGTAGTGGTTTGATGATCAAGTGTTCTTCATCATGGAAGTATCTTATCACTCCATCAATCTGGATAGTTTTGGAGAGTACCTCAATCTGCATTAGAGGTTGTTTTCCTTTAGAGCTTCAGATATTTCACTCCACGCTCTCCTTGACTTGAGGATTTGTACTAAGAAGTCAGCTGTGATTCTGATTGACCTTCTTTTATAGGTGATTTCTTTCTTTTCCCTAACAGTTTTAATATTCTATTCCTGTGTTGAATTTCTGGAATCTTGACTATGATATACCTGACTATAGTTTTTTTTTAATCATGACTAATTAGAGTTCTAAATGCCTCACTTATCTATGTATAAATTTTTTCCATGCCAGGGAAGTTTTCTACCATGATGTCTGTGTATAGTTTTTTTTAAATATATCATTTGTGTTATCTCCTCCTTTTTCATTGACTCCAGTTAATCTATTAATCTTCATGACATTATCTAGCAGCTGCTAGATTGATTTCTCATGGTCTCTTGCTATTTCCTTTTCATGATCACTAACAACAAGGCTGTCTTCTGTATCTGAGATTCTGTCCTGACATTGGTTCATTTTGCTGTGTGAAATTTTTATTCTCCTGAGTATCTGCTTGAATCTTTTTTATGGATTTTTATTTCTTTCCTATGTTGGGTATTCATGGCTTCCATTATTTTCTTAAACTTCATTTTTTATCTTTGTCTGCTCTAAAGTCACTAAGCATGGTTTTCACTGTATATGCCATCTCTGTAGTTATCTGAGAAATTGTTTCTGATGTGATTTTTTTCTAGCACTTCATTCAATTGCTTTGTTGTTAACACTTCAGAAAGGCCAGGCTGGTGTCATTTGGATTGTCCCTCTTCATTGCACCCTGGGTTAGCTTTGGTGAACTGGATATCTGCAGTTGCATCTTATTTAAGTGTCTTTTCATTTTCTTTTTCTCTTTTTTTTTAAATTTAAGTCCTGAGTAGTTATGTGTAAATTGCTTATAATGAATTGCTTTATTGCTAGCATTTAGAGCCCCTAGAAAAATGACTACTTCTCTGAGGCATCTTTCAGGTGTAGCTGGTTTTTAGGTCTTGAGTGTGTTGCAAGATACTACCTCTTCAATTTGTTGAGAAGAGAATTGCTGCCTGTTTGTCCCAGCCCCTATTTCTTTTGCACTGGCCCACAGTATTTTCTATGATCACTAGTCAGTTTCAGTCTTGGAATACCAGGAAGAACAATGGGATAAAAAAATTATATCATTTTTGGCTAAAATGGCACCATCAGCAATAATAATAGTATCAAACACAGCCTAGAAAACAGCAAACTGAGGTAACCATTAATTTGTCAGCTTTAGTCACATGAGCTAGGTTTGTGGTTATATAACAAAATCTAAAACAAATCAAAAAAATTCTATGCAGTACATAAGTCCTTAATATGTCAATTTTACTCTCAGGGAAGAAAATTTAAAAGGGGTTAGGAAAAAATAGAAGAAAAGGAAGAGGTTAAAAGCAAGGCTGGAGTACAAAGAGGATTCATACAAGCTTTGGGAAACTTGTGCAGAGGACAGTAGGGAAAGAGAGAACAAAGAAATAAAAGGGAGAACAAAACAGAACAACAGCCACAAAGAAGCTAGAAACAATGTCACAGTCATAAAAACATGATCAAACACTGAAGGAGAAAAAAAGACAAAAACAAAACGAGAGAGAGAGAGAGAATACTTCTATGTTTGTCTCTGCTGTCACTGGTAGACAATATGAGAGACATAGTACAGATCTGTGTGGATTTATCCTAGCAAGCCAGTAGTAGCTTTATGGTGGGGTAATGAATAATTTCAGCTATACTGCACCTTTATTTCCTCTGAATTTCAGTCTGTATTCTGGCTGTGGGGCTGGGGCTTGACCCACTCAGCTGCAGAAGTCATGCACCTTCTCTGGGCTTGAACTTAGGTGGGAGCTGCTAGATGGACCCAGAAATTGTTCTGAGCTCAGGTGGGACCTCTATTAAGTGGCTTTTGGCCAATTGCTGTCTCCTGTGGGTTTACTGAGCCTTCAGCACTCACCCCATCTAGTGCAGTTCTTCACATTCACTGCTCCCTTCTACTGCTGCATCTCTGCATGGAGGCTTGTGATGCTGCCAAGTGTCACCATGTGTTCTCAGGTGTGATCCACTCTTCTCAAGCAGTGAGTTCCAGCTCAGGGAGAAGGCTGCACTGGCTACCTCCTTCTTCTTCATTGAAGTTTCTTTCTTTATTCTCTTTGTAGGCTTCAATTCTCACTTCAGACCCTTCCTGGGTGCAGGGGATCCACTTGCCTACTTCTTGTCTTCCTTGTATTGCTATAATACAGTGTCTGGGTGGTAATCCTCAGAGAGGTCTTTCTCTGCTGTTTGCCACTCTGCCATCTTCTGCTAGTCTGTATCTTTTGATTCAGGAATTGAGACCATTCACATTTACAGTTATTATGGATAGATGATGACTTATTCCTGTCATTACTTTATTTACCTGTTGTTAATTCCCTATTTTCCTTTCCACTTAACTGCTTATTCTACCTGGTGTGTTCATTAGACATTTTGCTATCATAAGCTTATCTGTCACTTTCTAAGTTACCCTTCTGAATTTTTTTATTTGATGGTTTAGTGGTCATTAATTTATTTAGGTGCTACTCATCATCTCCTGAATCTTTACTTGGAGCCTGTTTATAGACTCTACTTCTCCATCAAAATTGAAAGATACTTTTGCAGAGAATTTCAGCCTGGCTTGGAAATTATTTTCTTTTAGAGCTTGACACTCTAAATCCATTTGACGTTTAAAATTTGTGTTAAGAAGTGTACTATAACTCTAATGAGTTTTCTTCTATAAATAATTTTTGCTCTCCTCTAATTTTTTTTTCAGTACAATGGATTGAACTCATGACCTCACACTTGCTAGGCAGGTGTTTATGCCACTAAGCTAAATCCCCAGCCCCCTCTAATCACTTCTAAGATTTTTTTTTTCCTGTGTTGGATTTCTAGGATTTTGACTATGACGTGTTGTGGAGAAGTTCTTTTCTGACTGTGGCTATGCACCTTGTTTATCTATTTGCTAAATTCTTTTACTATATTTGGAAAATTTTTCAGCTATTACTTCAGTGAATGGGATTTTTATGCCATTTGTGCTACCTTCTCATTTTTCCACGAATTCTAATCAATCTTAAATAAGTCTTCTTTGTATCATCTTGGAGCAGTTGATTCCATTTTTAATGTTCTCTTGTTTTTGAGGTATTTCTCATCAATTGGTCACTGACACAGCCCTGTCATACAGTTCTGTGACTCTGTTCTCATGTTAGTCACTACTTTGACTAGTATTTTCAATAGTATTTTTAATCTCCTGTGTATTTATTTGGAGCCTGTTTATAGACTCTACTTCTTTTCTATGCTGGTCATGCATATTTTGCATCATTTTGATTATTTCTATCTTCTTAATAGTGTATTATTTAGACTTGGCTATTTTGTTTACTCGACCCAATATCTTATTACTTATGTATTATATTTAATTGTTTTTGTTGAACTAATATATTCTGTTTAATTATCTTGTTGAACTGTTTTGTAATCTCCTCTGATTCAATTTTGAATAGTGCATGTATGAAACTTTTGATTTTATTCCCTTCAACAGTCCATAGGGCAGTTGAGAATTTTTCAAGGAATTTTGTGGGCTTATCTACTCATGTGTCTATTTTTGTTTGTTTGTTTGCTTTATGTTGAGGCTTGTGGATTTAATGTAGTGGAAAGTTCTGTTTCTAGCATGGAAAATTCTTTAGTTAATTTCTACTTTTCGTGGTTTCCTCTGACTGTGCCAAACTACTGGTTTTTGCCACTGTTCCAAAATCCAGACACCTTCATTTGCTTGAGATGGGACATTGCAGCATGCTTGTCCCAGTATCCGGTCCTCCACAGTGGACCACAGAATTGTTAATGACCAGAAAGCAGTCTAGAGACTGACATCTCAGTAAAATCAATTAATAGGGACAGGTACGTCATCTTGGCAATAGTAATAAAATCAGAACCTATTATAACATTAAATACAAACTGAATATTGACAAACCCTAAGGACCTATTGGTTCTACCTTTATCTATAGAAAAGAGATCTATAATTATAGTATGAACAGTAAGACAAACCAAATATTGACCTACAGTAAATATCTACTAAATGGAAAAACTTTACTAACAATAGCACAGTACTCAACAGCAATAGCATAAATTTAACTATTTACATAGAGATTAATGAAATATATCAGTTATACTGATAAAAGTGGAGGGTATGAAGAACTGAAGAATTAAAAAAGCAAAATTTGAAAAATTAGTTGATGGGACATGAGAAAGAGAGAAACAGGGGGTCTAATTGAGAAGTACAAGGAAATTACTAGTGACAGAGAATAGTCACTGGAAAGAAAGAACAAGAAAAATAAGAAAGAATTAAACAACAAAAATGGGATAAAAGAAGGATAAGAAGGGAGAAAATTAGAAGGAAAATATAAAAGACAAAAACTCCCACTAAAATAAGTGGAAGAAAAACTCCAAACCATGAAAAAAATTAATGAGGAAAAGATAAAAAATACAAAATAGAAAAAAACAAAGATTTAAGTCAAAATATTCCTATAATTTTGACCAAGTGGACCCTTTCCATGATCTGCAGCTTGAGATCTAGGACTTAGGTGTCTTCCAAGGGCTCTCCTTGCACTACAGGGCTTACTCTTTGTTTCTCTCAGATTGTGGTTACTTTTCAAACCAGAGTGTGGCCTTGCTCCCCTGGTAGACAGGAAACGGGGTCTAGTTGCTCCTTTCTCTCCCTGGTTTTGCCCTCTGTCGCCATCAGTTTGGTTAGCCTTTGCCTCAGTTGCCCCATGCTGGGCTTAGCCATTATAAATAGTGCAGCAATGAACATGGTCATGCAGCCATCTCCTTAACATACTGATTTCAAATCTGTCTGATAAGCACCACAGCAAATCTAGGAAAGTCTCTGGTTTTCTCTTCCTTGACTTTAAGTCTCCCCTGGTTCATATTCAGGAATTAAGGAGTCTTTCTCAATCCACAAGGGAATGAAGTTTAGGGCAAAAATAATTCCACAAAGGACAGAGGGGTGGCAAGAAGAAGTTGAATTCTTGTTGAGTATTTCCTAATCACTCCTTGCACTTGCCTTGTCCCTACACTATTATACACAGCAAGAAATAAGTCTGTGTTTGAGATGCTTTGGATCTAAATTTTTGATCCTTGAGATTGACACTTTTAAGATCTGCAACCAAACTGCGACAGACTTCCAAAGGATATGTTTCTCTAAAGGAAATTATCAAGCAGTTGTACATGTTTATAAAGTTGTGTGAGGATATTTTCCTATTTGCCCATGTACCTGCAAGTGAACACCACTGTGTGTACATGTGAAAATGAGGACATATGTATGACTGAGTTCACTCATTTATTCATCGCTCACTCATTCATTCATCCATTCATGAGACAAACTCCTAGTCAGCCCTCACTATGATCAGCCCTCACAATGAGGAAAGGAAAAAGTGCACAAGTATGTGCTTTATATCTGAGAACATATGTGCAAACATAACATGTCTCTGTCCTCTGCTGGAGAATTATTGGATTTGTCTACAATCTGCTCTCTTGGCTAAACTCAGTGTCTGCATAAAGGGAAGTCTTTTTCTCTACACCTTTCTCTCATCTCATCACTAATTCTGTGATGAACAGAAAGGCAAAGTTAGGTGGAAGGGAAGGTCAGAGCCAAGTGGCAAACAAGTGACAGGTTCTGGCATTCATGATCTTTGCATCAGGAAGTCAGGCCTTGGACCTAGAAGGATGATGGCACACAGCGTATCCAAGCAGGCTCATCTTCTATAATTGATTTCTTCTGGCAGGTCTGACATCCTCATGGTGCCCAGTCTAGGCTGGCACTGTTATAATTCATCTCTGGTCCCTGAGACACTCACCACATGCTGGCATATGGAGACAGGCTATCTGGAATTAGAAACTTGTCACAGGTAATTTACAAAACCAATGATTCTCTTTTAAAGTTTCAAATTCTAGCCATATTCTAATATTCAAATTGTTAATATAAGGTGCTACTGTGTTAAATAAGTATAATTATAGGATTGTGTGATGTCTTCTATAGAAGCTAAGAAAGGCATTAGATTAAAGCCTGCTTTTGTTTCTATTTTTAAAAAGTATTAGTAAACTAAAAGTGGATAAATATTTCTGCAAAATTATAGGAAAAATATTGCTCAAACCAACCAGTAGTATATATTTAATAATCACTAGAAATATTTCCATCAAAATTAAGAAATATGAAATTTATCTTTTTACTATTATTTAATATTTTTTCTGGGAAATTTAACAAAAGCAACAAAATAAGAAGTCAAAGATTTAGCAAAAATACAAGAAAATAAATAATTTCTCACAAGATCTACACAACTTTTCTTTTGATAATGATCTCAGCAATTAAATCTGACTTAAAACTGAAGTGGATGCAGGTCAACTAATTTAGAGAGATAAGTACTATTCTTTACAGTGACCATATGACCTTATATGTTGTTCAAGGGGTGACTTCAACAGCTATTTCCCAATGGCTAAAAGTTACTTATTTCAAGCGTAAACCATCATTTTCAACAATGCTGAATTACTTATAATCAATAATTCACTGTGATATATGTGACAATAAATTTGTGGATACTATATTTCCTTCAATTTAAGATGTAATTTTTAAATTTATAAGAATGTGAGAAATTTTGACATGTTTTACAATTAATGTATATATTTAATATTGTATAAATATTGAACAACCATTCTCCCTATTTTATAATCCTAGAATGGAGTCAACATTGTTCCCAATAACATACATAAAGTATATGCGTAATAGTTTTCATGTCACAGGGTGACTGGTTCATAGTTTCTACAGAGAATATTTTCCAGGTTAAGTGCATCGTGTATCTTTTAGACAGGGAATATGTGAACCTCATATTGACTCTGGATCTGCTCTACTATAGTAACTCCCGTTAGTCCTTGAGGAATATTCTGCTACAGCCCATAGTGTCTGCTTCACCCTCCTCAGTGTGCAGAGGAAATGCTTTTTTTTTTTTTAAATGCAGTTATTGGTTAAGCTCCATAATTTTCATATGGGAGCTTTAACTTGATTATCAACTGGCCCCTTAAAATGGAAAACATTCATGCCATTCTTCACTGGGGAGAACAATAATCTTGAATTTGCTTCCATTCAAAACTTACCAAGACTTAATGAAGAGAAATAACAGCCCAGGAACTTTTCTGAGGGCCACACAGACACAAGTCATCCTCCAGAGCAGCTGCGCTGCAGTGATATTCCCTCACTGTTTGTTCGGGTATAAAGGACTTCGAGAAAGAGCTCTTCAAGTTGAACTGAATTAATGATTCAGAAACTCTTCTGCACCCTTCTTTTACCATCTTACCTTATGTTAAATTCCAGAAGAGTCTGACAAAGTACCAGGGAGCATGGTCTGATAACTAAAGATGTCTTTTATTCATACATGGATCATTCAAAATCAAGAGAGATTCAACTCTCCCCAGGCAGTTGTTTTTCCTTATCTGAGTTCTGAGTGTCAGCCATAAATCTAAATAAGGAGATGCTCCAAAATATGTGTCTGTGCAGTGTGCCTTTGTGCGTGCCAAATGAAATTTGCAAAGATACATATTATTGAGCTGTTGAGGATAATATCTGCTGCCATCAGATATGATTTTTTAAAAGTTAACCAATACTTGAGTTACACTACATTCCAGATAGTATTCTAAGAGCTTCACAAATATTAACTCTTTTAAATTTCCTAACCACCCTATAATATAGCTTTTGCAATTATCCACGTTTTTTCAGGTGAGGAAACTGAAGCCTTGTTAAGCAAATCAAAGCTCCAGTTAAGATTCAGGAGTAAAGGAAAGTAGAAATAAACTAACATGCACTGATGGATTAAAGTAATTTTCCCACAGACTACCTGCCTTCCAGGAGAAAAAAATGCTCACTAAAAAAAAAGAACTTATCCATAAGCCCCATATTTTCATAAGCCAACCTAAACTCAGACCTACAGGTGCTTTGGATAATGTAGGAGCCAATAAGTACTTTGCAACGTTTTAACTGCATCATGTAATTGGAGCCAGTATTGCAAAAAATCAAATAAATTTAAAAAATAAGATTATCAAAAGAAAAAAATTTGATAGATAGAATTAATAGACTATTACATTTGGCAAAAGACAGAATTAGTGAACTGAAAGGTATGTTACAACAGAGGAAATATCTAGATAGAAACCAATAAAGATAAGTGAATAGAAGATAGGCATTTTCATGAGGGACCTATACAACATGATAATGGGATCTAACATACTTGTGCATAATTGAAATTCCAATATGAAATTAAAGAATAACAGAAGTAATATTTAAACAGACGGTAACAAAATATTCTCTAAGGGCACTGAAAAATACAAAGACATACTTTTGAGTAGGTCTAGGAATTTCAAATGGGATACATGAAAAGAAAATGAAAGTTAGGCACATTGTAATTAAACCACTTAAGACAAAGAAAAAGAAAAGACCTAAAGGTGTCCAGATGAAGACATCAGCTGATATGATATAGATGAATACATATAGATGAACATAAACAGAAAAATACTTGTGCATATACATGAGTTAGTACTCACATTGCATTTTCTTGTTCAGTTTGGTAACAGCAGCCACTAGCAACACACGGAGTTAACACCCAGGCCATGGTTTATAAGGCAGTTCTGCAATAATGGAACTCATTCTTTTTGGAGAAACGGCTGATTCTAAGACTGTGGCAGAGAATATATAAGATGATCTTGGAGGTTTTTGAAGGCCAGAAAGTAAAGAGATACAAAAACAATAAACAGATCCATGTAGGTAGGAGTATGGCAGAGGACACAGGGACACAGGAGCCACCTGAGAGAGCTACTGATGACCAAAGTTAGAACAGTGGGGAAAATAATAAAGTGGTACTGGATTACAACTAAGCACATAGATGACTAAGAGTCTGTGCCAATAAATTATCATCTGGGCAGATAGATAAATGAGTAGATAGAGAAGAACAGACAAATTTTGCAAAAGAATTCTAAATAATTTAGATAGATGCTTCAAATGCAAAGAAATACAGCATAACTTCTCATTCCTTCAATGTGAGCTACAGTTAGGAGCTTCTCTCAAAAAGAACAATATGGAAATAGAGTAATTTTATAATGAAAACTGGTGATCCCTTCCTCATATATGATGTGATCAAGGTTAACTTCAGCAGTGATGTCACACTGGTAACATTTGCCCTTGATACAGTATGAGAAAGTTGGCACTGCACCTCTGTGATCATCCTTTCACAAAATTACAACCCAGTCTAATCTTGAGAAAGAAGTAGGACAAATCTAAACTGAGAACACTGTACAAAATACCTGAGCAATACTCCTTAAAAGTAAAAGTTATCCGATAAAAGAGAGAAAGAAAAAAAGAAAAAGAAAGCCTGAGAAAATACCACAGTCAGGAGGAACCTAAAGAAACTTGACTAACAAAGTAATTGTTTGATAAAATGCTGAAACAGAAAAAGGACATCAAGTAAAATCTAAAAAAAATTGAGTAAACTATAGATAAGTTAATAATAACGTACCAATATGGATTCATTAACTCTAACAAAGGTACTATAATAACGCTAGATGTTAGTAATAGAAGGATATGGTGAAAAGAGAATGCGTTATACCTTGGTGTAATTGTTTCATACATCTAAAGGCATTCTAAAATGAAGTTTATTTATTTAAAAACACTATAGAGTTAAGAATAACATATTTTTAAAAAGATTTAAAATGGTTTTCTATGTTGAGTGATAAAAACCAGCAGACAATAAATCACATCTTTAAAATGCTGACAGATAACAACTGATAACATAGAATGTTATACCCAGTAAAAATATCCTTTGAAAATAAAAGGAAGAAAAAGTAGCTCACCAAAGCCAGAGAGAATCTCTGAAACAATTATGACAAGAATTTTTAAAGCAAAATGATCCCTGATGGAAAAATGTTCAATCAGCAAGGAATAAAGAGCTCAGGGAAGGTAGACAGATGGGTAAATATGGGTTAATATTAACTTTTAAAACACTCATAACAATACATTACACTGATTAAAACTTATATAAAGTGTACAGTACCATAGTACAAAAGGCAGGAGGGAGAGTAAATTAAGAATTAATAAATTAAGGTTCTTATATTTCACATTGAAGGATAAATTACCTAATTTAAGGTAGAGTGTAATAAACAAAGGATGGAAGCTGTAAAATCTAAAAAATCTCCTAAAATATTTACCTAATAAGAGAAAATTAATTAATAAAATACCACCAGTCATCAGAAGAAATGAGAAACAAATAGAGAAAGAATAAATAGTACAGAATTTTTTAAAAAGTAGAAAATTGGTAGATTTAAACCCAAATATATCAGCAATTTTACTAAGTGTAATTGGACCAAGAACACCAATTGAAAACCAAAGATCATTAGGTTACATTAAAAGCAGAACCCTACACTGTATGTGTTGTTATCTATATCTACATATCCCTTGAATTTGATGTGCTCATGGAAGGGCTTTTGGAGGGGGGTGACGGGATCATGAGGGTTTGATAACCCTAGGTGCTAAGTGTGATGTTAGATGGTTGAGGCCTGTTGTGAGGAGGTCGGTCGCTGGGGTCTCGTCTGCCTTCTGCACTGCCCTCCCCCCATCTCTCTCTCTGCTACCACGCCAACAGCTCTTTCTCCCCTGCCATGCCCCTCTGCCATGCTACCCTGCCTTGGAGCCAGCTCTTTATGGATTAAAACATCCACAAACTGCAAGCCCTAATAAGGTTTTCCTTCTTCAATTTGCAGGTATCAGTTAGTGTATGTCAGGAATGAGAAAAGCACCTAGGATATAAATGAGATGTATGATTTAAATAGAAAGATAAAAGTGAAAGGGAGAAAAACATGCCATGAAAGCATACCACAATATAACTGATGTGGCTATATTGGTATCAGACAAGTAGACTTTAATGCAAGACATGTGAGTAGAGACATGAAGAGACATACACTTCACAGTCTGTATATAACTAAAATTAGTCCTTCAAAATGTATTTAAAAATTGACTGAACTAAACCAAGAAATAGACAAACCCACAATCATAACTAGAGATATTAATATAACTCTTTCAAAATGTCAAAAACTCACAAAGTATTGATAAAGGTACTGAAGTCTGCAAAAACAGAATTAACAAATATATTTAAATAACATGTTAAAATACTGCACTTCACAAATAAAGAATAAACACTCACTTTAAGTACCCATAAAATACTTAAGAAAACTGATTATATGTTGGGCTATAAAAAATTCAACTAACATTAAAAAACTGACATCAAATAAATTATGCATTCTGGCAACAATGGATCTAAACAAGAAAGACAAGGACAAAAGAAACTTAAAATTTCTCCAAATGTTTTAAAATGAAGCCATATGCTTTAGCCTATGGGCCAAAGAATACATCACAATTGATGCTAGCAAGCAATTTGAATTATGTTTCAATCAAAGGATGACATGTCAGTATTGTGAGACAAAGTCACAGCAGTGTTTAGAAGAAAATTTATAGTCTTGACTACGTAAACAAGGGGGGGTGAAAGGTAATGACCTAACCACTCATTTCAACAAGTATTACAGAGTTTGAAGGAATTAAGTCCATAACAGTAAAAACAAAAAGGTTAAATTTTAAAATAGAGTGAAGAGGACATAGAATAAACTAAATAATCTTATAGCTACTAATGAAATTGACTTTTTTATGTAAAACTGTCTTTAACAAAAAGCAAGCCCAGATAACTGTACTATTGGATTACTCCAAATATTAAAGGATAAATAATATCAAGCAAACTCTTCTAGAACATGGTAAAATGGAAAAATATTTATACCCATTTTATAGAGTTGGCATAATCTTAATATTTTACCTTAAAAAGAGTATTATGCAAAAATTCAGATCAGTAACCTTTACACACGTAGACACACAAATTCAAACAAAACATTTTTCAATTACATCTAACAGCATGTAAAATTATAATTTATCACAAATGTAAGCTTGTTTTTAGCATTCAAAAACCAATGTAATTCATTACATGAATAAAAAAGCAAGTTTTATAATCACTTCCATAAAGGTGAAAAGAATATTTGATAACCTTTGACACACATTCATTATTTTAAAAAAGAATATTTTAGGAAACTGAGACCAAAGGGAAATTTCACTAATCTACTATAGTACCAATGAAAATTTCATAAATGTCTTATATATTGTTAAAAAGTTTCCACCCCAGTAATAAGAATGAGTTCAAGATAGCTGCTGTCATTACAGTGTATTGTACTGATAGTCCTTACCAAAGTGGTAATTCAAGAAAAATAAATTAAAATGAATGCATATTATAAATAAATAAATAAAATTGATGATATACAGTACATATAATTTTGTGCCCCAAATATCTACAAATGAACTATTAGAATTGGTAAGTGAATTTAAGATTTGTTGGTTATGCAGTCAATAAAATATGTTATTTACCTCTATATTAGTAGAAATAATTAGAAAGTGAATATTTGAAAATAAAGCCATTTAGAATTTAAGTATATTCGCTATTTGTTCCTGGGTACAGGAATAAAATTAACAAAAGATATACAAGACCTCTACACAAAAACTACATTACCATACTGATAGTAATTTAAACCATCTTAGATGAAGTGAGGGATATATCATATTCATAGATTGGAAGGCTAAAATTATAGGGATGCCAAGACTCTCTACACTGATGCCTTGTTCCCAGACAATCTAAATGAAAATTCCAGCAGAGTTTTTATAGATATTGATGAACTTATTTTAAAATACATATGGAAAGAAAAGGACTGATAATAATTAATACAGCTCTGAGGATTAACAAGAAAAGAATTGGAGGACTGCTAATGACAGATACCAAGGTGCATTGTGTTATTGGCATGAGGATAAAACCCACTATCAGACCCATGCATACTGCATCACATACCATCATATACGGTAAGGGGCGAGACTTATTCAATTACTGATAGTTGATCAATTAATTATCTATAGAAACATAACTAAACTTTGATACAAAGAAATCAATTTCAGGTGAATTTTAGACTTAAATATGAAAAATAATAAACCATAAGAGAATCTTCATAGCTTTGGTTTGGGATAGAAAAAGATATTCTAAATAGTGCATATAAAGGAAAACATAAATAAAACCACTAACCAACTGAATTTGGTTAAAAGTAGGAACTTTGGTTCATTAAGAGATATCCTTCAGACAATGAATAAAGAAGACAGGTATAAAAGATTTATGAGCCAGGAATGGTGGCACATGCCTGTAATCCCAACACTCTGAGATGCTACAGAAGAAAAATTCTTAAGACTCAGCCTAGCCCGGGCAATTTAGCAAATAAAAATTTTAATGTATATTTTAAAATAATTTTTCATTGGTCAGTGCAAATTTTTAATAGCTCAGTGTAAAGGCCTCTGGATTCCAGCCCCAGTACTACAGAATAAATACATAAATAATAAAGATAATTATAAAACAGATATCTATTAAAGAACTGATAAACAGAATATACAGACTCCTGTAAATCAGTAACAAAATATTGACAGACCAATAAAAAATGGTCAAAACACTTGAACGGGTACTCCTTTGTAATAACTAATGAAGCTGATGTTTTTTTGCTTCTGGACTTAACAAATTCACTCTTCTCCAAAGTCAACTGCCAGAACTTTGAACTGGGTCACAAGAAAATTTTATTGTCTATCCTTAAATGAAACTACATACACTACATATATGGAAGGAAGGAACATAGATGGTATTTTATGCTGTTTAAATAAGCATAAAATATTGGTCTTACATAGTAGGGAAAAATATCCATGGATAGGAATAATTTTTTTTTCATTTTTTTATTTAAAGAGGAAAAAGGTAGAAATATTACAGAATTTCAAGAAAAGAAGATAAATAGTAAGAAATCACTAGTTGATACATTACACATTGTTCTTCTAGAAATAGTTATTCAAGTTACAGGATTAAAGCACACAAAGTGGACACGAAAGCAGTGAGAGTGCAAACAGATCTGTTCAACAATCCAACAAGAACCTAGAATATGGTCATCTATCCCACACATCTAAACATACATGCAGCTATATCTTTTATAGTGCTTCCTATTTCCTTTTTTTTTACAATAGCAATTATACATTTTTAAAATTTTATTTAAAGAGAAGAAAAAAAACAACAAAAAAGGGTAGCAATAATACAGAATTCTAAAAGAAAGAAAGAGAAAGGAGAATGAGAAAAAGCCCCACTAAGAAATCAGTAATTTATAAATTATGTACTGTCATCCTGGATGTAGTTGTTCAAGTTACAAAGTTAAAGGGTACATAAGAAATATTCAAACAGTCAGACTACAAACAGTTTTGCTCAAATATCCAACAAAGATTCAGCAATATGGTCATCTATTTTACACACTCAAACTTACATGCAGTTATATCCCTTAGAGTACTTTCTTTTCCTCTCTTTTTTACAATAGCAATTACACATTTTGGGTTTTATTACTCTTATAGTTCTTATCAGTTTTTACACTAGAGACACAGTATGATATTTATAACTATGATTCTTATTTATTTCACTAATGAGGATAGTCTCAAGTTGTCTCCATTTGCCTATGAAGACCTCAAGATCATCCTTTTTTATAGCTGAGTAATATTCCATTGTATAAAAAGGCCACATCTTTTTCATCCACTCTGCAGTTGATGGGCATCTTAGTTATTTCCAGGATTCAGCTATCACAAATTGTGCAGCTATGAACATGGGTGCACATATATCACTGTGATATGAACTTTTCAGTTCTTTGGGGAAAATGCCCAGGAAGGGGATAGTTGGATTGAATGGGGCTTCCAATCCTAGTCTTCTGGGAATTCTCCATATGGATTTCCATAATGGTTGCACCAGTCTACATTGCCACCAACAGTGGAGCAGTGTTCCTTCTCCCCCACAGCCTCGCCAACATTTGTTATCAGTTGATTTATTGATGGCAGCTATTCTTTCCAGAGTGAGGTGGAATCTCAATGCTGTTTTAATTTGCATTTCTCAAATGACCAGTGATGGTGAACATTTCTTCATGTATTTATTTGCCATTTGTGTATCTTTCTCTGAGAACTGTGTGTTCATCTCAGATGCCCATTTTTGGAGAGGGTCTTTGAATTTGGGGGGATTGATGTTTATCAATTCTTTATATATTCTGGATACAAGTCCTTTGTCTGAGGGGTTGCTGGTTAAAATTTATTCCCACTCTGTTGGTTTTCTTTTCACTCTGTTGGTGATTTCGGATAGGAATAATTTAATTTAATGTTTTATCCCAAAACTGGATTCAGTCATTCTTTGTCAGATCTATTTTCCAAGACAGTCTTTTTCCTCAGGCTCAAGGTGATGGTAAAATGATAATGAAAACTCTAGATCTATTTCTTAAAATTCAGGAGTTTTTTTTTAAATGAACATTTGCTCTTGTAGCTATTTCATAAGCTGCAAAATTCATTGTAATTAGAATAATTTGACTCATGTGATCAACACTGAAACACTGAATGGAATTGTACTGATTGGCTAGACTTGAGTCATGCGCTCACCACTGAACCAATTCAGGACTGGAGGAATGCAAAGTGACAACCAGTGAACGGTTTCCTTACCTGGAATCAATATCCTTACAAGATTAACATGGACTAAGATAGGAATGGACAAAAGAACTTACCTGTGTTGTACTCAAAATAAGTACCAAATAAATTAAAACCATAAACATGTCCTTGAGGGATTATTGTCCTACTGAGCTTCAGAAAATGATGTGATAGGCCCAAAATCTACATGGCTGCTGCCAGGAAGCAGACATTAAGAATGGAGAGGCTCACTTGAAAGCCGAATTCACGTAACATTCTCCTGGAGTCTGTGAAGATGCAAACAGGCACTTAGACCTTAATTCTCCCAGACATTCCTCCCCCAGGTGCTGGCTGGTTTCAGGGCCAAGAAAGGGTGGTACCTCCTGCTGGGGGAACAGGTTGCCAGACAGTCTCCTAAGGTATCTGGACGCAGTCCCACATGAAGGAAGGCTGGGGTATTGACTAGCAGCCAGGAGTCCGGTGGCTTGGCTGGGTCTGGGTATCCAGGATTGGCGGGAGGTGACTTCCATGCACTGTCTTGCCATAGCACCATCTGCAGCTGCCTTCTGCATTTGGGCCAAGGACAGCATCACCAATCACTTCAGGAAATTGTTGGGCCTTCTGTAAGCAGACTTGAGAAAGGCCAAATTTGACACTTGGCTGCTGTCCTTGAAGTTAAAAGTCCCAGCTTAGGTTAAGCAACATCCAAAAAAAAAGAAGAAGAAGAAGAAGAAGAAGAAGAAGAAGAAGAAGAAGAAGAAGAAGAAGAAGAAGAAGAAGAAGAAGAAGAAGGATGGCATGATGCACAAGAGAACTCAGTCCTGCAAGACAACAGAACAGAAAGCATATACCAAAGAGACAGATGAAGGCAATTCAGAAACTGGCTATGGCCTTGGGATTGCTAACAGACCCTTTAATAAGCTTGAAATGTTTAAGACCACGTGTAACACAGGTAAAGGGCAGGGAAGCAAACAGTGGATTTATTCTCTTACTTGCTTTTTCACCCAAAGAAAAAACAAAGGCATAAGTAAAAATACCAAGGGCTCACTAGTTCATTATGATTGAGTGAAATAGTGTCTAATTTAGCTCTGTTGACACAAGAAGGCCGTGGGAATGGTGAACTTGGTGAAAAAAGTATCAGTGAATAAGAGAGGCAGGCAGATCAGTGTCACAAAAAGATGGCAACACAAAAGCTCTGAGGTGGAAGAACACTGGAGATCATCCTCACAGAACAAGGAGAGGGGCATACTGACAAGTCCAAGGGCCCAACCATTTATTAATATTATTTCTACCTTGCTTTACACTACATCTTGGCAAGGTGTTAAACAAAAAGGATGCAAATCTCAGCATCTATCTGTGGAAGAGTTCATGTATCATCCCCATTGTTTTCACCAGACCAGCAGTGAATTTTTTCGAATTGCATAATCTTCTATGTGGCCCCAGACTTCCATCTGTCCTAGTAATGTTCATAATCTTCTGACTGTGATCTTACTTTATAATGTAGCTTTCACTGCCTTTGAGCCTTGTTACTGGGTCCACCAGCCAGCGTAGGGATATTATGGCCTGAGTCTGTGTGTCTTCTACAAAACTCATGCTGCAACTTAAACTGCGACATGATGATGTTAAAGGAATGGGAACTTTAGGAGGTGAGAGCCCCCAC
The DNA here is from genome assembly GCA_004027455.1 of Hydrochoerus hydrochaeris. Taxonomy (NCBI): domain Eukaryota; kingdom Metazoa; phylum Chordata; class Mammalia; order Rodentia; family Hydrochaeridae; genus Hydrochoerus; species Hydrochoerus hydrochaeris. The sequence continues at coordinate 289,190 of PVLA01000114.1, forward strand.
GAATGGAGTTTGGAACTTTCTAGAAGGGTCAGAGGTACTAGCTGAACCTTCTTATTGTGTATTTTTGCATTTCTCTCCTTTCCATCATGTTAGGATATAGCCACAAAATGCTATTTTAGAAGCAGAGACCAGGCCCTTGGCAAGTACTAAACCTATTGGAACGTTGATCACCACCTTCCCAGCCTCAAAAACTATGAAAAAAATAAATCTATGTGTTTATATCCAAACTCAGGTATTTTGTTAGAGAAGCAGAAACAGACTCAGACTGGGGACTCACAGAAGGTGGGTGATCAGTGAAGTTTAAACTGAGGTCCACCTTACATGAGTGCTCCAGTAGTTCCCTGAACTCACCTTACAGTCATTTTCCCAGTTCTCAAAAACCTAGAATACCTAACTCAAATAGATATATTGAGCATCTCAGAGCCAACTGGCAGAATCCCCAGATTTCTTCCCTGATGTATGATGTATCAAGACCTAATAGGCCAACAGAAAGCAAGAGAGCTGCTGTGATGGCTACTACCTATACAAATAGTAAAAGAAAAGCAATATCACATCCCTAGAGTGGTTGCAGAGACTAGGGCCAATTATCAATAACTTGAAGAAGCAAGGTAGCTTCTTCACATTCCCTTTCACCACCTCCTTGGCCTGTGCAGAAAACAAATGGATCTTAGAGAATGACTGAAGATTATCATCAATTTAATCAGGAGGTGACTCCTACTGCAAGTGATATTCCAAATAGAATTTTATTTCTTGGACAAATTAAGACATCCTCCCATACCTATTGTACACCTATTGATCTGAAACATTTTTTCATGACATTTGTTATTAAAATTCACCGAAAGCACTTTGCTTTCAGCTAGCAAGGCCGGCAATATACCCTCACTGTCATACCTCAGTGAAATATCAACTCTTCAGTTTCATGTCATAATTTAGTCTAAGGGACCCTGCTCACTTTTCATGTTCACAGGACATCATACTGCCCTTTACATAGATTATATAATGCTGGTTGAACTGCTAAATGGAGATAGAAACCACTATAGATGTATTATTAAAACATTTGCATGGCAGAGGATAAAAAATAATCCCACAAAAGTTACCTCAGTGGACTTTTGAGGTGTCCAGTAATGGAAGGATATATCAAGATACTCCTTGTAGATGAAAAGTAAGTTGTTGCATCCATCTCCTTCTCTGACCAAAAAGGAAGCACAAATTTTAGTAGACCTCTTTGTATTGTGGAAGCCATACATTACAAATTTAAGTGTGTTCTAGCTTAGCTGCTGAATGCCTTGGAAAGTTGCTGATTTTCATTAGGGTTTGGAAGAAGAGAAGGCTTCTCAACAGGTCCAGGTCATTTCAAAACTGGCTGTTACTTGACCTATGAGATACTATGGTACTTGAAGTATCAATAAGATAATAATACTAAAGGTGAATCATAATACAAACTTTAAGATTTGGGAGGGCAGTCCTGCTATCCTCTGCAGATAACTATTCTCCTTTGGATGAACATCATGTAGTTTGCCACCAGACTTTAAAATAAATAGAATACTTAATCATGGACCACTCAGTTGCACTGCCTATGATAAACTGACCTATCAAACCATAAAGTTGATCACAACCTAAGACCACCAAATTTTCAAATGAAGATAGAATATGGAGGAGTTCTGGCTCAATAAAGCTCTAAAGGCATGAGTAATTTGCATGAGAAAATGGCCTATATGTCTCTGCTATGACTTGTTACATTGCCTTCTCTATCCCAGCATGCATGTATGACTTCATGTGGATGGACTTCGCTGAACAGGCAAACAATGAAAAGATATTTGTATTCCATGTGAGTGTTTACCAAACAATGACTATGACAAAGAAAGATTTTAATAATCAAGCAGATAAAGTGATCTGTTTCATGGTTAAAATGGAAGGAATAGAAGTCATACATGGGCTCAGAAACATAGACTTCCACTCAGCAATGACAATCTGGCTATGACTGCTGCTGAGTGCTCCATCTGGCAGCAGCTAAAACTAACACCGAATCCCTGGTATGATATCATTCCCCAGGATGATCAGCCAGGTGCCTGGTGGCAGATTGATTACATTGGACCATTTCCAAAATACGAGGGGGTGTACTTCACTCTAGCTGTAATGTACATCTACTCTGGGTATAGGTTTGCCTCCCTTGCATCCAGCACTTCTTTTTAATCTTCCATCTATAGAGTGACACCATGCCTCATCAGTCATGATGGTATGCCACACACAGCATTGCTTCTAAGCAAAACACAGACTGCAGCGATTGACGCAGACACATAAAATTCAGTAGTTTTACCATGTTTCCCATCATCCTGAAGCTGGTTTGATAGAACACACTGATGGAGACACAATCACAGACACAATGGACTGATGAAGACACAATTAGGCAACTAGAAAAGGGGCATGGGGCCCTGTCCTCCAGCACATCTTTGCTCTAAATCAGCATCCAGTGTATGGTGTTCTTTCTCCCATAGTCAAAGTTCAGAGGACCAAAAATCAACAGGTCATTGTGGGAGTGCATTTACTATCTAAAATATTTAGGTATTTACTAGTAAAAGTTTGCTTTTGTTCTGATAATCCTAAACTCTGCTGGTGTAAAGGTCTTAGTTCTCATGAGATGAGAGCATCCCTCAGGAAACAGAACAATGATTCCATTAAACTAGAAGTTGAAACTGTCACCCAGCAGCTTTTGAGTTCTCATACCTTGTGCATTAAGAGGAGAAAAAGTAGCTATAAATATTGGCCAAAATCACATGATCAGTTCCCAAAACGAGGGCTATAAAGGTTATGAGTATTTATGATTTATTATGTCATGAATGCTTCTAAATAATCAAAATTTTTGTTTTGTTTTATCTCTTATTCCCTTATGAGCCAACTTGAAATGGATAATGACACCTTTGTAGCACAGTATTTAAATTCAAAGACATCAAAGAAAAGAAGGAACATTATCTGAGGTCTTTGTATCCTGTTCTAGGGAAAGGGTAAGTATGTTTTCAGTTGCACACTGAAATAATTGCAGTATATTGGACATAGGTATGATTTTTTTTATTACATTTAGTTGCATGTTACCTATGGCTTAAGGAGATCTATCTGGATGCCATGTTCATAAGGCACGACCTTTCACAATCAGTTTTATGTGGCAACTTGTACAGAATACAGTTCTCAGGTATACAAACACCACCCTTAGTGTTGCTATAAAGATATTTTATAAGCCAGGCATGGTGGTGCACTCCTGTGATCCCAGCACTCGCGAGGCTGAGGAAAGACAGTCATTGCAAGTTCAAGACCAGCCTGGGATACAAAGTGAACCCAAGGCCATGGTAAGACCCTGTCTCAAAAAGAAAAAAAAAACAGGTATTTTATAGTTGTGATTTAAGTCCATTATCAATTGACTTTAAGAGGTTATCCCAGGTAATTTGGGATAATCAGGCCTGATTTAATATGTTAAAAAGGCTGAGATATTTCTGTGGAAGAAGGAGCTCCACCCATGAATTGAACAGCAGCTTCAATTCATGTCTGAGAGTTCCATCCCACCCTTTCTGACCTCCTCAGGATTTCAGCCTTTATAACCATGTACACCATCTCTTTAGATAAATCAGAATAGATCTCATACTGGCCCTTGTTGTTTGAACCCTGATATAGTTCCATGATTGTCACAAGTATAAATATCATTAAATATCATTTTTACAGGGATCTGTTAGTACCATCCAATCTTTCTCTAGTACTTCAGACTATCAAATCACCCAAATCTTTCTAGCCAACTAACCTGGGACAACTTAGTTTATTTCTCTAAGCCTCTCTTTGTAGTAGGCCTGAAAACACTGACCACAGACCTTGGGCAACATTGTAAGAATAAACTAAGTATCGAATACAACTCCTGGTTTATACTACAGTAGTTACCTTCACCATTATAGCCATTGATGAACCCTTGGTGAGCATGGCTCCACAATTACCCAGGGTTACAGCATGGTCTTCTTTTGTCAAGCTGGTTCTGCGGATCTCCTTTGTATTGTTCCTTTTCAAACAAATGCTATGTGGTCTAGGCTGGAATTGATTGCTTCCTTGAATCAAGTAACAAATAATTAAACACAAATGCTATAATCTTTATCTGAAGTTTTCCATGTCAGCTTTTCAGTAACAACAAGAACAAGTACTAATTTTGATGATGCCTTCTGTGTGTATGTGTATTTTTCCAATGGTTTCTAGAAAACGACTTCCAATTACAGTACCTAAAATGAAGAAAACACTTCTCTATTTACAGAGCCCTATCTGTGAGTGTTCTCTCCCTGATGCTTTTCATGCTGTTACAACAATAGTTTATACTTTAAACATAATTGCTTATTTAACTCTTCAATTACGTATATGTAAAGACAGTGGAAGAGGCTGGCTTTGAACCTCTAGAACAGGGCTCCTGGGTCTGTGCCTTTTATAGTTGTTCCACACAGCCACTCTAACTGAGTCGGTTTTATCTACCAAGGGAGTAATTAGATGACAATAATAATAATAGTACTAGTAGTTCTGTCACTGGCCAAATACGTGGGTGACATGATGGATTCTATAGGTAGATCATGGAAAATAATGGCAGCTTTCTTGGGTGACCCCACGCTGGTTGGCCTGGAAGAAACTCATCCATTCCCTGGTGCTGCCTGGTCCCTTTCTGAGGTGGAAGATAAGCTTAAACCACAAAGACTCCTTGCAAGTTTGTGAAATTTGCTAAAATTGATCTTGTTTATACAAGCCTGACAATCTGTCTTTATAAGTTACCACAGGTGTCACAGTTACTGACATAGAAGCTGCCCAAGATTCTGGATACTGGGGGATTCACCAGGGGCCATCCTTGCGGCACTTGACAAAGGGGAGGGACACATTAGAAAGTGCATGTGTTCTGTGCATAGAATTTGTAGGGTATTGTGACTCTGAGAATGAAAGAAGAAAGAAAGAAAGAAAGAAAGAAAGAAAGAAAGAAAGAAAGAAAGAAAGAAAGAAAGAAGAAAGAAAGAAAGAAAGAAAGAAAGAAAGAAAGAAAGAAAGAAAGAAAGAAAGAAAAGAGAGAGAGAAAACACTCCAAAACATTGGCCCATGTCTGGCAGCAAGATCAGGAGCCTCAACACAACCAAGAAGACCCCCTAGCACCCTGCTGTGCAATGGAAGGACCCTAGTGCCTTCTGCCTGTTCCTCGCTTCCATGAAGTATGTTCTCTGGGCACTCTCTAGCTCCACACAAGTGCTTGTCTTGTCTAAGTATTCACCATTCTCATTTTAACTGTCCTGCAGTTACCTAAGGAGCTTTAAAATCTTTAAATGCCCATGGAGCACACCCAGACACTAAAATCAACATGTCTAGGTAGGAGCTGCACAACTGTATTCCTTTTCCTCCCAAGTGATCCCCATATGCAGCCAAGGTTGAAAACCACTGGACCAGGTCCTAGTAAGCATTATGGGAATTTGTACTATCCACCTTCTGGAATCCTTGACACACTTAGAAAGTGACCACTCCCCATGGACTGACAGATCCTTCTCTTTGCAGCAAGATCACTCTGCAGGGAGTAGATGTCTAAGTGTGTGTCCTTATGAGGCTTGGGGATACCTGGTTCTGTCTCAGTGAGGCTTCAAGATATCCCAAGACATTTGTGCTGCTGAGAAATTGTGGGCCTCTGAGAGGCGATAGAATCCAGCTGTAGTGTGTGTCATGGGTATGGTAGAAATCAGCACCTGTAGGAAAGCTCAGCTTTCACACCTCTCCCCTTTTCCTCTGCTTTCTTTTGTACTCAGGTCTGAGAACTCTGTGTCACCAGAAAAGCTCAGAAGCCAGGTCCCACGGGTCACTACTAGAGTAAGATGGAGTCAGGAGGCCCTGGTCTATTCAAGACAAATGAACCACATCTACCTTCTGTGATAGAGAGGATTTGTCATGAGACCAACAGCCCACACACTGAATACTGAAATAACAACTGGAGTGTCCAGAAATATTTAAAAGGGCATGAGTGCATAGCAGGGTGACTTGTGGAGGACATAAATGCTCACATACTTCCCAAGTCTCTAGTATTCATCCTCCTGCTTCCCAGAGAAAGCCTCCTAAGAATCCAGTACAGAAGTGATTTTGCCTGTGTTTTAAGCTCTGGTGTACAACAAAAGAAAAGACTTCTCAGCATCTATTAGAAGTGCCCCATGTATTAAATTATTTAATCCTCTAATTAGCCCCAGACTAATGATGATGGCATTTTTAGTCTATTTCATAAGAATTTAAGTGAGAATATAAGGAATTAGATAAATTCCCTGAGGAAGCAAATGTTTCAGAATTCCTGTTCACCCCACCTCTTTCTGGCTCTAGAATGTAGTCTTTGCTCTACACTATGCTGTACCCAAAGTTTATGTTAATGGCTCAAAATATATCCATTGCTAATATCAGCATTATTAACTCCTATTTATCAGGCACTGTTTGTGTATTAGGCATGCTGCATGAATTATTTCAATTAGTTTACATGATGGCTCTTCGAAGTATGGAATATTCTACCCTTTTCACAGCTGGGGAACAGAGTTGGAGAAGTTAGGGAACCCCTTGATGGCCCACGGCCAGGAGCTGCATACAGGATTTACTCTTAAGTCCTTTTTTTGATTCTCCCAGAATGAATTCTGGAGTTTTGCAGTCCCATGTTAAGAAGGGGCTCAGACTGCAGTGGGATGTAGGGCCAGGGTTGTCCCACACACCTCAGATCACCCCATAGTTGATTTCTCATTCTGGTTCTGTATGGGCTGCTCCAAAGTTCAAAGTGACTTAAGAACTCTGAGCTGGCCACAGACAAGACAAGGAGCATTTGAAATGCCAACCATCAAACTATGTCATTTATCCTAACACATTTATAAGGCAGCAGTCATTGTGCACTTCTGCTCCATCCAAAGTTTATATACCTCATTCATTGTCCTAATCAGGCTGTGATGCATTGCAAATGCAGGTAATAATCACTTTCCTGCTTCAATAAGGACAGCAGACAGCCCTCCCACATGGCATTCTAAGATGAAAAGCACAGTGGCAGCCAGGTTGCAAGGATTCATAGACAAATAATGAGCAATATTTATTATTATTATTATATTTTCACAAGTTCATAATCTAAAAAAACCCTGTTTCTTTAAGATTCATGTTCTTTCTCTGTGGCCCCTCCCTTCTGGTCCATTCTATTTTGGCATTTCATTTGCAAGAAGTCTCCATCTCCCTTATTTACATGTGAAAAACTTGGAGCATCATGTGGTGAGGGTTCAGGCAGACCCTGAATTCCATTCAATTCTCATTTCCTCTCTGACAGTCACCATTGAATCAATCATGTTCTCCCTGCCCTCTATCTGACCACCTCAGAGATCCCAAATCGCTTTTCATCTCATGTGTCAATCACCCTCGGACCATGTCCACTTTTCATTACTAACACGCCATCACATGACCTGCTAATCTGTCACTTTCTGACAGCGGTTAGTGTGCCAATTGATTTAATTAGCAATCAATTAGCTTGTTACTATTGGAAGTAATTACCTTTTATAGAGAAAAGAGTGCAGCTGGTGAGGGCAATAAAACTGCACTAATAAAACTGCATTCAGTCCCCTCTATACTAGGGTAGTCACCACACTCAAGGGCTGGCCAAATGATGGGTGACACACATTGCTGAATGGTCCGCAGGGATGTATTATCCTCTCCTTATGTGCAGAACCCCCCTGTCATGGGCATTGCCCAGATTTATGCTTTCAGAGGAAGCCTGGGTTAACAGTTTGTGTTCATATTCTCACAGAACACTCTTTTCCAGGGTCATGTTTTGGAGCACCAAGCGATCTGAGAATTTCTTAGACATCCTTCTCCCAAAAATGAAATTACTTAGGTCCAGAGAGATTGTGACTTGCCCAAGTTCACACAGCTGGCCAGTGCCAAATCCTGAGGATAAACTTCCAGGTCTTGTCCCCTTGTCTAGGGGAGGGGGCTTTTGGTGCCTTCTACACTACAGACTTTGTAAATCTGTAGCAAGGAGACAGGGCAGGGGGGATGGAAGTAGTTATGCGCAAGGCTCTTGTGGTCTTGAAGATACAAGACACTGATTTAAGGGGTCACATTCTAAAAACATTTGAGAAAGGTAGGCCATCCAGTGAGACAGAGATGCAGTGGTCTTGGGTACCATAGAAGGGTGGCAATTTATAGCACAATTGGTTTTTCTTGTAAACACAGATTTAAACTGTATCTTCCGTCACTCCTGACCCAGGGCTACAGTACATTTCCCCCACTCTCACTGTTAAATTCTGTCTCCAAACTAGTCCCCAGGCGTGTGATGACTCGCTACATTAGCTCTGTGGCGAACAGCAGAGGCAGTAATGAGATGACTAAGGAGACTCGGATTCCATTCATCATCCTGTTTGCTCCAATATAAGTGTTCTTTTATCAGCACTATTGGTACTGATGTCATCCCAGGAGGCATAAATCACCTCACCAGTGACAGGGTCCTATTCAGGGTCATGGCCTAAAATCATTATTGACAAATTAAGGATCACACTTGGCCATTTTGTCAGCATGCCCTCAATTGGGGGTATGGTTTGGTTCCTCTATCTGGTAGGAAATTAAATAGTCATTTAGAGTCCTGAACAGCCATGTGGACTAATTCAAAGGCAGTCACCTCTCCCCTCCCTCAAATTTGAGAACGGAGCAGTTGACTTCAGTAAGTCACTCCCCAAGTCTCACATCCTGATCAACTCTCCTCATCCTTTCTGCATTGGGGTGCAGTACATGACACCCAAGAGGGCACAGTGACACATTGCTCTTGGCTCTGGGGCAGCACCCATTGGCTTGTCGGAGTCACACAGAATTCTCATTTAGAAGGCCATCACTGCCTGATGTGACTGCAAAGACTTTTATAGGCCAGATGAGATGCAAATGAGGCCACAGTGGGCAAGGAATTCATATCATCTTCTTTTCCTACAAATTGATACCTAAATGAAAAGAAAGACAGCTATCTCTGCAATACTTAGTGAGAGTAGTGCCTTCATGTATTTTTTAATATGGTGAAAACCAAAGTTAACTTTGTATCTATCTTCCAACTTCTGAGGCCACCTGGAAGGTATTCACTTGATGAAAGTTATCTGGGCCTGGAAAGGAATTCAGTACTCTCATCCTAGAACCCTGAGCAGGCTTTTGGCAAGCCAGGAGTCATGTGAGGCACATAGTCCTATATGATGTTGAGAGGTGTTTTTTAAGAATCATGCCAGGTCTCTAGTTTAGAAGTATCTTAGTTACTTTTTTCATTGCTGATATAAAATACATAACACTCAAAATTAAAGGGGAAAGGTTTAGTAGGTCACTGTTTGTAGAGGTTTCAAGTCACAATCAGCTGGTTCCAAGGCAGGATAAACAGCAGACAGGCTTCCCAGAGGAAAAACAGTTCATGGCAGGCAGAAGGCAGTAAAGCAACAAGGGATGCCTACAGCTTTTTCCCTCATATCTTACCCAGGCTATTTAGGGCAAGTAGCATTAATACTTTTAATCCTAGTGCCCTTGGTCCTAACATTGCCATTAATCAATTCTAGCATTATACAGTTTAAATCCAACCACCTCTGAGAAAACCCCACCTATGACCACATTAGGCTTTGGAAGGACATCTAAACATAAATCATAAAAAGAGTCAACTTTTGTCAACTCATTCCAAATTAACTCAGAAAATTCATGCAATTCTGCATCAGTTTTAATGTATATATCTGTATGTGTATGTGAATTTCAAGAAGTGATTCTGATATTCATTTGTTAAAATACCCAGTGAAACTATACACAAAAACTCTTTAACATAAGGCAGATAAAAATCTCCCTATATCCATCAATGGATAGCTAGAAAAAGAAAATTATATATGTAGATATAGATATAGATGTGATATATATAGGGGAGTACTATGCAGTCATGAAGGAAGATAAGTTTGAGTCATTTATAGGAAAATATATGTACCTGGAGTCCATAATGCTAAGTCACACATAAAGTTAAATATTTCATGGTTTCTCTTATATGAGATACCCAAAGTATGAGAAATTAAGAATAAAATAAAAAATAAATGAAAGGGAAAAAGGCAGGTAGAACTTGTAGAAATTTGAGAAGTATTTAAAGATGGGGGAGGTGAAAAGAGAGGGGGAGGATAAATAAAAAGATGCAAAATGTGTTCCCTATAATTCCCCCATGACACATGTATCTATTATGTATTGCAAGCATATATTAATGAGATTTTTTTAAAACCAGAATCATAAGCTAAGAAAAAAAAGTGAAGAAATCTCCGTGTTCTCTCAGATTCTAAAGTGCACAACAGACCTATGGTAATCAAAACAGTGTGGCAGCACCACCTGACTGGCAAAACAATGGAAAAAAAGAAAGTCCAGAAACAAACACGAGCATATGCATAAGAATTTAGTATATAATGAACATGGTATATCCAGTAATAGAGAAGAGACTCATGATTTGATCATCAAAATTTAAATATTGACTAGTATTTTGGTGAAATGATTAAGTCAGTAACTCATATCTAATTAAACCTTAAATTCCTTAAGAACAATTAGATCAATTTTACATGTTTATATCTGTTATTCTAAGCAACTCTTTTGAAGGTAACAAAATACAATATTACAACCATTGTCAAATTCCTATTATCTTTTTAAAAAAATTTTTATTTTAAAGAGAATAAAACAAAAGAGGACAGATCTAAGCAAATCAGAACAGAACAATGTAAGCAACACAGCACTTCACAACAAGACAATTGGATATTAACAGTAGCTGTCATAATGTCTCTTTCTTTGAAATACTTGAGCTTAGCTTTACACACAATAATGTCAAACATAACAAAATAGAATAAAACCACTCAAAAGAATGAAAGTATTGCAAGGCATTCTGAACCAAATAATCGAAGATGAACAATGGCTACTATATTATCTCATTTTCCATAAAAAGTTTGTTTATACTATCATACATATTAAAATCCAATAAGACACAATGTGATAGAACCAATGGTAATAGAAAAACAAAAGCATGGTAGGACTTCAGGGCAAGATGATATTAAATCAACACTGGCTACCATACTGTCTTGTCTTCAAAGTAACTATTCATATGATCACATATATTAAGATCAAACAAAACAGAAAAAAACCATTCCAACCAATGAATGAAACATAAGACTTCAAAGCAATATAATGGTGAACCATGATTACCATAAAATCTTCTGTATTCTTACCTTTTCTTACCGTAGGAAGACTATATGGTATTTGTACATGTGAGTATGATTTATTTCACTTGTGAGTATGGATTCAAATTGCATCCATTTATGTATGAATATCTCAATGTGATCATTCAATTCCTATTATCTTGTTTTGTAAATCTATACTGTCATCATATTGGGTTTGTTGCTGTTGGTTTGTCTCTTTTGCCTTTTGTTTTTCTTTTTTTCTGTTTTCTGTGTCTTTTTTCTCTTAAATAAAAAAAAAATACAAATCCAAAATACAAAGTCATAAAAGCAATGAAGTTATCTGCAGATAAAAATGTATATAATTTTGGGAGAACAAAGGCCTTCCTAAATGTGATACCAAACACAAAAACAATAAAGCAATACAAGTGCAAGATTTAATTATGTAATTTAAAATACAACAAAAATTAAAACTAAAAGCAAACCACAAAATAAAAACACATGAAGCTACTCCCACAGGAAAACATTTATGTCAAAGTATAAAATCTATCTACTAAATATATTCTGTTTACTAAAGATAAACAATAAATGTAAAAACATTACATCTAATAAAGAAAATAGATTCAGAGCAATAGAAACAATTTTAAAAATAACAGCACATCAAATTTTGAAATTTTAAAAATAATAAATAATGCTATTAGGTGTGTGAAGCACTGGGCACATGAATGTTTTACTGGTTGATATGTGCAATCTGCTAGCATAGCACTGAAAAACAGTTTGATAAACCACCAATCATTAAAAAGTACATCAAGTCCAGATCCAGCAACCTAATCACTAAAAATTTATCATGAGTTCTTACATAAATATGTAAGAATGTTCTTAACAAATTGTTAATGGAATTCCAGTTTTTAAATTGCAAAAGAAACTAAGTTTTCAACAGTGCAGAATAAGATTGTTCAATACAATATTATTTATTATAAAAGAAAAATGTAAATAACATACAAGTTTGGCAGCAGTTTCAATAGATTTAAATCTGCTTACATGAAAAAGTGTTCACAATATTTTTGAACAAAGAATAAGTTGCAAGGCATGAGACTAGACAGATTTGCATGAGGGAAGGTAAATATATATGCCCAGAATACATAGATAAAACTAGACACTTCAGTAGACTTGGATATGAATATCCAATTTAATTTACTTTCATTTGAATATGGTTATGAGTTTCGGTATCTTACATTAAAATTTTCCTTTCTTGAAAATGATAATTTTGCTTATATAGGCAAACTGCACTTGGAAAGAAAATATTAGCTATCAGTGTAATAAAGAAGTGATTTCTTTGGGGGCCTTAAGCTCAATTCTTCAAATTTGCACTGTTTCCTTGTGGAATTATTTGATCAAACTGAAATTAAAACCAAAAGCTCTACCTGGCTCTGGTCAGCCCTGCCCTGCTGCCCCAGATAACTGCTAGAACTTTCCAACCTTCTGCAAAAGCATAAAGCAACAATTATGATTGAAACCTTGGGGGGAATTCCTCCATTCATTCAGCTAATATTAATTGAGCACCTTGGTTGAACTCACTTATCTTCCTGGTGAAATAAGTTGTTTATAACCAGTGTTATGCTCTAACAGACAGAAACTGCAAAAAGACGAAGTAAAGGCCAGGCACCCAAAGAGGGAATCAGGGTGTTAGAATTGACATTTCCAGTTACATGGGACCCAAGGCATGGTTCCAGTGAAAATGCAAACCATGTGACCATGAGCCTTGAAGGCAGCTGAAATTTTGAGTTGCATTTTCTGTCACATTCATCCTAGAATCTCTAAAAATTGCATTTGTAATAGACTCACCATTTTGCTAAAGAGATTCCTGAGCTTCAGTGGCACCTAAGGAAGGAACCAAAACTTTGCTGGCTGGATGAGCTTGTTATGCCCATCTGGAAGCAAGTTCATCACAAGTAACTTCTCTTTCCTGAGTGATGTTAATCACGATGCATTTAAAGACTAGGTGAATTTGGGGCAGGGGCTCCATGGAGCTGAATCTGGTGGCAGGGGTCTTAACCATCTTACTCCATAGCTGATCCTGCAGTCCAGCTGCATTGAGGAACTGAAGGAGGGAGATGGATGGACAGATCAGAGGCTTCACAACCAGGGGAGAGAGTCCAAAATAAACAGTGGGAGCTAGGAGATGGAGATCACCTGTGACTCTCCCCTGGGATCTGTGACAACACTGATACTGCACTGAAGGGACAGATTATAGCAACCAGATGTCCAGCTTTGGGAGTCAGGAGTTTGTTTGACAACCTAAAATTGATCAATGTTTAAAGAAAAAGAAATAAAACCTTTTTGGAGAGGTTTTAAGATTGACTTCTGCTTTCTTCAACCTTCTGTTTCAGTTACTTGGTTTTTGTTCCCAATCCTTAAAACTTCCTTCTGGAATAATCCTGCTGACCTTTGCAGCCTCCTGGAACTCAACTTCCCTCCCCACTCTACTGCAACACACTCCTCTCACTCCAGCTGCAGTTCAGCTGTCCCTGTGCTTTATCCATGTCCCGGGGAACAATTTGGAGGGCTTGGGCCATATTCTGCCTCTATTTCTACTTCTGAAAATGGTGTTGGATTATTGGGACTCCCAAAATCCTTTTAGTTCTCAAATCTCAAAGATAGAACCAGAGAGAAAGAAGGAAAAGGATGAGGAGAAGAGTGAGGAAGAGATCTTGGAAGGGAACGAGGCAGCACACTTACATGTGAGGTGAGGACAATGGAACTTTGAAGTGGGTCCATGACTTGAGCCTAACCTCCCTTATCTGCTGCCCTGGAGTTTTCTCACCTTTCTGCCAGCTGATGTTATGCAGTATTAGAAAGCAAAGAAGCAGAAAATGTGCCCTTTCCTGGAAGCTGTCTCAGCCCACATAGTCAGTGCACCCCACTAGTGACTAAAGAGCATTATTTACCTCATTCTGAAGCCTCACTGTGTCTGGAACCCACCTCTGTTCAACCCAGAGGACACGCGTGCTCCTGGGACTCTCTCCTGCCCTGACCCTTGTGAGAGCTACGGCTCCACCTTGTCTGCCCCTGTACCTCCTGTGCTTCACACTGCCTCACTGCTCCCGGGGCCAAGCAAGTGCTGATGCAGTGAATCGGAAGTGGTGTGAATATGTTCAGAGAATGGAGACCTCTGTGGGAGACTTCGTAGCTCTGGAAGGAATGTGGAGAAGCTGCCATGCAAAGGAAGAACCACGATAGGGTCTACCAGGGTTGTGCCTCACCAGTAACTAGCCCAGGATCACTTGGCAACTTCCTTGAATTTAGGCCGCTGCCTGTGAAGCTGTGGGCTCCCAGGCCCATCACAGCTCAATCCTCTGCACTGAATTTGCTCATCTCAGTTGAAAATGAGACCTGGGTGGAGTTCTAAGGAGCCAGATCTAGGAATATTGAGGTAAAAGTAAAAGCTGACTATAGTTTTTCCTTAAATTTGCTAAGAAAGCATGCATAAAGGAATGATCCCTCATAATCCTATGCCTCTTTAGAGTCATTAGCTTGAAGAAATTAAATTCCTCATTCATCTTTTCCCTATTTCTTAAATATGCTGGATAATTTGTTATGTATCTTTTTAAATGGTTTCCTATGCTTTTAAGGGTGTATTCATATCTATACATAGTGGTACCTTGGTACTCACTGTCAATTGGTTCGAGGAGGTGTGACTAGTACCAGACAAACTGCTTTGGCTAGAAAACATGGACAGTCATGAGGCAGCCTATGACAAGTACCAAATAAACAGTACCGGGACAAAATGTTCATATCAAAATACACTGAGCAGAGTACTAAGCATGCAGGTCAAGTACTAAATGGAATGAGTTTAATATCCATTGAATATCAAGATGTGACTGTATTGAAAATATTATAAAATCAAATGTATTTATATATTTATAAAGTCAATATTATATATAACAATTCTTTAGATGTATTAAATTCTTATGTATGTATATTACTATTTTTCTTCAAACCATAGAATAACACTATACTTACTCCAGATTTCAGATTTTACCATATATAGTAAGTATGTTTCTCTGTCAATAAATGTAGGTTTTCTTCATTCTTGTTTGTTATTGTGTTATGCTCCACTAATAAGCCAATGTAGTACAATCAAATTATTTTTAGCCTATTAATGGGTCCTTATAATGTGCCATATTTGATTTAATTTTTTTTGTTATTTCAAATAGAACTATAGTAAATTTGCTTGGATCCATATCATCTTATTGTAATTTCTGTAAAGCAGATTTTTATGTAACATGTTGCTGGTCTTTCAGATATGTTCCCAACACAGAATTATGATAGATATACCAAATTGCTATGTAAAAAGTATTCAAGTTTTTTCACCAGTAATAAAAAAGCATCCATTTCCTTGTACCCTCTTCAGTATTCTATGTTGTATATGTTTTGCTAATTTGTGAGGAAAAATGTACATCAGTATTGTTTAAATTGTATAACATTACATAGGATGAGCCAAGCTTCATGTATTTATTTCCTAGTTTCCTAGTCATATTCTTTGCCACCTTTACTGAGTTGCTTAGATTTCTTATTGACCATCATTATTATAACATACAGAACTTGACCTACATGTATTAAATATGCTGAAAAGTGGCTCTTAAGGTACTCTGAGTGACTCTTATGGTACCCTGTAGCCATATATAGACTCAGACCAACGCACAAGTTCTTTTCCTTCTGTGATTTCTGGAGATGATATCTAGATTATGAAGGCTTCCTTGGCCCAGCAATATAGAAAATAGCTCTTTAGTTACATAATATTTTCATATTTTATGCTTTGCATTTATAATTATGTCCTCCAAGAGTTTTTTTAAATGCAGTGAAGTCAGAATTTAACTTCAGTTTTTCCTAAACAAAAAGCTGTCTTTACATCATTGATTTTTAAGTCTTTGTTGTTGCTGTTGTTGTTGTTATTAATATTATCATTGCTCTAATAGCTAATTGTTATGGCCTGTATCTAGATGTCCCCCCACCAGCCTCATGCTCATGGGTAAAGGGAGTTTCAAAGGTGACTGGATTAGGGTGGGTGAACATGGCTTAAAGGAATGGGTATTGGAAGCACTGCCCTGGGTCCACATGGAACCAGTCAGATTGTAGCCTGCATGGAATACGAAGGGACAGAAAGAAGGCAGGCTGCTGCTGCATTCTACCATGTGCCTGCTGCCTTCCTGCCTCCCATGCCATGCACTGTTTCTCCTCTGTGATGCTCCTCTGTCATGCTGTCCTGCTTCAGAACCAGCCAAGTAGTGAGTGTTGGGATTACAGATACGGTGCATGGATGTTCTAATTTTTAAAAAGGCAAATACTGATAGATATAACTCATATAAACTAAAGTTCTTTGGGAATATCAATATTTTTTAAGATTGTAAAAAGTTTTGAGTTCAAAAATTTGGGAACCCTGGTCTAAGAAGACATAGAATGTTTAGTTTATAATTTTACATTTCTCTGACACATACACCCCAGAACCACATATTCCTGGACTTAAAAAGTGCAGGACAAAAGGAGAGAAATAGCATTTCTCTGAGAGAATTTGTGGCCTGTCCTCTGTCACCTCCTCTTAGTTCTGTCAATTCAAAAAAAGGCTTTAGCCCCAAACAGTATCTAGAATGGGCTTTATCAATGTCCTTTTAGTTTACCATAAATGTTTTCCAAATTGAACAAAATCTTCTCTGGTTCCTGAGATTTTGATTCATTTGAGTTCTTCACTAATTGGAGTTACTTGTGGTTTAAATTTATGGTTCTAATTTACCCCACTGTTCTTTAAAAAAGAACAGTTTCTGTGAGAAGTGCTTTAGTTTGGCCAAGATATGCAGTAGAGCTCCCAGGATGAGAGTATTTGGTCATTTACTTTCTGGCAGGTGCAGCATTTTGCACCATGGGATAGACGGACTGGAAGCAGCAGGAATCTGGCCCCTTTAACTCAGTCCTGGTGTCCTTGAATTCTTGTAATTTATGTACAAGCCTGACTTATGGCAGTAAGCCCAGCCAGCAGGGGGAGATATAACAAGATGGGAAAGCGACAGGGCCACTAGAATCTCAAATTCAGAAGATAATGGAACTATTGTCCATAAACTACTGCTTCTTTTAAGAATAAATGGTCTTTAAATTCCAACAAGCCACTTATGTACATCTGAATCCTTGAATTGATGGGAAACTCACTACCTCTGAAAACAACATATACTGTATACTGCAAACAACATATACTTCCATAATTACCTAGTTAGAAAGTCTTTAACCTCCCCTTTCCATCCCACACAAACACACGCAGAAGTAATATTGCTGCTGCTGTGATGTCAGCTTCATTAACAACGCTCCCCTGGTCCTTCCTCCTCCAGCATCACAGAGATTCTCTCTGTGTTCCTGGAGCACTGTTGCTTACCCTGATGGCACACTTAGAGTACATCAGTTCCCTAGGGTTGGTAGAACAACTTACCACAAACTGGGCAGCTTACAACAGCAAAAATGTATTGCTCCACACTTGTGAAGACCAGGAGCTCAGGGTCAAGTGCCACCCAGGCTGTTATTTGAAAGGTTCTCAGGAAGAATTCTTCTGTCTTAGTCCATTGTGCAGCTACAGGTGAATACTACTGACTGCATAATTTATAAACATATGAAATTAATATTCTCATAATTCTGGAGTCTGAAAGTTCAAGATCAAGGCACTGGCCTTTGACAAGTGCCTTCTTGCTTGGTCCCCGTATACAAAAAGTAGAAGGCAAACAAGATCCAACTCCTTCCATCACTCCCCTTTACCTCTCATGAGGGAAGAATCTTTATGACCTACTCGCCTCTTAAATGTCTCACTTGTTACTGGAAACACCTAAGTTTTGAAGGGGACAGTGTCAAACCATGCTAACTTCCTTGTTTCATTCAGCCTCTGGTAGCAGTTGGCATTTTTTATCTTCCTTGACCACATCCCCCTAATTTCTACCCATCTTCTAGGGCTTTTGCTCTATGATCTCATATAGAAACCTCCCTGTATGCAGGTGGAGGCCTTGCTGGCCAGAGAGAAGCAGAATGAAAGCTATGCAGCCTCTCTGTGTGCCAGCCAAGGCTTTGCTGGCCAGGGAGAAGCTTCAAGGAAGCTGAGCAGCCTCCCTGGGCAATGATGGAGGCCCTATTGGTCAGGGGAAAACAGTAAGGAAGCTGCCTGCATCTCCAACACTCCCACATCCATAGACAACCAGACATGACACTGATGAGATGATAATAGCTGAAGTAACTGAAGTAGGAAAGCAACCTAGCATTTATGTTGTTTGACTGTGCAGGCCCGGGGCTGGTCATCTGGGTAACTATTTAGAGGATAACAACATGCAATATGGTAACAATTGTGGATTTGCTACTGTCCTATTACTGCTTTGTTTTGTTTCATTTTACTATTCTGTTTTACTCCCTTTAAAATAAAAAAAGACACCGATCATACAGGGTCTTTTCACCTTAAGATCTTTACCTTAATTACATCTTCAAAGACCCTTCTTCCAAATAAGGTACCACTTCCAGAACACAAAGGCTAAGATAAAGACACATTTTGGGGATCCATAATTCAACCTTTTACATGAGTTAAGAAAATGGCTACTGTTGGGGACAAATGCAGCCCGCAGATATCTGTGGATTCTCTTGCATAGTATCTTTTGCATTTGAACATCACGCCTAGCATCTAGATCTCTAGCTGCAGGAGATCTTGCAACATGATAGCCACCTTCCATATGGCTCTTGACAGTCAGGAAGCTGACAGGAGATTGAACTTCACTTCCCAGCTACTTCATGCAAGTGAATTTGATGTGATTTGTCAGGTCCTCATCACCATTTGACTTTGTGACCTTTAACGGAGGCCTTCTTAGTCTTGTACCCACCTTTTCTCATGGTCTTATTTGACTTTGTATCCAGGAGAATGCCTGATGCACAGCAGTTACTCAGAAATATTCGTTGAACTGAAGAAGACAGAATTTACATGGAAAAGAAATATACTTCTCCCTTGCTTTTGTCTGTAATCATGTCTTGTCTTGCACACAGAGCCACATTTGAAAATTGCATGACATGGCAAAGTACACTCATTTTCACTAGCATTAACACTTAACACTGATCTACATCGGTTAATGAAGGTGTTTGAGTTAAGATGACATATAAGTAAAAAGGGTCTGAAAAATAGTGGCTTTAAGATAGGGATTATTTCTCCAGCATGAAAAAGAAATCTAAACACATGCAAGCAACAAGTGGTTTGGTGGCATTACTATACATCGAAGACTGATCGCTCTTGTCTTTTCTGCTGTCTTCAGTGTGTATGTTGCTTTCTTGGTCATTATCCCTGCAAATGTGACTTCTATCTTATTTTCTTTCTCTTCTCCTGGGACATTGTATATTAGACTTTTTTTGTGCTACAAGTCGCTTGTCTGTCACCTTCTTTACTATGTTTGTATATTTTTGTCCCCAGTAACATCAGTCTGAAGACTTTCTCTTGACCTGTGTTTTAGTTCACAACCTCTCTTATAGTTATGTCTAATTTGCTCTGAAAACTTTATATTGGGTTCTTTATGTCAGCTATTTTATTTTTCAGTACTAGAATTTCCCTTTAATATTTGTTTGCAGTGCTTGCTTTGGCAGCAAGTATACTAATATATCTGTACAGTTTCCAGTTCTCTGATGACACTTCCCATTTTACTGTTTAATTTTGTAATATGTTAACCACATAAACTTTAAAATTCTGCTTTAATTTAAATATCTGTTTCATGGATAGGTCTCTTTCTATTGTCTGCATTTTCCTCTGGTTTCAGCCAAGTGGCCCTTGTCGTTTTCTACACCTAGGAAATTTTTATTGAATACCAGACAATGTATATGAAAATCATAGAGTTTGTATGAGGTTCGAAGTGATGACATTTCCCTCTGAAGGAGATATATTATTTCTGGCAAGCTGTTAAAGCAGGGCTTATGTATCAAGTTAAGCTGATTATCAGCTGCATCTCCATCTTTATAAGGACTTTTTTTTTACCAGCACTCTTGTGAGAGCACTGTGAGGTACCAATTGATGTGTGAGCTGTATGTAGCATGGCCCCTCCCTCTTGATGGGTTTACGCTCCCTGTTGTCACTAATTCCCTTGGCCTCACCTCTGAGCAGCTCAGCCATACTTCCCACTGCTTCTCAATCTCTCCATCACCACGGTGGAGTAGACCAATGCCTCAGTATGGGGGCAAGGAAGGGCTGGTGAGTTTCCTTCGAGTATCTGAGACTCTCATGAGTATGGGCCTATACAGATGCAGTGGATAAAGTGTGAAAGACCCTAGAGAGAATTCTTCACTGAGCTTCATGGCCACTGTGTGGAAAGCTGCAGAGTTTACAATGTACATCCCAACTCCTGTGATCTTTCTCTGTGCAGCCAGGCAACCCTACTTACATCAGGCAACTTTAAGGTAAGTGGCCCCTTGTGCTTCCACTGTTGACTTTGGGAAGTATACACCAGAAGAGTCTGAGGTCTGGGACTCTGAAAGGCTTTGGAATCCAAGTGTCTCGCTTCTCAGGCTCTCTGCGGAGCAAAAGGATACAGCATTCTCTTCATGGAAATGCCTTGGTTCATTCAGGGAAGTATCACACAATACTATTTCCATCTTATTGACCAAAACAGCAGTGTGGCCACATTAAGAGTCAAGGGAGGGTGAGAAATGTAGTTTCTTGACTGATGTATCCAGTTAAAAATCAGGAGCTGTTAGTAAAAGAGAAGAAAAGAATGTATGTCGGGGTAAGCAATTAACACTCACTGACAATGCAGTATTTCAAAAATATCTGTCATAAGAAATGTCATAACTAGGGCTAGAAACAAATACCTTAAGAGTGAGTTTTAGGGACATAGCTTTTCACAGTATGAAACCACATTTATAGAAGTGTGATATAAATAATGTCTGGGAATCAGAAGACACAATGCATAATGAGCATGGAGGAAGGAAGGTGGCCACCTACAGAGGAATTTAATAATCTTACAATTGCCAGGAAGATTATTAAAATGAGTGAACAGCTGCTTTCTTCAAGGGAATAGGCCCTCAATTTGCCGCAGTCTCTAGTACCTTAGACCCTCAAAGCTGAGTTCTGGATTTGGCAACAGACGTGACTAATAAGTGACAGAAGCAAGTTTTGCACGTTGGTCTGATTTCTTGAAGAGCTATCTTTGCAGCAGCAACCACAGGTCCAGATGCTGGTCTCACTGCTTATGTTATTGCTTACAGGATGTCTCTTTGAGTCTCATTTCCCTAAAAGACAGGCAGAAATAATCAGGCTAGTAAAAACCTTCAAGCACTGTCAGGAGACTCCAACTGGAAGACAGTTCCCTCCCTAATGGGACACTGCAGCAGGTCAGCAGGAAATGTGTCTTCCTTGCACTCAATTTTATGGATGGGACAATGTAGCTGACAAATGCCTCTAATACCTGCATCTGAGGGTGTTTATTGTTCGGTCAAGTGACAGTCACCTGTCAGGTAATGCCAATCATATGAAACCAGGCACAAGCTTGTGGTTGGCAAACCCAGTGGTCTGGGCCCCGATAAGTCCTCTTTGTTTTCCCCTCCTGCTTATGACTACTCTTGGCTGGTTCCCAAATCTTCAGTATTAGATTGGATAATCCCACTTTTAATAATGCTCAGGATATTTGTCTCCCTGGGGGGGCTGCGATCACAGCAGAGAAAGGTATTAAAATGGAGCTGAATGCCATGCAGAACACTTACCCTTTAAGCTGTGTGCACATGGGCACATCAGTTTGCCCATGTGCACACAAAGGATGTGTGTGTGCATGTGTGTGCACATCTGTGTGTCTATGTGTGTGTGCAGTCTCTTGGCTTTAGGAGCTTTTTTTGTGAACGAAGTAATACACTGAACACCCAGTACATCTGCAGTGCTAAAACAAGCACTGCAAAATCATTTAAAAATTCAGGTTTCCTAAATGGATGAGGTTATTAACTTCCAAATTCTGTTTTTATTTTTCCTAAATGGCACTAGCTTGGCATTAGCCTTAGGGCACAGTAACACCCCATGAGACCCCAGAAACACTAAATTAATACATAGCTGAAATTACTCAATATTGTTGTAATTGTGGATAGTATTTTAAACTTAGCATAAACTAAGCAGTAATCAGGGACATGCTTTGTTCCCATTTATAATAATATGTGTTGAGGACCATGTTTTTATCCCCTTAACCTTACTATTCAAATAATCAAGAAGCCACACTAAAAAATAATTGGTAGAGAACAGGGAAAAGAAATACACAGAGTTACTAATATACACCAGGGTTTAAGCTGACATGAAATTTTATCTTAATTATCGGACAAATTTGTACTCCCACTATCTAATTCAATTTGCATGCATCGGTAGACACTTATTAAAGGTAATATTACATCTGTCATTTTAAGACTGGTGAGAATTTTATCATATGAGCTGCATGAAACAGCCACTCTATTATGTACAGAACTCTTTTGTACAGCTTAAAATAACCAGCATTGCATCCTAATTAAGTATTTTTTGTAATTGTCTTCAGGGCCGTCATAGTCATGTCCATTTTGTGTCCATCTTGTAAGTTATTTGGACATAGAATTGAAGTTTCAGGAATGTACTACTCCTCCCTTCTGTTTCCCCTTTGTGAGTGAAAAATGAGGGCTTTGCTAATAAAATGTAAACTGGAATCAAATGTTCACATAAGGTTTTATGAGAAGCATGCAATGCATAAACCCATCTTAGAATTCTCCATTGGATTTACAATTCTGGTGCGCACAAATGTATCAGGCTGTCTGAAGCATTAACAGTTGAGTATGCCGGGCTTATTTTTGAAATGAGTTTATTAGATTTGTACTTCACATGAAATGAGCTGGGGAAGTGCTAGTATAACATCATCAGTTCAGTGTGACAATGGCATTTTCTGAGCACAGAGTCCTATAACATGATTATGTTGTTGATATGACACCCTCCAAACCAATCCCCAAAAATAAGCCTACAGATTTCTGCTTAGGACTGTGAAAGAGGAGACAAAAATCCAGTTTCACAAAATCCACATTTAAATGTGCCACTGCTTCCCCCGCACCGGCCATGTTGGTTTTGGAGCTCTTTTGTTCCACCCAAGAAAGGAAATGGGAAAAAAATATTGAACTAAGGAATGGAAAAATACAATCAATTCAAAAGAAAAAAAGAAGGAAACAGAATAGGATGAGTTCGCACAGACAGGGGTGCTGGAAAGTGCAGAAGGTGTAGGGTGGGAATCACTGGCAGTGAGACCGTCATTCCACATCTACCTTCATTTTTTTCCCTAGGGATGTGCTGCTCCCCAAAATGGAGGAATCAGGCTTTGCCCCAGGAATCTGGGCCCAGAAGTCCAGCTGACAGGATCCCAGACCCTTTTCATGGTTGGTGGAGGAGCTTGTTTGTTCTTATCTTTAAAAAAACTAATGCAACCTTTGTGCATGACTGGGCAAAAGAATCCAGAGTTCAAACCAGATGTCGCCCTCTTGCAAAGCTGTTGGAGCATTTCATTGGTCACAATGCTGTCTTCTTAAATAGAATTTTTAACTTATCCAAGACATGTAACATAATTTTTTCTGATACAAAAGCCTTACCTGTAACCACTTCTCAAGGATGAACTGTTTTACTTAGTTAGGTTAACTTAAGAAAGCAGTTTTTATTATAGTTTTAGAATCACTCAAGTCCCTGAAAAAGGATGACCCTCGCATTTGAGAAGGATGCTTCCATTTCAAACCATTTCAGAACTGAAACATTCTTACACCTCTTTGATGATATTTTCCTCCTGCAGCCATCCCCTTGTTGATTTTAACACTGTAAATGTGTCACAATTTGTCTTCCAGGTCTTGGACTAGAGGGGAGGGAAGAGGAGCTTCCACCCTCCGCCCTCCAGGAGAAGTGGATGAATAATTCATAGCACCACATGGAGGTCTCCAAGACTTCTCTGGAACACATCTGAGCGGCCAAAGGACCAGGGAACTTACAAACAGTAACAGTGTGCAGTGTCAAAGAACAGTCAATCAATCTCCAAAGAAATGTGAAGAGAACAGGTTTTTCATGCCTGTGCGTTGGGAAGGAGCCAAACGTGTGTTGCCATTTGATGGTAGAATCAGAGTACACCTGTTCCGACCAGCTGTCAACATAACCTATGTCAGAGGCACGTGTCACACCCGCCGGATCTTCACAGTGGGCCATGTCTGCGTGACAGTCGGGACAGACAGCACTAGCAACTTGGGGACTGGGAGAGGAGGAGCTCACGGAGCCATTGCAGGGACACAGATGTGTGAGGAGTGTGATAAAAGAAGGAAACATCTAAGGGAATAAGCTCAAACAAAACAGAAAATGTCATTTGCATTATATAATTATGGCCAACCATTGAGTCCTTTGTAATAACACTCGGTAGGCCAGTGTTAAACCTACAGCGAGTGATAAAAAGGCCTCAGCTTGAAAAAAGGTCAGCATGAATTAGTATATATTTGCTGATTAATTCAGAGTGTGCCTTCATCAATTTTATAGTCCAGGGCCCCAGCCTGGTTGGAAACAGCCTCCTATGAAATTCAAATATGCTTCATTCTGCACAGGCTATATTGCAACCTGGCCATGGTGCTTGGTGAAAAACTTTATCTAGCAAACATCCATAGGCAGGCGCTTGGCTAAGTGGAGAAATGACTGTGACTCAGAACATAGAAATTCTGAAGAATAGGCCTACACAAGGACCAGCAAGAAAGAGATTTGTCGTGAGCATTTTCTGATCGCACACAAGAAGCAGCACAAGAGTCTAGCAGAACACACACTACCAAGAGTGTTATTGGCAGTGTCACATTTCTATGTTGCTGTTGAGTCCATGTTCAAAGAAAACTGAATCTCTTGGGACACATGTGGACAAACATGCACATGAGAAAAGTGTTCAGCATAAGAGAAGATTGCCCTAGAACTGTTCAGATTATAAACACAGATTCTGCTTTTAGAGGAAACTCATATTAATGAGCACCTACTAGGAACAAGTTGATTTGTCAACTTAAATTCTCACAACTTTCTCCCAAGATATGAATTGTTATCTTCGTTATCAACTATCTCCAAGTAGTATGGTTACCATGGTGCTGCTAGGATCTGACCACAAGTCTGGCTACCTGTTTTTCTCTGCATTTTCATTACCTGTTTTTGCAACTGTTCAATAAAAATTTTGCTCCTGTTCGATGAATCCTTTAACCAGTTGCTCTGAGCTTGGGGGCCCACATGCCACACAAAAACTGGAACATTTCAAACATTTACTGGTTTTGTCCACCATCTTCCCCAGCAACCAGGTGCCACATCTGGCAATTCCACCCCATCTACACTGCTCCAGTCCCTTACCTCCAAACCCAGGTTTCCCATTGCTTTTTCACAGTGATTTTTCTTTATGCAAAGGATGGAGCTTCCCTGCTCAAGGATTCTAGCAGAGCTCCTCTATCATCATCAACCCAGTCTAAAAAGTGAATTAGGCAGCTGGTTAAAAAAAGCAGTGAACCCCTTGATTTGGTAACTGCCAGTTATCCTCTCAATACTTAAAGATGTTTGCTGATGCTCTGGGAGAAGTGTCGGCTGCAGATTGGAAAAGAAAATCAGGCCCACCCCAAATACCGGTTAGATTATATGAATTTAGATGCTTGCTTTGGTGACTCAGACCTAAGCTGGGAACTTTGTTGTTGGATCTGTACAGTATTCAGACATAAAATAGGCAGACCAAGTAGAGTTATCAGGCAAGTTGTCCCAGAACACTGGTACAATGAAAAGTAGCAAGCTGCTTTACTGCTGACCTGCAAAATGACTTTGGAAAAATGTATATGTTTCTCCAAGGCCCCCATTTTTCTGGAGTGAAATAAACATTCTACCTCTAAACAGCCTTCTAATTTAATTATAGTATGCCCATCCATATATTATCTCAGAAAAATGAAACAGAGATCTGAAGTGACTTGCCCAACAGCATGAGGTGGAATACCAAAGGACCAAGATTCCGCAGTTCTGCTGAAAACCATAAACCCACAGGACAACTCTTCAGACAAAAGCCCACCCTTGTGGATGTGCTGGGACTGGTTATGCGATTTCCTCATCATCTGCTAAAGCTAAATGCACCTCCTGTCTCTGCCCCAGTCTTCTAAGGGCAGCTCTTGTCACCTTGTCATCAGCAGAGTGAACAATGTTCTGCGTTGACCTCTGCTCCGTGGTTCTGGGGACATAGCAAAAGGCCTTGGACCATCTCAATTCTCTTCTTCTTTCATCAACACTCCTCTTTGATTCCATGTGTGAGTCATACCTGGACTGTTCTCCATCTTCTGTTGCCCATACTGTCTCTCAGTCCTAACCCTAACCTTTTACTCCTCTTTCAGATTGTGGCTTTAATGTCACTTCCTCAGAACACACTTCCCTGAGCCGGGTAGGGGCATGTTTTATATTTATAGTCTCAAAGTTCCCTACCATTATCTGCACATAACACATTTAATGAATTACTTATATGATGATTTTATTAATGTCCACTTTCCCTAAAAAAGCTGACCTCCAACATGCCCAACAACATCCTCCAACATCCACCAGACTGGTGGAAGTTACTAAGTGGATGACAGAATTTTAGGGAAACTGATGTAGCCCCAGGTGCCTAGACCTGTGTGGGTCTCTCTTCCTAAGCAGGAACCCTGTGCTTCTGTCTGCTTATTACCATACCCACAAGGTTTGGAGACCCACTGAGCACCCACAAGTCCTGGGGGTGGATCTTCTTGGAAGTGCTAAAGTCAAGAGGTAGCAGAAGACGAATTTCAGCTGAGCCACAAACCCCACAAAGTTGCAGCCCAACCTGGTACTGAAAGGAATGTTTCAGGGTCAGCCCATCCCTAGAACCTCCATAGCACAGATCTCCAACACCCACCCACTGCCAACTCTCCTGGCTAGATGTGGCCGTTTCAAAATCTCAGCAGAAAATTAGTACACTTCATTTTGAAGCAAATTAATGTTAGAGACTGTTTTAGTATTTAATTTCTAGTTTCCACATCCTAAGGGATTTTTCATTTGAGCAGGGAATAGACCATAAGTTCATATGAGAAAAGCAATAAAATACAGCATGTCTTAGTTGTTCAAGTTGCAAGTGAAAGCATAAAAAGTGGACAATCAAAAAATGACAGTGCTAACAAAATCTAGTAGTATATTTATCTTGCACACTTAAACATAATTTCTTACTGTTATTTTTTAAAATTCTGTATTATTTCTACCCTTTTTTTTTTTTTGCTTTTCTTCTGTAAATAAAAAAGAAATACAGCATGTCCTGTCCCCATTTGTTACCCTGTGCTTGAGTGACTAAGCATCCTGTTGGGACTGAGGAGTATCCCAAGAAGAGGGACTTTTCAGTGTAAAAGCTGAGAGTGTCCTTGGCAACCCTGGGCCTGATGCAAATAGAACCCCTCAGATATGAGCAACATGTTTGTTCTTTATCTCATTTTGGATTCCACATGAGCAAACCCCAGGAGAAGGACTTGGGTGTAAGCAGTTTATCTGAGAGGTAACTTCAGAAAGCCCAGGTGAAGATCTTCAGAGTGCAGGAGAAAAGGGGGAGGAGAAAAGCTGGTTTCTGCCAGGGGACAACTGGAGCTGGATCTCTAAGGGACAATGTAAGGTTGTGGAAGTGTCTTACAAGAGGACGGGACAGATGGGGAAGCACTGACCCACTGCCTGCAACACCCAAGGACTCCCTAGGGTGTAACACTGTTCCTTTTGTGGCTTCTCCTGCATGTGTTGTCATGGTGCTGAAAAGTCTCCACTACACCTGCTGGAGAATTCAGGTGAGTCAACAGGTAGTGGCAGCTCATGTTACACTGTAGGAGACTGGAAAGAGATACATCTATGGGGTGAACTTGAGTTATGGTCCAAGATGTGGTCATGTGTCAGAAAAGCAGAACCCAATACAGACTCACAGTGGCAGTCTGATGCCAAAAGTCCCCTATGGAATGTGGGTCTTGACCAAGGAGAATGGTGGCCATATTGATCTGTCGTGTTTTGGTAGAAGAAACAGAAGCATGGTATTTTGAGTGGAAAAGCTTTACACTATGAAGTAGTTGCTTGTGAAATATCTGGAAAGGAACCATCAAACTACTGGTTCCCAGGACACACCACCTAGGCAATGGTCCAGAAGTCAAGGATTCTTGCTCTACTGCTGCCACCTTGTCTGATTTTTGCTGCCACTAAACTGCTGCCAGAGATTGAAATGCAAAATTAGGCTACCACATTCTTGTCTCTCCCAAGCCTTGCTTGCTAGCAGCCAAGCTGACCGCCACCTGGTGTCTTTCAAATCCCCCTGCATGCCTTAGGTCAGCAAGACCTGATTCTTATTCAAAATCCTAGCTGTCAGAGCTTCTGTAAGAGGAATACTTTAGTTTTGCGAGTTTTCCAAACAAAAAGAGGGAAGAAATGGAATTTGAGAAAGCTCATCTCAGCATTTACAAAACCACATACAAATGTGGATGGGTGCAGCTGTCTTTAAGTTATTATACTTTAAGTGGAGCTGACTGAAATTCCCAAAATAAACAGAATAAAATCAAGATTTCTTCTTCCTCTGTCTTGTGCTCTTCTATAGTCTGACCCAGTAAGATGAATGAACACTCTAGGACTGTCAGAATCATATTGTCTCTAAGTTGAGACTGACCCTTCTAGCTGCTTCCACAGAAAAGTTTTCCTCTTCTGTACTAAAACTCTGAGCTTCCCTCATCATCTTCTGCTTCTTTACCAGATTCACTCATCAAAAGGTGATCTCACACAAGGGAAGGACTGTCCTGATGTTGTCTCTGAATGTCCTGCACAAACACAGGGTACATGAAATAGTCCAGCATCTCAAGAAAGTGAGTGTGAGAAAATGTGTTTCTATCTCACCAGGGTGTCTCAAGTTCTGTGGGAGCACTGTTACACACCCAGTCTCCCTCTCCTGGTGTCAACACCATTCTGAGTCAGAGGCAGGCCCTCAGGTTAGACCAAGACAGAGTGACCAGGCAGACATGAAAGAGTGACCTCATTAACAGGATCAAGCCCACAGAGCTTACACATGTCTAGGCCCCATAATGGATTTTCAAGGAAGTTGTTGTAAATCAACATCACTCTTAACTAGGAGAAACCTGTGGTTTTCTTTGGGAGAAATCACTTCATTCAGGAGCCAGAGCTGTCTATTCAATCTGGGGAAACACACAAATCTTCATATTTTCTTCCCTCCGTATCCAAACTCACTGTGACACCTACCCACAAAATCTATAGAAAGATCCATCCACCAACCACATCCCCATCTTTAGGAAACTGACATAATGTGAAATGTAGGAGAAGACTGTATATCCAATAGTTCTGTATAATTTCTTCCAAATTAATGATATCATTTTGTATCCAGTCATAAAATATCCAGATACCATATCTCTATTCTAACCAGAGAATTTTCAAAATATAAAAAGTAAAGTAAAAGTTTCCAACTGATTCTAAGCTACCACACCCACTAACATAGGCAAAATCACTTTCAATGTGTCTTTCTCTTCTATTTTTGTTTTTCTGGGAAAAAAAAGGAAAAGGGAAAGAGTGGTAAGAGTGAGCTGCAGCCGCGCTGAGGAAAACTGAACTGTTATTGAAACTGATGAAACAAGATGACAGTGTTCTGTCATCCAGGCTCTTGTTCCTCACGTTGGTTGGTTTGGGTCTGAATTGTTTATGAAAAGGAACTGTTCAGTCCCATTCTTCTCTGCAAAAACCAAACAGCAACCAGATTATCCACTGTCCAACCAACAGTGATTTTCCTGTCTCACCACACGCTTTGACCTTCCTCCTGACCTTCTCAGAATGGATACACATCCAGGAAATAGAGGCTGGCCAGCTGGGCTCTCCAGAGCTCAGGGGCAAGGAGCTTGACCTAGTCCACTGGTCCTCCAAAAGTAAACGAGTATATCAAAAAATCTTGGTGAAGAGTTTGGGGATACATGGAGTAGCACCACTGAAATATTTCCCTTTTTATCTCAAAATTTTCTCACTCTTAAGGACTCCCTCTAAAAATGATCACCTTGAGTCTCTCTTAGCTACTGGCTGGAAAATAAACTTTGACATCTGTACTTTTAGGATTATCAGGAAAGGAAGGTAAAGGTGGAAACCCCCAGAGATGGAATTACCCAATGTCTTTGAATCTACCCTTTGTTCGCTGTGTATGGTTGTTTAGACTGTTAAATGGTGTCTGACCACAGAAACAAGTGGTGCTGAAATCTAACCCTGTACTTTGCTTTGCCGGCTATATGTCTTGTTGGGAAGTTGCAATGTCACAAACAGAGAAAACCTTTTTCAGTCCATTTAGAAGTGTCATTTGTACCAGTGGCAGCTCTGCATAGAGCTAGTTAAGATGTGGGAAACTCTTCTTGGATACTTCAATTGACATTTAGTCTTCAACAGTAGTCTGCCAAGTAACACCTATGGGACCTGGTGTAAAGGCTTGGATTCACTCATCACAAATATATCCCAAGATGTTTTTGCACAAACCTATATAAGAATGAGAGTGATTTATCTTTTCAGTTCTGTGATATTGGACCAAAGGCTGAAATATGGAACCAGATTTCTGCAAGAAGCATAAGCAGATGAAGATTATGAAGATAGAAAAGTCAGTAAACAAAAATGATGTGCCCATCTGCTGGTATGAAGAGATGGCCCACATCTATGGTACCTTCCACATGTGGGTGCTGGGGTCTCCAGCGTGGCTACCAGGTTCCCTTTTAATTTTGTCCTGATGTTCAATGTGGTACACTCATCCTTTAAAATGTCCTTGAAGATTGGTCCAAGAATACAAATTGAACTGTATAAGAAACCAAGTTCAAACACATGAGTAAGCAGCAAAAGTTTAAAAAAGAAAAAAGGAGAAGAAAACACAATTTTTCTGATGAAATGGCTTCTTTAGCTTGAATGAGGCAAAGATTTAGACAATAAAATAATGATTTAATAGCCTTGAAGTCAATCAGCCGAATACAATAACATTAATTAGCCTTTTATGCCCAACTCACAACTAATTCTGTTGTCTACTTATTTTTGTTCCAAAAGGCTTACTAATGAAATCCTTAATATTTCACCAAGCTCTGGATTCATTTCCAGCCTGGCTGATAATTTTCTCTTATATAGCTTGGAATTGTACTCTCGGTAATTTTGCCCCGGAGTCTATCTACATCACAGGATCACTGACTGTGCCAGGCAAGGCCCCTCTGTCTCTGACAATCGGATAATAGCTTCACTTTCAACCAGTAGAGGAAGTCAAGAGCAAGCAAGAACAGATAATGTGAGCATAATTCATTATTCAAATCTGCAAGTGATACACTGAAAACAAAGAGAAAAGAGGAATAATGCTGTCATTATTTTTATTACTCTTGCTGGACAAACCTAGTGTGAAACATTAAAGGAGACTGGGGTGAGCTCCCTGACTGTACGGTGACAAATTGGCTTTTGGCGCAATATTGATAAGGGGAAAGTAAAGCAGACAGATTTTCTGTAGAAGGTTTGCTTTCTTGTTAGTGGTCCCATTAACTACGTTCTTGTTGTCACTGGGTGCCTCTTAAAATTCCATTGTTTCTTATCCTTTGGACTGGGAGGGAAAGGAGTGTGGCTTCCCAAGCTCCTCTGCAGGCAGCGTGAGCCACTTTGGAGCTTTAGTGCCTGTAGCATGAGGAAAGAGGGCAAATGAGCAGACTGTGGGACTCACAGTGACAAAGGGAGTCTATCCATGATCAAGGCTTTCTGGAGGCATTTAAAGAAATGACTGTACTGTCAGTCCATTTTCCTTCATGCCTTCCAGGTCCCCATCACCACCACCACCACTACCACTATTTTTCAAATCTTTCTCTTCAGTGATTTCTCTCTCTGGGTCTTCATGCACAGAAGTCATCCCTGGCCATGGCGGCACAGGTGGTCTGTGTGAGCTCTCTGGGCAAGCTGGAGGCCTCGCTGTATACAAGGGGTTTGTGTCCAGGGAAAGGACGATGAAACCAAATGGGAAGGAGGGTTCAGGGCCTTCAGCGCAGCTGCCACAAACACAGCTGGGCTTTTGTAAGTAAGGTATGAAGCTGTCCAATGGCTGTGATTCCAAGGTCACTCAGAAGGGTCCTACTGTCACCTTTCCTCTTTTAAGATTAGCTCATACTTAGACGAATGTTGCCTAGAATCCAACCATTATGGACTCATTCTTTTGCTTTTCTCCCTATAATGAATGCTTTGATAAAGCCAATAACTCAGAAAAGCAGTGTGTGAAATCATTGCTTACTAACATGTTCATGGTCATTTAACACTGTTTTCATCCAGGCAGGAGGAGCAGAGACAGAGAAGCTTGCGATGGAGGTGCTTGGACAGCTGGGAAGAACAGAAACACAGAGTGGAGGAGCAGTGGGAAGGAGCCATCAAAGCATGAAGAACCACATGTGCATCACCTTGATGGTGGGAAAACAGCCTCTGCATCTGACTCTCCAGAGAGTGCAGGGCCGTGACAGCAGCCAAGGCACAAATCAGCTGTTCAGTACCTGATGAGGAGCTCAGTGGCCACCCTGGTATTGAGATGGCCCTGTTATTATACACCAGCTGAGTAAGGCAGGGAACTCTTATGAGGACACCGGGTTCAAGATGGTCAATTAGCTGATATGAACCTAGGAAGCCACTTTACATGTCTGCACTCTAGTTTTATTATCTGTAAAATGGGCTCATGACATCAATCCTTACAAGAGCCAAATTCATCATCATATTTTTAATGGTTGGATTCTAGGCAACATGCATCTAAGCTCACACAGACTGCCTGTTCAGCCAAATACATACTGAGCACTTACATGACAAATGCGATCGTAGGAGTTATGGGTACAAAACAGAACAGGAAAAGAAAATCCCTCTGATCGTGGAAATTACTTATGAATGACAATAATTTTTGAAGGACTTTGTGAATACTTAAATAAAATTTTACTGTTTTGTGGGCTGAGAAATCATCTACTTTTGTGTTCTGTCACAATACAGGGTAGGTGTCAGGCTCCTGCATAGAACATCCTCTTCAGGTAATTAAAGATGAGCCTCAAATGTATGCTTCTGGCCATTACCTCTTTGTTCTAAACACCCCAGTTTCTTCAGGTTCTTCCTATGGCTCACTTGCAGACTTGTCCCCTCCTGGCTGCACTCACCATGGCCCTGTGATTGGCCCCTGGCCAAAGTTCAGGGATCCAGAACACACCTCAACAGACAGCCTGGCTAGTGCCTGCCTGTAGCACAAACGCTGGAGGAGACACAGTATGCTCATGGAGCAATCAGCTTCTCAGGACCAAAGCCCAGCTGCACACAGAACATTCAAGCCAATTTACAGAGGTATCACATTTGAAAATAAGACTCTAAGCATCACTGGGAGCAAAGAGAAACAGAGCCAGCACATCAGCATGGCATGTATAATCCTGAGGACTCTGTAATTTAATAGAGAAATAACATTTCCCATTCTCATCACCAGAAAACAATCACCATATGAATGCACTTTAGCTATTAATGCTTACTCCTTGATGCATAAACAATTTCATTTAAAAATCCTCACTCCCAAAGATGCTTATCTTCTGCAGGAGGAGGCACATGGTGGGTGGGGGGAGGGCAGGAGGCAGCAAGGTAAGCATTATCCATCATGTACCACTGAATTCCTAGCCAAACTCACAGCCTTAAGTATAAAAAAAGTTAATGAGTCTCATCCTAGTCAGTGCCCCAAATAGTGAGATACAGAATTCCATTCACTCTATCACAGACATGACTGACATTTAATTATTCTCTATTTTTTTGGTGCTTATAATTCCATTCTTATCATTCATTGTAAATCCTTTGGAACCCCTAGAAAAAGTGAGATCGAGTGACAAAACAGAGATAATGAAATCAGAGGCAGTAGAATAAAATTATATCTTGTAGGTAAAGCGATGATTCAGTAGAGCAAGTTATTTCATAAGGCTGCAGCAGCCAGCAGGGTGGGGGAGACAGGATTAATGTGGCTTCTTGGAGAGCCAAGCAAGAATCAGTGGGTGAGGGACACACACCAGACAGCTATGGCGTGTAGTAAAGAGCACTTGACTCAGTATCAACCCAGCTACACTTCGGTTCAGCCTAGCTTTGTAACCTTAGGCATACACTTTACCACTCTGGATATTCATCAAATGACGTCACATACTTCTCAACATTGTTGAAAACCCCAAAACAATGCACAGTTCATTGTCCAAACATAAGTATTGAGAATATTTTATAATTCCAAAGGTGAATTTGGGAGACTGTGTTCAGTGTCCAAAGATGCAGAGCACAGTTCAAATCAAAAAGTGTAGGACTGTGAGTTCACCTACTGTCTTTCAGCATCATCTGTAGGACCTGAGTACCCTGGCAATACATTGTCCCCACTGTCCCTGACTTGGTGGTAATACCGAGAAGTGGAAGATGATGGACTGGCTAGGCTGGTGGGCTCTGATGAATGAATTTAGAGAAGAAAATATTTCCTAGTTGGAGCCAAGGATGCCAAGAAGCCCAGGGAGTACGCCAAGTAAAAAAACCTACTGATATGCAAGTGCCAAAGTCACTGAAGTAAAGAAAGGAATGTGCATCTGTTGTCAACCAAGGAGGGTTCCAGGGAGTTTGAGGACAAATGAAATCAAGGGAGCAAAGATCCAAAAATTAAGAGTAGAAGTCTCACTTGGCTTTGCAAGACACTGACTTTTAGGTGCTCCAGTCAAAAGATTCTGTGGGTAGAGAGATTCCACTTCACTGTCAGAAAGTACAAAGCCAGTTGCATCAAATGTATGGAAAGGAAGTTCACCTTTCTTCCCCTTTTCTTATCTTTCTCCCCTTTTCTCTGTCTACAGCTCTCAACTCATTTGCATTCCTGTTTAGGGACAGGAGATAACTTAGCCTTCCCTTTCTAGAAGAATATCCTTACCCTCCAAGACTCACTAGGTGGCCACAAGAATGCTCTTCTTAAATATCTGGTTTCAGAAACTCGAATTGACCCATGGCCAGATGCTGTGCTCTAACATCAGCCATCACATTTGAGCTGAGACTTCTTTTCCCATGGCTTCCCCCAGTGAGTGACTGAGTGTAGCAGTGATGACAGGGCAGTCCCATTCCTGGGAGATTCCCCAAAGGGTGATATGGCTTAAGACCCCCTGAAAGCCTTGCCAAACTTCTCTCACAACCACCCTGCAGGCTGGCCTGCTTTTGTCCAAACTTTTTTTCTCCTCTGGCTCATTCCCTCCAGAGCAGATCTGCATCACGGTCTACTATCTCATTGTCTTTTTGACCTCTCTTTCCCCAAGTCCTCTAGTGGCCATTTTCTCTAGTGCATGTCTTGGATTTCTAATCTCATCCTTCAGTCTGATTATCAGAGGATCCATACTGCACAAGTTATTCACCTTGCCACACACAAAAATATAAAACCATTCTAAAAATGGATTTTAGCCCCATGCATCATTGCAGAATCTACCCTCCCATAAACGCTATCTCACTTCTACAACCTCACACCATGTGTTGCAGTTTATTTCTAGGTGTCCTCCCCAAGCCACGTGTGCTCATAGTAAGAGTCTGGAGAGGTGATTGGATCATATGGAAGTGATATTCATCAGCAGGTTAGTACACTCATGAGTTAATAGATAAATGTGATGTCAAGAGGTGAAAGCTGATCAGAGGAAGTGGTCATTGGGGGTGTGGTCTGGAAGGATAGATCTCCCTCTTTTCTCTTTATCTCTCACCATCTCTCACTGCCTCAATATGGAGGTAATTTTCCTCTGCCATGCATGTGGCCCTGCAAGGAAGTCAGAGCACAAGAGGGGTAAAAAGAAGACCATCCTGTGGCCTGAGGGAGATGAAGAATGACTCCACAATTGGTTTAAGTGTGAGGTGAAGTGGTCCCTGTTAATTGCAGAGAATGGGGCTTTGGACCTGAGGATTTGGAAAACACCCAAATGGAGGGAGAGACCAGTTTTTTTTTAACTTTTTTTTATTTTAAAGAGAATAAAACAAAAGAGGACAGATCTAAACAGATCATAACAGAACAATGTAAGCAACACAGCACTTCACAACAAGACAATTGGATATTAAAAGTAGCTACCATAATGTCTCTTTCTTTGAAATACTTGAGCTTAACTTTACATACAATAATGTCAAACATAACAAAGTAGAATAAACAACTCAAGAGAATGGAAGTATTCCAAGACTTTCTGAACCATATAACCAAAGATGAACAATGGCTGCTATATTATCTCATTTTCCATAAAAATTTTGTTTTTACTATCATACATATTAAAATGCAATAACACACAATGTGATAGAACCAATGGTAATAGAAAAACAAAAGCATGGTAGGACTTCAGAGTAAGATGATATTAAATCAACACTGGCTACCGCATTGTCTTGTCTTCAGAGTAACTATTCATATGATCACATATATTAAGATCAAACAAAACAGAATAAAACCATTTGAACCAATGAATGAAGACATAAGACATCAAAGCAGTATAATGGTGAACCATGATTTCCATAAAATCTTCTGTACTCTTACCGTTTCTTACACTAGGGAGACTATATGGTATTTATACATGTGAGTTTGATTCATTTCACTTGTGAGTATAGATTCAAGATGCATCCATTTATTTATAAATATCTCAGTGTGATCATTCTTTATAGCTGAGTAGTACTCCATTGTATAAAAGCACCACAATTTTTTTATGCATTCCTTGGTTGATGGGCACTTAGGTTGTTTCTAAGATCTGGCCATTACAAATTGTGCCACTATAAACATGGGTGAGCATATATCACTGTGGTAAGATGTTTTCAGATCTTCTGAGAATAAGCCTAAGAGTGGAATAGCTGGGTCAAATGGGACCTCCATCCCCAGCTTTTTGAGGAATCTTCAGATTGACCTCCACAGTGGTTTCACCAGTCTACACTCCAACAGTGCAGAAGAGTTCCTTTTTCCCCACAGCCCCTCTAGCATTTGTTGTTGGTAGTTTTGTTGATCCTGGCCATTCTTTCTGGAGTGAGGTGGTATCTCAGTGTGGTTTTAATTTGCATTTCTCTACTGACCAAGGATGATGAACATTTTTTCATGTATTTATTTGCCATTTGTATTTCTTCATCTGAGAACTGTGTTTTCATCTGGGATGCCCATTTTTGGATTGTGTCTTTGAATTTTGGGGCTCTGATTTTTTTTAATTCTTTATAATTTCTAGGGACAAGTCACTAAGATTTTTTTTCCCAGTTTGTAGGTTTTCTCTTCAGAGAGATCAGTTGTTTGCAGGAGGAGTAAAAGTATAATATTTACCTATCACAAATAAATAAATATTATTAACATTATAGAATCTCAGCTTATTGTCATCAGGAAAGGAAGTGAAGATACACAAAGGAAGAAAAAGTATACTGACTTGGGTGGCTGAGATCCAAATGTCCCCTGTCTTAGTTACTTTTCTCATTGCTGAGACAGAAATACCCAACACTCAAAGTTAAAGGAGGGAAGGTTTATTTTAGCTCATAGTTTGTATTGATATCAGGCTCCAAGCAAGGTGGCCTGGCAGAGGATGCATCACAGAGGAAAAACCATTCATGGCAGGCAGAAAGAAACAAAAGAAGTAAGCAGCAAGCAAATGACAAGTGATGACCCTCTTTCTGTTCCTTATGTTCCATCCAAGCTACCCAGAAGAAAGTCCCTTAATCCTAGCCAGAACTATGCCAAACCACTCAGTGGACTAATGTAGCATCACATACTCTTGATCCCAGCATCACACAATCTAGATCCAGCCACCTCTGAAAAGCCACACCTACAACCACATGAGTTTTGAGGGGGATTCTAGACACAAGTTGTAACACCCCCCAACAGGTCATTTGTTGAAGGCTTTTTCACCAGACTGTGTCACTATTGGGAAGTGGTAGAAACTTTAAGGGGAACAGGGCTGATCACTAGGTAACTAAGGATGGTGCCTTTGAATAGAGTACTGGGCTCCAACCCCTCCTATTTCTTTGCTTCCCAGCTGCCAGTAGGTGAACAGATTTCCTCTATCACTCATTTCCACCATAATGCACTTTCTGCCTTGCCATGGGGCCCAGAGTAATGGAGCCATGAGACCATGTTCTGTAAAATCATGAGCCCCAGTAAACTTTCCTCCTTACAAGTTCATTTCCTCTGTTATTTTGTCATGGCAACAAAAAAGTTTAGTAACACATAGATACAGAAATAAATATAAATGTGTGCATGCACTCTATGTATGTGTACGTGCGTGCACACGTGCGCATGCATATGTGTGTATAAATATTGTTCTCCATAAAACATAATCAGAGCTCCTTGGAGAAGATCACTGACTGTGAACCCTTTGAGGATTAACATTTGGGACCCTCATACCCACCCACATCACCCCCCCATCATCATCACACATTCCCTCATGGATAGAAGGCTTTCCAGGTAGGCAATGCAACCTCTGTTTCTTTCGGTACAGTCTATGTGACATGACAGGCTTTCATCATAAGGACACACAGGCTCATTCCTGGAGCATCAATTAGCATGGTTGCATGAACCACTTGAACAATCCTGTGGATACTGAGTCTTTTGGCCACATGTGTGCTCTTCAGTTCATGCTTTTCCTCAGTCAGTTATTTTCCCTCAGATTCCAGCTTTGACAATTTGACTTTTTGACACAAATATTTGCTGTATCCCTTGTACTGTTTCTTGGCTAACCCATCCATTCTAACTTGGGAGCCAATTTTTTAACTGTCTTAGATTCCTCTGGATTTCACATGAGCTCAACTCCTGCCAAAGAGGGAGATAGATACAACTAAATTGTGTAAAAATATTTGCCCCAATGGTTAATGATCCCTATCTTGAAGTGTGTTTAAATTCTAGTGCCAGTACCTTAATCCTTAATGCTTTTCACCTTTCTCATTTCACTAGCTTGTTGTCAGACTGTCAGTTATATTGTTCATAAGTCCCTGCCCTAGATGTCTTTCCCTGCCACAGAGTTTTTGACTGCAGGGCATCACACAAAATAGCCATACATGTTAGATTTGTGCATAAACTAAGAGTTAGTGAGAATTAAGCAAGGGCTTAAGTGACCTTTTAAACAGTAAACTACACACATTGTGATT
This sequence comes from Hydrochoerus hydrochaeris, assembly GCA_004027455.1. Classification (NCBI taxonomy): domain Eukaryota; kingdom Metazoa; phylum Chordata; class Mammalia; order Rodentia; family Hydrochaeridae; genus Hydrochoerus; species Hydrochoerus hydrochaeris. The sequence goes on from PVLA01000114.1 coordinate 328,544, forward strand.
TGGGTTCATGCATCTTTTTGTGATTCTGGGGCTTGACTCTTTTATGGCTAGTCACAATCTGCATAGCTTATATGATACAGGCTCTTGTTTTCTAAGTGTTAGTTGAAGTGTTGTCACACTATATGTTATTTTCCCACCATTTCCATGTAATGGAGACATATAGCTTCATCCCTGGAAAGGACACTGACCATCTATTCAAAACCAAGAATATGACAGATGAAGAACCAAAAGTGCAAGGTGAGAATGAATGGCTCACTGGAGATTTCACACCCACTTAGGACAGATAATGACACTGTTATGTCTTCAAATTCCAAGTTGAATCTCTTTACACATCATCTGTGATTTGCATGTTTATGCATTCATTCCATATTTGCAGCAGAGGCTCAATAAGAGTGAATACAACAGATTAATTTTAAAAAATTAATACAACCTATGATTTACTCAGGTTGTTCTCTTCTACGGAGAGTCCCTGGAACACCCACAAAGAAGTCTGGAGAGCTTAGAACCAGGCCAAGCACTGAGACCCCAAATAATCTGCACTATACAGTCCCACCTGCATTTAGATGAAATGAGAATGATATTCTTTGTTGCAGATGGCAACACCGAATGCCAAGAGGTAAAGTGATCTATTCAAAGTAAAACAGAAGTCTAGAGCCAGAATAGTGATTAGAACCTGGTGCCACCACCCAGAGCTCTCTGCTTTCCATGCAGCCTCTGCTCCTCTCGGCAGCATCAGTTCCTTCGGAAAGAGGGATTCTATATCCTCGAGAGGAGGGAGCTGCTGAAGTGGATGCACTGCCTGGAAATAATGGGATCCCTTGATGAGCAATGGAGAAAAGTGGGAGGGAAAACTTGCTTTAATCACCACCTGGAGTTTGCCATCATTTGCTGGGCTCTAAAGAATGACTCAGACATAGGATGCCTAGGACTTCAGACAGTTCTGTCCATGGATCTTAAGAGGTTCATCTATCCTAAACAGCAAGGCCAAAACCGTCCTGAAGTCGGATCCTCAGATAAATGATTATCATAATAGTCTTCTGGCTGTTCTCTCTGCCTCTCCTCTTTATCTTCCCCAATTTATCCTCTATGCTGCCACAAAAATAAATTTTTTAAAATCATATGCTCAGAAATCTCCAATAATTCTCTATTGCTAACAGAAAAAAATAAGAATCTAAATTCTTCAGCAGGTATTAGAAGACATACACAGCTTTCACTATGGGCTTTATTTTCCAAGTTCATTTCCCAGTACCTCTAATTGGGAATATATTTAAAACTCAGCAACTGAAGTCACTTGAATGTTGGTCATGCCTGTTAGCTGGGGCCTTTAACCAAGCCACCTCTCTGCCACAAAGTCCTCTCCCTTTGGAGTGAGAGCCCCAAACTCTATGATGCTCTGAGACCCAGTGTGAATGCCTATGCTGCCCAAAAGCAATTGCTGCCTCCTCCAAATCTCTCCATATTTTATCTGTACCTATTTGAAGGCATTTATCACACTCTATTTTCTATTGCTATTATTTATAGATATGTCAAATCTCAACTTTTAGATCATTTTTTTAAAAACTAGGATTCTTTTCTGGTTTATTTTTATATCCATTGCAGGATTGAGTGATGCCCTGATCACAGCAGATTTATTGTGACTGAGTAGGGACTGTGCAAAATTTTTAGTTCAAGAAGATTGTATTCAAATCCTGACTCTGTTGCCTCCTAGATGCATGACCTTGGCCAAGTCAGTTAACCAGCCTGAGTCCCAATTTCCTCACTGAGGAAATAGTATAACATTATCTTTTGTGTGAGCCTGTTGTGGGGATTGTGACAAGATACCTGACATAGATCTTAACATAACTAATTATTTTAAAAAAAAAACAAGCATGCTGATAAGTATAAGAGAAAAGAAACTAGTGATTCGGAGGAACAACAAGACAAAGATTGATCTAAATTGTGATTGACAGGTGGTGACCTCCTCTGTCCAAATTCACAAATTAATTGTCCCTTCTGAATCAAAACAAAACAACATCCCCTGGAGCTGGGGATAAGCTCAGTGGTTGAGCCCTTATCTAGCACATGTGAGGCTCTGGGTTCTATCTCCAACATTTCCCAACAAAACAAAAGAAAGAAACAACAGCAACCTTAGGTAAGAATGAAGTCTCATCTGCATGGACGCAAGCCCTTCCTCAGGATACAGGTGACTTCTTTCCTGGTTCATCTTCTTAAGCACTAGGATGCAGGCACTTAAATATGGGCTGCAGATGGTGTAGGGAGGAAAAGAAAGCCCCACCCTCCCCTCTGCATCCTGCCTGCCTCACCTTACAGGCCCAATGAGAAACAGGCAATTGCAGAGGGCACAGAGAGGCTTTTGATCTGCCTGCTGCACAGAAGCCAGCTGAGCAAGAGGGAGAATGTCAGATTTATGGCAGCCCTGAGAAGTACAGATATTAGGTTGGCTGTAGCTCACTGACCTCTTCAGACTTTCCATTTTGGTCTGAGATTTATTACCTCCTTGGCTTTTTAAATTCCCAGGGATCTGTCTGTGCCCTTAACATTTCTGCTGGAGCCCCCCAATTCACAAGGACTTCCTGCTTGCCGGGACCACAGATAAAGAAGACACAAACCACAGAACACCAACACTATGTAATTTTTTTGTTCTTGACTCCTTAATTTCTCAGCCATCCTAGGTGTTCTGTCAAGATGTAGTCTGGAAGTCTAGACCGAGAGATATCTATGATAGAAAATGTACATCAGTATTTCAAGTCCTCTGAATTTATTCTAGCCATTTGACAGTTGCTTGGAGATACAATCTCAATTTTTGCAATGGCCCCTTCAGCAAGATATTTATGGCAGATACAACTGTAATTATTTACCTGTAACAAAGTCCAGGTCTGTCTGCTTCAGGTGATTCAGGCAGCAGAGGCGCAAGGAGAACAGATCCATCTTCTTCTTGTCCAAAAGTCGACCTTTTCCCTTCAGGACCTTGCCCTAGTCATTATAGAAATGTGGATGTGCTAGGGCACGGCTATTCCCTGTACATCCTTTGGATACTACTATTGTCATATGTGGACCCGAAAATGCAGCATGTAAGCGAGGGCAGTGAAGAGATGGCTCTGGGTTATGCTTTCAGAGTAGGCAGAGGCTGTGCTGCATTTGCTCCCTTTTCTAGCTGACTGACTTCCACGGGGAAAGCCCTGTGAATAATAAAGGTTATTTTTTCCTGCAATCAAATGCAAATTAATACACAACAATGAATGCTGGCCCAAAGAAGAGTCCCTGGGAGGTGGAGGAATTATTTCACAGCCCTGCAGGATATGTTGGTGCAAGGCCTGTTTGCAGGATCTCTGTGGCCGCTTTCTGAGCTTCACGGGATAATCAGCTGCTAGTCTTTCCAGTCACATTTCATTTTCACTTGAAAATCTTTCCCAAAGTAATTGTCTAGTTTGAGGACATACCATGTCTTCAAACGTCTTTTGGAAAAATCATAATCCAGAGATTTGGCAACACAGACCAAATCTGCAAGCCAGTGCTGAGAACCCATGGGATTATTCCCAAAGAGGAGACTAAGATCCTTGTGAGCCCTAACAATGATGTGGGAATGAATGCATCGCCTGCCTGAATGCCCCCCCCCTTCTCTTTTTTTGTAAGACTAACATCCAGTTAAAAAATTACAAAAATTCTTGTGTGTGTGTTATTTTTAAAGAATTAAGTCATGTTGATTTATATTCTTGTGTACATCTCAGTTGTTGTTATTTGTGAACTCACTGGAGTTTTCGAGAATGAGAGGCATTTGTGCAATGTTCAGTGCTCGTGGTAGTGTGGACATTTTTGGGTTTTGGCTCTTCTGCTGGCATTTGCATGGTTCGAAATTGTCTGCCATCATGTTGAAATGATCAAGCTGCTGGGCAGTTTAAGTTTGCAGATAAAGTGCTCCAGCTTGCCTGTCTCAATATGAAAGCAAGAGAATTCTGCTTTAAATTTTTTTTCCTATTTTAAAAATAACATACATACCCAGCAGAATATTTGAAAATCCATCAAAGTAGAAAATCTACAGGGTCCAGTTAGTGTCACATGATGGCTCTCCTTCTAGGACTGGTTCTTCTAAATTTATAATTTACTTTTTTGCAATCAGGCAAAAACATGAGTTTTTATTCAACATTATGAGACATGTGCTTTCGGATTGCATGGAGAACTCTTCAAACACAACACTGTCAAAGCTCTACTCTGCTCCATTAAGCACTTGTGTCTGCATTGCCCTATTGCTATCAATTTTTTATATTGTCATCTCTCTAATACTTTACCATTTCTTCTTTGGGACTCTAAAGGGGACCAGCTCAGAGAAGATAGGGCAAAATGTCTAAGCCCAAGCAAATGGCCAGGTTTATCCTTACTTGCTCTAGAGAAACTTGGGCTGTGGCCCATGCATAGGATCTGTCTCTCCTGACAACTCCTCTGGGACCCTTGAGTGATATCTCTACTGCTGAGGCATAGGATGATCCTGTGACCCAGAGATGAGGGTTCCCTGATTGCCACCTGTGAGGGCCAGTCTCATGCGTCCAGCCATATACTCTTTTGCCAGAGTTCTGTTCCATCTTATCTCAAAACAGGATTTCAGTCATTTGTCCCCCAGTACTTTCATTGGTTGATTCCAGCAGCCTTACTCCTGCATCAGTGTCCCAGAAATCCAGTGGGAAAATCTCTTTGCTTCTGTATTGCTAGAGAAATTGCCCAAATCTCAGTAGCTTATGAAGGAGTCATGTCTGTAACTAGCTTTTGAGAGACTGTAATCTTTTCTGAAGCCCTGGTCCCAAAGCTGCAAGGCACAGGTGTAAGATTTTGTGACTTGAAGCATGTGACCTTGAAATTGTCCTAATGATGTGCTTGTGCTGATTGATATTATATGTCTTTGGAAACATGGCTATACCAAAGTAAAAGGTATTAATCCTTCATGTTGTGATAGGGAAGTTACACAAGGCTAGGAGATCATGCTAGATGAGGCAGGGGATGTACAAAAAGAGAAACCAGACCACACAGTGAGAGAGACACTGCTGATTTCAAAGCCAGCCTCTTCTTCTTTTTTTATTCTATGGACACCAGAAGTATCCAGAATGATCTACTCTTGTTTTACAGATAAGGAAACTGAGAACTTCGAGTGGAAAGTGAATTGCAGCTGTGGTCATACAGCTTGGTGGTGATAGAACTGAGCTCCCCAAGTTGTATACAAATGTGCCCATCTGGAAGTAACAGATATAAGAACCATGATTCTAGAGGGTGTGAGCTTGAGAATACCAAGCAAAGTGCCACTGAATGCAGGCCTTTGTTCTTCCAGATACTGAGAATTTTGCCAAGTGCCCCTTGAGCTATGAGCCCCACACATGCCAGGCACTGTGGGCAAGAGCAGAGTTTTCCCATGAACTCTAGGAAGTGGCAGATGCTGCCAGGCAGGCATTCCAAGCTGACTTGGGGACCTATCAGTCAGTGATCAATTTGCCCGTCACCAGAGTCTCCCGGAGATTAACCAGCCTAGGGCAGGTGGATCTGGTTTCCAAGCTGGGATCTGCAGTGGCTCCTGGGCCTTGCTGGAGGATGAAAGAGGGTGGGAGAGCTACTATCTCAAAGCCTCAACAAATCCTTCTCCCAGCTGCGGAGGGCACCAGACAGCCCGACACCCTAGCCAAACCGATTTGGCACACTGCGAGCAGCTGATGTTGCTTCCCATTTTCCACGGCATGTCCTGAGAAGCCGGGGGTCTCTGCCTTCCTGAGTGGCAGGTGGGTGCTTGGAGTGGATAGGTCTGCTACCTTTCTCAGTATTCAAGGAGAAAATAATACTAGAACAGCTACAACTTGCATTTATTTTTTTTTCCCCCTAAAGTGACTTCGAATCTATTATCTTTCTTCGGGGATTTAGTGTACAAAAGCACAAGTTATTTTGGAAATGGACTTGAGCAATACAGCCAGAGACATGCAGAGGAGAAACTAATGCCTGCAATACTGGCACTAAGCAGCCAGGTGGGTCTCAAGTCTGCTTCTCCTTGTTCTAGCAACGTTCCTCTTAAGAAAACACCCTCACTCAAGCCACTATTATTATCTGTATCATTATGTAAATGCCCTAATCACAACCTTTCAGTGGGTTCCATTATCTTCAGGATCAAGTTCAAAATCCTCACTAAGGCAAACAAGGGCTTTATGATCTAATTGACCCTAGCTGGAATTCCTCGAACCAACTCCACGCCTCCGTAGTTTTGCATGTGCAGTTTCTTCGTTTTATTGTACTTTTCATTCAATTTTTTACCTGAAGAAAGCCCTACCTATCATCTTTCAAAGCCCTACCTAGGCATGAATTCCTCTCTGCATATTCATAAATCATGCTCCTCTGGATTACTTCAGAACTTCATATGTACTTGAGTGTAAAGCATACAACAAGAGATCTGTCTCCCATTTGTTAGGTTATAAATCTATTCTGATGTCATATCTGGAACCTAAAACATGGCCCAAAGCCTGGCCCATAATGCATAAAGAAGAAGAGTTTGCATGGTTAGCCTGAAGAGATGTCTACTAGCATGGATCTTCTGTGAGGTTTGGCTGCCCAAGGGCTGGGGAAGGAAGAAATTCTATCACATATCCCTGCCAAGGGTCTCAAAAGCTTATTGTAGCATCCGAGGGTGGGCAGCTGGCAAGGTCAGAGGCTGATCTCTGGCCACTTTGAGTGCTTCTCTGAGACCCTTAACCCTATGCTTTACATTCACAAATGTCAGCCTAGGTAGCCCCGTTGGTGAGGTGCGGGCCGGTCCTGTTTGCGGTCAGATCCCCTCTCCTCTGGGACTGTGTGAGGCCACACGCAAAACCCTGTGCTGCTCCAGGCACTCACAAAAGCCTGAAGGCCGTGGTGCGTGGTGCGCGGTGCGTGGTGCTGACTCCCCGATTTCCTTGCTTCACCTTAACTCAGGAATAACTAAAGGACTTTTCTAGGTTCCTTTAGGTTTTCCTCTTGATTCTTAGCCTTCACTTCTCGAGTTTCTCTCAAGCCTGTCTGTCTCCAGACCATCGAGCTGAAGAGAATGATGAGCTCTGTCTCAGGACAGACTCCTCCAGTAGTAAACCCAGGCTAACCTACACTGTGTATTTCCCCAGCCCAAGCTAGCAAGAGGCCCAGAAGCAATGTCCTAATCTCTTCATTGAGGCACCCTATCATTATAACTCATGTCCCAGGCCACTGACCCCAGCCTCTGGCTTCCTCAAACTCTGGCCTTGGCTATTACCCATGAAGATCCGGGGATTAGCAAAGCAAAACACCCTATTTGAGGTCTGGGTGTCTCAGATGTTTCCTGCTGCCCAAGGAAGATTTCCAGCCTGGGCGGAGGTCCACCAAGCCTGAGAAATTTGTCTGAATCCATCAAAGTCATATTGGAACATAAAACTCAAAACCCCTCTCCCCAGCAGGAAGGCTCCCTTCTGCCAAGACACCAGCATGCCCTGCCATCAGCAATAATTGCCGACAAGAATAGCAGAACCGTGTAAGATTAAAAAGATTTTAAATTGTTCAGCCATCCCAAATTGTCTGTGGTAATGACTGTTAGATGTCAGAGTAGACAAAATCCATCCTTCCAAAACTCACCTGCCAACCCACCTTCTTAGATTTAGGGTCCTGGTTACCTATTACGCAGGCTATGGTTGCCATGAGCTGTTCTTTTCCCAGGCTAGTTAAATTAACCCTTTCTTGTCATTGCCCAACCTACAAAGTAGGAGCTGTTAAATGGTAGAAGACAGAGGAGAAACAAAAGTCATGGAGAACTTCTATATTTACTATTGCATTCCTTTCCATATATCCCCCAATGCTACAGTAGCATGAACTTGAATTACTATAAATGGCTAAAAAGACTATTGTTTAAATCATCTTATTCTTTGACAAAATATAAGCATGAAAGGCCTTCATACAAAACATGTGTTACCTTCATCCCTGGGGAAAAATGAGCCATCTGGCAGGCACTGTTGACCCTACGCCTGCCCATTTAGGGCTCTGCACGGTGTGGCTGGGAGTGGAAGGGATGGACAAAGGGCAGAATAAAGATGTAGTTGAACAATTTAGCATCTATTTGGAAAGATAAGCAGAAATGTATGAAAAACTCAAGCACTGAGGAGCTAGACAGGAATTTAGCCCTTCAACTCCCAGTTCCCCCAGCAAGCGGGGTAACCTGAGGGATTCATGGGAAGGGTGGGCACTAAAACCTGGGCAGGGTCTGGCAGGGTAGGAAGGGAAATTAGGAGTCCCAGCACAGGTCGTAGGGTGGAGCTGACAGCTGGGAGAAGGGCTGCCAGGAGAATGGATTCCAGCCACGGATTCTGACCTCCCCACTGGCCTTGCTCAGGTCCTGCTGAAGACACTGTCTTCCTGCTTTCTAGCTTACTCCAGACCTGTATGTCAGTGATTTGTGTCCATGTGTTTGTTGAATTAAATAATGAATAGGTGAAGGAGCAGAGTCTTGAAGAGTAAGAGTGAGGTAAAAACAGAAGTGCCCTGGAGGAAGCAGCACTGCAGGCAGAGGGTATACGGCAGAGTGGGGAAGGCAAAGTGAAAACTGAGGGGATAGGACAGGGGCCAGGGATGGGGCTTCATGCTGGAGAACCTTGCAAACTTTGGAGTATATGTGTGACTAGAGATACATGACTCTATAGTCTCTATATATAAATATGTTTATATATATTTATAGATACATATATGAGTTTGTAATTTGTGTTTTCCATTTTCAAGCAAGGAGATGGAAACTTAAAGTTGGATGTGATGGTTGAGAGTGGCTGGTTTTGGAACCAGTTTCTACATCAGGCTTGACATGATTCCCTGGGTATAGAGCTGCTCTATTCAGGTGGACAAAGCATCCAGTTTGATGCTGGGCTTCTATCCATCCCTCCTCAGTCTGACTTAGTCTAGGTCTCAATCCCTGGCTCCCTCTCTTTGACCTTTCTTCACAAAAGAAATGTACAATAGGCACATGTGCCTGGGCCCAGAACACACTTTTAAATGGGCAAGCTCTTAACGAGTCTTAGCTTCAAATGTCCTTCTGCAAATCCCAGGCAAGGGGTGAATGGCTGCTTGGACTCCAGCTCAGGATTTGCTGGTGGGTTTGGCACTGATTTGCAACCTGCAAGCTGATAAATGTTTAGGCTGCTGGCAGCTGAGCGAGTGAGAAGTGACTCCAAGATAAGAGAACCCCACCCCCACCCCCACCCCCAACATTTATGGAAGAGGTCTGAGCATCTAGACAGTCTTCTAACGCTTCTGCCAGGTCTGGGCATAAAATATTCAAATACAACAGCAAAACCTCACCAACCCTGGAAAGGAAACCGGTTGTAACAACATGCCTAGCCCACCTTACTGTACTTCTGACTCTAGTAAGCCAACAGGTTATCTTGAAAACAAGTGGTTTGTAGTCTCCTGGTCCCTTCTTTGGTTGGGCTTGGTTGATGCTTCCAAATCAGCATACCTGTGGAAATAGACTTCAAGCTAAAGGTGAAATTACAAAGGTGAGCCCAGTGCCCCAGGCCTGCCAGAGAGAGGAACCAGGAGCCCATGAAAGCCCAAGCATGATCTCTGTGTTAATAATCTAAGCTACCATTAGTGACTTAAGGCAGAGAGTTTTTTAAAATGTTAGAATGCATATGATTTTTATCTTACCATTACCCCTATAATCATTTGTCCTGATTAAAGGCTTCTGCCCTAAAAGATGGATGGTCTTGGACACTTAAGTATATGGTAATCTTTCACCTCTTAAATGCTATTTCTCCCAAGACATTCTTCCATGAACTTCAATTTAAAGACCAGCAATTGTCTTTCCTCAACTATTTGAAAAACACTAGAGTTGACAATAACTCTGAAAACCTCCATTCTTCCAATCTGAGGAAGTTAAGTAAGCAGTTAAGAGGCTCATTACAATTTTTTGTAATCAAGAGTCAAATATTTGAAAAAATGCCAAAACATGTTAGTGCTTGTTTCTCCATAAATACACAAGGCAAGATAGTCATCAAAAAGGAAATGTTAGGATATCATTCACTTTATTCTTCTCACATCTAGTTAATGCCAGATGGGCTGGGGTTCCCAGGGCTTTTCTTTGGCCTCTGTTTCCCCACATTACTTTCCCTAACCTGACCCACTTGTCATTCAGCAGACCTCCTGGTCTCTTTAGGACAGTTCTCATGCCAGGCTTGACTTGGCTGTGCAAAACCAGAAAGTAACATCAGTTGTTTTGTAATGAATGAGGCTAGTGATCTTTGTTTGGTGTGGTTTGGTTTTTGGTTTCTTTGTTTATCTGTTTCAGGCTAGTAGCAAATCCTGAATTACAACAGCAATCACCTTATCAGCAACATCGCAAAGAGCTGCGGTCCACAGAGAGTATCTCCATGCAAATCTGGATGTTTCTCTTTCAAGTTTGCCTGCAGCAAGACACTTCTTCCTTCAGGAACCCTGATGTGCAGGGCCCCCCACAGTCCAAATTCAGGTTAGATGCCCAGGCTCAGCACTGCGTTCTTCCGACAGCAACCTACATGTCAACAATGCCATCACTCACTCCTCCACAGACACGCTGCTCTGACTTCATGCTTCAGTGTCCTTACTCCTCTGTCCCTGCTCCCTAGAGGGTTTTCTCCTCTGCTTTTCTGGACTCTACTTGTCCACAGAAGGACCAGTTGGAAGAGATCATCCATCCTATGTGTTCCCTAGTCACCCCATTCACATAGAATCAGGACTTCTTGTCTTTCCTTGTCTTCATTGCATTAAGTACATAACTTGCATGAGAACAATTCGGGACTGGTCCATCTGTTCTGCCCAATGTTGAGTTACAAGAATCAAGGATGAAATTTTTGTTCCAAGTATCCCAAAGACTAGCACAGAGCCTGGCTGGCACACAGCAGGGTTGGTGTTTGCTGACTGAAACAGAATTCCATTCTTGGATTCTAATTCTGCTGTGAGGAGAAGGCATCTGTTGTCTGTTTCACCCAAACACCTCTTGACATTCTGTTCTAAGCTAAACTCTGCTAGTTCTTCCATCTCGACTGCTTACATTAGTTCTAGTGGAACAGGGGATACAGATAGGGCTGAATTCAAATCCTAACTGCCTAGTGATCTATTGGTCACATAACTTTGCCAAGACTTTAGCTGCTCTGCACTAAAGTGTTCTTAGCTAGGAAATGAGGACAATATGGCAGGGGGCATCCAGAAGATATTAAGGATGAGTCGATGTGAAGCACTGAGGTCTGCCCGGGAGGCTCCTAGCATGAGCAGTCGCTATCCCTTTCCCTGCTCTACTGGAGCCCTGTGAGCTTAGCCAGCATCCTCAGGAGGAGCCTCACACTCGCAGTTGGCCTTGGAATTGGGAGGGAAGCTGTGCTTTCTTTTCCTCTCTGACATGTCATTGCTAGCAAGTGCCACTAGCACAAAAAACGTGGAGCCTTAACACATGATGCCCTTAAAGAGCTGACAGAGCTCACCAATGCTCAGCAGAGAGCAGCCGTGACACAAGATGGTACCTCTCTGAGTGAAGGCCCTGAGCGTTCCAACAACATGCAAATACAACAGGGTGGCACAGATCGTAAGGGTATCTATCCCCTGCTCACCAGGGCTGAGTGATTTCAGCCACCCACTTCTGCAGAGCAGCCTGCGTGTGTTCAAATCCAGGCTCTGTAAGTGATGAGCCGTGCGGCTCCCACCAAGCTCCTTAGCCTCTCTGAACCCCAATATAGTGAAAGTTCCAGCCCTGTCTGCTTATTTTAAGGATTAATGCATGAAAAACACTTAGTGCAGATAGGAGAGACTGTGTAGATAAGGGATACCAAATAAGACTGTTATGGGAGTTAAATTAGATAAAATCTGTAAGAAAAGGACCTGGGATATAAGGCAAGCTTGGTTCTCTGCCTCCTTCTGTGTTTGGGTTCAGTGATGACATTCCCTTGAAGTGCCCAGCCAGACACCTGGACCATTCCTGACTTGTTTCTCTCCCTTTTTCTGTTACCTTCCTGTCTCCCTTTCCAAACACGTTTGAGTCCTTTTGGTGTCACCTCTCCACAGTCTAGTTTTGAATCCTTATCATTTCCTGGACTCTGTCACATATCCTTGCAGCTCCTTGTCTTCCTCCTTCATAATCATTGTTATAACTGGTGGTTTCCTATTTATTTCCAGTGTTGCACTTTCCTTCCCATTAGGCTGGGGAGGCAACTCTGTCAGCAGCTCTGTTTCCCTCACTATTGGTCACTCCCAGTTTATAAGGAAACTTGTTGTATTGGAGGTACTAAATAAAGATTTTTAGATGGATAGATGGATAAATGAGGCTTGAACTTAATATTTGAACTTAATATTTCTGCATCCTATAAAGAGATCTTTAAAAAAAAAACTCTGATCATGTTACTCTCTTGTTCCTATCTCTTCATAATTTCCCATGTTAAGGAAGATGAACTGCAAATTGCTTAGTCAATCTCATGAAGTGCTGGTTTCCCAGGACCAGCTTGTCTTACACCTCCCCTGTGCTCATGCAGTTTTCATACTGTACCCAGACCACCAGCTGCCTTTGCACTGGAAGTCCCTTTCTCAGGTCATTTTGCACCCCTCTGCAGGTCAGCTTCACTTTACCTGACTAATACCTATTGGCTCCTCAGGACTGTCCATGGTACTCTTATTCCAAGTAACCTCTGCCAATACGGGATGAGTCAGGGCATGCGCTATGAACTCAGCTGGTATTTCATGGTTATTTCTACCTGAGTACTTTATTTGCTTATGATCTCTCCTATCAGCAATAAACTCATGGAGGGCAGTGACCATATATGCATATATGCAAGTTATAGCTTTTCTGTCTTTACTGGACTTGTTTCAGGACTTTTTAGGGTCAGTTGATGAAAACAGTAAATGAATAAGGAAATAAAACCACCAGTAACATTTAAACCAGGGTCTTCTTTATTTTATCAGAGCATCTCATAGTAAGTAGCATTGTAGAACAGACTGAAGTGCTGCACTGCTGAGAAAGAGAAACAGAACCACCAAGGCCACAACTAGCAAGCATTCAGGGTACAGGGCAGTGCATGGGGCATCAGCTCATTGTTGGAGAATGACAAGGAGGACCTCAAGAACCCAGAACTCGCCTTCTCACTGGAGAGCTAGACATACAGGGGACAAATAGACCACATAGACAGATGTAGAACAATTATAAGTTATGATAGCAGCCTTGAGGGAGGTCAATTCTATACTCCTAGAGGTCCTCTCTTAACAGTGATGCTTAGGATGAAAAGATGAGGAGACTGATGAGATATGGGAGAAGGATTCAATGGCAGAAGAAATAGCGTGCGTACTTGCCCTAACGCATTATACCATATATCATACATATATTATCTCTATTGTGTGTGATAAAGTTAGCTGCATATTCATTTATTGCTGAGTATACTCCACTTTCAGTTACATGTCTCATCTTCATTTTCTTACAGGTAAATGCTAAGTATGAAGACTAGATAAAATAATGTTCTTCGTCCATTTGGGCTGCTATAGCAAAATAGGTGGATGAGATGACTTCTAAATATTAGAGTTTATTTCTCACAGATTGGGAGGCTGAGAAATCAAAGATCAATACTCTGGCAGAATTGCCGTCTGGTATAGGCCTGCTTCCTGCTTTAGAGATGATGCCTTCTTGCGGTGTCTCCCAGTTTGGGAGGGTTGCAGGGGTTCCTGGGGTTTCTTTTCTAAAGGCACTGATCTCATTCGGGAAGGGCCTGCCACTATTATCTAATCATTCCCAGAGGCCCCAATTTCTAATACCATAACCTTGGGGACTAGGTCTCATTATGCAAATTTTGTGGAACCACAAGTATCTTGGTTACTTTTTCTTATTACTGAGACAAAATACCTGAAACCCGAAGTTAAAGGAGGAAAGATTGATTCTAGCTCACAGTTTGAAGAGGTGTCAGCCTGTAGTTGGCTGGCTCCAAGGAAGGGTGGCAAGGCAGAGGGGCATGACTGAAGAGCAACAGTCCATGGCAGGGTAAACAGGATGCACCACCAACAGCAAGCCTGTCTTCTTTTTTGTCTCTTTATATTTCATCCAGGCTACAAGTCTGTTGGTTGGTGCCACCCACACCCAAATAGGGGTTTCCATTATCCATACCCAGAACTATGTTAAACCAATTTATTTACCACATACACTTAATCCCAATATTAGTTAGATCCAGCCACTTCCAAAAAGCTCCACAGATGAACATATGAGGCTTTGGGAGAACATCTAGAGATAAGCCACAGCAACAAGTCTGTTGACTGAAACTGATATATGCCCACAGCAGACTCTTAGTTAAGGTTTAGAGGCAAAGAGTGGAGGCAAAATACAGACAAGGAACTGAGGATGATACAAAAGATCAACTCTGCTGTCTTTTATTTCCTAAAGATGCCTTATGTAAAATCTCCTTCCATATGTAAATGAGTCTTGTATTTGTTATATACATTCATATGTGCAAAGAAACAGTCATGAGCAAAACCCACATATGCATATATGAGGAAAATGAGGTGTAAGGGGTGAATCATAACAAATGTGTAAGTGTACGCATGGTAGCAAAATCAAATAGATGATTTTAAGCATATATTTATTTGATTTTATAGAAGATCACAAGAGAATGATAACCTCAAGGATAGAAACCTTTGTGCTACAGCTGCTGTTAAGGCAAGTTCATAGATGGAAGAGGATTTACCTTTAGATAAAGAGCTCCTATTTTTTGGCACTGAGAATCCTGGTTGTTTTGATCAGGATATCCAAATCATGGTACTTCCACTCTAATCCTTGGGAACTGAAACCCAGCTGCTGGATTGTCAGTAGAGAGCATGTTCTCATCAATGACTGCTTTAATGACATAAAAGGACAGAAAGTGACTGACTTGATTATCTTTTGATTATCCTGCTCATGAAAAAAGGCTGAGAGCCCTGCTTTGCTAAATAATCAGAAAAATGTGGGATGTTTCCCTCACCACGTCATAAAAAGTTTGCATCTGTTAGTTGGTGTCTAGCATTCCAAAAGTCCCAGGTATCCTTAATTATAAGATCCAGAGAATTCCAGATGGAAACACCCCACTCTACTGTTTTCTCAGCTTTCATCTACACAGTAAAGAATGTATTTTTCCTTATCCAAACCACCAACAGGATAATAATCTTATTCTGCATTTTGATGATTGGTCTCCAAATATAATCTTCAGTGGCAAAAAAAATCTTGAAGGGCCGCCTTGAGATTTGAGCATTTAATCAGTCTGAGGAATTTCTTTTGGCACAAAGACTCCGACTCGGTCAGAAGTCGTGGGGCTGTGGTTGGCTCTGTGTCTCTGAGGCTGGGTATGCCCAGCGATGTGGTTAAATATCATCAGCACTGAAGCCAGCCACTGGGTCTGTTGGAGGTAATTATGCTGATGTGATATTGGGCTATACAATATAGGTCTATTTGGCCTGCAGAATAGAAAACGGAGGAGCAACTAGGTTTCTGTTTCCAAGTTCAACAGTGTCTCTAATCTTCAGCCCCAGCCCAGAACTTGCCGTGGGGTGCTGTAATCTTTCACCAGTAGGGGGAAGGAGTGTGAAAAGTATTGCAGTGCTTCTTCTCCTCTACACCCATAATGTGCCCACAAGTGGCTGCTCAAAGGATGAGTGACAACTTTGGAATTCATGAATGAAGGACAAGAAGTATGCTTAAGCATATATCTTATGCTTAACTTAAGGTATGTGCTTAAGCTAAAAGGGTTTTGTTGACTTGGAGTATAAAAGGTGATATCAGTGTATTTTTTTATCTTTGCTTAGTGAAGTAACTGCTAAGTGAAGATAGAAAATGTGGGTGGGATTACTGGCAAAGTAGAAGAAACTCTATTCTTGGAAATATTTTTGAATGCTTAATCATTCTGAATGCTTAAGTTTATTTGCCTTCCTGTTGGTAAAAACTTGGATATGTCACGTTCTCTCGAAACTTTAGTTTCCAGCTAGCATAATTTCAAATAAAATTGATTGTATGACTGATTACATGAATCTATACTTGTAGACATTTTGCCTGGAATACCATTAAAGACAATATAAGACAAGCTCACAGTACATTAGTGAGTGCTGTGGATACCCAAATGCCAATCAGCAGCAGGCATTTGGCATGCAAACCCACATTCTCCTATGGTGAGTCAATGGCAGACAGCGCTAATCAGCCACCACACTCCCAGTGAGCTCAGGTGGGCCTTAGACCTTCTCATCCGCTTCTAAGTAATATTGCTACGTAAGAAGAAAGCTATCTGTCACTTCAGATCCAGCTTGTCTTCTCTATGCTTTTCAAAATAAGGATGCCCTCCAACAAATGTGCCTTATATTCAGGAAGTAAGGGAATCTTACAGGAAGTAAGGGAATTCATATGAGAGGGAAGGGGGTTTGTAATAATTAATTTTACTAAAATATCAAGGGGCAAGGTGTAAACTTTCGAGTGTTCATAATCTTGAAATCAATGAGTGGGCAAATGCATCTTGATGTCCACCACGGCAACTGCTGCCTTGTCATGGGCCAGCAGTGCCCAAGGAAAGCAGCGATCCTGTTCTCAAAGTGCTGTCTTGTACAGAGTGAAGCAGAAAATAAACATGTAAACAAATAAACACATGTAATCTCAGATTTGGAGAAGTAATATGAACAGAACAAAGGTGGATTAGGTGATGAAAGATGAGACAGGAAATAAAATTGTTCTTTTAGTGACAGTGTAAAGGCAAGATGACAGGTGAGCTGAAAATGAAGTAGTGAAGAAGAAATTGAGAAGGAAAAGGAACAGGAGAAAAGTAGCCTTGCAAGACTGGAAAGGAAAGAGGAAGACAGAGCCAAAATTCTTGAGATGAAACTTGGACAACAGAGGCCAGAATGTCTGCCATTATTGAAATGTGAATAAGGGTGAGGAGGTCCAAGAGGACCTGTGCAAATATGGGTGAGTTTTATTCTGGTTGTCATTCCAGTGGTTTCAGCAAAGGACTGATGCACTTCAGAAAAATCACTCTGGCTGCTGCCTGAGACTGCGAAAGAAGCCAAATGAAAGAAAAGAAAGGAAACTTCCACTGGAAACAGAACAGGAAAAGATGTTGGCTATTTTGGGCTCAACTCTACCACCCCCCAAAGCATATGTTAAAGCCCTAACCCCAAACAACTCAGAATATAACCATATTTGGAAACTCGGTCTTTAAAGAGATAACTGAATTAAAATGAAGTCATTAGAATGAGCTCTTATTGAATATGACTGGGTTCCTCACAAGAAGAAATGTGGGTATAGACAGCTAGAGAGAAGACTGGGTGAAGACCCAGAGAGAAGCAGCCATCTACAAATGAAGGAGAGACTCTCAAGGGAAATCAATCCTGTGAATGCTTTGATCTCCAACTTGTGGCCTCTTGGGTTCTGAGATTTTAGTTCCCCAGCTGGGATACTTGCCTTTGTCAGTGCAGGCAAACTGACTTAGCAACTTGGACTAGAGTTGTGGTCCTCGAAACACTGGAGAGTAGTCAGATCCTAGATATGTCCTGGATGAAAACAGTTCTTTTTAATAGATTAGATGGGGCTCTAAGAACAAGAGTGTGAGGAAGTCTAGTCGGATGCTTAAGACTGAAAATTTGGGTAGGTAGTGGTGCTATTATAGTGAATGAAGAGAAATCCAGAGTTTCATTTGGGCCAGGTCAAGTTGAGATGCCTCCTCAGTGTATGAGTCCTGAAAACAAACAAACAAAAATTCTCTCACATGCCACACCTACCCATTGCCAAAGGAGTAGAAATTCTTTAGAGGGAATGTAGAAGAATCAGTGTTATTAATATATAACAGACAGCTCCCAATTTTACAGGTAGCTCCTTTTATTATTGTGAGGATAATTGACAAAGTGTTTCATTCCATCTGTTTAGTGGAAAATGACTCTGTAAATTCCATCCGTTAGACTTCACCCAACCACTAGATGAGACAAAACAAGTTTATACTCTCACTTAATGTCTTCTAGCAATGACATACATATGGGGAATTTAGAACCAATCCACCTACTAGAAATAGCTAAAAGAGCTAAATGAAGTGTTTTAAATACTTACTCAGGAAGCAAAGAAGTTTTGCACCATGAAGTTCTGCTCCATGGTCCACAAGAAAATGGAAACTTAGAGAGGCTTAGGAGGCATGGGTTGTTTTCCCTTTTAAGTATATGTTGATGGGAAGTGGAAGAGCTGATCAGCTTCTTGAAGTCAAGATGAGAATTAGGTTTTAGACAATGGGAAGAGACAAGGAGCTAGTAAACTCTACATTTTTTTTTTTTTTTTTTTTTGCAACAGGGCTTGCTATGCAGTTCAAACCAGGCTTGAACTCATCATGTAACTCAAGCTGGACTGAAACTCACAGTGATCCCCTGCCTCAGCCTCCCGAGTTCTGGGATTACAGGTGTGTGTCACCACACCCAGCTTTTAAACTCTGCATTTTAGATTGGAACATATAGAACTATATCCTAGAAATAGAGGTGTTTCAGAAGTAAATAGGCTCTAACATTGACAGAGTTAAGTCGCATGACTATTTCTTGAAATTTCAAACTATAAATCTGCATGAAGATAATCCCTAATTGTTAGTTCCTCTGGTTTGTAACAGGACTAACAAAATCCTTTCTGGGGGAAGATAGCATTGGTCCCAACAATGTTTTTCCACATTCAATTTTTAACATAATTTTGAGAACAACCTCAAAAGACAACCGCATATAAAAAGACATAAGACAAAATGATCAAGAGCCAATAAAAACAGCACATGATATAATTAAATCTATAGTTTAAAGTTTATAGTTTACCAGATAGACTTTTAAATAACTACACTATGTTCAAGAAGATAAAAGACAGTTGAAATTTTAACAAAGAGTTGAACATATAAAAGGAAACAAAATCAAATGGAAGTTCCATAATTGCAAAAACCATATAATAAAATTTAAATGAATAATTTTAATAGCCAGATATTCAGTTCACTGAATTCTCAGAGAAGAAATGAGTTAAAGGGAATGGAAGCAATATTTAAAGATGCAAATGGCTGAAATGCTTTTTACTACCCTTGAAAAATTTCACTTCATGAATTAAAAACATCCCAAAATTCAAAGTCTACTAACACATGTGTAAGTCCTTCTTCTCCATGCACAGTAACCTTAATACTTTTCCTGCATGGTGCTATAACTCGATTCTTTGTCTCAGAGTGTAAGTATATCTTTATTACACTCAAAGTGGTGTCTACAGTAAACTCTACTCCGTCAGGTCCATTCTGGTCACCAGCAAGCGCAATAATCAACTTACACTTAATAGGAACTCGAAACATGTATTACAACAGTCTACAGTTTCACTGATTTGATTTTCATACTCCATTGCTTATTTCCCCTCAGTATCACATCAACTGACATTGAACAATGAGTCTCTTACATGCAAGGACAACCCCAAATGTCCTACCCAATGTTTTCCTGAAATCAGAACCCTCTTTCTTTACTGAGGAGGTATTACTCATTGACCTTCATTTCCTGAATGAAGGAGAAATTAGATTGGTTTGGTGTGATGTGTTTCTAGAGAACCTGACCAGAAGTCACCACATGATTTTTTAAAAAGTCAGCAAGTCATCTATTTAACCGTAAGCAATTTGTAACATTAACCAGGGCTCAGCACAACTTTTATAGTATACAGTGTCTTGAAATCACTCTTGCTTCACTTAACAAAAATATAACTTTCTCATCTCAAATATTATTGAAATTCTTTGCCCATGATATACAATGAGATAGACCACATCTTTTTACACCCTTTTCACATGCTGCGCAATAATTCACCTGGGGCCTGGACACACCAAATTACCTAAAAGCTATAGAAGCTGTCTTACCAGTCTTCACAGTCAGTGAGGAAACCTTGTGCTCACGTCACATTTCAATGGAGAAAGAAACTCTGTGTTTTGCAGAAATCTCCTCAGTAGCCACAATAAATAAAAGATAACTCTGGCAAGTGGGCTAACTTCATGGCTCCTTTGGATCACCATGAAAATGACTGTCTGCCTGCAGTATCCCTTTGACCCTCTGGGGTTTGATTCTCTCCAGATACAACGTACACATCCCATAATCTGTCTGAGCAGCTTCTGCAACCTCTTCAGTCTGGATTAGAGGTTTCTTTCTGGAACCACACACCATGCACATCTTCCTTACAACCCAGCATGAACAAGTTGGATTGTAATCATCCTTCTCTTGTTTATATTCTCAGCTGAACTACATGCAGTTAGAAAGCAAGGACTGGCTCTCTGCACTGTATCTTAAACATTAATGTCTAACATAATGTCTGGCATATGTGAAGATGGCTTCTGAATTAGCATTGAAATCGTTAGAAGCTGGATGGCAGCTGAATCTGAGCAAGGAACAAAAACAATGGTGAGCTCAAAGAGAGATGGTTTGTAATTCCAGGAAGAGAACAGAAGTTCATTTTCATTAACGACAGGGAAGGTCTGGTAAGCTTTCATGAATGCAGACTCCCCCTGATCTGAAGGGTTTTGACGGATTAGTCACAAGAATGTTAATCTCATTATTAATCTGAATAATACTGAATTGTCTAATGTAATAGTACTACACTAAATGCAGTATTACATGGTTGTACATATAGTAATATGTAATCATTATAATAAATCAATGTTTTATATTGATTTATCTATACCTAAAAATAAGTATTCTCAATAATGCATGTTGAAAATGACATATATCCGACACGAGGAGATTGGGTAAATAACAATGTACTTGAATACAATAGACTAGTCGTTAAAATGATTATGAGATGTTGAAAATGTAATATATAAATCTTCAAATTAATTTTGAAATAATTACGCAAAAACCAAAATGTTGCAAGTTGTAAAACAGTACGTGTAAATTAAATGTAAAGTAGTGTATAAAACTGGAAAAATATGCGATTTTATTGTGGGATTACAGCTATTGAAATTTTTCTCTTATGACTCATTTTCTGAATTTGTCAAATGAACATGTGATATTTTGCAGGAAAAAATATGTGGCAGTAAAAAAACACATGGCAGTGCCGATCACACCTTCCTGTTACTTCACTGGGTTACTGTGAGATTCCAGTAAGAGAAGTGCATATGAAGGCAGTTTGCAAGCCAAACAAAATGTTTTTAGAGCATCATTATAACATGACTAATACTTTTTGATGACTTGATCCTGAGGATCAATGTTAGTGTATCAGTGGAGGTGAGAGAGTCCTGGATTCCCCAGGGGTGCCAACAGAAAGCAAATGCAGCCACCAAGTCAATCTCACTTCTGCCCCAAGGCTCACTCCTCACTCTGCACCAGTTGCATGGGCAGCAGACATGCACACACTCACTCTCTCAGTCAAGCCACAGACACAATCATTTGTGATTCTGTTGACTTCTCTTCCCTGTGTCAGTGTGGACTTCATCTTCAGACCAGTCCTTTGGGTTTATTCAGAAATTCACCTCTCTTTAAAACTTGAACCAGCTTCAGAAAAATCCATCTCCCTTTCCTGCAAAGGTGGATCCATAGTTCACTTATGTCGGAGGGTGGGGGTATGGGTGTTTTGAATCTCTTCTCACCAGCTCTGCTCTGTCCTTGCTAATTCCCTAATCATATTGAATGATTACAGAGTTTACCATGTCATCTCTGGTCACCTAGAGTTTCCCTCACTTCATTACTCCTTGGGCAAACTGTCTTTAGAGGACTCTAGTGACAGATTTATATTCTGAGCAACAGACAGGAATGCGTTCCTCTGCTTTTCCTTTGCCTGTACCACATAAACATGTCTTGGGACACTCCCTGGGAAGAGCTGCAGGCCAAGCCTTCTTCAGAGAGGCACTCTCAGAGAGGAATCTTCTGGAAAGAAAGGTCATGGTTACTCATTGAAACTCTGAATCTTCTAAGGAAATAGGATTGTCTACCCAAGGGCATATTCCAAAAAGATTTTGTGTTAGTCAGGGCTTGCAGGAGAATAAATTTAACACAGGGCACATGTTTTATAGGAGTACTTTATAGTATTCACTCAAAAAAGTCAAATGCAGGAGATCTGTCCATATACTAGAGACCCAAAGAATTCAGATGAAGGCTGAATTCCATGGCAGTGTCCTACATAAGTCCAGTTGAAGCCCATGGCAATGTCTTCCACAAGTCCAGCTGGAGGCATAGAGCCCACAACAATGTCTCATACAAGTCTGTATCAAGGATCTGCACTGGGAGATCCAAAGGTCAGTGATGGAAGCTAGAAAGTATGCACCAGTGTGATGAAGAATCCGTGCCAGCAGGCTGAAGGCTCTGTACTGGAGCCAGGAAGTGATACGCAAGGTAAGGATAAGAGATCCTCCAAAAAGAACCATAATCTTCCTCAGTGCAGCAAGGACCCGAGTTCCTCCTATGATAAGAATAGCTGAGTTCATATCAGGAAATTCAGCATGAGAAGTTTCTCCAGGAGAATCAATCATTTGCCCCTCCAGTTCTCCTTTATGCTATTGATAACAATCCCCAGGTGGGCATTCCACACCTAGAACACCCATTTCGGTTGGGTATTGTAAGTTGACAATTAGTTAATCAACCACAGGTATATTGAATGTCATTGTGCCCCTCTTAGCAAAAACACTTGCTTTGTATGAACATTTATTAGTTAAATTCATCTGCTACAGTTACTGATGTCTAAAAAAAGTTATTTCTGCTTCTAAATTCCAAACAAGCAGGTAGAGGGTCTGGGATGGGCTCTTGATCTCACCGTTAACCAGGAGCTGCTGTGACTGGCAGAAAGGGGGCCTGAGATGGGCCCTTGTTTGAACCGTTAACCCAGAGCCTTAGCAACTGTCAGAAAGCGGGTCCCAGACAGGCTCCTGCTCCCTCCACTGGTGGGTCTCAGGCTCCAGAGACCAACGGGAAACCAGCTACACTATAGAGCCCCAGCCAGAGTGCACAAGATGGACAGGTGAGACTAGGAGGCAGACAAGTCTGAAGTAACAGTAACAGTAGGAGCCAGCAGGTGACAAACTAGGTGAAACAATTTTGTGTTTTCTTTCTTTCCTTCCTTCCTTCCTTCCTTCCTTCCTTCCTTCCTTCCTTCCTTCCTTCCTTCCTTCCTTATTTCCTTTCTCCCTTCCTTTCTTTCTTTCTTTCTTTCTTTCTTTTTCTTTCTTTCTTTCTTTCTTTCTTTCTTTCTTTCTTTCTCTTTCTGTCTTTTTTCTTTCTTTTTCTTTTTCTCTTTTTTCTTTTTGAAATAACTAGAGAGAACTACAGTCTCAGAAGTCTAATCCCATCCTCAAAATCTAGTCACAAAGATCAGGCTCACACCCTGTACAAATCTACCTGCAGTCTTGGCTAGAGTACATATTATGGGATCAGACTTGGTTCTACCACAGAACTATAGACACTAGAGGAATCTCATTACTTTTATTTTTCTCTAATGCTTTTTCCCCTTGGTAGTCTTCTGGGTTACTGTGTTTTATTCTGCTGTTTATTTTT
Source organism: Hydrochoerus hydrochaeris (assembly GCA_004027455.1). Lineage (NCBI taxonomy): Eukaryota > Metazoa > Chordata > Mammalia > Rodentia > Hydrochaeridae > Hydrochoerus > Hydrochoerus hydrochaeris. The sequence goes on from PVLA01000114.1 coordinate 352,013, forward strand.
TTTTATTTTTGTTGTTGTTGTTATTTGTGTTTTTCCCTTTTCTCTGTTCTACTCTGTTTTGTTTTTCTTTCTCTATGTTTATTGTTTTTTCTATGTGTGTATTTTTGTTTCCTGTTCCTTTTTTTCTTCTTTTCCTTCTTTTCTACCTTCTTTTCCCTCTCATTCATGATTTAGATCTCTAAACTTATCCTTCATATTATTCCACTTGCCTTCTTCTACTCTTTCATCAACTATCTCATTTTATTTTATGAAATCTTCATGTGAATAAACATTGTCCCGTCCCTTTCTGGTTCACTTCAATATTCCTAGGCTTTCTCTCTAACTCTTCCCTCTTGTGTCCTACAATTCTCCAAAACTTGAATGATCATCCTTTGCCCATCAAATTTGCTCTCACTATATATCCTTCCCTCTACCCCTCTTAACAAGCTCCACAATAAGGCAAAATCATTCTACTAAGTAGAAAAACATTACATACAAGTTACTGGTAAACTGGTATCAATTGGATTATATTATATTATATTATATTACTATAGAACTTGCTTCTAAGGTTAAAGATATCAGGCTAATAGTTACCACAGTTTGTCAGTGGCCAGGCTGTGCTTGAGTCTACTGTTACTACTAACTGTATCATTTTAACTATAAAGTCATACCTGTTATAATCAGTTTTAACTTCCCTATATGACAACACTGAGATTGCAAGGGCCCATGACTACTGATATAATACAGTACAAAAGGAATGGGTCTTAAGTAAAAAATACAGCAACTTCACATTCTTAATATATTGGGAAGACAGGTTCTTGGGACAGACAGAAAGACCAAGAACCACCTATAGCTAGAAAACATACTTGAGGGACAGACATCCTCTAGGAAAGCCTCAACACTGGGGATAAAAGTATCTAACATAAGGGATCTACAAGCATCAAGACAGAAAACAAAACAAAATAAAAAATAGAAAATCACACGTGGAAAAAACAAAATGCAACTGAAAATGCACACCCCTCCCAGACAAATGCATAGCACAAAGAGATAAAGGAAATCAGAAGCTGAACACTGTAACTCTCAGAAATGATAGCAAAAGAAGTGAAAAAAAAAACAGATGGAAGAAGCCATAGATAAAACAATGTTTAGGTACAAAAAATAAAGGCTAATCAAACTGAAATTAATTAAAGCAGAAGCAGATTTTTAAAAACATAAGAGGCTAGGAAAACAATGGAAACCATGAATACAAACACAAATAAGAAATGAAAGAGATCCAAACAGAAATCAAGGAGGTTAAAAATGCCATTGAAAGTATATACAACAGATTAAATAAAGGTGAGAATACAAAATCAGACCTAGAAGCCAGGAATGTGCCTAGTGACCAGGAAAAGAAAAGGACCATGAAAAATCAATCTAACAGCTACAAGATGAAGCAAAAAAAACAACATAAGATTGATTAGAGTCATTGAGACAGCTGCAGACAGTATAAATGCCATTAAAAAGCTTTTCACAATAATGGGAGAAAACTTCCCAAACATGGATAAAGAATTTGATATACAAACAAATGAAATGTATAGAACTCCAAATAGCTGTGACAAAAATAAATGTACACAAAGGCATATAATAATCAAGATTCCAGAAATTCAACACCAGAACAAAATATTAAAAACACTTAGAGAAAATAAACAAATCATCTTTAAAGGAAGGCCCATCAAAAGATTTCTCAACACAAGCTTTCAAATCAATGAGAGCCTGGAGTGACTTATTTCAAGCCCTAAAAACAAGCAATCTTTAACCCAGACTCATGTACTCCATAAAAGTATCTTTCAATTTCAATGGAGAAATAACATACTTCCACTAAAGAACAACTGAAGAAATTCATGACCACCAAATCAGCACTACAGAATGCCCTGAAGGATGTATTAGAAAGAGATAATGAAGACCACAAACAAATGAATACCAAGAGAAAGAAAACCCAAAACAGGGCAAACAATTACACAGAAGAAAAGGAAACCAACACCAGGAAAATAACATGAAAGATATAACAGTATACATTAGTTATAACCAACAATGTAAATAGCCTCAATTCACCAATCAAAAGAAATAATCTAGCAGAATGGATCAAGAAATCAAATCCATCAATATGCTGCATTCAAGAAATACATTTAACCCAAAAAGAAATGCATAGACTAAAAGTCGAAGGATGGAAAACTATTCTCCATGCCACAGCAAACCAGAAAAAAGCAGAGGTAGCTATTTGGTTTGCAGAGAGTGTAAACCTTAAACCAGAACTGATCAAGAGCAACAAGGAAAGTCACTAAGTACTCGTTAGGGGAAAATTCCAAGAAGATGAGATTGCAGTCATAAATGTATATGCACCAAACACTGGTGCATCCAACTACATAAAATAAATATTAACAAACATGAAAATTCAAATAAGCATTAACACAATTTTATTTATTTATTTTTATAAATTTATAAATTTTAAAGATACTGAAACCAAACTAAAACAGAATAAATCCAATCAGAACAGACTAATGAGAGCAATAAAGGACTTCAAAACAAGATAATAGGAAATCAACAATGGCTACCATAAAGCTTCTTGTTTTCTTCAAAAGAACTGCCCATATCATCAGATATAATAAAATCAAACAAAACAAAACAGAATAAAACCAATTTAAACAAAACAATGAAAGCATTATAGGACTTCAAAACTAGATAATAAGAAATCAACAATGGCTGCTATAATATATCTTGCTATCTTCAAAATAGCTACCCAATCACATGACATAATAAAATCAAACAAAAGAAGATAGAATAAAAACAAACCTAACAAAACAATGAAAACATTACAAGAATTCAAAACAAGATAATAAGAAATAAACAATGGTACAATCTTCTCTTTTTAGACATTTCTTCTCCTATAACTTTCACAAAATCTATCATACAGGTTGGATCCCACTAACTCCTCCAGTTTTTTATGCTTGGGAGATAATATGATGTCCACCCATGTGAGTCAGAACTTTCACCAACGAGCATGATCTCAAGTTGCATCTATTTACATACAAGAGCCTTGAGATTATCCTTCTTTATAGCTGAGTAACTTTCCATTGTATAAAACTACCATGTCTTTCTTATCCATTCTGTGGTTGATGGACAAGTTAACCCTGCTTTTTGCTGGTTTCTGTCACATGCAAAATTGTTTTTTCTCCTTTGACTTTCAGTTTATGAATTTCATTCTTAGTTAAATGTATTTCTTGTATATAGAATATTGATGAATCTTGTTTCTTTTTTTTTTTTTTTTTGTACCAGGGATTGAACTTGCAACCTCATACTTGCCAAGCAAGTGCTTATGCTACTGAGCTAAATCCCTTGCCTGAATCTTGTTTCTTGACCCACACTTCCTGTGTTTCTTTTTATCAGTGAACTGAGACCATCTATCTACATTAATGGTTAAAACTGCACACATTGGCTTTTTTCTGCCATATTATTCTCTTGCTGTTGGCTCCCTACTTTTCCCTTCCATTCAATTGCCTGCCCTGAACGGCAATCCCCCTTTGCTGCTCTTCCTGGAAACATGGTCATTTTATCTTTCTATAGACTATCCTTCAGCACCCTTTGTAGTGTTGGTTTTGTGGTCATGAACTCCTTCAGCTATTCCTTATCATGGAAGTATCTTATTTGTCCATCAATTTTGACAGATAGTTTTGCAGGGTACATCAATTTGAGTTGGAAGCTGTTTTCTTTCAGGACTTGAAGCACTTCACCCCAAATACTTCTTGACTTGATGGTTTGTGTTGTGAAGCCAGTGGAATTCTGATGGGTTTTCCTGTATAAGTGATCAGCTTCTTTTCTCTAACAGCCTTTAATATTCTACTCTTGTGCTGAATTTCTTCAATCTTGATTATTATATGTCTGGATACAGATTAATTTTGGTACAGCTAGTTAGAGTTCTACAGACCTTGATTATCTGTATGGCAGGTCCTTTTCTCATGTTTGACAAGTTTTCTGCTTTACTTGTACAAATAGTCTTTTTATGCCACTTGTGTTGACTCCTACTTTTTGACAGACATCTATCATTCTTAAATTATTTTTCTTTGAATTGTCTTGCAGTCAATGAATTGTTATTTCTTGGTTCCTTATTTTTAATAGATCTTTCCTTTCATGATTGCTAGCCACAATCCTATATTCAAAGTCTGAAAGTCTATCTTCAGTCTCTTTCAAGTGGTTTTGACAGTTTTCAGTGAAGTTTCTAATTTCCTGGATATCTCTTTGACTCTGTTTCTTGTGTTATTATTCCTTTCTATATTGTTCATTCAAGGTTTCCATTATTTCCCTATGCTTCTCTTTTTTATCTATGTCTTTAGACATGCTTAGCAATTCTTTCATTATGTTTGTGATTCTTCTTTTACCTGAGACATTATTTCTGATCTGATTACTTTTACAGTCTTGTGACACTGGTTTTTTTTTTACTTTAGTTGCTATGCTTTCAAATATTTAAGGTGTGTGACTTCCATTTTCTTCTATGTCTATAACTCCCAACCTTGCTCTGTGTGGACAGAAGGTCCAAGGTTGTGTTTTGCTCCTTTGTGTTGACATTTTCCTGGGTTCCTCCCAACAAGCGAGTTGTGGGGTCTCAAATGTTGCCCATGTTGGCTGCCTCTCCATGGTGTAGGGGAATTGGCTAGCACCTGGGTTCCCCCAGGTTCCTAGGGAGGCAGTGGGACATGGGATAGGCTTCTCCAGACCTACATAGCTACACTGAAATTTCCCCAGTGGGAATGGGGGCATGTCAATAGGGCTGTTTCTTCTCTTGGCCTGCACAGCTACACCAGGATTCCCCTACTAGCAGCAGGAACACAAGGGCATGTTTGTCTGATTCTCCCAGCCCATGCTGGCTGCCCTTGGGAAGCAAGAATCTCCAATTGTGTCCTGTGGGTACACAGGGCATATCTGGCTGTTTCTCCCTGCCCACATTGGTTACCTGAGGAAGGCAATCATTCCAATGGTGGCAGGCACACAGGGAGTAACCTGGATGTTTCTCCTTTGCTAACACAATTTTTGTTCAGCACCTTAATACCCTACTCTCACAAATAGATTGACTACACAAAAAATCAACAAAGAAATATCAAAATTAAATCAAGCATGTACACAAATGAACTTGGTAGATGTCCACAGAGGGCTCCACCTCAAAACATCAGAACACACATTCTTCTCAGCAAAACATCAGGTGTTCTCCAAAATACACTATGTACTGACCCACAAAATGTTTAAGTAAATGTAGAGGAATTAAAATCATTCCCTACACATTGTCTAATCATAGCACAATGATACTGGAAATCAACAACAAAAAAAATCTCAGAAACTTCACAAACACATGGAAATTAAACAACATAATCTTAAGGTCACAGAGGAAATTAAACACAAAATTACATAGTATATACAATTAAATGATAATGCCAATACAAAATGCCAAACTCATCAGATGCAGTAAATGCAGTCCCAAGGGGGAAATCGATAGTGATAAACTCTTATATCAGAAAAACAGAGCAAGTTCAAACAGACAAACTAATGTTGAACCTCAAACTTCTAGAAAAAGAGGAACAAATCGAACCCAAAGCTCAAAGGAGGAAATTATAAAGATAAAAGAAGAATGTAATGTAATTGAGACTAAAAAAATACATAGAATCAATGAATTGAAAAGTTGGTTTTTGAAAGAATTAATAAAATTGTTAAACCATTAGTCAACCACATCAAAAAGAGGAAAGAAAAAGCACAGATTCAAGCAGATAGGATGAAATGAGAATCACAACAGATCCTACAGAAATTCAGAAAATCATCAATACCTATTATGAGAATCTATAGTCTAATAAAATGTAAAACGTGAAAGAAATGGAAAGATTCTTAGACACAGTCCAACTTCCAAAACTAAATCAAGAAGACATAAAAATTCTAAATAACCTGATGTCAACCAGTGAAATTGAAAATCTAATTAAAAATTTAACAACAAAGAAAATCCAGGCCCTGACAGATTCAGAGTTGAATTCTATGATCTAATGCCACTAATCCAGAAACTTTTTAAGGAAATTGAAAGTGAAGTAATGCTTCCAAAATCATTCCTTGAGGCAAATATTTCCCTGATTCCAAAACAGGAAAAGAACCTAGTCAAAAAGAAAACTCTAGGCCACTTTTCCTAATGAACATTGATCCAAAAATCCTCAATAATGTACTGACAAACAGAGTATACCAAATTATCAAAATTATAGACCATGACCAACTTTAATTCATACCAGGGATTCAGAGATGGTTCAACATATGCAAATCAATAAATATAATACACTATATTAACAGAACCAAAGACAAAATCACATGATCATCTCAATAGATGCATAAAAATACTTGACAAAGTCCCACATTCATTCATGACTTAAAAAAAAATCCTATAGAAAATTGGAATATAGGATCTTTATATTAATCTGATAAAATCCATCTCTTACAAACCAACAGTAAACATCTTACTAAATGGTCAAAAGCTGAAAGCTGTCCTTCTAAAATCAGGAACAAGACAAGGATGTCTACTATGACCTCTCCCACTCAACATAGTTCTGGAAACACTAGCCAGGGCAATTAGACAAGAGAAAGAAATAAAAAGAATAAGGATAAGAAAGGAAGAAGTTAAATTATCATCACTTGCATATGACATGATACTCTACATTGAAGACCCTAAAAGCTCCACCAAAAGAATTCTAGATTTAATAACCAAGTTCAGTAATATATCTGGATACAAGGTCAATACTCAAAAATCATTAGCATTCCTGTATGCAAGCAAAAAGCTCACACAGAGAAAAATTAGGGAAACCACTCCCTTTATAATAGTATCCCAAAAATAAAATACTTAGGAATTAATCTAACAAAAGAAGCAAAAGATTTATACACTGCAAGTTGCAGTTCTCTGAAAAACAAGATCAAAGAAGATATCAGACAATGAAAATACATCCCTTGATCATGGATAGGAAGAACCCATATAATGAAAACGGCCATAATTCCAAAACTGCTATACAGATTTAATGCAATTCCAACCAAAATACCATTAACATACCTCACAGAACCAGAGAAAACATTTCTAAAATTCATTTGGAAACAGAAGAGTCCTAAAATAGCAAAAACTATTCTGGGCAACAAAGGCAAGTCAAGGGGCATCACAATCCCTGACCTGAAATTGCAATAAAAAGCTACTTGATCAGCATGGTATTGGGAAAACAAACAAACAAAACAAAACAAAAAAAACCCCTAGCATGTTATTGGCAAAAAAAAAAAAAAAAAACCAGACCTGAAGATCAGTGGAACAGAATAGAGGATGTAGACGCAACTACAAACACACCTAACCACCTTATCTTCAGCAAAAGATTCAAATGTGTTCACTGGAAGAAAGTCTCTAATAAATGCTATTGGAAAAACTGAATTTCTACATGCTGAAAACTAAAACTAATCTAAACATGTCTATCACCATGCACTAAACTAAAGCCAAAATGAATCAAAGATCATTTAATGCTATCCTGAAATACTATGGAACCAGAGAAAAGTAGTAACTAAAGTTGGTGAGAGCCAGGAAGACATTTGCCAGAAGTGATTGTATTCAATCTTACCAAAAAGAGCAATAGCAACCCAGAACGGGGAATCATCACGAGAAAAGACACAGAGATCCAAAGGGACCAGAGATTACCGAAAATGCTGAGAAGTTCAGTTCGTTACACACAGCAGCCTATCAATAGTAGTTTTTGCAAAGCACAGGGCTGCAACCATATTTCTTTATTCGATCAATAGCTCTAGCATTTGTGTGAATAGTTTGCTGTAGTTAAAGACTGGTGAATGGACTAGTAATTAGAAAATGGTTGCATAAGAATGACAATAAGGACTTAAAGCAGAAACTTCACAGTGGCAATGGAGAGTAGGGTAGATTCAAGTCAAATTCAGAAGATGGATTGGGCAAGTTTTAGAACTAATTAGAAACCGGGGTAAGTGATAGAGATGTTCCTATGCTGTCTTTAAAAATGGGGAGAATAGGAAAGGAAGGACACATTTATTGACCATCCACTATGTCTCACTGACTATAACTGAACTCAAGAGTAGAGGAAGAAAGAGGTTGGAGTTGAAGTAATGTGTAAAACTATAATGATATTAATTTGCAGGTGCCCAGTACAGGCAGACCTTAGTTTGCACGGACTATAAAGATGATCAGGAAAACTTAAATAATAACAAAATAATTTTAGTTATAAATGGGAGGAAATTATCATTGTTCTGTGATCCCTAAATTTTAGCCAAGCCTTAAAAACTCTTTACTATCACTTGTAAATGTGTAAGACAATAAAGCATTGTAAAACTAATATTTATTTAGTACACTGTGCTTTAAAACACTTGAAGCATCGAAAATTTAAAGGTTGTATCTCTTTCTCAAGAATTTTTGTCTTCTTTTAGAGATAACACTTTTCTATGATTTGTCAAATTTTCATTTTCCCATCTAAGTTTGGGTAAGCTTCCAATACTTTTTCCTTAGTGCTTTCTGTGTTATGAAATATCTCAGAGAGTTCTTTAAATACAAAGCTTTTCACTGATGTCCCTTTCTCTGGGATCTCGTCATCCTTTTTATGACAGCCACTGTCCTCATTTCTGTCAGTGATTCCATCCTCACCCAATTCCTCCAGCTGCACTTGTAGATCTACCATAATGCTCAAGTGCCAGCATTCCTGCATTCACCTATTTCTTCTGGAAAGCATATGTATTCAATTAAAACTTTACATTTGGTATTATCACATTTTTATTTTTTGCTGCATTTGCATCCTTGTTGGTCAATTTTCTCTATCTTTTTTTTACATGAAATATTACTCATGTTTATCCCTAGGAGACAAGAAGTCAACACACATACATGCTTTGTTATCTGTGCATGTATAGGGTACAAGATATGTAATGACCAATCACTCAGACTTTGAAAGAAATGATGTCCATTTCTAATCAAGATGCACATCTGTAGTTATGTAATGATTTGCAGACTGAAGAGTTAACAATGAGCTTTGCATTTTATCCAGTCATTCACAGGTTGCACGCTGTGATAAATAAAATTTAAACTGTATTATACAGAACTGGCATTATTTAACTGATTTGTGGTAACTAACACTTGTGTGTGTTGGGCTGTGCAAGAGGATGATTACCAGGAGTAACCTATGTCACATAGAAGTAGCAGATTTGGAGAGAGAAGAAAAAAAGTTTTAGAAAGTATGAGTGCATGACAAATATCAATCACTGACCTCTGAGGAAGGACTGGGTCTGGGAACATTCATTTAACTTTGGTCTTGAGTTTTGGGGGATCTTAGTGACAGTTATAAGGCAAAGATTTAATTTCTACAAGTTGAAATGAAAACCACTGGGAATTCGATATTGTGAATATCAATTATTTTAAAGAAATTTGGCCATGAAAGAAAGGAGGAAGTTCAGATATCAGGATGAAGAGAGGAGAAATAGGATTAGATGGTAAAAGCTTGCATTTTCTAAATGTGACTCTGAGAGATTTATTTGACAATTGGCTACAATTCAGATACACCTCACCTACAATAGTCCCCATTTATATAAAGTCCTTTGAGCTTAGCAATTTTAATTCACAGGAAAAAAGAGACCTGTCTGGTATTTTTCCCCCTTACCCTCACCATAGAGCCCCTTTCTAAAAACTCAGTCTCTAGTTTTCACTGCTTCAAGTTCAGCAGTAGCCAACAGAGGTAATGATTGTGAATAATCTGATGCAAATATTTACATATCTTCCTTAAACTTTTCTTGTGTTAGAGTACTGGGAAGACTTCCAGAAAAATATTAAAATGATGGTGATACCAGCCATCCGTGAGTTACCCTTAATCATAAAAGAAATATATTGAAAATTTCTGTATTGTTTGATGGCTATAGTTATATTTTAGTGAATGATCTTCATCAAGATAAGAAAATATGAAAATACATATTTATTTTTATATGAGTTATCTTGTTTTTGTTTCATTTTGTTGTTCCTCAGAGAGTTTATCACAGTTAAAGGCACTGCCCCGAGGCAGACTGCATGACCTCAAAATGTAGTGTGATCATCATTAAATGTGAGACTTTGTCTTCTCCTGTTTTTTTTTTCTTATGCAAAGTGAGTCTAATGACAATAGCAGCTTTCCTATTAGATTCTAGAGTGGTTAATGAATTGACTTGTGAAAAGATAGTAGAAAAGTGCATGAGTAATGTTGACTAATTGCTAAATATTGCTAATTTAATTTTAAGAAAAAGTTTTGATTTTCTTTTGTGGAGGGATTTGTCCCCAAGGCAAGATGCTTGGCATACTAGTATCCTATTCTGTTTATAATAAATGTGTGTAAATCTTTGCATTTTTCTAAGCACTGGCTTAATTGTGTCTCACAAATTATGGGGTGTAAGATTTCCCTTGTCATCTAGATCTAAATGTCTCTTAATTCATCTCTTGAATTCATGTGAAATCCTGTTTTACTTAAAATGTGCAATATAGGGGAGGGAGGGGGGAAGGAAGGACAGAGTGGAAGCTAGAGTCCAGCCCTCAGTGCAGTTAGTGAGATGAGGATGGCATCAAAGCTGAAACACTGCACGCTCCCAGGTTGTTTCAATAAAACATCATCATAATATACTTCAGGACAACACTGGTATGATCATTACACTTACGCATGTTCTTGCTTTTTTTTTTTATAAAGTGTGTCCACCAAATTTATTTCTTCCCAATAGAAGTGGGAAGATTTCTTTATCCAGCTGGTCTCTAGTGACAGCAGTGTAGCGAGGTGCACTAGCACAGTCAAACCACTCATCTGTTCCGATTCACTCAGAGCTACAACCTTATTCTGCCACCACAGCTACATCCACTCACGTGTCTCCCCACTAGGAAAGAAGAGCTTACACAACAATAGGAACCCTGTGGTCCCCCTTGCTCCCTTGCTCTAACCCAGAGCCTCCTGCCAGGACTGTGAGTGGAATGAACGAAGTAGTGAGCAGCTCCATAAAGTGTACGAAACTAGGGTAATGTCATCCCCATGTGAGAAGTCAGAAAAACAAAGCAGAGGGGATTCATGGTCTGCAAACTCCTAGAATCAAACCACCTGAGTCCTATTTCAGCTCTCTCCAGAAGTTTATATTATCTTTTTCTGGCCAGGCCATGAGCAGTAGACCAGTGTCAGACCCATCCTGTAAGCCCACCAGATGGCACGGGCATGAGTTATTCTGGATAAGGCCTCTGGGATGAAGACAATGTCATGGCCACTTTGGAGAGCCCTGGAAAGAACCCTCATCAAGAATGTGCTGGAAGTTTCCGGTGGTTTGTCTAGCCAAGGAAACCCAAAAGCTCAAGATGAAGCGTGGAGAGACCAAATTTCCCAAGACATAACAAAAGCTCTTTCCTCTGTAACTGCCCCCCACATACAACATGAAGTATTGCAACTGGCCCTATCAGCTTGGTGTTCCAAAGAAATGGATCAGACAACAGGGCTGAATAAATCTCAGCAATTTGAAATGTTGCTTTGTTCTATCATGTCTGAATTTCTTCCACATTATAATAGATCTTCTTTCTTTGCCCCAGTTAAATTGAATCCCTCTTTCCCTGTTGTTGGAGAGGGTCTGGGTAGAGTTTCAAGTACACTAATACTTGGATCTCTCCCAAAAGCCTTCTCTCCCCGCCACCTTCAGCAGCACACCCCCTCATCTCAGCCAATCACAAGAAAAGGCTTCTGAGTTGTTACCAGTTTGCAAAACATCTGCTTTTACTATTTGTATCTGGCATAGTGTGGGGTTGGGGTGACGGGATTTGATTGGCCTCATAGGACTTATTATATTTGATCCATTGCGTGCCAGACCAGGGACCCCTCCCCTCACTTGTCCCTCTGTTCAGTGTGCAACCCTGTGTCTGATCTATTGTTACCTTTTTTGTTCCAAGGCCCAGTTCTAGGGTTAGCTGTCCGTTTTCTGCCAGTGCCTCCAGGTCTTGTACTCTTTTCTTCCTAATAAATGTGAGGAACTGCTGGTCTCTGCTCTTGGTTATCCTCTGGGCTTGAAGGAAAGGAGTTGTTGATAAAAGAGAATCCTGATTTACAAAGCATCTCCTACGTGGTCAAGGCCAACATTCCTCAGTGCTATGTCCACATGTGTGTTTGGCTGGCCACTTGTTCAACAGACAGCTGGGCTGGGAATGGTGGCTCTGGGATCCAGCAAAGTCAGCCTCCCAGTGGCCTGGAATGCCCTTCTCCTTGCACTCTGCCCGACTTCCTCTTAACTGAATGCTTCTCCCCAGCCTCACGTTCACTTCATCCAGAAGAATTCCCTGACCCTTGCCCTACATCACAGTGAATCACCAAGTACATTATTTTCTGGGTTCTTCCTTTTCTCCTACATCTCTGGTTAATCCCATCACTGGTACAAAAAAAGACCTTTCAAATTAGTCAGCTCTGGGTCTGAATTCCTATTGTACCTTATATCAAGCTGATTGTGCAGTCATAATAAATACCACAGACTGGGTAGTTTAGACAACAAAAATCTACTTGGGGCTAGAAGTCCAAGCTTAAAGTGTTGGTAGGGAAGGTTACATTCTGAAGCCTGTCCTTGATTTTTAGATGGTTGCCCATCTCCAAGTACCCCTTCCCGTGGTTGCCCTTCTGTACACGGGTCTATCCAGTCTCTTTGTCCCATAAGGAAGATTAGAGCCTTCCCACATAACTATTTTACCACAATTACCTCTTTAAAATCTCTATCTTTAAATACAGTCCCATTCTGAGGTAAAATATGTGATTTTGAAGGGACACACTGCAGCTCATAACATACCTTTAGTCATAGCAGGGATTTGTGACCTAGGGTTAACTTTATTCACTTACAAAACAGAGTTAATAATCCTTCCTAGGATTACAAAGATTAAACAAAATCCTTTATGTCAAGAACTTGGCACTATATAAATTCCAAAAGATTTGAATCCCCTAACCTCTAGGGCAGGATCTGTGTTCCTCTTGTCAACTGATCGACAGATACTCGTTTCTTAGTTTTCACACAGATAGGTTGCACAGTTTATTAGCATCCAGGTGTTTCAGTTAACTCAACTGCTCCAACTGAAACATGGTGCAGAGCAGACAGTGGAGGGAGGGCACGGTGCAGAGGGATTGTAGGTGTCTTCTCTGCTGTTGACCCTTGGGCTAGTTACTAATGTCTCCATTTCTCCTCTGTGAAAAACAATTTAGATTAATGAACACTACCAACACTGTTGCATTTATTAAGTGAGGATGTCCTGTCAGTTGGTTGACATAATGAGTCCTCAGTAGATATAGTTACAAACATTATAACTGTCAAGAACGGCTTAGCATAGTACATGAGTACCTGAGCTGGTCAATTTGCCACACTTAATGTGTACAGATGTCTCAAAAATTAACTGAACCAAACAAGCATCTTGGCTAATATTTTTGCCATATAGACAGGGTGCTTAGTCTTTTGAGTGAAACTGGAAATTATCATCATATAAAGCTTAAGAAAGCTGCATCTTCCAGGGCGAAGCATAGCCAAGGAGGCAGATGTCAATAGATACAGCAGCCTCCCTTGACCTATCGTTTGACCTTCTTCAGTTTCAGTGTATGGTCCAAAAGTATTAAATGGAAAAGTCCAGAAAGAATTCATAAGTTTTAAATTGCATGATGTTTCGAGTAACATAATGAACTCTTATACTCTATTCTGTCCCCACTGGGATGTGAATCACCCTCAAGTCCAGTGTATTATCCATTCAGTCTGGGGAGAACTGCTTCTATACAGCTCAAAGCTCACACAACACACTGCATTTTGTTAGATTATCCAGTGTGGCCCAGAGTCACCAAGTAGACAAAGAGAGGACAGTGTAGTCATTCCAGGGCTTAGAGATTACCTTTCAAGAGTGGAGACCAAAGACCAGATCTATCTTTGAATACGGTTCATTCTTTACACAATAGATCTCCATTGGTCCTTGACCAGGGCTCTCTTACAGAAAAACAATCACATTTGCCTGAGCATATACATTTAATATAACGTTTATATCACAGGTACTCCAACAGCATCACTATGGATGAATATGCCTAATATTTGGAGGAACCAATGTGAGGTAGGGATAGATTAAAAAAATTTAAATGAGATAGGAGGAACACAATCAAAGAAATCTGTTGTAAAACTTGGTGATTATAGTTAATAACAATGTATAGTATTTTGAAATTTCTGAGAACAGATTTTAAGTATTGCTACCATATAAAACTGTACATATGTGAGATAATACACGTATTAATTAGTTCAATGTACTATTCCATAATATACATGTATTTCAAAATATCATGTTGTATACAACCATACACAATTTTTGTTTCTTAATTTAAAACAAATTTAATTCAAAAAATCCAACTAATTTAGCCTGTAAACCCATTACATATATTTCTATATTTTTGTCCTAATCTGATTATTTTTTCTACCATTTATTTGAATCTTATGATAAACTCATACAGGACTATTTAGTACACAAATTAGCTGATGATAAAGTAAATCTAGTTCTTCTTCAAGCTGCTCATTTTCTTCAGTGTTACATCTGAAGGAGGCTTTTACTCAATCTCCCAATAACTGGATCATCTGTATCTGTATTGTCATAATACTTATTCACATGACATAGTAGAATCTTACCAACAGTACCAGCGTTGCACCATATCTCTGCATGGGAGTAGATTGAACTTGAGAAAGATAAAGATACTGGCATATTACTAGGGTCTCACTTAGTCATCAACAGTTTAGTTCAGTATATCATTGTGTTGTATGACCATACTGTTTCCCAGAGCAATGCCTTGCAGGAGTGCAGACATTCATTCAACCTTATCAGGTTCCAGATGTGATATTATTAACATACAAGTTCAACTCTCAAGCAAATGCACTAAAGAAATAGAGAGTATCATCTCTATCAAGCTACCAGTGTAATATCGGATTTCTGCAGTTACCCGACCCTTTTATTCATTCCTCACCTATCCTTTCTTCTTTTCATTTATCATTGTTTTTGCCCTAACTTTAACATGTTCAGAGGGATGTTAGTTTCCACACTTTGTGGCACAGATCACCAATAGTAATACTGCTCTTCCTTTGCCCATTCCCATCACTTGGATGAGGTTAAAAAAAAAAAAGTGAGCTATCTTTTTTATTATTATTTTAAAAACAAAACAAAAAAAGATAAAAATAATATGGAATTTCAAACAAAAGTAGGAAATTAATACTAATTAATATATTGCAGATTGTTATCTTAGAAGTAGTTCTTCAGGTTACAAGATTTAGACATTAAAATGATCAAACAATCAAACAATGGAACCACAAATTGTTCTTTCTGATGAATTTACAGAGATTAGTAATATAGATATCATATATATATACACACATATATTATTTATGCTTCTGTACATATAATCTTTTCCCTTCTTCCTTTTCTCCTTTCTCCTATCCAAGTTGTTATTTCCTTTTGAGCACATTTTTTCCATTCATGTTCATAATATCTATTGAACATTTTAGATATTATTACTCTTTTAGTTTTTAAGTGGACTATTTTGACTATTAACTGATACAGCCACATTCACTATCAAGGCTAATTTGCTATGTGGGACAAAGGTATAGTCAACTTCATCAGGCCCTTCAGAATTCTGACATGAAGGTTAAAAAATATGTTAAGTTTTCTTACTTAGGGATTATCCTTGCTCCAGGCACTCATAGTTGCAACTCGTGGTCCTGAAACCACTGAATTAGACAGCAGGAAGAAAGTTAGGCTATTGCAAAGAAAATAAAAGAGTTGTTTGGATGTGAAGAATTGTGCAACCCTAAAGGCACTGTCCTCCCAACCCCTTTTCTACCATGGGGCTCCAATGATGGTCTCCATCAACGAGGGTTGCTGCATAGTGAGCACAAATGATCGGTCCTCCTCTCTGTCTTGTTGCTAAGATTTTAGCTTTCGAGAGAAAATACCCACTGTCGTGTGTATATTTTTTTGCTGACTGGCTGCTGTGCTCATCAGTTGAGACTTTACACATTTATCTCACAGAAGCATGCAAGGACAATTATCCCCATAGTGAGAGGAAGCACCCAAGGGGAGAAGCCATTCACCAGGGCAAGAAGCAACTCTTAAGAGAGGAAACAAGGCCTGTGCAGGAAGGAAGATAGCTTAGAATCTCTCCTCTGGATCTTTAGTGGTTTTATGGGGGTTTCTAGAAAATGAGCAATAAAGATATCACAGTGATCAGAATAATACCACCCCTCCAAAAGGCAGTTCACAAGCTCATCTCAGGAACCTATGGTGTGTTTTGTTTTGTTTTGTTTTACTTTCTTTGTTTTTTTCATCTTTGCAGCAAAAGAGAGTTTGCAGGTGTGATTAAGTTAAAGATCTTGTGATGAAGAAATGAGTCTGGATTACCCTCACGAGGCCAAAGTAATCAAGTATCCTTTAAAGAGAAAGAGAGAGATGGAAGAATCAGAGTCTAAGGAGGAGATGTGATGGGGGAGATTTGAAGATGCTATGCGCCCATCTTTGAGGATGGCTTCTGCAGCTGGGAAAGGCAAGGAAACACATTCTCCCTTCGAGCTTTGAAAGGAACATAGTCTTGCTCACACCTTGATCTTAGGACTTCTGTCACTAGAAACACTGGATTTATAGTAATTTATTGCCAATGTGATTGATAGGAAATGAATGTAACTAACTTCCACTGGGGAACAGTAGGATATGTAAGGAGACCATGCAGAGCTATTTTCTTCAGGCTGTGGTCCCACGGGGACTGTAAATAAAGAAAACAAAGCCAGCTTTAGCAGTGCTTACTCTGGAATCCCAAGTCCACTGGTGACACTTGAAGACTCTTCATACCCTTTAAAATTGTAAAATTTTATGTGGAAAATTGTTATGAGGTAGTCCAGGGACCCATGGACTGCAAGACTGAGGAGACCATAATGTTAAGTGAAATAAATCAGACGCATAAGTTTGAATATCAATGGTTTTTTTTTAAATGAGAAACTCAAAATATAAATAAAGAGCAAAATAAAGGATAGATTACAGAATCCAGGGAAATCATTTTCAAATGGGAAGGGAAACGAGGAATAGGCAGGGAGGTGATAAAAAAAGAAATAAGCATGCACAAACTCCTCACAATAAACAAAATTATTATGTACTGAAAATGCAGAGAGACAGAGAGAGAGAGACAGAGAGAGAGAAGAGGGCAGAGATGATGATGAACACCTACAATACATTCTGGAAGCTGAGTCAGGAAAATTGCAAGTTCAAGTCCAGCCTGGGCAACTTGACAATTTACTGAAACCCTGTCTCAAAATAAAAAATGACAGGACCAGAAATGTAACACATGTGAAAGCCCTAAATTCAATCCCTAGTCCAGCACAGTGGGGGAAGAAGGAGAAGTGTTGAGATGAGAAAGAGCTCCAAAGTCAGAGCAAAGAAGCGATATGAAGTGGGAAGCAAGGTGAGGGAGTACTGAGCAGGTGCGCTCCAGGAGAAAGAGTCGAAGGGGAGATGCTGGAATCGGAGTACGCTTCAGGACAGTCCCAAGACCGAGTCTGATGGGGAAGCAGCCTGCTCCACTTTGGGGGCTGAGGATATTGCTGTAATGCAGATGTATAACACAAATTCAGCTTTAGCAATTCCGGAGGTAGAAGAGTTTCTTAATATACCCTACTGCAAGCCAAACAGACACCCTAATGTTTCCACAAACCATAAAGAGGTGGCTCCTAATCTTTGGCTTACCTTTCACTCTTGCCCTGAAGCTAATCTCCTAGCTGGATCTGGTGGGAGGCAGGACATTTTTGCTAAGATGTCATTGCGAGGAACCTTGCCTGCGATGCTTTCCCCCATCCCATTAGGACCACACCTTAGGTAATGAAGGAGAGTCCAGGTTAGTGTCAGGCAACTTGCTTTTGTGAGAAACATGCTTCCAAAATTCCTGGAAGTGGAAGAGAGAAGGTATTCAGTGCCCATTAACTACTAAATTATCATTTTATGACCTAAGAGTAAATAAACCCAAACCACATGTTCCATTTCAATACAGATGACAGAGTGTTCCAACTAAAGAAAATCATGCCTGAGGATAGAGAAATCCAAAATTCACTGTGGTCTTTGGAAAATATTTGAGAGATACCTGTGCCTCCTGCAAGGTAGTGGAAGCCACTTAACCGGGTATCTTTATCTTCCTTATAACAGGTAGTCTTGGAAAGGGGATCCTTTCCAAGTCACCAAGAGAAGTAACCACTTTAGAATCTGCTAGTTTTAGAAACCTGAGGACCACAGGAGTTGCTGTGGGAGAGACAAGGGAGCATCAGCATTGTTCAGCTTAGAGTACTTGAACAACTGTTCATGCATAATCCTGAACCCTCAGTTGTGTTAACACAATGTTGCCTAGCGTGATTCTAAAATAAAGACAAGTGGAGTGTGTGTTCTTTGAGGGTTGGGTGGGGGCAGTGGAGTACGTGAGAGGAGAGGGCTTGCTTCAGCTACAGGGGAGAAAATGTGTTTTCTCCATTACAGAATAGTTTTTTTCCACAAAGTCAAGCAAATGTTAGTTTGGAAACATGATCCAACAGTTGCACCTAATAGGCAGTGAGGACTCCAAGGACAAAGAGATGAAGGGCTCTCTCCTGTCCCAAAGGAGTTGACTGAACCTATTCTAAATAGGGAAATCAAGGGAAGGTGTTAATGGCCCAGCATAAGCTTTCTTACCCAGGGCATTTGAGCTGGATGTTCTTTCTGCCTAGTCTACTTTTCTGCAGTTAACCTCATGCCTCATTTTTTTTCACTGCATTTAGGGCTCTGCTGACGTGTTGACTTACCAGAAAGGTTCTCCCTCAACACTCCATCTAACACACACACACACACACACACACAGAGGCAGTGAACAATGCCTTACAGATGGTAACCATCCAATGCAAATCTGTTGAACGATGTTGAATGCCTAGGTATTGATGCCTCTCTATGGCATGCTCCCTAGGTAACAGCTGCATGACAGTTGAGACCTCTTGCATGTTATTTTGGCATTGCCATGTTATAATACCCAGAAGACATAAGAGATGAGATGACCCTGGCATAGACTCAAGAAACTCATTTTCTAGTTCATGATTCAAGAATTGCACATATGAAAACCATTAAATTCACAATGCCTCACCCACAAAACAACCAAGATCATGTAGGAGCAACAGGAGACAATGCAATTACAGGATAGTAAGTACAGATAAAAAGCTCTGTGGTGAATTCAAAGGGAGACACTGGTATGAACAAGGAAGGTCTTTCCCAAGAGAGCTAAGTCCTGACACCTCAAAATACACATGGTCACTTGTGTACTTCACCCAGGTGGGCCAAAGAGGTACCTGCTTGAGGCACGTATTTATAAAGAATTTTGAAGTATCACTGGAATTCATTGGGGTTACGGCACCAGGATTATGTAATCTTCACAAAAAGTGGGGAAACTCTCTTTGTTCTTGACTCTTTTTGATTGGAAAAGCACCACTCACCTAAAATTCTAACCAGAAATTAACATTTATTTAAGTTCCTCTCTACTTTCTTAGGCATCTGGAGAAAAAATTTGTTTTCTGTTATTTTATATATATTAAGCACCTTTTCCACACTGGACTATGTTCTTACAGTCCTGGAGATACAACCTTTAGCACCAGAACCAGAGGCACACCTGGAGGGTCTGATTCCAGGGATGGGGGCCCAGGAAGCAGACAGTACACCAAGAGCTCCAGAAAATATATCTTCAAGAAGTGTTCCAAGAATCTTATCTTTGCCCAGGGGGACTGAAGAATTTTCCACTTTGTGATATATATATATATATATATATATATATATATATATATATATAATATCACTTTAAGTTAATATTTATGGAAAAAGTAGAATATAGGAAAACAAGTTAATGTTGGTTACTTTTCTCTCATTGCTGAGATAAAATATCCAACCCACAAAATTATAGAACAAAAGCTTTATTTAATAGCTTAGTTTTTGGAGTTTTCAGTTTATACTCAGCTGGCTCCAAGGCAGGGTGGCATGGCTAGGGGGCAGCTGTTCGTGGTGGCTGCAAGTGATAAGAGCAAAAAAGGCAAAAGAGGAAACGCACACTTCCTTCCCACCCTTATATTGTATGCTGATTACCCACCCCTGGGCAGTTGCAACACTCACTCACATCATCAATCCTAGTGTTAGACAATGAACCTATCACAAATGCTAGATTCAGCTGCCTCTACGACTGAATGAGGCTTTGGGGGACATTTAAACAAACCACAACAGGTACAGACTTCCTAGAGTGTTCAAGGTGGTAACAGTGTATGACAAAAGATATTTAGCAGACATTAGTATGAGGAGAACTGAGTCAAGGTTATATATGAGAGCCTTACAACATGTTAACCATGTTTCTGTAAACCTATTACACTTTATGTTTTTAAGATTTTTCTTGGCTCCCCAAAATATTTTATTTATTAAAAGACATTTAGGTAAATGCAATTTATGAACTAATTGCATTTACCTATTGAGAAGACATCCTTTTAAGGTACTTTATGAGCATTTATTTATTTATCAGCTTATTGACATTTAATGTTCTACTAATAAGCATTTCATTCAAATAAAACCACATCAGCTGGGCATGGTGGTACATGCCTATAATCCCAACCCTTGAAAGGTTGGGGCAGGAGGATTTCTATGAGCTTGAGGCCAACCTGGGTTACATAGTGAGTTTAAGACCTGCCTGCACCAAACAGTGAGAGCTGTCTCAAAAAAACAAAACAAACAAAAAGACTGAAAATCAAATAAAACCACATCATTTAGAATATGGGAAGAAAATGGTAGAATTATTCATATTTATTTTTCTCAGAGATATTTATTTATCTTCATGTTTTTCATAATATACACAACATTGCAGGACAGTAGTCATATATCCAATTTATGTATAAATGAGTATACATATACTAGAGGAGTACATGCCTCCAATATTTTTCTGATAGAGATGCATTAGCAAGATAACTTAGAGAATACTGAAAATGTACATTCATCATACAGTATTTTAGAAATACGTCTGTGGCCTATCTTCCTTCCTGTCCTTAAGGAAAAGAATTTCAAGTTTTTTTAGAACTATGTACACAGTAGGTGCTCAATTATATTTACAGATGCCTGTTTGTAATTCTCCTGGCTATATTAGTATTTAGGGAGAAAAGGAAGTGCAGTTAAACTGAGAAGCAAGAACAGAAACTAATGCAGGCCAAGTTATTTGGAAAGCATATCTCTTTTCTAATTGCTTTTTGTTGTCCTTTTATTTCCTTCAAAATTTTAATTGTCATGGTTTGTATGTGTTTTCTGCTCTCAGCTGCTTCAAATCCTTTTTGGAGGAGGCAGAGCATAAATCATAAATAGTTACAATAACAGTCTATGAAAAAAAGCACTAACTAAACAACTTGAAAGGATAAATGCAATTGCAAGAGGATTGCTCAACCTATTTAGCAGAAGTGGTCCTTTTAAGCACTTTATAAGCAATGATTTACATTTAAACAATTAATGTTCTAATTGCTAACATTCTATTCATATGAAGCCAACTGCTTTGGCAACGAACTCTTGGCCTAATACATGACTGCTTCTGCTTGGACTGAGTGCAATGACAGGTCTTTCAAAAAAGTAAAATACAAACTAAAAAACAGTGATGTGGACTAGCTCCAATATATACCTTTGCACCACGGCCCTGCCCAAAGTCGGTACTTAACAAATACTCCAAATGGTAGACTATAATATGTGGAAAGGACATAACAGAGAAATCATTCAAAGCCACATTTTTTGAAAAAACTTAGATTTAAAGAGAAGAAGAATTCCAGTAAGTTAAGGGAGATGTTTGAATTAAAATCTGTGCTTTAACTTCTCTAATGTTCGGCTAACACCAAGATCTCTTGTCAGTCTTAGCTGGATTTAATTTAATTTAGCCTTTTCAATAATTCTCACTGTCCTTCAAGACTATTAGCTCAAATTACCAAGGTTTTAGAGGGTTTATGATGATTTCATCTTTGCTCATTATTTTGCACCAAGGACTTCCTTCCCATGTGGAGAAAGTGTCCATCTTCCATTTTTGCTCAGCCCTTGTTATTTGTGATGAGGAGAAGTGATGAAAAATCTTACCCCCAGTGTGAGGAACTCTGCAGCCAAATGTTGTAAGGGATCAAACCAAGCACTGTACTGGGAACCAACTCCTTCTTCCAGTTGTCTGCAAAGAAATCAACAACTATTGTCTTTTTGAGACATCATGCCATAGTCCCCCACCCCATCCCAAGACATGCTAGGATGAGAAAGCCCAGATGACAACTGGTAATCACACAACAATGGGCTTTTGCCTCATCAAGGGTGACTCCAGGAAAAATAATTACAAGCAGGGATGCTCTCCAAAACCCACAGATGGCTCCACCAGCCCTTTCTCCAGAGCTAAAGACAGACCTGACAAACACTATCAGCCTCAAGAATGTCAAAAGTGGAGAGAGCAAGAAAAAAAAGGGAGAAGATGAAGACATCTCTAGCTGGACCAGAAGAGAGGCCAAGGTGGTGAGCAGCGGGAGGGGGATCTTTGAGTGAAAGAACATCACAGCTGACATCATCAGGCAGAGCGGACCAAGAAACGGCTGAGCTAGCAAAACAAGCTCCCAGTAGGCTCTAGAGACAGCCCCACAGCACAGGATAATCCTGCAATAATTGTTCTACAGTGCAGACAATTCCAGCAATGCAGAGGCCGGGTCTCAGGCAAATAAGATTTCTTGAGACAAAGCAGTCTTGATATTTTTTTCTCAGGCTTCAGTCTGAGATTGCATCCTGCCCTTGTTCAAGTGACCTAGGAATAGTTCACAGTAGCCAGCCCACATTAGGAGACTTTGCCTACAACTGACCATTCTTCTAAATGTGGACCAGTTCATTCTAGGTCCTAAGCCATTTAGTCTTATTATTGAAAACAGAGTTGAATTAGATCTGGGATTTTCATTTTTTGCTTCAAGTATGAAATCTTTTTTATTAAATTACCATGTAACATTTTCCATGGGAGGTCAAGATTCAACAGATCATAGGGGAACCTTCAAGTGGCTCTACCCTGAATTTCCATGCAGCTGAAGGCCATCCTTAGGCCTCAGCACTTGGGAGATAGGTTTGAAATTCTTTGACCAGAAACTCAGAAATGCTTTCAGTTCTCTTTTTCATGGCACTGTGACCCTGAGAAACTTTGGGTATTGGAAGTTAGTGCAGTCACTGCGAGCTCTACGGGTCAAGTTGGAGCTGAAGAATGAGAGGGAAGAAGTGTCCAGACAAGGAACAGAAACATCAGGAGGCAACAGAAGTGGAGCCTTTGGGTAAACGCTGCAGATTCTGTTGTATGCAGTGACAGTGAAACCAGAACTTCCCAGGAATCCTTGCTGTGGGGCCCGATTTTCACCATCCCCAACCACAACCAGTGAGAGATGCTTTCTTCTGAAGTTGCAGGAAACTGACAGAGAGGGTAAAACTTAAACCAGTTCAACAGATAGCATAAGAGCTTGTCCTTTCACTGCTGTGCACGGAAGCTGAGGCCTGCCAAACTTATTGCCTGTCACAAGGAAGGGGCAGCAGTGAGGGTCTGATGCATTCATATGATCACTATCCTAATAGCAGGGCACACATAGAGTTGTCCCCACTTAGAATTGTGTCAGCTTCCCAAAATAGAAGTGGTGGCTCTTTTCCTTCTCTAGACAGACTGGACTCATCCTTAATTTGTCTAGTGAAAGCAGACATGTATTTCTAGAAAGATTTAAAAATAAGCTATAGAACGAAGTCCAAAATATGTGGTAGAGATTGTAGGTGATATAGCATAAGAAAAATAGCAGAGAAACGGGGCTGGAGGGAGAAAGTATAATCTTTGAGGACAAGAATGTCCCTACCTTCTGATTATCTTCATGGTAACACAAGAGAAGAAAGACATTTAAAAAACAGATTCTTGAAAAGAAATGAATGAATGCTCAGATCATGCTCCAGTTTATTGTTCTGTGTGGTGCATGGACTCACTCTTGACACTGACAAGTCCTAGTATTTTGCAAGAACACAGTATAGTGTTATGCACTGTTTCAGAGATGGCCACCTGCCAACCTACATGCCATGGTGCTTCCCCAGTCTAGGGATATAGTCACTTTCTTCTCTCCTGGACACTGCACTGGCTTTGTGACTTGCTTTGACCAATGAAATGTGGTCTGGATGACACTCTCAGTTTTCCCTTAAGAAATCTAACAGCTTCCAGTTCCTAACTTAGACACAAGCCATCCAGGCTATCCTATTGACTCATGAGAGACATCTTCTAGCACCCCCTACATGACAGTCAACATCAAGACTTCAAACAGGTGGGTGATGCGAACTGGGACATTTCAGCCCAAACAAACCAGTCAAATGAGCTTTTAGCTGAATGCAACTACTCAGTAACCCCAGCCAATACCACATAAAACAGAAGAACCATACAACTGAGTCCAGGAATCACACGGAATGTGAGAAGTAATAATCTATTATTGTTTTAAGTCATTAAGTTGTGGGGTTGGCTTGTTAAACAACAGTGGATAAATGAGGTGGCTGAGCTGGAAGGCAAGAGAAGATGTGGTCTCTACTCTCCAAAAGAAAGCCCTGAATTAGAGATGTGCATGCATAAAGGGACTCTGGAGGAGGACTTCAGGAAGCCTACGACTCTCCCTGAAACTGAAGGCAAAACTGCAAGTTCCTGGGCATACGCATATTTCTCTAAGCAAAAAGGTGACAAAATCAATCAGATTATCTCACTTCAGGATTTTCCAAACTTTTCAAAGAAACCAAACTCTGGTGTATAACTTAAATAAAGGTGAAGCTGCTCCGATTGAAGCCAAATCTCAGACCCCTCAAAATGCTACTTTTCTGTCATCCTTCACAAAGGCCCCCAGACACTCCTGAGGTAGAAAGCCATTTTCCATTTATCTTTTCCAGAATGACATATGCATGGAATCATACAGCACAGCATGCAGCCTTCTGAGTCTGGCTTCTTTCATTAGCACGATGCTGTAGATATTCATCCCTCTTGCCCCATCTATCAATGGCTCCTTCCTCTATTCTCAGTTATATTCCACCATGTAGGGGCTGCCTCTTCCATATCCACTCAACTGTTAACACACACTTGAGTTGTGACTCTTAAATACTGCAAGAAAAATTCAGGGAAAATTGAGAACTATGCATAGCTCACACTTTAAAATTTTCTAGGGTTTTCTGCAAGCAGAATAAGGACAGAGGAAGTTAACCCTAACTACCTCCAACAAGTAGTGAGAATTTAAGAGAGGGGGTCTAACCACCTCTCTGAGATCTACAGCTTTACTTTGTTCACAGGCAAAGACAGACAGTACAAGCCAGCCCAGCTCCTCCTCCATCCCTGTGCCCACCCACTTTGGGGTAAGTTGGCATCATTGACAAACACGATTGCAGATAAATTCCCAGACAATTGTGTAACAGCATCAGTGTAACAGATAGGCAGGTGCCGCAAACTCTGGGTACCCCACACCACACCAGCTTTATCACATTTCACAGTGTGTCAGGCTTCCCCTTGCCAGCCCCTTTTCCATGAAGGGCCCTGAAATTGATATATGTGCTAGGGAGGCTGGGACAGACCTCATTCAAAACTGCCTTTGCAGGGTGTACCTTCATTTTGCTGCCTGAAACAGGCCTCGTGGCCACCTAGAAACTTGGAAGACAATCTGGGGATATCCTCTTTCCTGCTGGTGCCTGTGGTCCCAAAGACTGCTTTCCCACTTGGTAGCCACCAGGAAGTAAAAATCACATAATCTATATACTCTACTCCTGAGATGGTGAAATATATGCAGTCATAAGGAAACAGGAGTGTCCCAAACCCTCATTCTGTGGGTTGGCACTGAAAAGGAGAATCTGCCAACAGAGAAACAGCCTGAAGGTGGAAATTTGCCTGCCCCCAGGATGTCTTTTTACCTATCCCTGCTGCCACTATTATAATGACCTTATCCCATGCCAGCCTGGCTCCAGAGGCACAGACAGCCCTGCTAATGCCCTATAGAAACCAAGCTGAGATCCATGAAGCAACTGGAACAGGCAGCTCTGTTTTGTGGTAGACAGCTCCCTGCCTAGGTCCAGGGCTCACCTAGAAGAATCATAACGTCACCCCCTGGAGGATGTGTACAGATCCTATGACTCTCAGGATCTACTTCAAAAGTCACTTGTTGAGCTTGGACTCCCAGACTGCTGAATCAAGCTGCATCCATGGTCCAAGTTCTTGTGGGAAAATTTGCCTCTTCCTTGAATTCAACCAAGGCTGCATTGTCTGTGGGAGACCCAATTCCTAGATTCCAGGGACAAAACTACACTGTAGCATTCCTTGAAGAAAACCAAAGAGCAACTCACATAGTGCATAAGGTGCTCGGAGTGAAGTCAGCTGGTTAAGGGCTGAATCTCTGGTATTAGCCTGCCCAGCCCTCCTGCCTCTCCACTGTGAGATTACACATGCTCACTCTGCTTCCTTCAGTGTTAGTTTCCATGTCTATAAAATGGAGTAATAATGCCTATCTCACTGGACTGCAATGAGTAACAATGTGTAAATGAAGCCCATATCTTGGTGCCTGAAACATAAGTACTGAAGAGATAAAGCATATTGTTCTCATTGATGTATTTTTACAGTCCCCTCTAGAGAATGTTGCTGGTTGAACATGAAGCTCCCATTGATCAGGTTGCCTTGGCTGTCCAGCATCCTCTCCTTTCACGCTGGGTCCTGAGGTTCTGCATCTGGACTCTGAAGAGCGGCTACCGGAGTAATGAAGCACAGGAGACCAAGGGCAACAGCAGTGTGGACTGTGGGCCACATTTGGCAGCATATGGGCACAAGAGGTTCTTCAAACTGGCCAGACTATCTCACTGGGGCATCACTGGGGCCCAGGAGCTGGGCAAAGAGGACCGCTGAGAAAGCTAAGAAACAACAAGCCACCATAGTGAAAGAGGGAACGAAAAAACAGAGAGAAAGAACGCAGTGCCTTCCCCAGGGCCTTCTCAACTCCTTCAGCTGCAGGGCCGCATAGGCCCCAGGCTTTGCTGCAGCTCAGCCTGCCCTGCAGCCCTCCTCCTTTGCTCCCTCCACCAGCCCAACTCATCTGTCCCCATTCACGTGACCCTGCAGGAGCTGCCTGCCTCAGTGTCCTCCATCATTCTATTGTTACCCCCAGATATTTATAGTAACAGCATTTCACACTCTTTTTCCTCATGTCTGTATCTTTATTAGCACATGTCTGCAGTACATAATGATTGCATTCATCCTGGGGGGTTCATGCACATACATAAACACTTAATGCTCTTTGTGTCACCTTCACCTCCCATCCCTCACCTCTTTCTGACTTTTTATCCACTTTTCTTTTGCAAAAGGTGATGTTTTTGTTTTATTTTATTTTTTTAGTTTGCTAATACATGCTGCAGTATGTGCAGTTTACAGTAATCTTGGGGAATGGGTACATGTACATAATACAGCTTTTTTTTTAATTCCTTTCCCTACCTTGCCCTCCTCCCCGTCTAATTCTTCTGTTCGGGTTTACAGTCTTATTGATATTATTAATCTTAGCTCATGTTCTGGGGTGTTATATTTACCTTCACCAAGGTCATTCCATTCCTGTACATGGCACATCTTCATTCTACTGATTTCCCCTTCCCCTCCTCCTCGCTCCCAGTCCTTGTTTTCTTGGACAACTTCCCTACTGCAAGAGATCCATTCCTTCATGCAAAGAACATTTTTATGTTTTATTTTATTTTAGGGAAAAAAAGTAAAACAAAATTACATAACAAGCTAATAGAATAACAATAGTTAATACATTATATATTGTTACCCTTAAATTAGTAGCTCAGTGTACAAGATACAGGCATAAAAATTTCTCCAATCAATATTCGCACAGACCTTCCTTTTTAATGAACTAAGAGACACTAATAGTATAATTGACTTGAATTTTTCCCTTTTCTTACTGAAAGAACACTTTTAATTATACACTCATTTGAAAGTTTGTTCATTGCCAATGGTCGCTTACCTATTTTAAGTTCTATGTCTTGATCTATCATTGTATACTGAGCACCTGCAAAAGCAGTCAATTTATTGAATGCTTGATAGAAAGAATGAATAAATTAATGAATTACAGAGCACTTTTTAGGTTGCACTATTAGAATTTGCAGTTATTCCACCATTTTTAAGCTACATAAACAGCAATTTTGTGTTTTGACATGATATTTATCATTAGAGGATTTACCTTCATTGACCTGCCATAGACTCAGAAAGGGCAAAGAAGGCCATTTGGTAATTGTGGGCTTCCCTGGCTAGCTGGGGGTACCATGCCTGGCCCACAATGGCCACCTGTGAGTACATGTCACTGTTCCCGGTTCATATGTGGTGAAACTAAGCAGACTACTTAAAAGTCCTACCTCAGCTCAATTTTGTTCATGACTTACATTATAGACACATCTGTTTACATATACTTGCAATTTCTAAAGCCCATGTTAAGGAGTTTTAAAAAGGAAATAAAATAACCTCAGTAAATCAGCTTAGGGATGGAGAGAAATGTAAAGGAGAGGACAAAACAAGCCAAGGGAACATATATTGTTGGATTTTAAACAACACAGTTAATAAAATGCTTTCACTGTTTTTGAACTTAATGGCAAGTGGGGTTTTTTATTGATTTAATTCTTTATACTCACCATTAACTTAATAAAATTGCTTTTTAAATGAGTTCAAGTGCTTTTAGCTCACAATTTTTGAGTTCAATAAAAAGCATTTTAAAATTCATTTTATTGCTTTGCAAATTCTGAATTAAGCTT
Source organism: Hydrochoerus hydrochaeris (assembly GCA_004027455.1). Taxonomy (NCBI): domain Eukaryota; kingdom Metazoa; phylum Chordata; class Mammalia; order Rodentia; family Hydrochaeridae; genus Hydrochoerus; species Hydrochoerus hydrochaeris. The sequence goes on from PVLA01000114.1 coordinate 380,889, forward strand.
TTTCTCTAATCTTGAACAAAACCTCTTTGCAAATGGATATGTTTTTAGAAATACACTTTTGCCATCTGCTATAATTAAAATCTGAGCCCAAATCAGTGAACTGAAAGACCAATCATTAGTTAGAAAGTTGTGGCTATCAAAGCTTTGTGTCAATAGAAGTTGCATGACTGTTAAATTTTGACAATTATCCTTCCAACTTTTACTGTGATAGTCTCTGCTATAAGATATGCAATTTTAGTCAATGGTATTGAAAATTTTGACATACAGAACTTCAGCAAATGTAAAGATGCACAAGATAATTTAACATTAGCATTATTTGGACTTTAAGTCTGTAGTCAGTTCTGAAAAAAATGTTGCATACATTTGCTTCTAGAATCCTCTTTAAAAACTCTGCTATAGCTGTTTCTCCTGAACACCTTAGATTTAAGGTAATAGTACAAGCACTACAAGTGGCATTGTCATTCCATAAAAAGTTTTATTAACAACTTTATAGTCTTATGACTTTTTTAATACTGAAAAATTCCTGAATACTGACATTCCTATAAACAATGGCAAAAGGAAGAAGAAAAAAGACGGTCACTCCTGCAGCCTGCTAAGTGCAAACACATTTCCCATGTGCTGCTCATCCTCCTGTTAATGTCTCTAAGAGTCTGTGGATTTTCTTCCACCTGGGGGTGAGGGGACAGAATTTTAGAAAGCAGAACATTTCCTGTTTTCTTGGGCACTGATGTGAATTCCAGAGTATGTCAATTTACTGAGCTCATTTGTTATTAATGCATCATATTTTCTCCCTATGGTAAGAAGTGACACACTGGAGGGACAAATTTCACTCCATTTTGTATGAAGTAAAATGACTTTGTCATGGTGCTTTGTGAGGTGGAATCTTCAACTGATGATAGGTTTAAATGCAGCCATATGCATTAAACCTCCTAAAGAGTCAGCCTTGGTTTTTACTGGGTCCACATTTCTATCAGTTAAGGGTCAGAAGTACCATCCAAGCACAGAGGACGTAGAAAGAAATAGGATGAGGAAAGAAAGACAGATGATTTGTTCTCTGCCTTCCGTCCTAAAGAGAAGAAAATGAAAACATGAAAGAGGCTATTAATGAATGCAACAGGATAAAAAATAGGAAAAAGAGCACACAAAAAATAAAAATAGACTTCAGGTCCATTATGTTCCTGTGGCCAAGCAGGGTAAAAGGAGCTAATCCTAAAGGCATGTGTGAAAACCAGGGTTTCCCAATGTCACACAGGAAGGGGAGGAAGTGTTTGTAGCACAACAAAAGCAGAGCCACAAAAGAGCACACAGACACCCCCAGTACAGGCCTGAGAGCAGCTGACCAGTAATGTGGATAGCAACAAACAGTTTCAACCACAAACAGCAGCAGCAACATCAAACCTTCTTTTAAATAACAGTCACTCTACCTGTGAAAATGAAAAGCAGCTCATACTATTTCAAAGACCACAGTCTTGTTAGGGCTAGTGACACTCAGGCCTCACACCATATAAGAACAACCCTGCATGGACCTTCAGGAAAGATCCGCAGTGGAAGGGTTGTTTCTCCATGCCTTTGAAGATTATAAGTTTGTGAGTTGAACTTGTGGCTATAAGCCCTTCTGTGTTCCCTGGACCTGAGATACTTACAGCAGAGTATATTAGTCAGCTTTTCCTAACCAGAACAAAATACCTGAGATACTTAACTGACAAAGAGAAGGTTATTTAGCTCACAGTTTTGGAGGTTTCAGTCCATGGTTGAATGGCTTCATTGCTCTGGACTTACGTTGGGCATGTGAAATAGGAAAGGCATGGAGTGTGCAGCATGGTGAGATCGCTTATATCACAAATCAGGGAACAAAGACAAGAAGAGGGCAGAGTCTCACAATCTAAGCCCAGGCCCAGTGACCCAACAGCTTCTGGCTAAGCTCCATTTCCTAATGATTCTGTCATTTCTCAACAGCAACATCCAGGGTACAAAGCTGACCTTTGGGGAACACTTATCTGTACAACAGCACAAGCTTCACAATCTAAGATTAAGAGCAAGTGTAATCTGTCCCATAACCTCCACTTTAGATGCTGGACAGCCCTGTGTAGACAGCTTGCCTGGCTCAGAACCTGAGCAATACACAGAAACATGGCTCTATCATTTCCTAATGATAGGACATGAAACAAACTACTTAAACCTCTATGTCCCTCTATTTCTTCTTCCATAATGTGTGGATGGTAATAGAAACCTATATGACCTGTTCCAAGGATTAAGTGAGGCCTAATTGAATATGCTTAGAATATTATGCAGCTCATAGTAGCTACCATTACTACTTATAGCTATTCCCATTGGCCAGGACTGCTGGGAACACAGTTTAATTTATACTTCTTTACAATAGAAGTTAAGAGTAAAAAGGCATGAATTCTTCATTTTCTAATTCCTTTTCATCATCCTCTTTTATCTCTGACTGAACTATAATTTTCCTGAAACTTATTCTCCCACTTTAGTGGTTGCCTCACTTAACAGCCACCAGTATCATCTTTATCAACACCACCTCTACCCCATCCAACATCTACAATGAACAACACTCTGCCCCCCTTCTACTCCCAGCATCCCAACGACCACCTCCAACCCACACCTATCCCACCACCCCCCCCCCAAGGGCTAAACGTTCCCCATCATCACCTTCTCAATCATTTACTGACTTAAACATTTAAATCCCTAAATTCTGATCAGCATCTTATTTATTCTGTTTGCATTTTTGAGGGCACTATTATATTTTTAACCCACCTCTAAATGTTTCTGAAGCAAAGAAATGTATATACAAAGATATATAACTGCCCATTACTAATAGGAGAACATGAAAACCATCTAAACTGTTCCCAAAAGTGAAGTAATTTTGTCAATAGCAATTGAGTACATAATGAGGCATGCTGTTAAAAATAAAAATGTATGGGACTTATCTTCTTTCTACTTTTGCTAAGTATTCATCATTCCACCCAGGTTTCTCGAATTCTAAGAGACTCCATTACTTCTCTAAAATGAAGATAAGAATTTGGCAATAAACAGAGTTAAGATGGAATAGGAGGACAGATATGAAAATATACTGGTAAAAATCTAGCCTTTGGTGCAAGTGTCAAGCTGGACTCATTTAGCCAATGTCCTCAAAGGCCTTTGCTGTAATGAGAATGGCCTCACCCCAATTTTTGTTAAGGAGCATTAATAAGTAACCCAAGTACAAAGTGGTTTCACAGAAAGTGAAAAGCAGTAGGACCTTCAGGGAACCACAGCCACCTGATCCACAAAGCTGATTTCAGAGAAGGGTTATGTAGAAAAACTAATTTGTGCAACATAACTGAGGCAGCATCTAATGTTTTGGAGCCTGGGTCCTGGATCTGCTTCATTTCTGATCTATAAACTTTTCTGCCCTGACGTCATCCCCTCTTATCTCAAGGTTCATCCCCGTGGGCTGAGTGGAACCCAGTGGCTCTTCAGCCTGTCCAGCTCAAATGTATTTTTGGGAGTCATGGGTTGGGGAAACTGACCATCACTTAGCTTCAAAGAGTACTGTTATGGATTAAAAACTGGTGGTCAGCTTAACGCCAGCTGGATTACACAGCAGGGCGCTGAGCATAGATGTTTCACCTGAGGAAAGTTGCCAGCATAAGTGGAGACCTGGAGAAGGAGAAGCTATCATGTTACTGTGTTGAGGCGTTAGTGCATTGAGGCATGTGGGTTCTCCTATGAGCCGTTGGTTCTCCTGGAGGAGCTCTAGTCCTCACATCAAGCATTGCTTCCTGGCTCCAGAGGGGAAGATGTGTGCTGCTTGGTCTCCAGGATGAACTCGTCATGCTGGCTTCCTGCCATGTACTCCACTGTGCTTATCATTGGAGGAGCTTGGGGCCTCCTTGTCACTGAGGATGGCTGTGGTACTTTTCAGGACAGCCCTTGTCTTTGTTGTGAGTGTGACTTCTGGGCTCCAGCATAGAACCCTCAACCTATCAGTATAACTCCTTCACCCGGCTGGCATAGACTTCCTCATTTCCACTGCTGACCTTTGGACCTTCCCAGCACTGATCCATAAAAGAGACTGGTGTGAGTTCTTCTTGTGGGCTCTAGACCTCCAGTTGGACTCATGGGAGGCATTGTCATGAGCTCTGGGTCTTCATCTGGATTTATGCAGGACATTGTAATGGGATTCAGGCCCTTGGATAAATATTCTATGTCTTTAGTGATGTGGATAGATTTCCTGAATTTTCTTGTATTAACTCTGTGTGACCATCCTAAAATAATGTTATAAAATCCACATCCTGATTCTAGTTGCTCTCTGCACAACCCCTGACTACAACACTGAGGAAGCTTGGGCTGCATGAGCACACATCATGCATGTCTATTTTTTTAGGAGAATCCCATACATACTAAATGGCCTCATATTGCATCTGTAACAAATGCTCTTTTATAATGCAGGCGAAATTGCTTTTCCTTTGTCTGGTGGTAATGGTAAATATGGACCTCCCAGAAGATTATGTTTGGAAGGGGGCATGTAAAGCAGTTTAGTCTGTTCACCTTGGGACATACAGTTGGAAGAAATATGTGTGACTGTCCAATCTTCATTCCCAGGGTTGCCAGGATTAGTCCCAGTTGGGAACTTGGCATGGCGCGGCCTCTGCTAGTCAGCTTTCCATTACTGTAACAAGTATGTAAGATAATCAGTTTATAAAGAGCAAGGAGGTTTTTTAGGCCCACAATTTTAAAGATTTCAGTCCATGAATGGTTGGCTCCATGGCTTTGGGCAAGGCAGCACAACTTAGGGGAGCATATGATGGAGTTAAACCATTCATTTCACAGTCAGCAAGTGGAAGAAGAAGTTGAGGGAAGATAGCCTTTTCCAGAGAAAACCCACAATGACCTAATCACCTTACACTATGCCCCACCTCTTGAAAGTTCAACCACCTCTCAGTGGCACCATAGTGAAGACAAATCCTTCAATATAGGGGCCTCTGGGGAACATTCTCTAGCAGGGATAGAACTAGAACAGGAAGATCCCAGCTAAGCATTCAGGGGTGAGGGGTCTGCCAGATCCAACACCAGAGACCAAGAGAGAAACAACATGAAAGGCAAGAAGCAAAGTCTGTCTCACATACAAAATTTGGAATCTAGACTTAAGAAATCAAGATCCAATGACATCTATTTGCCAATCATAAGTAAGAGGTTGAGATGAAGTTGAAATAAAGATGAGATGAGATGGGACTAAAGGAGAAGTTCAGAGCAATTCCTGAAATAGCAGTTGGGGCATTAGTCCTGCCTTCCTGGACTAACAACAGTCTGTTGGACAATCCATCAGGCTTATCATGTGTCTTAATTCTTTTATGTGTTTAGATACTCTCTTCCAGAGACTCATTAAGGAGCTTCAATTTGGATTAGTAAAATTCACCACAGAACATTCTGTAATTCATTTTATCTCCCATTCTAATCACCAGTCTCATCTCATCTCTTTAATTCTGATAAATTCAGCCATGGTGGAACTTAGGGTGCTGGGCAACAAAGGAACCCACTCACCGCCCTGGTAAGCAGCCATGGCTTGAGTGAGTGGTGGGGACCCAGGGAGAAAACCAGCCAGCCAGCATCTCTAGAGATCCCCACCATGGTAGAACTTAGGGCACTGGGCAACAAAGGAACCCACTCACCTCCCTGGTCCTACCAGCATGCGGGCTGAGAATCAAACATCCCATCCTCCCTGACCCCTCTGTTAGCAAATGGGAGCCAGAGATCTGAGCATCTCTTGGCAGGATGACAGTATGCAATATAGCAAATATGGGGGGTTTCCTTCTACCATGTCTTTGAAGGCAAATATTGTTATCACTGTTTTGTTCTGATTAGTTGTATTTCTCTATTCAATATTCTGTTCTGATAAGTATTATGATGTTCTGTATTTGCTTTGATTTTGCTATACCTGATTGAAAAGACAACTATTGTGAAGATAAAAAGATATACTATGGTACCTATTAGTGTTATTTTGGTAACCTCCTGTGAAGTTCTGTACCAATTTCACTGCATTGTCCCGATTGGCTTTGTTCTGTCTTGTTTGGTTGAATTTTACTACCTTCAAAATAATAATTTAAAAATTCCGATAAATTCAAAAAGAAGATGAGTCTATGTTACAAGTTGGTATGAACCAAAGGGAGAGAAATGAAGAAACACTTATTTAATAGTGAATTTTTCAATATTGTTTAAAGTCAGAGGCTGAACGAATATTGGAAAAGACTTGAAGTACCAATTTAGACATTAGATTGGAGTGGCAGGAGGAAAGAAATCATTATATAAGTGACTTTTTATATACCCTATTTTCTAAGATCCTGGATTTTAATCACAGATAAGAGCACATAAGTATTTGTGTCTACAAATTTCTAGCAGAATACTTAGTCTTGTTATATATCTCCTATGGCTAAAAATAAGGAAATAATTTTGACTCTACCAAGGAAATACTTTCTGTTGAAGCTACACAAATTGTCATTGCCTGTAAAATATAAGCATTCTTCTTTACAGTATATAAAATAGGATAGTCAGGCATTTGGAATGTAGTGGTTTATGGAGGGACTAAAACAAGAGTAGTCACGATTAATGACCTTAGAGACTCAAATCATGGGAAAAAACACAAATCATTATTACACTTGTTGAAGAACTTTAAAGCAGAAACCTAGCACCCTTGATTATATTACTAATTTGTTTAGCAAATTTTTCTTGTACATAGAGCTCATCCTGGGTCCATCGTTTCAACATTTATGGCATTTTAGTTTATAAGTGTTTTAAAACATCACCAAATAATCTGTCACCCAGTTCACATCCAGCTCTCATTGCCAGCAAAATAAAACCAACAAACAAGACTAAAAAATGAGGGATGCAAGCTTTTACTTTCCACTACATATTAACTAGAATTAAATTATAACCTCATTTATAGCTGTTAAAATAATGGTGTTCTTTAGGGATTGTCACTTTATTTATAAGGGGCTGAAATGAGCCTAGAAATCAGAGAATGTTGACTTAATTGTCTGAGGCATAGACACAGCCTCATTCTAAGAGCACCACACTACACTCATATGCATCCCAGGAAGCAGGCCTTATTGGCTGATTATTTCTGGACATTTTCATCTGCTAATGTTGACTTCAAGAAGATCAATATTTACTCAGTAGCAAATGTGTTGTTATATTAGGAAACTGAAAAAAAAAAATAACCCAAAACAAACATGCACCTCAATTCAAGAAGCCGTAAAATTCCCTGCTTGCAGTTATTATACTTTTCTGCACACAAAACCAGGAATACCTGAATGTCAGAGGCACGGGGTTTCCCTCAGGACACATCTACTACAGCCATGGAGAGCTTTAGGGAGGTGTGAAGCCCAGGTGATTGTCAGGGATTAGTGTCTCTTCAGCACCCCAGGCACAAAAGGAAGTCCTAGTTCACCTAGAATCTGAGGTTCACCACATGCAGGGCCACCCCCAGCTCCCTCCAGCATGGCCCCAGCTCTTGATTTAATGTTTCTCTGTGAGCACCACAAACCAAGGTGGATGCAGTCAAGGACTGTGTGTCTATTTCATGGTGGGCCAGGCTGTGAGGAAGGAATTCCTAAAAGAAAAACTGGTTATTACTGGTGAAATAACTCTGTGCAAACTGTAAAACCAAGCTCATTGCCTCATAAAGTTGAAGAATGAAATCACAGACAGAAAAGGAAGAAGTTAGAAAAGGAGAGAGTTTATTGGAAGTATGGAGAAGAAAACTAGCACCTGCTGGGTATCCAGGAGATGTCCCAAATGGGTCACCATCTGGTACCTCAGTCCAGAACTTCTTATGAATAATTGGAGCACAGGAATTGTTCAGTTGTTTAGTGACCGCTGTCACAGGCAGCTCTGCGGACTTAAAACGACCAGTTGGAACTCAAGCTCTCTAACCCAATTACCTACCACTTAGACCTTAAAGGAAACCAAGATTTTAAAGAAAAATCATTTGCGGTATTCTGCATTTCAAGTCCCAGGAACTTAACAGAGGATTGCAACTCTCTTAACGGGGAAGGAGAGGGATTATGTGCCATACTGTCTGAGGAAGTTCATTCTTGGTCTAAAATCCGATTTACTGCCTATTCTTATTTTAATTCTTATCAGTGTGACTGGTTACCCAACTCTATCTCAGGTGCTTTCCCTTACTAACTGCCTGTTCACAAGCTGATTAACTAAACTGTCTCTTATACTGGAAACTCCAAGAAGATCAGAGTGGGAACTGGTCACTACAGGTTATCCTTCAGTGTGCTTCCTTTCTTGCTTTCACACAGAGAGATTTCTGGGCTACAGGAGCCACTTCTCCCCATAGTCTTTCCCCTTCCTGCACCCGGGCTCACACTCCTCCATCTACTCCACTTCCCTTGGGGTCTTAGGAAGCTGCCTCTCCTGCACTGAGCCCCAGAATGCCAGCTGTGCCATGTCCCATGTAGCTTCCTTCTGTTACATTTCAGACCCCATAGGCAGCATCTGTCTTTTCCTGTCTCTCTCCCAGTCAGATCAGAGCTTCTCAAGGACTATGAAAGTGTCTTGCCATCTCTGTATCCCAAATTTGTACAGAAAGGACAATCAGAATGCTTTGAATTGACCAGTGTTTGAGATTCTACATGTAAGTGTTCCTCTGAGAGGAAGAAGCATCATTTATGCCTTCTTTGGAACCCACTATTGGGATTAAGATTCCAAAGAAAGTGCCTGATAAAATATCTTCCCCTGAAATCTCTTCAGAAATACAGTGTTGTCTCTATAATACAATTCCACCACTACCACCTTATGAGTGAGAGGGAAAAACTGTGCAAGAGAAATTGTTCTTTTTAAAACTTTGTTCTTTTGAAACTACCTAGCTCTGTAACTGCCTCCTGGCTTTGTAATTATTTTCTTGACTCATGTAACCATGAGATCTTAACTGAATGATTGTACCATTGTACCAAGCTTCATAAACTGATGATCATTAATATACCCTTGGAATCAATGATCTCACCCTGCTAACTAATCAGAATAATCTCCAGGTTGATCTCTCTGGCCTTTGTACCTCCTTTGTGCCTCCTGTTTATACATCATATGAAAGCCCTAGACAACCAGAGATTGGGACCTGATATTCTGGAAATGATCCCGATCAGTGCCCATCGATGTAAATAAATCTGTCTCTAAATCTTGAGTGTTGTTTTGGTGTTTCTCCTTGCCATTGCACAATCAAGTCACCAGAGTAACAATCCCTGAGCATATGAATGATACACCTTCTAGGACTCTCGCACCATGCTTGGACATTCTTTCCCACTAGAATGGGGTCCCATACATCCTCCTAGACATCCTTCTTCCTCTCTAGGTTGAGAATTGGATGCCTAAGAGCATTTATGCTGTTGCCTAACCCCATGTACCCAAGTGTCCACTGAATTTCCAGTTTTCTGAAATATATGTCTCTTTGATGATCAAATAAATACCTGGGTACAGTGAAATCCCAGCACTGAGGGAGATTGAGGCAAGAGCATCACAAATCTAAATCCAGCTCTGAACAACTTAGCCACTTAGCATGATCCTATCTCATAATAAAAAATTTTAAAATAGCTGAGGGAGCAGTTCAGTGTGAATAGCCTTGGGTTCAATTCCTAATACTTTAGAAATAATCAATCAGTTAATTAAAAGGACCCAAGTTCTCACTTAACCTGGCATGTATGTTGGGGAGAGACAACATAGCCTCTTTGCTGTACCGTTTTACAAGAACCTTTACTGACATCTCCCCCGCGCTGGCCCTCTCACACTTCCATGCTGTTATTCCCAATTGCATAACTTTCTTCCCTTTTCCTTTTGTGGACTCCAGAACCAGAAAAAACACGGTCCTAACCTATGAGAGAAAACACTATTATCTCTTTAAATTGAGAAGCAACCCACCCACTCAAGCAAGCTACTCTTTGACTTTAGCATGAAGAATAATTTCTCTCTTTATCATCTTGTATCTCACAATTCTAGAAGGAACTCAGAGACTCACATTGCTACCATCTAACAGTTCCAAAAAGCATTTTCTCAACCAAAAGAGGAGTCTTTCCTTTTCCAAGAACATCTCTCTGCATCTTTCTCCCTCTCTACTCTTAAAAAAAAAAAACACAGAAAAGGCTCCTAATTCATTAAAGAGCAAATGTTGCTTTTTCTCTTTGTTGATACAGCTTTTTTGTGGATTTGTCTCATGACTCCCAGGAAAGCAGATTTCTATGACCTTCGCAGAGAAAATTATTCACAATATCATCAGCCCCAACCCCTTTCTAATTACTGATTTGCAGATATAGGACTAGGGAATATCAAGAACTATGATGTATTGGTTAGCTTTTCATCATTATATGATGAATGCTTGTGATAATTAATTCCTAAAAAAAGAGATTTATTTCATTTGTTGTTTCAGAGGTTCTAGTTCATAACTAATTGTCCTGGTTCTTTTTAGGCCTGTAGGGATACAGCACATCATGGTAGAAACATCTGACATAGCAAAGCCACTTGTGATCATGAAGCTAATAAGATGTGTAAGAGAAAGAGGATAGGTTGATATGATCTCTTCCAAGGTCATGACCAAATACCACCCAGTAGGACTCACCCTTTAAAGGCTCTGCCACTTTCCTGAGAACCAAGCTACTAACATGGTGACCTTTGGGAAATATTCACAATCCAAACTATTACAGACAGTATAAATAAAAGATTCTACTTTTAATGAACTTCTACTGAGACAAGAAAGAAACCATCCCTGACCTGCAAGTCCAATTCCAATGGAAACCCAGATTTCGCTTAGCTGGCTCCTCACTCACAACTATGCTCAGCTATTACAAGCCAGGCTTGGGTATCAACAGGCGTAGGAATACATGAGGACATGCTCAAATCATTAGCATCCACTCCATTTTACTTGTGGAGAAACTGAGACAATATAAAGAGATAACTTGTATGTGGCTGGGTACCTGTTTTGATACCTATCCAGCCTCTCCAACCAGATATGAGCTCCTCGAGTACAAAGTCCTTGCCAGTCAGTAAAGCTTTCTGTATTTAGAGATGGGTTAACAAGGGACTACACGTATCCACAGGCTATGAAGGCCTACTGTTCTCAGTAAGTCTAATTCTGACATCATTCCAGGAGAGAAACTGCCCCATCTTAACCAGATTCGCTCAAGTATTCATAACTTGGTATCGTGTACATTTCCATAGTGGCCATCAGATGTCCTTTCTTTAAAGTCAAGTCTAAATGAAGAAGTAAATAAAAAACAGAAAACTATATCACCACCTCAATTTTCAAGTAAACTGAAGATGTAAGACAAATCCCAGTCACCATTGTAACAGTTCTAAATCTGGCCCTAGAGCACCTGGAGATGCCCCAATACACAAATTAACATTAATAATATATCTAACAACAATTGCACATTTATTGGGATACACTGCTCATCTTTCATTCCCACTGGACCTTGAGCCTAAAGAAGGGGCTGTACCTATATCTCTTTAGACTTCTATTGCCTAGAGAAACTACTTACTAATTTTTTGAATAAGTGAATAAACCAATTAATAAATGCAGTAAGAAAAACATGAGTGAATGAACATGGATATACCCTGTAAGTACCCTTTATACATATCGTGTATATAAACTATATAATTCAAAATGGAATTATATAAAAGCTAATGAACAATTGGGTCTTAGTTTTATTATTTTCTAAATTTTTTTTCTCTACAACAAGATGGTTTCAGCGTTAAGGCCCCAAGACTGCCAGGTGATTGATTGCCTGTAGAACCAATCGGGGAGCTCCCACTTGCTCCAAAATTGATGGCCCCAACCCCACCGTAGTTGCACAGTTTTTCATTATATGAAATGGAAAAGTGATTTAATAATTCTTTGTGTCTTATATTGCTTTAAAGAATTGTAGACAGTTAAAAATTGCATGGATTTTTCCACCATCTGTGTGAGAGTGGTGGAGTAGGGGGAAGAATGCTGGTTTTGTTTTTCCTATTTTTAATATGAGCCAGATGAAACAAAAAGATTGTTTCTTTCCAAACTATAGGTGAAGTACCTATAGAGGCTCCAAGATGCTCTGTAAGTTATCATATCATCTTTCTTCCCTGACAGGATGCCATTAGGTGGTGTGTATCATTTCAACATTTATTATTTTTCATGTCCTTTTATCTTCACACTAGGATTTCTTTTAAAATTCAGAACTGTGCATTTGTTTTCATTATACAGCACTGTCTTTTACCAAACCAATTTTTGAATGGCTTTCAATATTCTTCAGTTTCACATTTGTCATCTCAGCCCGAAACATGCCCTAGTTACGTCTGTTTCAGCTTGTTAAAAAGTAACCTGTCCCAAGAATAAAGTGCAGGGAGATCACACCTTTTAGAGGCAAGCATTATGCATCCTAGAGAAATGGAAATCACTCAGTGGGAAAAGTCAACCACTGCAGAAAATAAAGCAAAAAGGTTGAAATCAAATGTAAAAGCTGCTGTTAGTGTTTAGAATGTTATCCATTATTCTAACATCTGGAGACATTCCATACACTGTAGAAGTTCTTCTCTATAGCCCATGTGGTGATATCTCTGGATTCACAAACAGGGCTACTCACTCTGTCCATTTGTAAATGGTCCAGAGTTTTCTATTGCTTTCAGAGTTAGCAACATAAAAGGCTTCCAGCTAAGTATCAGAAAGAGAAGTTCTCAGCTTACTTACTTAGTTGAAAACAGGGCAGTCTGATCCAATGACTATCAGCAGCCTTCTAAAGCACTACAACACTGTCTTGGGAAACCTGAGGACTTTTTCAGAATTCATTTGGATGTCTTCATCTCTACCGTATCTCTACTAAGCTTAAGGAATCTTGCATCACTGCAAATCTGAAAGAATTTGGAGAAATGCTTGCAAGTTTCTGTTGCAATGCTGTCATTCAGAGTTGCATGAAACATAACAGATTGGCTGGGCCATGAAGTATCATTTCAATGGAATCAGACACCAACTAGTATAGAACTGAATGTCATCTTTAAAATGAGTACCACAGGGCAGGGCTTGCCCAATCTCACACTAAAAAGATGAGAGTCTTTAAACATTATTCATTTACCCAGAAAAAAGGACTAACTTAGCATCCTTTAGCAAAATAAGAAAACTCACATTATGCATTTATTTAATAAAAAATATCACATAGTAATTTTATGCATCATAGTGAAATGGAGATTTTTTTAAAAAAAATAGAATTTAAAATAATGCCTAATCAAAGGCATTGGCTATAAAAACAAACAGACAAGGGGCTGAGGATTTAGCTCAGTGGCATAAGCGCCTGCCTTGCATCCGCACAGTTGTGAGTTCAATCCCTAGTACAAAAAAAGAATTTCCCCAAAACAAAGAGACATCCAAAGTAAGACAAGAATGGGTAAGGAATGTCACAGAAACAAAGGAAAGGTGACTTGAAATGTTGGCAATTATTTCCCAGGGCTGCTGTGATGTTTAATCTTGTCAACCAGGTTGTACCGAGGGGTGCTAGGAGATTAGTAAATTCTGGGTGTGTGGGCAGTGTATTCGCAGGGATGATTGGCATGTAAACTATCAACGTGAGAACAGAAGGCCCAGTGTGATTGTGGCTGCACTATCCTATGGAATGGTAGTGAGGCCACAACCAGATAGAAAGAAGGAAGAAGTTAGCCTGAGGTTATAAATTCAATTGCTTGAGCAAGTATGTCTTTTGCTACTGCCATTGCCTGTGGACATCAGACTCCAGCTTCCTCAGTCTTTCACTGCAGCCACACACCAGAGACTCTCCAAGGGGCTTCCCAGTCACCAGACATGGGGTGCATCTCTGGTTCCTCTTGTTCTGTGGATTCTATATTCTTGAAGTGAGAGCTACTGGATCTTCTGGATTGCCAGTTTGTAGGTGGTTATTCTGGATAATGTAGCCCTAATCTTGTAAGTTACCCCAATAAATTAAAAACAAATATACACATATACCTGCTCTTCTACAAAAGCCTAACCAATACAGCTGCCAAAACAAACCATCACAAAACACGTGGTTTTTGAATAACAAATATATTCTCTCACAGTTCCACTGCCTGAAAATCTGATGTCAGCAGAGCATGCTTCCCCCTAAAGGTTCTAGGAAATTATCCTTTCCTGCTTGACCAAGATAGCAGCGTTGGCAATCCTGGTCATCTCCTGACTGGTAACTATATTGCTCTGATCTGCCTATGGCTTTCTTCCTTTGTGTATCTGAATGTCTGTATCTCTATAACTCTCCATTCAAGGACACTTAGCCATTAGATGTAGGGATCACCTAATCCAATCCAACCTCATCTTAACTAATTACATCTACAAACCCTCTGTTTTCAAATAAGACTGCATTCTGGGGCCTTGGGTAAACATGATAATATTCAACCTATACAAAGATGACCATGATTCTGAAGCATTTCCTAAGTTTTCCCAGTTCCAAGTAAGTTCTCAGCATACCTTTATGACATGTTTGTCTGACATGTTCATTCAAAATCCTTCGCAAATTTCATAATACTCTTCAAGCTACAGAGACATATTTGTATGCTCTGAATAGCACACTTTCATTCTATGGGGACAGAAGGGACCCTGGAGGAGGGTTAAATGATCCGGGTCCTTTTAGAAGATTAAAAAAAGCAGCCTTCTGTGGCTATAACAGACAACTGTTTTTCACGCAGTTTTATGGCTTTTCTTCAGGAGCTGAGAGGCTGTGGTTTAACACCTTCCTCTGTGCAGCCAAGCCTGTCCTTCACACTGCAGATTGCCATGCCTACCCAAATTCTCCTGTTGGCCTCAAATACTCAAATCCCTAGCAACAAGCCCATTATCCAACCAATCAAGTGTTGACCCTGGGGTACAGAGTATAGATGTGGCCCCTTCCCCATAAAAAGGGGCCACAGGCCCCAGGTTAAGTGATGTCCCAGCTCTAGCACCCCCATTCTTCCGGAGTGGCTTTTATATGGCTTATCTTCTTGCAATATCTGCAATAAAATTACTTTTGCTTTGTACTGATCTTCTGACTCTTCTTCCTCTTTATACATCAGAGAGAGAGAGGGACAAGCACAGCAAGGGAGCTCTGGGGACCATATGTCTCAGGCCTCTGGACATAGCATAATTTGGAGGCTCCTCTGGGATGGAAGTTCACAAAAGACCACTGGATATGTCAGTATGCCAAACCTAAATAGTAGTGAAAGCAGGAGGATATTCTGACTTCTTCTCATCATTTCTGGAGCTGAGATTTCATAAGGTAGCATGATGGAAATCTTTTGACTGGGCCCCTTTTAGGCAGTAGGAGTTGAGTACAGGCTCTAACAAAATATGGAGGATAATTGGGCTTTACCCTCATATGACTTAGTGGTAATTTGTCACTGGGAAACCAGTTTGGAGGATTGCACTGATGCTCCTATGCCAAGAGAGGGTCTTTTCAACCTGATATGTGTTGTAGAAAAATGTATTAGTTATACAACAGTCCCACACACATTTTTAGTTGAACACCAGTCAATGTAGGTAAGAAAAGACAAAGTACTTACAATTGATTGTGTTTTTATATTTACAACTACATGATCTCTCCCCTCTAAGAAGACAATATCTCCATTTTATTGACCTGTCTTCTAGTTAGAAGAATCTACTTCCCCATCTTTGTCTAGGCAGAAGCTTTAACTCTAATGGCAAAGTTTAGTTAATTGTACTGTTTTCATCTATCTTGAGACCAGGGTCTGCTGTGGGAAGACACATGAAACCTATTCTCATTGGCACTACCTTTTCCATTCCTGTGACAGTTGATTTCCCAATTCTTATCTGAGTGATGCTGCACACATATTGACTAACTCAAATTTACTGAATATCTTCACTGTTGGCACTAAATATAGCAGAATCTCTATCAGGAGAAACTACAGTGTAATGAGGGAAACAATCAGTAATGTGAAAAGATATGGCAGTCATCTAAGTGTGATGGTAGCTAGAAACACAGGTATTTGAAAACAGGAAAAAAAGCACTGAGCCAAACAGAGGGAGGGGGAGGCAGTGAGACAGATCAAAAAATTAATATTCAGCTAATATTAAAGAATTGAATAAGAGTTTCGCTAGCCCAAAATGACAGTGGAGGGATGAAAATCATTCTGAATAGGGAAAACGTCCAAAACTGAAGACGAGAGTGAGCCTAATATTTCTTTCCCTCTTAAAGAATATTAGATTTCCGTTGTTATAAAAAATACCTGAAATAGTCAACTTTTAAAGAAAAAAAGGGTTATTTTCACTTACAGTTTTGGAAATTTTAGTCCATGATCAACTAGTCTCCTTGGCCCCAGGTCTCTGATGAAATAGTGTATCATGGGGGATCCATGAGGCTGCTGTCTTCATGGCACAAAAGTGAAAGAGAGAAATAAGGAACCAGGTCCCCAAATTTCCTCTGAGTACGTGCCCAGACAACCGAGGAGCCTCCCGCAAGGCCCCACCCTTAAATTTCTTCCACCTTCTATAGTGTCTAGCTCAGTACTAAGCCATTAACATCCTGGCTTTGGGGGAGTCATTCAAGACATAAACCATAGCAAGGGCTTTGCATCATGCAAGCCCTTAAAAAATTATACCACTTCTCAGCAACATAAAAAGTTGTTCATCTCACAATAATAAACAAATTATACTCAATTCAGTAGACACCACAGTTCCTAGATAAAGAATATCATGGGGGCAACTATGAGTTCCTGCTTTAGTAAACCTAAAGCATTTGGTTTTATGTACAGCAAGCAAAAGAGATGAAGAGGTAACACGTTCTATAATTTCTCATAGAACATGTTATGGACATGTGCGATTTTCACATGCATAACAGGTTTTTATTTCCTTTAAAAGTGTTTTTCTGTATTGTTGCATTTTAAATGTAGCTTAAGTCAAAATAACTGCAAGTTGCCCCAAAGTTATAAAATATCCAGAGAAATGGTACAGAAAAAGGAAGAAGAAAGCCTTTTCTAAAGAATGACTACCTGACCACCAACACGCGCCACCTACTATCAAGTGTTTATTCTTCCTTTGGGGTGTACAGTAATTTGTCACTTTACAAATGGTTTTCACTTACTTCAATTTGTTCCTAATATTTATAAACTTATTTTCATTGTCCAATTGATACATTTTTCTATTTGTGAAAAGAGTTTGGATGAAATAGCCCATAAATTTTCCCACTAAAATAATGAAAGTATTTCCTTCCTTCAGCAGTTTTTCTCCCAAGAGATGAGTTTTGGGGACCAAATTAAAGATCCTAAGCCAGAAATAAGCACTAAATGTGACCTAATTCAAACTAAGGGCACACTTAAAAATAAGAAGGTTTTTCAACTGAACTTCTCTCTCTCTCAAATGATGAAGGGGCTTCATTATATGATTTCCAAATTTAGATGTTCTCATCCTGTCCTCCAAAGAACTTTCATAGAGGGCTGTCTTGCTCCCACCACCTTGGGTGTCACGTCTTCTACAAGTCATGGAGCTGTAGGTTTCTTCTGAGCCTGATCCTTTCCTAGGGGAAGAAGGAAACACTGAACCATACCCATGTGTGCTGTTGTAAGAGAAGGGCAGAAACTATGAGCCATTTTCCCATATAACTTCTTTCATTTATCTGCATATACACAGAAAACCAATGACCGTCTTCTATCTCTACACTATCCCTAACCCTAACCCTAACACTACATCTGCCATATTACTGCTTCCTCTAACCAGATCTGACTTTCCAATCTATCCATCTCTCTCTTATTTCCCTTCATACATCTTGTCTGGTTCAACAAGACCTTCCCAGTCACTCACCCAACACCAGTGTTATTCATACCTCTCCCTTAGGAGTTCCTTGCTCTAGAATCCATCAGACTCATAGATTTAGAGTATAACAGTGGTTTCCAGAGCTTGGACAATGTGTGGATAGAGATGCCTGTAGCCCAGAGATGTCAGCCCTGTGTTTTGCTTAGAGATGATGCTAAGAGCCCAGTTCACACATCCTATTTGTAAAGCTACCAATCAACCAGATAAGTTTTTTCATTCTCTGAAAGCCAGTTTATTTCCTTAAACAATGTAAGGTGGAAAAAAAAAAGCAAAGGGGGATTTTTAGGATCTCTTTCATTTCTGAATGTCCTGATGCAAGAAAACAACTTGCTGCTAAACTGAACCTAGAACTTTCAATCCCAAAACTTCCTCCCTAATCCCTCCTTTCTAGAATTTTCTCTAAATGATCCAATCTGAAAATTGGCCTTCTGGAATCCATCAGACTCATAGATTTAGAGTATAACAGTGGTTTCCAGAGCTGGACAATGTGTGGAGAGAGATAGAAAGAGGATGGTCAATGAATTCTGGGGTACACTTAGACAGTAGAAATAATTTCTGGTTTTCTATGACACAGTAGGATAATTATGGCCAGCAATAATTAATTGTATACTTTAAATAACTAGCAGAAATTATTTGAATGTTCCCATAGCAAAGAAATCAACAGTTTGAAGTGATGGATATGTCACTTACTCTGATGTGATCTTTACACACCATATGCACATACTGAAAGGTCACATTTTACACCACGAATATTTACAAGTATGTATTGATTATGACACATACTTATAAATATGGATTATTTTTTCTTCCACCAGATTTTATGATGTTACACTTGTAGTTGGATGCCAGGCCCCCACTATCATTAGCACTACACACAAATAACAGCCATGTATCGACAGGTGCTCAGAACACAATTGTTCTGTGCATGCTGGAGGATAAGCTTTTTTATATATTTATGTGATAAAATCATAAGAGGAAAGTGATATAGCAAAAAATTCCTATAAGGAAACTGGAAAGTATGCTATTTCATAAATATTCCAGAGGTTAGAAGTCAAATATTTGAGGCAGTCTAGAGCAGAATATCACTGGGTCAATGTCCTGATATTAAGAAAAGGAATTATGGAACCAAGCAGGAAATTTTCCAGTTGGCCTATGACACTGGGCTTTCCAGCCCCAATGAACCAATGCCTGTGTCATCAAAAAGCTGCTGTAGTTATGTTCTGCTGATGAGAATAATCCCACTTTTCTCAGATTAGAGAACCTGTTTTAGAACTGATAGCTCAACCCCTTCATGTTCAGATGAGAACACTGGGAAAGGGAAATCACCTTTACCATATCACAAGATTAAACCTGAACCTAAATTCGTCTCCTTACCTCCCCATTCCTGGAGACACCATATACCTCTCCTAGGATTTCTGAGGAAATTGTGCCATCCACATCTTCTTTGCTGTCTGTGGAGTCTTAGGTACCATGCAACTCTTTTGTTCCTCTTGAATGACCCTTCTCCAGTCCCTGCTATCCCACACTCTTAGTTTCCTCATGCTTCTCCAACAGCTTTTCCCTCAGTTGAGTTTAGCAGGAGGCTCTCTCAAAGCTTGATTCCAGGACATCTCTTTTCACTACTTTCTTCCTTCCTGAATGATCTTATTCTGCCCTCAGAGTGCAGTGGTCTCATTTCACCCCAGGCCTCCAAGTTTCAGCTCCCCAGTGAACTTCCTATGTTTTTGGAGAGTTGTACATCCTTGGAAAATTGTCTACTTTCTCTAAGCCTCAATCTTCCTGTCTATAACATGGAATTAAATTTGGCATGGTGGCATATGCCTGTAACTCCTGCACTTAGGGGGCTTAGGCACAAAGGTTGCCATGAGTTTGAGGCTAACTGGGCTACATAAGCAAGTTCAAAGCCAGCCTGTACTACATAGCAAGGTTCTGTCTCAAAAAGAAAAGAAAAAGAAAGAACAGAAAGAAAGAAAGAAAGAAAGAAAGAAAGAAAGAAAGAAAGAAAGAAAGAAAGAAAGAAGAAAAGAAAGAAGAAAAGAAAGAAGGAAAGAAAGAAAGAAAGAAAGAAAGAAAGAAAGAAAGAAAGAAAGAAAGGAGTTAAAATGCATGCTTAGGTTGCATCAAAAGACAACCATGAGAATAAAATTCTGTGTGTGTGTGTGTGTGTGTGTGTGTGCATAGCAATTTTGTAAACTGTAATCCTTTATCTCAAAGTGATGGGAACTGCAACTGCTGGACCCAAAACTCATGCAAAATAAGGTGCACACTTGGGTACTAGCCTAAAAGAGTCTGGTAGAGATTTAACTGTCTGCCTGGGAAACTCAAGTACTACTGGTACCACAAATGACCTGAGTTCAGACAAATGCAGCAGATTTTCAGACTTGCTGGGACTCCAATTGCCTCTTGAAGTCAATGGGAGAGAGGGAGACATATCCTCTATAGAGCAGAAAGGAGAGCAATCCTCTCTAAAGGTTCCAGGATGCACAAGGAAGTGGGGATTTTCTCCTTTCCCAGCCTTTCTGCTCAGCCTGTGCTCCTCATGGGATTTGTTCAAAGTTATTACCTCTATTTACAGTGCCCTGTTACAGTTTCCTTTCTTCACTGGACACTCTGAATCCCGTGCCTGTCTACCTGATAATGACCCAAAGTCCTCCTGTCTCACATTTGTTTCTGTTATGGTTCCTGTCTGGATGTGCCCCCAAAGCCTCACGTGGTCATAGGGGGGCTGCATTTTCAGAGGTTGCTCAATCTACAGTTTGTGATTGATTCATTGTCTAATGCTGGGATTAGGGATGTGAGTGCTACACTGCCTCAGGGCTGCTGGCCTGCATACAAGGTAAGGGCGGGAAAGACTTAGTTCTCCTCTTTTTTGCTTGCTTCTTTTAACCTCCATAAACTGTTGCCCCTCTGCCACATCACCCTGCCTTGGAGCTCGCTGATTATGTTACTAAAACCTCTACAAACCATGAGCTAAATAAACCTTTTGTCCTTCAACATTGGGCATAAGGTATTTTATCTCAGAAAGGAGAGAAAAGTAACTAAATTACAGATTCCTAGTCCAATCTGACCAGAAAGTCAGAAATACACCTACTTTGTATAACCCAAGGCTTTGCTGTCATGAGGAATCCCCAAATTCTGCTAATTCAAGAAACTATTCTTCACTATTTAAATAAAAGGACCTGAATCAACTCATACTGAGTAGAATGGAAAATTCAGCATTTTCTTCTCCCAACATCTGCAAGGATTCACAGCATTTAGAGAAGCTTTAACTATTATTTTTCATGGAACCTGTCTGCTCCCCTTTCTTGCTTCCACCAAATTGTCTATCTCATTTCTACTTCATCTCTTGTGTCTAGATCTTTTCTTTCCTCTGCTGTCTTAGTCATATTCCTTACACTGGAACAAAATATCGGATATCCACAATTTAAAGTTTATTTTGACTCGTAGTTTTTAAGGTTTCAGTCCATAGTCTACTGAATCCTGGCAAGAAGCCATGGAAGAGGAGCATGAGAGAAAAGTGCTTGTGGCATGGGAGACAGGACGCAGAAGCTGAAGGAAAGGTCTGGAATAGAAGATGAGCCCTTTCGGGCCTCAATCCCAGTGACTCAGCCCTTTGGACCAAGGCAGCTATAAGCCTCCGTAGTCCAATCACTTTCCAAACCTATGAGCACTTGAGGCCTTTGAGGGACATCTATGTATAAACCAAAACAACTGCATTCTGACCTGGGTTTAACCTACAACACAACTTTTTTTCCTGTGATGCCCTGAAGCTATCAGACCACAAACCTATGTGTGTAACTAAATTGTTCTGACAATTCCAGAAGGAACAGAGGTGATTTACATTGTATCCCAGCCCAGGAAGCCACAAAAACTTGAACAAGCATCCAACTTCCTAGAAGTCCTCGGTCTATGACCACCACTGGAGCTGTCCTGCTGGAGTAACCAGTACCTTGCCACATTGTCAAGGTTTATTCTTTCGAAGGCTCCTACTGTGAGGTACTGTTATGTTGGGGTTAGGAGCAAAGGTATAGTATTACCAAGGCTGTGAGAAAATCCTTACACTATCTATGACTGCTTTTCCCCATCTCTAAACCAGGCATAATGATTATTTTATGTGGTTGTTGTAATCATTAAATAACCTAAAATTGCCAGAGCCCTTACAAGGCAGTGTCAGCATTTATTATCATCTTTGTCTACATATCCTGTCTCAGCTGGCTTCATAAATTTTAAGATGCTACCAACTTCTTCTGGAGAGCACTTCAGCCCTCATTGTTTCTCCCAAATTCCTATTGATCACCTTCTGAAATCTACATTGGCTGAAGTCAAAGTAGCCCCTAATATAGCACTAGGCATCCTGGGTGTCACCTCTTCTCTGTACAACTCTTAGCACCTGTTTGGTGAAATAATGACATTTGGGGAACTTTTTAGAGCTCATGGAGGTATTTAGTTGCTTGGTCACTTATTCACAAATAGGAAGCAGCCCCCACAGGCTAGCACTGTGCCTGAGTACTGATCATGCAGCGAAGTCAAAGCTCAGGGTTATTGCCTCTAAGACTGGGCTTTGCATCAAGAGCCAGGATATCTCTAGAGTGGCTTTCATCTTCAGAAAAACATTAAGCAGAATGAAATCAAAAAGCTGAAGAGTGTTATAAAAGCGAAATGATAGTAGATGGATCTTAATGTCTCTTCTTGTTAACACTTGGTCTTCAGTGATTTTATTTTCAGTTTTCAAAGTATGATTTAAGGAACTTCTTCACCAGAATCACTTTTTGAGCTCCATAAAAATGCCAATTACCAGTCTACTTTTGATCAACAGAATCAGAACCTGGCACATGGCTCAAGATTCTATCTTTTATAAACTTCTTTTCTCTTCGCTCATGCACCAATGCTGATGTACAGTAGAGTCTGACACTGAAGATACATAAAGTCATCATACCCAGGATAACCAAAAGCGACGGTTTTGCAACCAGATGCCCAGATTCTAACCTCAGTTCTATCACTTCCTGGCTGTGTAAACTCAGACACATCACTTAACTTTGCTGAGCTGAAATATTTTTATTTATCTGAAGTTGAGAAGTTAAATTAGTTAATCATGGAAAGATATAAGAACAGTGCCTAACTAGTACATGCTAAATTTAGGTTAATGATATTGTTTCTATCAGAAGAGAGATCATCTCAGAGGGCTGAACAATCCCTGAGCCAGAGTCCTAGATTCTGTTCTGGGCAGGAGACACAGCTTTGAGCCTCCTGATTCACAAATCCTCACATTTTCTTCATTTCCATTTAAAAGTCTCTGGCAATGAAAAATCCTTAGCCAATGATTTGCAAGATGTAAAGGGCATAAAACAGTGGTGCTAGACCCTGGATAAATACTAGAATAACCTGGAGGAGACCTTAAACATATAGTACCAAAGCTTATTCTCTACCTCCAGATATTTTGACATATTGGATACTTTGATTTACCCTGGTCAGTTGGAATTTTTGAATACTCTCCAGGTGAGCAAAGGGAGAAGTTACAGGCCAGGATGAAGGTAGACTCTGCCTGTGGTGGGAGATGATATGATCCTTCCCACTGTCTTTCAAGACACCAATGGGACTCAACCAGGATATTGCCATACTTTGGGGGATCATTTTCAACTTGCACAGATGCCAAAGTTAGTAGTAGAGGAAACTATGGGTTTTCCTCTTCTTTGTTCTTCTCTCCAACTCACACACAGAGGTTGAGAGAAGCTGAACTATGCAGGCTCCTTAGATGTTTCCCAGTTATTGGAAATCTCATCTCCCTTGTCAGTTATAGGGACAGAAAAGGTAAAACCAATTTTTTTGTAGAATTTATTGCAGAGAGGACAAACAGTCAAATTTGGATTTGTTCAAAGATAAACTGTGACTGATCTAAGGTCGGATATGCAATCTAATTTGTCCCAAAATGACCAAATGCAAGTTTTAAAAGTCTGATGGTTAAATCAAGATTTGCTTTTTTTCCTCCTGTTAGATGTGGACAAGACCTTCATTGCTGTTAACAGCAAGCTTGCAGACAAAACCCACACACACAAAAATAGATGCAGAGCCAGGCCCCTGAGCAAACCATCTCTGTAACTGAACTTACTGCTGCACTTCTTGTCATAGGATATATAAAACTGTAGAATACTTAGAAAATTGTTTAGGCCAATTTGAGTCAGGTTCTTTGTTACCAACAAAAACAGTCACAATTGATACAATGGGCCAGTGGGTTGAAACACAGATGGGTCCACTATTGCCTAGAATACCCCATCCATCCAGACGCTTGCTGTGCCCCATCTGTACCGAGCAGAGCACCTTCCTCTTTGCATGTAACTCAACACTATTTGTAATCATTATCTGGTATATGTATCAAAGTATCTCAGAACTCAAAAGCTTGAAAAAAAGCATCGATTCACGAGTGACCTGACTGGGTAGTTCTGCAATTCTGTCAATTCACAATGAAGTCTCAGCCAAGGAATCATACAGCGCAACAGGCAACCAAAGGCTTGAACCAGTTGGCAGGTCCATTCCAAAGGAGTCTCAGTGAAAAGGCTGTTTCAGGAGTCCTCAAGTCCTCACTACACGACTGCTTCCCCAGGGCTGCTTACGTGTCTCTGTATCATGGCAGCCAGATTCGTCCAAAGCAGGTGATGGAATAGGGTTTGGGGAACTCCACTTCCCTTTAAGGCCTAATCATGGGAATCATACACTATTACTTCTGTCATGCGTAGTAGGAATTAAATTCCTAAATTCATAGCAATCAAGAGCAGAAAAATTAGACTGTCTGTGGTGGGGAACGTTGCCAAAGGAGTCATTGGCATATTCAAGTTTCAGCTGAAATGACATCTTTTCCAGGACTGTTTTACTGACCTGGAAGCATCCAAATGTGATTTACGATTATCCTCCTATCTTGCATAGCACATGGGCCTTTCTTCATCACCCTTAGCTCTCAGGGTACAGGGTGTAATCCACCCTCCGCTTACTCAACAAACAGAAAAAAAAGACAGAAATTATTATTCATCGCCATAGTTCCAGTGTCTAACATAGTGGTAAAAAGTCTCTCAAGAAGTACTTATAAAAGAGTATATTCAGCTCTGGTACCAGGTACTAGTAACCAGCTTGGGAGATTCCTGCTAAATAAGTTCCCATCTTTTGGACTTCACATTCTTTGTATACAGAATGAAGTTTTTAAATTATGTCATTTCTTAATGGGTTCCCCACAAATTCTGTAAGATAAAAATAAATCTGCAAATATGAATAATTATTTGATCGGGATTAGTTATTTATTGTTGCAATGAAGCACCCCAAAAGTTAGGTCTTGAAATCACAGTAGTTCATGGTTTCTTACTATCTGTGGAACTTGGCTGGATTCAGACAAGTGATTCTTTTGCCTAGTGAGTGACTCAATTTGCTTAAGTGCGTGCATTTGCCTGGAAGCCTGCCTGGGTGTAGAACATCCAGCATGAGGTTTTACACTTCAGAGCCTTCCTTCACGTGACTTCTCATCGCTTAAGAGCAGCCACAGCTTCTACAATAGCAAAAGCAAAAGCTGTCAGTCTTCTAAGGGCAAGGAATGGAATAAATGCAGTGCAACTGTAACACGCTGCTATTCAAAAACCTCATCTTAGAAAAAAACAAACTCTCATTCATGATAGGAGGGGTGGGCTGTGTGTGCAGGAATGAGGGGAATTATTGATGCCCAGAACTACAATAGTAACCAAAGAAAATTGGAAAGAATTAAATTTAAAATAGTAAGTGGTGTTGGTTGGTTTGTTTAACTGAAGAAATTCTCAAAAACTTTAAAATATTTGTGATTACTATGAGTATTCAAACATGCCAATATTCTATACAATGTTTCCGGAAATGTATCAGATCATGTACCTCTTTCGGTTTCTTTCTTTATCTTTTCATGTTGAAAAAGTAATATTACACAAAACAGAAGGTCTCCAGTGGTCTTTTCAGTCTTTAAACCTTTTGATTTCCAGACTAAATGAATTTCTTCCAATTTGGAAGAGAAGAAAACTAAAATGGCCACAGCAGAAAGCCCCTGGCTTTGAGTTTCTTCAGTGCCATAAACTCCATGGAGAGTGTTCTCCTTTTTTCCCTGGTTCCTTAACTGGCTGGGTTTTTTGGTTATCTGTGCTCTCTTCCTCCACTTCCTCCTGTTGGAAGTGATTCTTGCCTTTGTTAAGGGCTTGTCTCATCATGCAAAATGGAGTAAGTGGCTATCAAATTTGCCCAGGAAACTCACCTTAACTCTCAACATCTCATTGCTTCCAGGAAAATAAAACCACATTTCTTAGGTGGCTTGCCTGTATGAGCCAGGCCCTCTTGTATGCAGGGCTCTATTCCTAACATATGCTGCATACCAACCCATTTATGGCCAGTTTGGATGGAGACTTCACCACCTGACTAAATAGAGCTCCCTACCTGCTGAGAGTACCTATCAATGATACAATTTTGGGTCAGATCTGCTGTTCTCAGTGCACTGGAGGCTACCCAGAGTTTCCCAAGAAAACTTGCAAATTGGCAGATAAAGGACAATTTCCCCCAGGGCCTGGCTCGGTCAGCACAGTGTGGGTGTTCAATAAATGAATGTCCACATTAGAGGTTGATTCCAGGGAACATATCAAGTAAACTAATTTAAACACACAGGTGAACTACCATGTTCGGATCTTTCCCACAGCAGAGTAGGAAAAGACCAAGGAGAATTCAGACAGCATGAGAAAACCAAAAAGTAAATGGAAAATTTGAAATAAACTATCTAGAAAGTTTCTTCCAACTCCAGTATTATATAATCAATTTTTCTGCCTCATGACTCTCTCCTCAGAAATAGACCCATAGCATAAAAACCAATTATTCTGTTCTGCTTCCCTTTAACAAAAGTAGTTCTTTTTCATAGGTAGGGAGGTGGAGAGAGGAGGTGGACAGCAATAGAGCTAGAGACTACTTAGGAGTTTTCATTATCTGGGTTCCCTAGGACTTTACCTTTCTTTTAAGAAACTTTGAAAGCACAGAGAAATGGAAAGAAAATAAACCTATTGTCCCATCATCTTATATATCATCTTATTTACAATCTCATCATACAAAAATAACATTTTGGTTGTATTATAAATAGTCCATCTGTTGTTTGCATAGGTATGTTATTTTGTCCCTCTTTCCCTTTGTTATTTGCAAGTCTGAACTTTCGTATGCCCACAGATGTTTGAATATAAACCTTTCTATCTCTGATTATGTCACAAAAGAATATTCCTGAACAATACAATTATTTGGACATATAAAAATTTTTGGAACTCATGATACACGTAAGCAACTACCTGTACTGCATTCCTTTCTAACTAACAGTATACAAGAGTGCCTACTTAATCTTTACCTTAGCTAGTACTGATGGACCAGTTCATTCTTTCCAGCATGAAAAAGTATCCAACTTTAAGTTAATTTTTGTCTCAAAACCAATAGACATGTTGTATGAATATATGGTTCCTTCAATTTCTTTCAAATAAATATATCATTGATTCTTCACTTAGGAATGTATTTTATTTGCACACTTTATCAATCTTCAGCTTTTCTTACATCCAAGATAGTATCTTTTCTAGTGTTCTTGAGAATGTTTTCATTGTTTTGCCTTTTGTTTTTTTAAAAAACTATCATTTGCTTTTTCACTTTTGTATGACCAAATTCATATTTTCTCTTTTGTTTTCTTCAATTTTCTTCTTTTTGAAGAAAGATTTTTCTGAGTTTCACATCAACTTAATATCTGCTTATATTTTCCTCATTTAATGGCTTCCCATTTCCATGCTCTGTCTTTAAACAAGAATTTTGTTAATTGCATGATGTTAAGTATGGGAGTGGCTTTTTCTCTCCAGTTATCCAGCATATTTGCTCAGATGGTCAGAGATCTCTCAGAAATCACTACTTTGAAATCTTACTCTGTATGTTTCATCAAACATTGTATCAATGTTTGTATCAAACATTGTATCAATATTAATATTTGATACAGTAAGCTCTTTTTTCCCTTGAGCAATATTTTGTCACATTATTTTCCAGATAAACTTTAAATTCATTTTTCATCTTTAAAAAGATTTATTTTAAAACAAGAAGCTAATGCACATTTTTTCAGTGTATAATTTTTTTCATCTAACATTATAAGAATTCAGAATCTTTATATCTTGCAGTGAAATTGTGTCATTTTCTTCATATAGGTTGCAGGAATTTATTGCTATTGTTAGGTTTCCATACAGTTTTCCATTAACAATAGAAATATTTTTTACCCTATATGTTTAACTGGGTACCACTAGAATTTGCAACTTCAAAATTTTTCCATCAATTATCTAGGTTTTTCTAGCCATATAACCAGATCATTTGCAGATAGTGGTAATGTGCCTTCTCCTTCCCAGTAGTTATTTCACTATTTTCTGTTTTATGTTCTGTTGTTCTCTTAGTGAGCAGGCATTGTTGTTTATTTCTGGTAGTTTTGGAAATATCTATGTTTTGGTATTACTATGATAAAAGAATTTGGTATAAATCAGGTATTTACTATAATGTTAAGAAGTGCTAGAGCCTGTGACTATATGCCTCCCTCAAAGCCTCATTCAATAATAGGAAGGACTTTTTCAGAGTTGGCTTAGAGTATGTGACACTGGTCAAGGGCACTAGGGGTAAGTGTGTGAGTGCTACCTGCTTCTAAGTAAGCTGGATAAGATACAAGAGATAGAAAGAGATGTTGTCATCCCTTACTTGTTTGGCTATCTTCTGCCTGCCATGAACTGTTTCTCCTCTGCAATGCCTGACTGCCTTGTCACCCTGCCTTGAAGCCAGCCAGTTATGGACAGAAACATCAACAAACTGTGAGCTAAATCTACATTTCCTCCATTAACTTGTGGATATTGGATATTTTGTTTCAGCAATGAGGAGAAAAGTAACTAAGACAAGAAGTATTCTACTATTTCTAGCTTCCTAAATATTTTTAAAGCAATAGTGGCTGTCTAAATATGCCAAAGGTTCTTTTAGCATCCAATGAGATCACCGTAAGTAATGTTTATATTACCATAGGTCCTTTCTTATAAATACACTGTAACTTCAATTATGTTGAAACATGAAATAGAAAATGTACATTTTAGAATAGAGATAGATGTCCTAATATTAAACCATGAAGGATAGTTTCTACTGTATGATGGAGAAATACGCTTTTTATTATTTGAATTTGCTTTGCTTAACTTTAATTTAGAATTTTAAAATTTATATCTACATATGACCTTATTTATGGTTCTTTCATATACTAATACTGTATTTATTAGATTTTATATTAATTGAGATCTTTCTGGATTCATAAAATGAAATGGTTAACTTTTTATTTTTTATTTTCTAGGAATTATTTGTACAGCATGAGAATGATAGTCCTTGGAAAACTGAAGCAGCACATTAGTAAAATCTTCTTGTCTTAGAGGCTAAGAACAGAAATATTATTTCTTGTGGTTAAGAAAAAGCATTTTAATAAGTTCTTTTTTTCATGGTTATTGAACTCTTCTGATTTTTACTTTCTCAAGTTGAATTAGGTCTTCCACATTTTTATGAAATATTATTTCCTCTGAGTCTTTTATTCATTGGCCAAGGAATGTACATAGTATTTTCTTGATCTTTTTAAGAAACATATATTGTTTGATTTATCCCTTTTCTTATTCTTAAATTTTTTGTGAACTTTATCTTTATTTATGCTTCTAAGAGACACTCTTTATTTCAAATCATAAATTCTTGTAATTAGTTTTGGTGTTTTCTTATTAATTACTAATCCTTTAATCTTGAGAGCTTGTTTGGAGGTTCTAGCAGGGGGTATACCCTCGACCGAAGAACGCTCCTCCTCTGTCGGGGGAGCTCACCCTCTTCCACCGAGCGAGCGCGCTCTTCAGGAGGGACGCACAAGGGTCGTTGAGGAAGGAAGGGGACACCCGCCTAGCCAGCCAGATCAGCCGAATCGACCCTGGCAATCAATGGGGTGAGAGATATCGTGTCGCAGCCAGATCGCCCTCACACCCATCCTTTAGTCTTTCTTTCTTTCTTTTCTTTGCTTACATTACTTAAGCTGGATTTTAATAATTTCTGAGACTAAGTATTTAGTTTTACTTCTATCACTTTAGTTTTTAATAAGCAATAACATTATTAATGTATTTCACTAACTTAATATAAGGCCACAAATATATCTATAATGAAAACTGACCACATCATATATATTTTAATACATAATATTGCTTTCTATTATTTTCTAAACAGCCTCTTTTGATTCCTTTTTTTGGATAGTTATTTAGAAGTATATGGTTTTTAACTGCTGAGTTAAGACTTTTATTTTATGTGTTTCCTTCTATGTGCCCCTCCTCACCTCTTTCACTTTGACTTTTATAATATACTATTGCTGGGAAATTTTGGCCTTTGAAAAGTGCTTTATTTATTTTTGGATTTTTTTAATTGTTTACTGGTGCATTATAGATATGCATAATGATCATATTCATCGCAGGAAATTTGTACCTATACATGTTATATTTTGATTCCTCTTATTTCCCCAATTCCCTCTCCTCCCTTCAACTCATCTTCACCTCCCTATTTACAAAGCTTTCTTTCCATTTTACCCATTTTTCATCTTTTTCCCCCTTTTCCCTTCCTTCCTTTCTCCCTTTCCCTACCCCAGATCATATTTCCTTTTGAATAATTTCTTCCCATTTCCCAACATATATTTACATTTGGGTCCTTATTTACTCCTTCAATTTCTCACACCAGGAAGACAATGCAATGTTTAGACATGTGAGTCTGATTTATTTCATTTAAGAGGATAAATCTGGAGACATTTCTAGGCAAATGGATGCAACTTATTTTGGGATTTGAAAGGTTTATTGTATGATCATTTGTATTACTATTTTATACATATTAAAAAGAAGATACAGTGTTCATTCTTACAGTATAACATATTTAAAATCCCAGTTAATTGAATCTCTTGAAATTCACATACCTGATGTATTTATCTGTTCTGTTTTAGAAGAGGCATTTCTGATAGCTAAATTTGATGCTCCTCTCACTTTTGTTTGTTATAGATCACAGCAATATACTGGCTTGATCAAATATACTGCCATATATCATTTTTATACTTTCATTGTGGATTTCTCCTTTTGTCATTATAAAAAACCCTTTTTATATTCCATGTAATATTTGCCTTGCAATCTCCTTTCATAAAATTTATATTGCCATCTTGCTTTCTTTTTGTTTACAGTTCCTTAGTAAACCTTTTCCACCTTTTTTTATTGGTAGATGTCAGCATCATTTTGTTGTACTTGATACATAGTCAGGTGTTTTAAAACTATGTGAAGCTATTTCATTTATATAAGTGACCCTTAGTAAGAGTAACCATCAATTTCTCATCAGAGACTATGGAGGTTAGAGGGAATAGAATGATATATTTAAAGTGCAGACAGAAAAAAATTGTTAAAGAATTCTGACTAAATTATCCTTCAAAAATGAGGAAAAAATAAGAATAAGTTGGAGATTTCCACTGTAAGTCATGGTAACTATACTCAGTGATAGTATTCTGCATTCTGGAAAAACACCAATAAAGAACTGATTTTGTGTTCTCATAAAAAAAAAAAACAAGGAGGATGATACATATGTTAATTACTTTGATTCAGCCAGTCCACAATATATGCATATTCAAAATATCATTGTACATAGTACATTTTACACAAAACATCATGTTCTACACAATAAATACATACAACATTTATTTGTTGATTTTAAAAGTTATTTTTTAAAAAAGAAATTAGGTCAGATGAAAGCTAAGGTTACTCATTATAAGTAAGCCTGTTTAATAAACATTGCTGAAAGGAACCTAACACACTGAAATAAAATGATAGTACAGTAACTCAAAACCATAAAAGAATATAAAAATAAGATAAAAATGAATACCTAGAAATATATAAAAGCCAGTATGACTCTAGTGTGGTTTGTAATCTTTCTTTTACTTCCCCTAGGATTTGAATGACTTCAATATTTCAGTTTCAATAATGAATAGACTACCTAGACAGATGATTAATAAGGATACAGAGGTTTAAACCCATTATAAACCAACTATATTAAACACATACAGAACATTCCACCTCATAAAAGCAGAAATGCACATTCTTCTCAAATACACTGGGAGCATTCTCCAAGATAGGTCATATGTTAAGACAAAAAATAATTATCAATTAATTTAAAAATAAAACCATAAAGCACCTTCTCTGAGCAGAGCAGACTGAAGCCAGAAATCAATAACAGATAGAAAAAGTGAAATTTTATGAGCTCACATAATTAAACATTGTGGAATTAAATTAAAATTAAACTCAAATAGCCAGCGGGTCAAGGAAAAAGTTACTAGAGAAATAAGAAAATAGTTTGAAATGGAAAAAATTAAAGTGCAACATAATAGTATTTGAGTTGCAGCAGGAGTACTTAGGGGGGAAATCTATGTTTACATTGCAAAAGAAAGATCCTAAATCAGCAGCCTAACTTTACATATAAAAAAAAAAAGAACTAAACCTCAAGCTGCCAAAAGGATGCAAAAATCAAGATTAGAGCAGAGATTTTAAAAATACAGAAAAGACAAACAATAGATAGAATGAACAAACCAAAAGTCAGTTCAGTTCATTGAAAACATAAAGCACAAAATTCCTGATAAGCTTTCATTGAAACTGACTAAGAAAATATAGGAAAAAATGAGTAATTACAATCAGATGTGAACATGAGGATATTATTACCAACTTACTAAAAGAATTACAAGAGAATACTCTGAACAATTAATAAATTAGACATCTGTCTAGGTGAAATGGACAGATACCTAGAAATACACAATTTACTAATATAGATACAAGAAGAAACACAAAATCTCAACATATTTATGATAAGGAGATTGAATCAATAATCACAATCAGTATTCAGAAAACTCCCATAATGAAAAGTCCAGAACTAGATGACTTTACATGTGAATTCTAACAAACATCAAAAATATTTGGCATCAGTCTTGCCCAAACTCTCCCCCAGCTCCAAAAAAGGAAATAATTTCATGAATTAGCACATTCTGAGGCCAAGATTACCCTGATACAAAAGATAAAGATAAAAGTAAAGAAAACTAGTGACAGCACACTGCAAAAAAAAAATCCTCAAAACAATACTAGTGTGTCCCACTCTAGGATGCGGTTAACTTCTGCAGTCATCCTCGTCCTGTGCACCAGAGGGGAGAGGAGCATGCGTGTTTGTGTGTGTGTGTGTGTGTGTGTGTGTGCTTGTGTGTGTATGTGTCCCCACATCAATCATGACCATGCAAAGCTAGTGTCCCCTCAACCAGACTCCAATCTGGCTGCACTGGGGAAGGAGAGGCCAGCATCCACACAGGACTGCATCACCCTGGAAGTGCATATTCCCAGGGTTGCCGTTCCCCCAAGACTCCGTGTACCCCATGCCATCTCCCCAGGGACATGCTCCATGGCAAGATGGCAGAAAGTAGAGACTAGAAAGGGTCTCACTATGAAGTTCAGGCTGGCCTTGAGCTCACTTTGTTGCCCAGGTTGGTCTTGAACTCACAACAATCCTCTTGCCTCAGGGATAAAGAAGGCAGATCAATAAGCAGCAAAGAAAAAAAACCTCTGTGAGAGAAACAGCCCTGATGCTGGAATATCACACACTGGAGAAGACCAGGTGGAAGGAGATGGATCCTCTCGACCCAGGAAGAAACTAAGGTGAGAAAGAGAAAGAAAGAAAGAAAGAAAGAAAGAAAGAAAGAAAGAAAGAAAGAAAGAAGAAAAGAAAAGAAGAAAAGAAAAAAAGAAAAGAAAAGAAAAATTTGGACAGAAGTGTGTAGCCAGATGCGCTTTCACCAGAGCTGGTCCCACTGAGGGCAAAACACCACTGGAATCTGAAGATGCATTGTCATGGTGAAGTTGGGGGTTAGCAAGTCCAAGGTCCTTGGTGGGAGCACGGGGTCGCAGAGGGGAGTGGCAGACCAGAGAACTGCACCAGCTTGTGGTGAGTGAGGGGGACTCAGTCCTCCCATAGGAGTGGGTGATTGGCAGTGTGCCATTTTGGAGTAGGGCAGGAATAAGTCTGGAACCAGAGCTGCAGCTGGCTTCATTCAGCCACTCATAGTGCAGAGCAGATTGGTGAGAAATGGACTGAGTCCTGCCCTGTACACGATCCAGTAGCCAAGCCTGAGATTTCCCAAAAGCTATCCCTAAAACCTCTATTGTAAGGCACACACTAATGTGATGAAGACTTCCAGTGGTTGACCAGCTAAGAAGGGAAGGAACAGCCTGCCTCACCCCTGCTTATACTCCAGAGGTCACCGGCAGATTGGGGAGGGCAGCAATCCCTACCTAGCACACTTCAGAGTAGTTATAACCAATACAGAAGTGCCGAGGACCCCACTATCCACTTGTCTAGAAGAAACCAAAAACATGACAAGAGGAAGAAACAAAAGGAAGTCTCCAACCCCCAACCCAAGCAGTACTGGCCCAGGAGAGGTAAACACAGAAGAGATGGGGAGTTGCACACCTGCAGTTCCTGAAGAAATGGCCTCTGACATAAAGAAACATCTTCATGATATTATAAAAGAACTTAAAACAGAAATATTCATACAAATAAAGGAATATATAAGAAAAATAATAAATGAAATGCTAAGCATCTCTCAAAAAGACACAGATGGAAGAAGAAGGTGCATAGAAAAAGGAGGGAAACCTTTGATGAAGAATACAAAAAAATTAGAATACATGAAACAGATTCAAAGAAATTACCAGGAAATTAAAAACTTCATTGAAAGCTGGAAAAACTGCTTGAAAGAAACTAAAGACCGACTATCAAACCTTGAAGACAGATTTGCAGGTAGCAATCATGAAAGAAAGGATCTCTTAAAAATAACAAGAAACCAGGATTAACAGTACAAATGCTAGAAGATGACAAGAGGAAGTATAACTTAAAAATAAAAAATGTGAGTGAAGAAGCAGGGATAAACACAAATGAAATACAAAGGCTATTTATAGAAATAATTAAAGAAAACTTCCCAAGCATAGGAAAAGGAAATGATATTCAGATAAGTGAGGCATACAAAACTCCAGCCAGCTATAACCAAAATAAATCTACACTGAGACATATAATAATCAAGAACCCAGAAATTCAACACAAGAACAAAATATTAAAAGCTGTTAAAGAAACAGATCACCTATAAAGGAAAACCCATCAGTATCACAACAGACTTTCTCAATACAAACCATCAAATCAAGAAGAGCTTGGAGTAAAGTATTCCAAGCCATGAAAGAAAATAACCTCCAACCCAGATTGATGTACCTGCAAAGCTATCTCTCAAAATTAATGGAGAAACAAGATACATCCATGACAAAAAGGAACTTGGGGAGTTCATGACCACCAATCCAACCCTACAAATAATACTGAAGAACATTCTAGAGAGAGAGAAAAAAGACCATGGTTTCAAGAACAGTGGTAGAGGGGGGTCACTAAATGGGGCAGACATTGCAATGAAGGGGAAAAGTAGACAACCAATGAGAGAAAAATAGCATGGCAGAGATGAGGCAGAGAAGGTTGGCCATAATTGTTAACATGGATGGCCTTGATACACTAATAAAAAGAAACACAGGCAGAGTAGATCAGGAGATAGGGTCCATCAAGATATATAATTAACCTGAAAGAGGGTTTATGGACTAAAAGTCAAAGATGAGAAAATAATGCTCTATGTGACAAGGAACCAGAAAAGAGTGGGGTAGATCACCCTTCAGCTGCAGATTGGTTGGAAAGACATAACACTTTTATGCAACAGAGAACTACTCAGCTCTAAGGAAGGAAAACCTTGAGGCTCTTATAGGTAAATGGATACAACTTGAGATCCTGCTCAGGGTAAAAAGGTTCAGAACCACCTAGTTAAATAGCAGTTGCCTCCCTAATCTAAAAACTAAAGGAGTTAGTGGGATTAAAAAAACAAATGCACAATGCACCTTGTGAAAGTGAAAGGGGAGGAATTGTCTAATTCAATTGAAAGGCAGAGGACATTGTTAATCTTGTATCATGATTTGAAACCCACTTTTGTATCACTCTGTTTAGTTTGGTTATGTTCTCATCCTGTCTGTCTACTTGTACTAGATTTGATGGTGTGGACAGCTATTCCAAAGATAACAGGATATACTATGGTAACCATTTTTGATTTCCTATTAACTTAATTTGAAGACTTGTATTGCTTTCACTGTCTTGTATTGACTTATTTTATTTGAATCTCTTTTGTTTGATCTCTGTCTTGTCTTGACTGATTTTATTGGAATCTGTTACATTTGATAGTATCAAGTCTAAGAGTATAGGCAACTATTCTGAAAACAGTAAGATTCACTATGATACCCATTCTGGTTTGACTATTATCTTCTTTTGAAGTCCTATAAAGTCTCCAATTTTTTTTTATTCATTTTGTTCCATATTGCTATGTGGAATTTTATTATGTCTGATGATATGGGCAATTCTATTTAAGAAAATAAGAGACATTATGGTAACCATTGTTGATCACCTTGTATTTTGGTTTTAAGTCATGTACTATGGCCATCCTTTTGTTTTGACTGACCCCATTTTGTTTTCTCTCATTTGGTTTTATTATCTCCAAAATAAAAAAAAAAGAAAGAGTTATTGGGATCCAGAAGCATAACAGTTAATGTAAGAGCAAAAGAGAGAAAATACCTGGGAGGGAAAGGTGGAAACTATTGTCAATTTCTTATTGTCTTATCTTGAACTCTTGCATTATTTACATAATTTTTTTAGGTTTGGACTTGTTCTGTCTTGTATGGTTAGATTTTATGCTGTCAGATGATAGGTACAGCTATGTTGAATATAATGGTATATATTATGGTGATTGTGATTTCCTATTATATTGCTTTGAAGTCTTATAATGCTTTCATTCATTTGTTTGATTGGTTTTATTCTGTTTTGTTTTATATTACTATGTGTGATAGTATGAACAGCTATTTTGAAGAAAACAAGACATTATGGCAGCCATTGCTAATTTGCTATTATCTTGTTTTAAAGTCCTACCATGCTTTTGTTCTTCTGTTTTGATTGGTTCTATCCTGTTGTGGTTTATTTGATTTTATTATGTATGATAGTATAGACAAACTTTTTGAGGAAAATGAGATATTACAGTAGCCATTGTTCATTCCCTGTTATTTAGTTTTGAAGTCTTATAATGCTTTCATTCTTTTGGATAGTTTTATACTATATTGTTATGTTTGATATTATTGTGTGTGAAGCTATGCTCAACTATTTCGAAGAAAAGATACATTATGGTAGCTACTATTGTTGTCCAGTTGTCTTGTTGTGAAGTGCTGTGTTGCTCGCAGTGATCTTCTCTGATTTGCTTTGTTCTGTTCTTTTTTGTTTTATTCTCTTTAAAATAAAAAATTTTTAAAATAAAATAAAATCATACATTTATTAGAGAAAAAAATCAGAGGAAATTTTGTGGCCCAGATTTGTCAATAGGTTCTTCAATTTCATTGCAAAGCACAAACACCATAAAAAATTTTCAAGTCATATATCTGATAAAAGGTTAATGTCCAGATTATACACAGCTTCATAATGCAACAACAAAATGCAACACAATTTAAAAATGAGCAAAGAACCTGAATAAATATTTCTCCAAATGGTCAACAAGCAAAAAAAGATATTCAACATTTTTAATATTATTGGTCATTAAGGAAATTCAAATCCAAACCACAATGATATATCATTTTACATTCACAACAAGACTATAATGAAATATGGAAACAAAAATAACACATATTGGCAAAGATGTGGAGAAATTTCAATGGCTATACTCTTCTGGCAGAATATAAAATAGTATCTCCACCATGGAAAATAGCTTGGCAGTTCCTCAAAAGTTAAGCATAGATAGTTAAGCACTAGCATATGGAGCACAGTTACTACATGATCTAGCCATTCTCCTCCTACAGTGCATATCAAAGAGAAATGAAAATACAGTCAACCCTCCATATCCATGGATTCCACATCTGCAGATTCAGATAACCACAGATCAAAAATATTCAGGAAAAAAATTATCTGTACTGAACATGTACAGAATTTTTTCTTGTTATCATTCCCCAAACAAACAATATGACAACTATATACATACTTTTACATTGCATTAAATATTGCAAGTAATTTAGACATGTTTGGAAATACAGATGAGAGTTACATAGGTTTTGTGCAGGTATTTTGCTGTTTTTCCTATAGAGACCTGAGCATCTGTAGATTTTGGTCTCCGTGGAGGGTCCTGGAACCAAACTCCCACTGATGCCAAGGAAGACTGCTTATGTACACACAGAATGTTTATAGCAGCTTTATTTTCAATAGCCAAAGGATAGAAACAAGTCTAGTGTCCATCAGTGGATGAATACAATGTGGCATATATGCACTATTGAATGTTATTCAGCTATTAAAAGAAGAAATACTGGCAAATGCTACAACCTAAATGAATATCGAAAACTGTACATAGAGTGAAGGAAAGCAAACACCAAAAGTCATATAAGTGTATGATCCTTTTTATTTGAAACATCCAGAATGGGCAAATACATACAAACACAAAGCAAGTTAGCGGTTGCCAGGGGCTGGAAGCATAGCAGTAGAAAAGGTAAAATGGAGAGAGGTTATGGAGTGGGCAAGGGATTTCCTTCTTAAGCCATAAAAAGGCTCTGTAACTAGAGAATCAGTGACTGCACAGCATTGTGAATGCACTAACTGCTCACTTAAAATAGTTTATTGTAGGGGTAGATTTTACCTCAGAGTTTTACAAACATACGAACAATGTATTTTCTATTTGTTGTTTTTGGCTTGGTTTAGTTTGATTTGGTTTGAGTTAGTCTGGTTGTTTCTATACTAGAAGAGGTCAGATGTCCAGATTCAATCTCACCAGGCTAAAGTCAAGTTGTCAGAGAGGTTTTTTTTTTCTAGCTGCTCTGAGGGAAAAAATGTTTACCCAGCCTTTCAGTTTCTAAGCACTGTCTGTGTTCCTTGGTTCATGACCCTGTCTTTCATTACTCCAGCCACTGCTTCTATTGTTAGTTTTGCTCCTTAATCTAATTCCAGTCTCCTGCCATCTTCTAATCAAAGATCCTGTGGCTACATTAGTCTCCTATGTTAGTTACTTTACTCATTGCTGAGACAAAATACCCAAAGTTAAAGGAAGAAAGGTTTATTTATATTTTATTTTAAAAAGCAAAACAAAAAAGAAAGAAACAATACAGAATTTCAAAAAGAGTAGGACATTAACACTAGTTAATATGGTACATATTTTTATCTTAGAACTAGTTGCTCAGGTTACAAGATCTAGGCATAAAAATGATTAAACAATCGAACAATGAAAGCACATGCTATTCCTTTTGAGGAACTAACAGAGATTAGTAGTAGTATAGTTATCTATTATATATATATAAATTTATATATATATTATATATATAAAATTATATATATATATTATATATATAAAATTTTATGTAAATACCTATTTACATAAAATTTTCCCTTCTTCCTTTAGGAGTTTTCCGTATACCAGTTGTTCTTTCCTTTTGAGCACTTTCTTTCCTTTTCATTATCACAATATCTATTGTGCATTTTGGATCTTATTACTCTTTGAGTTTTTTTGCACTAGGAATACAATGCAACATTTATACATGTGAATTTGACTTATTTCACTTATGAACATGGTCTCAAATTGTCTCCATTTACCTATAAAATCCTCAAGTTTGTCCTTCTTTATAACTGAGTTATACTCCACTTTATAAAAATACTACATCTTTTTTATTCATTCCACAGTTGATGGGCATTTGGATTGATTACAAGATCTAGCTATTACAAATTGTGCTGCTATAAACATGGGTGCACATATGGAAATCAGTATGGAGATTCCTCAAAAAATTAGGATTGGAAGTCCCATTCAAAACAGCTATTCCCCTTCTGGGTGTTTTCCCAGAAAAATTTGAAAGGTTTATTTAGGTCACAGTTAGGAGAGGTGTCAGTCCATAGTTGGCTGGTTCCAAGGCAAAATGGCATGGCAGAGGAGAAATAATTAAAGGCAGGCA
This sequence comes from Hydrochoerus hydrochaeris, assembly GCA_004027455.1. NCBI lineage: Eukaryota > Metazoa > Chordata > Mammalia > Rodentia > Hydrochaeridae > Hydrochoerus > Hydrochoerus hydrochaeris. Next base: position 420,825 of record PVLA01000114.1, read on the forward strand.
GAAGGCAGCAAGCAGCAAGCAAAGCAGCAAATGACAAGCAGTGACCAGAGTGGTCCGCTTTCAGTTCCTTATATTCTATGCAAGCTATCTGACTTTAGGGTAAATAGCACTGACAACAGAATGGGGCACTCTTAATACTATCATGGCACCATGAATCCATCCCAGCATGACATCTTCCATTCCAGCATCACATACTCTAGTTCCAGTCATCTCTGCAAAGTGCCACCTATGAGCACATGAGGTTTTGGGAGAATATCTATATACAAGCCACATACCCCTGCCCCAATGATCCAGAATAACTTCCTATCTCAAAATCTTTAATCATATCTACAAAGTTCCCTTTACCTTTGTACAAAGTAGCATACAGGTTCTGAAGGTAAGAAGGAGGCTATCTGTGGAGAAGTATGATTTTGTCTACTGTAAGCATGAAAACTCTAGATCTGGGAGTCTTTTGCATATGGGAAAATGGCCTTCAAAAAAGCAGAATATCAGTAGTCACCACATTCCTTTTATATCATGACTACTTCATTATCTAAAATTTTACTTTTGATTTAAACCTTATTGAATGAAAGGTGCATAGCAATTGTATTGTCTTATCTCTTAAACACATGAGAATAAGATTCATGAGATTGATTGATTTAACTGTGATTTGGGAGGCTAAACTCAAAGGTGTATACATGTTAGGCAAGAGTTCTGCTATGAGCTACAGCCTTAGCCCAGGTTACAGACTTTTGATTCCATTTTACGATATTTGGCAATTCATCTCTGCATTCATATTGCTCTGTATTTTGGGAGAAAAAAATACTAATTTTTCTTCAGTGTCACTGTTTCTGTCTTCTACATCGTCAATTTTGCTATTTTCTATCTTTAGTGAAGATTAAATTCTTCAGTTTCACTTCTGGTTTATTTGTTGTCCTCATTATAATCATTTCAGGCTATTTCTTCATCATGGTGTTTTGTTCCTGTTTCATGGAAGTCAAAATCCATGCATTCTTCAGAGAATTTCAAGTTCTATGATATTTTGTTCCACATCATTTGTTATCCTAACTTCTAAAATTGTTTCACATCAAACTTTTCCTACTTTCCCATGTTAAGATTAGAAGAGGCATATCCAGACTCTTTTTCTCAGCAGGTATAGTATGCATAGTTCCTTTCACCCCACTAATTGACCATTTTGGTCTTGGCCAAACCCATTTCTAGAGACCTAACCTAGATCCTGAGCTCCAGTGTGAAGCAAATGCTCATATAATACAGTTCTACTGCAGAATCTCCTTCTTCAATACCATGGATCATAGAGACTCCAAAATGAAGAAGCGCTCCCAAATTAACTCCATCATGCAAATCTAATAGTTCTTCTTACCTACACAACTTTACTCACTGAGACTACATTTCCATGTAATAATACGCACATCCATTATACTCATTTCCTTCCTTCTTTGCAGTTTTGTTAGAGTTTCATTTTCTCAGGAGATATGAAAAAGAAAATTATTGGATGGGGGTGGAGAGAGGAACCACATTCTGAGAATGTCAAAGAACAGTCAAACAGAAGAGACCGAGCTGGCATTTAGATACTTGGCTCCAGTTCTGATTATTCACAGAAGATTTTACTTTGAGGGCTGGTGCCTGTGTGGTCATGGCTGTTAGATATTTTGAGTATCACCTCTGGGTAGAGACACATTATATAAGAATTAAGCTTGCTTTTGTTTTCATTGGCAAAGCCTGTGTTGGCCCCCAACTGTGGTTCTCATTTTAGTTTTGTGGTTCTTGTAATGTTTGTAGGCACTCCCAGTAATTCCGGTAGTACACTGGGTATCATCTTGACTGTTGGTATGTTCATTCATCTCCCAAATACTAATTAAGAAACTGCTCCATGCCAAGCACAATGCTAGGCCCTGGGCTGCAATGCTAAGTCACAAATGCATAATTTTGTTTTTACAGATTTGTCTTTCCCCCTGTCCTCATAGTTAAGATCTATAAATCTTTCTAGAATTGTTATCCAGAAATCACTATAAGCTGAACAATGCTAATGTTTTCTTAGTCAGAGTCAGGAGCTCAGCAGCATGGGAAATAGAAAAAAAATCACTGGTTAGAAACGAGTTTCAGTTCTCATCCTTGATTTGCCACTAATGTCTGAGGGCCTCTTGCCAGTCAATTCACTCCTTACGATCTCATTTCCCATGTGTGCAATCACTGGGTTATGCCAGATTCTCGCCAAGATCCTTTCCAGTCATAAAATTCTATGCTTTCCAGATAAGCGTCCTTCCCACTAAAAGAGGTGTCTTGGAAGACATTTTTTATCTATGGATCCCAAGCCTTATGTTTATCAATACAGTAGTCTCATACTCCTGACCCTCTTTATACCATTCCTAATAAGAAATGTACCAACCATATGTGAAACACATGGGGTCTGTCCAAAGGCCATGAAAGATACATAAATTACACAAGTGAAAGATGCAAAACACATGTTGACACATCTCAAATCCACATGTACATTTTGGTTACGGTTTGATGGTCCTTAATTTTGAGGATTATTCAGAAATCTGTTTAAAGTACTTCTATAGAAATGGCTTTTCTATGACACCCAAGAGGTCCTTGTGGAAAAACAAGTGAAGCATCCTGAATTTCTTGGAGGCGGCCAGAGAAGTGGGAGTCCTCAGAATTTGAACAGGGAGTTAGACATTTCACACCTTGCAGAATAGAGACAAAATCACAATAAAATAAAAGATCAAGAGAATATCAACCTAGTTATCTCATGCTAGGAGACTGCAGCCTCTCCTATGAACTCACAGTAAGAAGACACAGCTGGTCCATCTGCTTTGACCATCAGCCCTGGAGCCCTCTCCCAGGGTTACACAGTTGTTGACCACACAAGTGCAAGTTCATTCCCTCCTCGCTGTCCGCTCAATATCTACTCACTCCCCAGAGCCCTACTCAAGCAACATCTCTGCAAAGCCTCCTCTCATCTCTCTAAGCTCACAGGACACCTCTCCTTCCACCCCTTCCTCTCTCACTTTGTACATGTTGTTCATTCTGCCATACTAAATAGCATTTGCTTGTTTTTCATGTTGAGTAACACATTGAGTAAGTGATTGAGTAGTAAATATATTTCTACGGTCTTTGGGATTCCTGGGGCCTTAGAATATGTCTCACATGTTTGTTAATGAATCTGAATGAATCTCAATGAACGAATGTTTGTTGACAGCAAAAGTCAGATTCAATCATACCCTGACCTTGGAGATTCAACAAGAGCAACCAAAGTTAATACCATGTTTCAGAACAGGATCTTTGGTTTTGTAAATTTTTCATTATGAAAGAATTTAAGTTGTAATGGAAAGAAAAAAGCTACATTCAATCAAGAAAAGCGTAGTGATCATGTACTATAGGATCACATACTGTCCTGCATCCAGGAGAGTTTACAAGGCTGACCTCAAATTCCTTGCTCACTGCTAAAGGTGGGGAGAAGGCTATAAGCTTATGACACAAAGGACAATATGAAACCATTCCTAAACCACGATCATTGATGGACAAATCCTGCTGATCTCAGATAGTTGAGAAAGGATGGAGAGAGGTATGATCAATCAGGGTCAGCTATTAGCAATGGCCAAGGGGGATGCCTATCATCCTAAGCTCTGAAAGACCAAATATGGCAAGAGTCAGGAGTTAGGCTCTCCTGAGAAACTAACACATTCATGGAGGCAAGAAAGGTTGACAAATATCCACCTCAGTGGACTTCATGTCTACCACCATTGGTATCTGTGGCTTCTTTCAATTCTGGCTGAATTTGCTTGTGTGGGGAAATTATTAAGAGGGATTGATATTTAGCAAAATGCGTACTGATAAGTGTTAGTAGCTTAGGTAGAGTTGAGGAACTTAAATGTCTCCAAAGGCCAGACAAGTAATTCAACAAATGGAGCAAGCCAAGTACATTTTTGCTCTATACTCACGCTCTGTCTAGATGTCAGACAGAAAGTTTCTTCACTTCCTCAAAGAAATAAACTCTGTTCCCTTTCATTTCTTTTTGTTTTTCAAACTGATGGTGCTCTTGGCGAACATTCATTTTTCTGCTTTTTCTATAAAAAGAAGTTTCACTCAGCTTTTAACTCGCTTTAAGAATTAAAATACAAAAACAGTGCAAATGCAATGATAAATTATAAATGACACTTGTCTCAGTGTTGGAGCTTAGTAGGGAGTTGTGAGGTCTGTGGGGAAGCGGGGAACACAGGTTCTAGCCACAGAAGCCACCCTGACTCAGCAGCAGCGTGCTCTGGTGCCAAGCGCATGGTAACACAGGCCTGAGGCCAGATCTGTTTTTCAAGAAAAGGCAGAAATCTAGATATCTTTGTGAAATCTTCTAATTTTCAAATGTTGCCAACTAATTTAAAATATTATTAAAACAGTGTGAGCCAGGTTTCTGTGACCCAAACAAAATATGTCTGCAGGTTTACTAGCCACCAGTTTACAGTCATTAGTGCAGAGCTAGACATTATCTACCTCAGAGAAGCCAGTGTCAGGGTGGGGAAGGGGGGGGAGTCACATCTTTGACTATTTACTTATTCTCGAATGCTTACTGTATTCCTGGAACTTCCTCTCTTTTTCTTCATTTAATCATCTGAATAGTCTGTAAAGTATTATTAGCTCCAGTTTTGTGATCAAGGAACAAAAATAGAGTTGAGTTAAATGATTTTTCCAACACAACTCAACTATAAGTTTCAAAATTGGGGGAGGTTATCTGCTTCTTGTTCCTTGAATATACCTTCATACCTGTGGTTCCTGATCTCTCCTGAATTAGGAGGCCTCACCCAGACACCCCCTGTCTAAGACCTTGCATGGTCACCCCAAGTCCACCTGCCTTCTCCATTTCCTGGGAACATTCTTGGAGAAAAGAATTCACATGTCTTCATCATGTCTTCCAAAGTGCACAGGGGCTGGAACCAGTATTTTTTAACTTTCACTAAGAAAGGTAGGACTTTCACTTTACACAGCTACAGTATATGTTGGTTAGTTGCAATACATCTCTTTGTTTGGCCCTTCTCCACGGGCCCTTTTTGTGAGTTCCATTCCTGTTCTTGGTCCCCTTCACTTAGTTGGTTCATGCTATTTCCACACTGATGAAAGGATTCACAGAACATGGGAACAAGTATAGGACCAGCCCTTCTAGTCCTTAAACTGCTAAAACCCAGAAAGCCATAGAGAGTCAGGGCTGACCTGAAATTACTCAAAACTGGAATCACAGTGCTTAAAAAAGGACACTGGGAAGCCAGGCTTCTAGACAGACTGGGAATAAGAAGTGGAATCCCAACAGCCTGCTGGGACTGCTGCCCTTTTTGCCCAACTTCCTGCTCACTCCCTATTAGGCCCAGACTTTCTCTATCCTTTCTGTCTTCAACATGATGGCATTATCTTTGTTCAGGTTTAATAGGCCCCAATGGAGCTGGGTTTATACTGGTATGTGCTCCTCCTCCCTGTCTCTGCATTAGTCAGTCATACATACACAGCCACCTGGGGGACACCAGCAGACACTTAGGGGCTCAAGCAAAGGCAAGAAATGCAGTAATAATGGGGATCTCGTATGTGCCTGAAGCAACCGAAAAATGGCAGAACACTTCCACATCATGCATTTTGTTGGACACTGACAATATTCCTATGATAAGCAAATGGATGTACCTATACCTACTTTACAGGTTGGAACTGGATGGATGATAGAGGTTAAAGTGACTTGTCAAGTCACAAACAGCCCTAACAGTGATGTGGGATCTTCTGAACACTTAAAAAGTGTCCTGTTGGGGTATTTGTGTCTTCTTCCATAGAAAATTTTATTCTTCTGATCTGAAAATGTTTACCTCTCTATAGTATAAAATTTGAAGTATACTCCAAAAAAAGAAAAAAATCAAGTGATGGTTGTAGCTTTACAATTCAAGATAATTGTAACTAATGTGTTGATGTATTTTCTTCTCTGTGTATTTTTAACTGAATCAGGAGCATACCGTTTATATTAATTTGTTTTACTTGTACATTTATTATGTTAAAACAACTCACTATGCTCCTAAATATTCATTGAAAACATGAGTCTTCAGTAATTGCAGACATTCTATCCAGCATAACAGTATTCTTCTATTTTGACATATAGATGTTTTCATAACGGTAACTAAAAATCAAACCATGATAAACGTCCTTATGGCTAAATTTTGTTCTACATCTCTAAATAGGATAAACAGTGAGATTTTTTCCTTAGGATATATCATGAGCCAAGTAATTAATCAGCAAGCATTCCCAGAAAATGAGTTTGCATATTTCATAAGAGCTGAATGCTAGGAGTACATGGAGCTAAAATCATTTTCTGAAAGGTCAACTCTTCCACTTCTGCTTATGTCAGGGGACCTCTGCTGTTCTCCCCTAACTGAGCTCTCCTCTCCTCTGCCCCAAATGTGTCCTCTGCATGGCAACTTGGATGCACTTTTAAAGTTTACTGGATTTCCAGAGTCTTTTAGGAACATCTAGAATTGGATAAATTCTAACACAGTAAGTCAGAACCAAACACAACTTCTGGCTCACAGCAAACACTCAGTAAATGCTCTTTGTGAACACATATTCATGCCCCTCATCCTCTAGACCAGTTAGTGCTCAACGTATTCTAAATGTTTTTCATCCTCTGATTAGCCTAAAACTTCCCTAAACACAGGTCTTAATCTCTCCAGCCCACCATGGTTTGTAACACAAATCCTGTGCTTTGGGTTTTAGAGAACTCTAGATGAACTGATTCTTCATCTTGAGAGAGGATTGAAGACTTAAACCCACAATCAAGTCAATCTCTAAGGAAAACTCTGCTCAGAGAACCTTAGAAACTAGCATGTTTTAAGCCAGAGTTGTCATCAAAATTTAGGAAACATATTTAAAATAGAGTTTGAAAACCATTACTCCTTTATTCAAGGATGAGCATCTGACCCCCACTCCTGCAGTTCTGCTGATGTTTCAGCTTTGAATAGGGCCACCCAAGTTCTAAAGTGACTGCCAGCAGAGTCTGATCAGTTCTGGTTGAGGGCAGCACATGGTAATCAGTTTAAATGGAATCCCCAAACTAGTTCCATCACTATGCCTTCTCAAATGGAAAACAAAACAAAGCCTGAAAAGACAGTGTCAAAGAAATCTCTGAGTGACGAGGTAGAAGAAGGTGACTCCTTTAGAAGAGAACCTGTCCCTTTTAGTGGCTTTTCTCTGCAGCAAATGCTCTATCATCTCACCAGTAAGACCTCTGTAACGTGAAATGATGCTAGTTTATTGAAGTCCACATCCACTCTCTCATTGGGTCCTTACACCAAGCCATAAGGTAGCTAGGGTAGGTGTGACTGTCCCCATAAAACACACAGGAACCCTGAGGTTTGAAAGACATTCATGGCGTGGCCATGAGGTTAAGCTCTGGAGGTTAAGTTAAAAAGCTTCACCCATCACTCATCCCAGATCATGGGACTTCTCTTGGTAGCCTGAATATTCCTGTCTTATGGGCAACTGCCCCTTTCCCTCCCTCCAGTTTTCCCCTCCACATGGGGAAGAGTCCTACCCCTCACTGGAAGACATATGGGCAATCAGAGCAAACCTCCCAAGACCTTGGAGGGCAAAGGTATTAGTCATTCTGGGGCTCGGCATTGCTGACCTTACTCCCCTTTGCAAGGTTGCCTTTTGCTGCCCTGTAATCCGCCATCACTTCATGCTGAGACTTTTTCTGAAATATTCTCACCGGTGTCCTTTTTCTGATCTAACCTTCCTCTAACAAAAGTTATCCTCCCTGTTTTCTCCCCACTGCTCTGTCAAAATCTTCATTCCCTGCATGAGGAAGTAGATACCTTAGGCTGGTATTAAAGGCAGTCTCTGTCCCATGTTCCTATCTTTTAGCACCTACCTCTTCCCCAACTCTTCCAGGAAGATACTGCGGAGCTGCTTTCTCTTCACTGTGAGTTATCACTGCTGTTTTTACTTGAGGTTTTGAGATTTTTCAAGCCCTTCTCCTTTGTTATAATCCCAAACCTTCAAGTCTTCCACACCTGCTTCTTTATTTTCTGTCAATTGTTCTCAGAGTAGACCAACCTTGCTCAGCCCTTACACACCTGACACACTAAAGGAACTGCTCTATTGCCCCCCCACATCCCATCTGAACTATAAGCTGCCATTTATTATAATGAGGGCGGGTATTTGTCTGTATCAGTGCTGTTTCCAATTTGCAAACAGATCCCTTGAAGACTTTGACTATGACTTAAAGACTAAGAATTCTTCCATCAAACACACAGCAGGTGCTCAAAGGATACATGGGTAGGTGAGCTAGGGCCGTGGAAGCAGGTATAAAATGTGGAGCCCTAGATGGAGTCTGCAATCTGGCCTGGGAAAACTCTAATTTCTGAGTTCCTAATAGTCATTAGAAAATAATGAGATCAGATAAGATAATCACAAATATTTCTTCAAGTTGCATGAATTGTTAAGTAGATGGGGTGAGAGGAAAGTTTCCCGCTGAGAGATAAAATGTTTTTTGAAGAGCTCAGCAGTTATACTGAAGAACTGCTTTCTTACCAAATGTTGACCATGCATCCTGAAAGTCCATTGATTTTTTTAAGTCCCCCAGATCCTATGGTCATAATGAGATCCATACACTTGTCAGGTGCTAAAGTCGTTTGGCCTTTGGCCTTCTTCTCACCAGCCCAGGGCACATGGGAGTTGGCCACAACTTTCACACACGTGTTCCCTCTTACCTAATCTTTCAAAAGGAAACAGCATTATAAAATGTAGAGAGCAGCAGGAAGGGGAAAGAAAGGAGTTGAAGAAAACAGAACTTGAAAAATAATTTCCCAACCAAGAAAAGAATATTGCATCATGGACCATTAAACCAAAAACCCAAGTTGAATTTAGGAAAGTATTTTCATGAATGTCTGGGGTATAGTGGTTACAAAACACACACACCCTCCAGTCCTATCTGAACATAAATATAAGCTTTACAAGTGAAGCATATTTGTCAGGCACCAAAATGGTGGTAATTAAATTCATGGGATATTGTATGCATTACAGGAAAACCAGAATCCCAGCAGCCTGAGACCTTATAAAGTAGCTGCTCATCACCAGCACCATAATTACTCGTGAGCTCAAGGAATGTATGAGAGGCCTCCTCAGACTTGTCTGGTATCAGGCAAGAAAGCACCATAATTATATTTCAAATCTGGAGCCAACCCTAAAAACACATGCACAGAAAGAAATGTCTCAACTCTCTGTGCCCTCTGAGGTGAATCCAGGTACTAGGACTTGTGCCTTAGAGAAAAACAGTAAATCTTGATTGAATTAAACATGAATAGAAAAAAAATCAGGAAAATATTTCCAAATGCCAAGCAAAGGTAAATGCTCCACTCACTTTACAGAAAAAGGGAATGAAATTCTAAAGATAAGAAATATATTTGGGGTCTTAAAATGCAATTTAAAATAACTAGTATAATTAGATACCTAGATGGGGAAATACTCTATACCTATGCAATTTCATCACAAATATAAAGATTTTCTCAAATGCTGTAAATTTTGCAAAGTATTTTCATTCCATCCCTTTTCCCAATTCTGATAATAGTAGACCATAAGCAAAGCAGGGGTTGATAAGCCCTTATTCAGCCATCAGTGAAAACAGCGTTGTGAAGTGACCTACCCAAGATGACACAGCTGGAACCTAAGTCTGAGCCCTCCGAGACCTGATGAACATCCAGTTTTCTCTCTGATGTCATCTCCTGGGGTTGGAGGCATGTTGATTTATTTCTTGCTTCTGTAAGTTCTTGGCTAGAAAAAGCTAATATATTTATATGGGCTTTGGATTCAGTGCAAATTTTTTCATGTTGAGCCAAGCAGCCTGAAAAAGCACTTTCACCTACTTAATCTGGTTTGAATCTCAAAACTCTAAAAATTTTCCATAAAAAGAAATTATTTTAAACTTTCTTTTCCAGTCTCGTGTGGGAGCAGTCCAAAGTTCCCAAACGCGGATGCAGGGAGTCTGAAATAATGATGTGCTAGAGTGATTAGACCTCTAAAACTACCTCAACAGGGGAGTCCTGAGTCTCAACCCCAGTGCCACTTCTCGTTAGCCGTGGGACCTTAGGGATATGATTTACCTCTCCATACCTCAGTCTCCCAAGTCAGAAAATGGGACAATTCTGCTCATATGGAACCCATGAAGTTTTTCTAACACAAAGCAAATGAGAGTCTCCTCCCTTTCCTTGCTTCTATTTCCTTAAATTTTATTTGTAAAAACGATCCAAGTGCTATTTTTAAAGGAATTTATTTTTTAATATAACAAGTTAAAGTATTGTTTTTTAAAAATTAATTAAAGGGGCCAGGGATTTAGCTCAGTGCCATAAGTGCCTGCCTGGCAAGCGCAAGGTCGTGAGTTCAATCCCCAGTACCAAATAATAATAATAATTTGTAGAAAACATTGTAAAATATTGAGTGTGCTTCTAGGTCACTGTGCTCAAAAAAACCATTTGATCATTTCTTTGATTGTGGGGGGATGGGGGGACTAAACCCACAGGTACTCTACTATTGAGCTATATCCCCAGCACTTTTTATTTATTTTTTACTTTGAGACAAAATCTCACTAACTTTCATTAATAGATTTCTAATTCATAATCTTCATTTGAAACTACTTACTGATTCACAAATATCTATGTGAAGTCATGGTTCTGGGCACTGGCCAGAAGGTAGTGAACAAAAGAGATAAAGCCTTGATCATCTTAGACCTTGTGTTCAGCAAACTGAATAGCTTCTTGGCTTTCATCAACATTTTTGTGCACATGAAGAATGAGATGGTTGGTGAGCAAGTTTACTGGTAAACCCAAAGATTCACCTGTGACTTGACCTCACCAGACGCTATCTGGCCACTTGCTTCCCCCTGGACACAAATCTGATCCTTGGAAGACACACTCCCCAATGGGCACAAAGGGATTAATCATCCCCTTGCAGCCACTGAAACAGCTTGATGTGTTGCTCCAGAGGACCAAATCCTCTGGGATTGGATGGGAATATGATCACCGAGATCATATTCCCATCCAATCCCATATGATGCCCACATCCACCATGCTAAAGGGAACTTGGAGGTGACTTGACTCTCTGACAGCTTGTCCAAAAGTTGAGTTTCTCCCAAAAATCTTAGCTCTGACTCGGGCCTCCTGATTTTTCTTACTGACAGATAAGTTTCCAGCACATGCAAGGTGGTGACAGTTCACATCACTTCCAGGTGCCCAGTCCTTCTCCAGCCAGCGTCTTCTCCCTTCCTTCCTGGCCAGAGTTCACTTCCAAGTGGTTATTGCTATCACAAACAAAACAAAAGGCCAACCAAGTCTGCCACCACTGTGCGGTCTCCCATGCTTCTCTAGGTCTCCCATAGACTTTTGAACCTAACCCAGAGTCCCAGGGAGACCCAGTGCCAAGTAGGTTTCCTGTACAGGACAAGCCATGAAAGCTTCTGTGGGCTTCACCAGCAGGTCGTAACTTCCTTTGGATTTCCCTTCTCATCCACTCCTTGTAGAATCATCTTCTATTTTCAAAAGGGCCCTGTAGGAATGCAGAGAACAGAACAGTGACTCAGAAGATGGTGACCGAGTCATCTGCTTTGCATTGTCGAGCACATTTTTCACATGTTACTGGGTGAAACGAGCAGTAAAGGGCAGCAAATGCTAGAAATAGAACAGAAAGAGATACAGGAAGAAAAAAGGGGGGAAAGATCTTATTTTCTCTAGAGAAATCTGCCTTGTTCAGGACATTGGTGTTACAGGAAAAAAACATTCTTCTTTGAACAGCTCTTTCTGACTCATATGTTGGCAGGAATTTGCAGAACAGATAACCCTCCCTTCCCCCAACAGCCCTGCTGAAATCTGAATGCTCTAAGCTGTCCTTGCTGACTTGTGAAAGAGATCTCTCTATACTCATCTGGGCTCTGCGCATGTCACATGACACCAATACATTCCAAATGCTAAGATACAAGATTACTACTTAACCGTAGAACAAACCAACAAGAATTTTAATCAAGACAATATCCAATAATGAACAAAGATGGAATGTTTTTGGAGGTATTCCAGAATACACATTTGGGAATTTTTAATCTTACTCTTCTTTGAATACAGCAAAAATATTTTAAACTTTTCTGACCATGTCATTTCAGGCTGAATCCAGAAACCAGCTACTTACTATCTAAGGTATTAAAGCATTTCATCTATAGAGACATTGAACTTTCCATATCTAGACCAGTAATTAATACCAGATTAACTGAAATATGAATCAGCAGACAAATTCCTTTAAATGTAGTGTTTAAGATGAATTATTTTATGAAGTGAAAGATGAAAAGAAATCTAGATGACAGTGATCAGTATGTGACACAGATATTGTCATATTTTAGGATTTCTTTTGTTTGTATTCAGACAAGTTTTAATTGTGTTAGTTTATCAAACCGCATAATTAAACTATGCTCAGTTGTTAAAGGCCAATCACTGAAGCTTGTTTAAAAGTGTTTTGAATCAACACTAAATGTTTAGGAAGATTTTTTACAATAACCATTAAAAGCAGGTATAACTTACTGGAAATGTGGATTTCAGCTACATTTTTGTTTTTAAGAGAGTTATGACAATAAGAAGACATTAAGCTAAAAAGTTTGATGGTTTTAGTCTCCTTTTTTCTGTTGAGTGGGATTTCCCACATCTACTCCATCCCTTTTCCACCAACAAATCAAACCAAGCTTTTCCTTCCACAAGCCATCTTTGAGCATTGGTATTTGAGTCCTTAAAAGGGGTCTTAAAAGGTAGCCAGACACACTAGCACATGACTGTAGCTCCAGCTATTGGGAAGGCTGAAGCAGGAAGATCTCTTATACTTAGGAGTTTGGGACCAGCTGGGCAACACAATAAGATGGTGTCAGAGAGAAAGAAAGAAAGAAAGAAAGAAAGAAAGAAAGAAAGAAAGAAAGAAAGAAAGAAAGAAAGAAAGAAAGAGAAAGCCAGAGAAAGGGAGAAGAAAGAAAGAAAGAAAGAAAGAAAGAAAGAAAGAAAGAAAGAAAGAAAGAAAGAAAGAGGAGAAATGAAAAAAGTGACTAAGTTGTAGTTGGAAGAAAGATAGTAAAAGCAGAATGTAGATTAAATGTGACATGTTACAGTATAGGAATGGTATTTTTAAAGACTGTCGTAGATCAAAGACTTTACTGCTCTTATTTTTGTCTTCCCACACCTACTAAACCTGCATTTCTGCTGATGAGTGAAATTCTAGCTCTTTGGTGATCCCAGGACCCTAAATTGATACATCATCCAGCAGCATTAAAACGCTGATTTTGCATGATTAAAAGTGCGGGTGCCCAATTTCACTGGGAAGAATGCTAGTTGTAGTAATTTAAAGTAAATCAAGACTAAACAATGAAAATGAGAAAAATGGCTTATGCAATTGCTTTCTTGGTCGTCTCAGTAACCCAGCTAAAGGGAAGATAGAACTAAGTTCTGAGCCAGGGATTCCCCTGCCCCCAACCCCACAGTTGAACGCTCACTTAGGGCAAGTTCATGGGCAGGTCCTGAGTAAGCCTGTGATTTGGAAGTAAGTATCTGAGAAGATATTTCTGAACCCATCACTGACAGTAATTAATCAATGTCTGCTTTATTTCTTTTTCACTTTATTTTCTTTTTTAAAAATAGCAATTTTCAAATCATCCAGAATACTACAATTTTATCTGTGCATCTTGACCAAGCTTCCAGGCATGATGCAGGATATGTAGTCAAAGTCCAAAACAAAACCAACAAAAAAGGCTAAACAACTACACAGCATAGAAGAAACTCATCACAGGAAAGAATTCACAGTATTCCCAAAGAATAGGAGAGGATAATAGAGTTATATATGTTTTAAGAGGTAGATGCATCACGTGTACACAATATAAAACAGAAGGCTTCTAATGACTGGAAAAGGAGGGAAAGAAAGCTATTTGGTAGTAGCTCGGTGAACTTTGGCTGAACCCCTCCGTTTGGCAGGCTCTGGTGTGGACAGTCGAGGATGAGGCATTAGGACTCGCATCTGAGAAGTTGACATCAAGCAGACAGCAAGACATGATATCTTATTTTCCTGAGCCATGCTGACACAAATTGAACTCCCCTTATTATTTTCTTATGCCAGTAAAGTTGCACTTGGAATTTAAGCATTTTGTGTGCAGATGTTGAGAGCCTGGTTGGTTTAATTTAAATAATTTGCAGATTGTTTAGTAGCACTCCAAAGACAGAGAGTGTTCTTCATCTGAGTTCAATTTTATGAGTTTTGGTTTCTGATCCACAAGGTAAAACTGAAGCATTTAAAAATCCAAGCGCTGTAAGATCTGGCTGCTTCCTCTGCCAGCTCTGTTAGCTGGTGAAAACGCAAAGGCCTTAAAGGTGTCGCTAATTTGCTCCACCTTTAACTTTTCCTTAACTTCTTCACTTTAAAGAAAACAAAGCACCTTCAGACAGGTTGGTGAAGGCTGAGAGGGAAGGGCTCATCCAGTGAAGGACCAAAATTAAAAATCAAACAATGAGGATCAACTTTTTACAAAGTAGTTGTTCCCATCTAACTGTAAAATTATTCAACTGCCAATTTTTTCTAAGCCATAGCAATTATGCATTTGTGTTGGTTATGCAGCCCCTTTTCTCCACCAGACGTGTCTCTCACCCATGTTTACTTGCCCCATTTTCCTAAACATTAGATGGGACTTTCCTGGAGCCCAGGCATAGATACACGACTGTATTCTCAATTTTATATGAGCCAATTACTTTCGTTTCCCACTGCAGGATCGTTTTCCCGGCTAGGCCCCACTTACTAAACAATATGAGCAAATGCTCCTTGGATGAAAGTAAGATGTCAGTGTACATTACAACTCCCCTGGGGTAAACGGAGAGCATTCATAAAAACTAAAGAAATGGACTTTATAATGAAATGTACCTCATATAATTTATGACCCCAATACTCAGAGATGAGTTTTTCTCTTTGGGATTATATGTCTATATGTGAGAAAGAAGACAGTGTGTGATTGTACAAAATTCTTAATAATGATCTCGGGAAAAAATGTTCTTTCCAGTTTGGACAATGACCAAAAGCAATTTGCATTGACCTCTAAGAGTTTCCAAAGAGGATGTGAGTTCCCCACCGGACAGCTCCCCACCTCCTATGTGGTCAGTGTGTTGGGTGTGGCCATGACTTTGATCCTAGGCACAAAGAATTTTCTCTCTCTGCACTAGGGGATGGGGAGGAGGACATGGTAAAAGAGGTGGATGGAGACTGTGTGTGTGTGTGTGTGTGTGTGTGTGTGTGTGTGTGCTTATGTTCATGTGTGCGTGTCTTAGAAGCTGCAGGTCCAATTTTCCATTCTTTTCCACTGGGACCTGTTTCTTTCTCCAGTGTCAAGTTCTCAACAGTGATGCACTAAATTGCAAAAGATCAGTTGCAGTTGAAACTTGTGAGCTGCAAACATAGTGTCTCTTTGCTTTTCCTTGTGACAGACAAGAGTGGCTTCCACTGGATGACTTTTTAATTTTATTTTTTAGAAAACACAGTACTGATACAAACACTATTTTCCACTCTAACTTCTGTGTTTAAAAATCTCCTGTGACCACAATGTGAACTTTTGAGGCCTGTGAGTACAACTAAGTTAGAATTGGGAATCATCACAGAAATAATCTAGTTTAGGCCTGTCATTGTTCAGGTAAGAAACTGTGTTCTAGGCAGTACTCTTAGCTAAGGTCACATAGCTCTTTAGCAGAAGAGTGAAGTCCAGAAGCCAGGGCTCCTGATGTCCTACTCAGTCTTCATCCCACCACAACACAATTCACCACCACTCTGCAAGCATTCTGCATGGTCCAAAAGGATCATCACAGAAAGAGGAGATAACCTTACAACACAACAGGAAATCCACGCTTCCTGACACAACTAGAAAAGAGGCTCAGTCTACAAGCCCTCTTTCTTGCCATCCCCAAGCCTAAAAACAAAGCCCCACCTGGCCAGAGCAGTGCGCCAAAGGTAAGAACTCATCCTGGTACTATCACCAGGGCAAGACCCAAGCCCTTGTTCCTCAGCTAAGTCACACTATTTCTTAACCTGAGTTCCACCAGAAGGCAGAGCTGGAGATTAGCCCTCTGGGCTACCCATTTACTAGCCCTGTAATCCAAAGGGTCAGTTGTGAAGGAGATGGAGATAAACCAGGAAAGAAGTGGTCCACATGAAGATGTGTTACCCAGATGAAGGGACATTTGAGACTGCACTATCTATAGGACCATGACCCCTGGAAGCCACATGAACTGCTCTCCATACCGCCCCTCCCCAGGGGAGGGAGCTTTATTCACAGGACCCTGTCTCCCTTAGGTCAAAGATTCACCTCCCAGGCATTAACTCCTTTGCACTTCCGGTTTGTACACACATGGCCACAAGCCGAGCAGAGGGGATATCAATAGGAAAGCCCTGGCACTGGCGTCCAGAGATGGAGGACACCTGTCCAGGCAAGGCACCGCAGGGTTAAACTCTCACAGAGCTGGACTAAGAGGCAGGTGAGGTTGAAAAGCTCCCCTGATACAAAAGAGATGTCTAATGCCCCTTTGGAAGTACACTGTCACCATCATCATCCATCATATCCACTATACGTGTCTCTATCTATCTATCTATCTATCTATCTATCTAGATGAGCATAGAGTGAGGAATTCCAGAGACAAAGTTTGGTTTGGTTTGGTTTGCTTTGGTTTGGTTTGGTTTGGTTTGGTTTGGTTTTTTGAGGCAGGGTCTTACTATGTAGCACAGGCTGGCTTCAGACTAGCAGCACTCCTCCTGCCTCAGCCTCCAAAGTGCTGGGATTACAGGCACCAAGATTTTAAAATGAAACTCTCCTTCTGTGTTCACCAATCACATATATTCAGTAAACATCAAACAAATGTTCCTTGGATGAAGGAATGTGAAGTGTCAGATAGTTGATTAGGTAATTCTAAGCTAGATAACAAATGTTAAGTCACAAACATAGAAATGGTATTGTCTTGTTCTATTCTTTACATTGACAGTTTTATATATATATATATATATATATATATATATATATATATATATATATACATTTTTAGTCTAGCTCTGATGACCAAAGCTTTGAAGTCTCATAAATCCCCTGATGATTTGGCAAGAGCTAAAGTTTAAAATGATTAGTGCAACCCACGTCACCATCATCCCTCCCCCCAAAAAAGCAAATAATCAAACAGCTTTACCCTAATCAAGATCATTAATTTAATTTCCAAGAATGTTCCCAACAGAATCTCTCTTCTGCATTCCTCAATTTCCCAAGTACTTTCCCCATGACCTTCAAAAGTGAAACTTGAGTTTGGTTCCTTTTACAGTTTAATATTACATGAGCAAGTAGGCTTGAAAGAAAACTCTCCAGTTCAAAAACTTCTTGAAAACTACAAGATGTTCTGATTGCTGTGGTCCTGTACCTGTTCCCCAGGGACCTAGGAGTTCAATAAGATGAATAACAAGAACAGGAAAGCTTGGCAAAGGTGGGTTCTTGAAGATGTATCAATAAAGGCACCACATGTGACAGTAAGACGTCTCTAAGATGAGGGATAGAGCCATATGGCTAGCTGGGACAGATTCCTAACTCCCAGGACCCCAGTCAGGGAGGTCACTGTGTTTTCTCCCCAACATTCCTCTTCTGTGCATCAACAGAAACTTGATGTGATAGCACAGAGGGTCTCTTAAAGCTGTTATGTGTTTTAACCACCTAACAGGAGTTTAGTAGGGTCCCTTCCAAGGAAACGGTAGCATCTAACCCCCAGCATCTGAGAGTATGCCTTTACTCACAAACAGAGTCTTTCTAGAAGTGATCTGGATACAATGAGGTCATTGATAGGGATCATAACTCATTTGGCATATATCATTATAAAAAGGAGAAATGTAGACACAGGCACAGACAACACACACACACACACACACACACACACACATATACACCATCCTAAAAGTTTCACCACTACTCCCACTGGCACCACAGGCTGGGGACCAAGCCTTAATACTGGGCCTTTGGGGACATTTAAAATCCAAACCACAACAACATCCTAAGCTTCAATATGAGCAACTGAAAATCCATGTGAGTTCTGTTCATCCTATTTTCTCTTCAAAATAGAGATTTGATTCCATAATCTCCCATAGGTGGGACAGAACAGGTGCATCTCTAAAGCAGTATCCTCAGGCCACCCCTTAAGAGTCCCTCCAGCTCCCTCCCCAAATTGTTGGTGCTTGATCAGTTGATCAGCATAGCACATAGCTAAAATGGAGAAACAGCATGGGTGTGTGCCTGGAAATGGGGGAGAGCTAAGAAGGCCCATGTGGGTGTAAGTGATGGGCTGCAGTGACCTGGAAGCTAAAAAGGAATCAGGTGCCAGGTTACGTGATGGAGAAACTGGCAGACTCTCGGCAGTGGTGCCTTAATGAACACAGAGTTCTGGATATCTCGTGAGGCCCTAGAGGACCATCCTGCCAAAAAGTGCCAGAATGAGCTGAGACATCTTCCCATCGGGGAATAAAAAAAGGAAAAGTTACAATTCATGTTGTTGTACAACTCTCCAGTGGACAGATTCACTCCTATCCTCAGGGTACATGGATTTTGCAAGCAATCAGACTGTGGCATAGTTCCTAGTCCAGTGTTTAAAAATGTGGCTGAGCCCCCTTCATGATAGATGATGGGATGCACCACCCAGGATCCACCCCACAAGAGGGCCTGGGGAGAGGGCACTGCATCCACCTGCTGGGCCAGGAACGGGGATAAAGACCTGACCATTTCACCCATCCTGATGAACACATCCTCCCAGATTGGCCATGGCTTTGTTGGTCCTACAATCACAATTTATCATCCCCTCATGCCCAGTCTTGTTCTGCTCCCTCCCTTTTATAGTTGTTCATATGTAATAAACATCGACACCACAAACTCTAATATCTGCTTCTGGTAAAGCCACTCACACCAACCTCACAGAGCCTTACTCAGACATTTGCAAAGTCAAAGCAACACTGGTTTCTCTACAGGGATTGAGTGGACAGAAAATGAGACTGCAACACCATGATGTCAGAGTTTCTGACACCATTGCTGTTCACTGTGAGTCTTGGCTCCTTTTCCCATTTTCTTTCTGAATGGCCCTTGTATAGTTGGGCTCAAATAGCTCTGCTATTGGACTGTCTCAATCCTGTTGATATTCTCTGGTCACCAGCAAAGGGACAGGTGACAGCACCACAGAGTTCTTACAATATTGCCATCACCTCTGCCAAGAGATAAAATGAAGTTATTCAGATAGAAGGAAGATCAGACAAACTGACTTGTGTGTTCCTGACACAGGAATGGAAATATTTCTGTCACCGAGGTTGTGAAGAAACCTGTTCCAAACTCAGTGTGCTAAATTCAACCCAATGGCTGCTTATTTTTCAAAATAATTAATTAAATTTGGTTTACTTAAAATGCGGTCTCTCAAAGGCTTGACCAGAACTTCCTTCCCAATTCAAGAATAAAGATGCTTCCTGTATCAAATTAGTAGCTAGGAGCAAGTCCGGAGGCCCACTTTTCCTAGGAATGCCCCCATTAAAACTGGAGTCAACAAATAAAATCCAGCACAGAAATTTCCACCAAAGAGTACAGTAGTTTGCTAGGTGATATCCAGCCTCATTTCATAAGGAAACTAAAGTTCCTATCCAATAGCTATTAAAGCAAAAGATTAAAGGAATTATTGGTCATTCTCTAATCCCATGTGTCCCTAGAACCCAGACAAGGATGAAATGAAGGATAAGAGATAGAATGCAATGCTTTGGAATCTCAAAGCTGCAACAAAAGGCCCAGCATCTGGAGAAACCTCTGCACCTTTCTGCCTAGGGACCACTTTGAGGGACCTTATTCTTGGGTTTCAACAGAGGGCCAGATAGAAGTGTTATGACTGATACACTGTGTCAACCTGAGAAGTTCAGAAGTTTAACTGAAAGACTCAGCAGGGAGTCAGGATTCTACTTTGTAAATATGCTTATTCTGTGCAAGAGGAGGGCAAGGAGATTTTGTGAGTGCTACCCAGGCCCTGGAGGGAGGGGGAGTGTACAATATAAGGGAGGAGGAGAAGCTTTTCCCCCTTTTTGCTCTAGCTGCTGCCTTGAAGTGTTGCCCCAGTGCCGTGCCACTCTGCTTTGGAGCCAGCTGATTATGGACTGAAACGTCCACAAACAGTAAGCTAAATAAACCTTTCCTTCCTTCATTTTTGGTGTGAGATGTTTTTGTCCCAGTAACAAAAGAAAAGTAACCCAGATAGGAAACAAGTCTCTGAAGTCCTGGGAAAATAAGATTAGGCAGCTAACAAATTACATTAGGAGGCACTAAATGAAGAACTGTTAGGGCAGCTGAGTAGAACAGGAGAGACCAGGTTAGTAAAAGGAAGCTAGAAAAAGTGAGAAAACAGAGAACTTGATCAAGATAAAAAAATTTCCAACCAGGAATCCAGAATTGGAGCTCTTACCAGGAAGAGTCAAGCATCAGTCATCAAATTTGGCATCATCAGGCACAAAGTAATTTTGGAAGGTAGGGCGGGGTACGAGGGTAGGAGCAGGGTTACTGGTAAAGCAAGGCTTCCTTCCTTACAGCTGGAGCAGGGAGCTGCTCTGGTGAAGGAAAAGCTCAATAGGAAGTCAGCCATGAGACCCCTGTCAGTATGAAGAGGATCATTTAAAAACCACAGGTACTGAAACGAGGCCCCTCACAGACATCCAGGGTCCTTCCAGGAGAAAGGTCTGTAAGGAGAGATGAAAAAAATGGGGGAAAGGATTGGAAATGAAGTGAAGAGGAAAGAGGTGGGAAAGAGAAAAGTCAGGGTTCTATAAATAACCAAGGAAACCACAAAATGAGTTTTTAAACAGAGGTTTGCCGTGGTTTCCTCACATCTCCCAAGAAATACAAGCATTATGGTGGCCTCACAGCGGAAGCCTATGGTGCTGGAGAATCAGGAGGGAAACCAGTGTGGGCCTGGGTCCTTGCAAGGGTCAGTGCCTCACGATGCTGGGAATGTGTTAATGTATCCATCGTGGGGAACCTATGGGACAGGGATCATGACCCCCACGCTGCTAATGAGGTCACCCGAGGTTAACAAGATGATCACCAGTTTCATACCGCAGGAAAGAATCAGAGAAGGACTTGAACCCAGCTCCTCAGACAGCAGCCCACGCTGTTATCTAAACAGGTCAGGGAGTAGCAGAACCAGTTCTTACCTCAGTCTTGAGTCTCCTGTGGGATTTCTACTGTAAAACAGTGGGTTCATAGACAGAATGGTGCCCCCAACAAAACACCTGGCCCACACCAACACGAAGCTTTCTTACTCATGACCATCTCATATAGAAAGGTGTGTGGGGAAGTTTCCTATCCCAGTTGGAAGAGGAGTTCGGAAGGGGAGTTTGCTGAAACATCTGGCATATGAAACCGGAGTTCTAAAGGAAATTCCAACTCTCGGGGAGCCCCCGAGAGAAAGGCAGACAAGGCTCTTGGCATCTTTATTCCCTCCTCATTTTCCCCAGGTTGCTGATGACCTACATCCCTAGAAGGACAGGCTTGGTGAAGCAGGAGGAGGGGAGACAAAAATATCCAAGGCAGGGGAAGCAATTAGGCAAAGAACAACCCAAGATTCCAGTTCGAATGGAAGACAACCACAATGAGAGGCAGCCGGAACCAAGGCCCTCCATAGGGAGTGGAGACTGGCATAGGGGAGGCAGCACGGAGGTGACCCTGAGCGTCCCCCTCTTGGAGGCGGGGAGTCATCACTCACTGTCAGGGTGTTTCCAGGGGGCAGAAGCGCAGACCCGCAGGCTGTGCCAGCCCATAATTACCTACTCCCTTTCCTGCACTTTTAAACTCCTGTGGTAGGTGTTCATCAACAACTCATTTCCAGCGAAAGAACCTGACTTTTCAAAATTAATATGTGCTTGTTAGCTCTGCCCTAGGTCAATGTATCCTGTTAATTACACTTGGCAATAAGAAATCATGCATTTGGGGAAGCAAGTTAGTGCAAGGAGCTTGTTAAGACTGATGAGTGTCGGAAATGGTTCAGGGAGGCAGCTGTGGGGCAACTGTGGGGCATCCTCTGGGCCTGGAGCCAGAGGGTCTGGCGGGTGCACCTTGCCACTCTTCACCTCTATTGGGCAGCCCTGATATACACTCGCCCATTCTGAAGCTGAGGGGTGGGTCTGGAACAGGGAGGCCCCAGGCCTCACCTCCTCTGGCAGTTCTGCCTGGGAAAAGCAGCTACCCAATAGATGTGAGTAGGCAGGGTATCTACCTTGCTCCCAGATCTCACATTCCCCATCTTCCACCCACCTGGCTCTGCGCTTTACAAGACTGACCATCCATGGCTCCCACCTAGTTGAGCTGACCAAAGGCAAGGTCAGTGGCTGATACATAGCCAGAAGAGATTCCGACTTAGACGCCAATTTCCCTGAAGTCTCCGCCCTGTGGGGTCCAGCAGATTAACTGTGTGACCCCACACAAGAAACCACAGCTCTTGCTTGGTCACTTTCCACAGTGTCTTCTTCATTTCTACTTTCTGATGATTATCCCATTTCGTTGTGGTCGTCCTGCACTCTAACTATGCCTTTAAATTAGTACCTTCATTAAGGTCGCCTGCAGTGAGGTGTTGTCATGAGGGTGTGTCTGCCCCCTGCCAGGGCACCATCTAATATTGTAGATTTCCCTTCTCACAGCTCAGGCCAGTGGGAAAGAGCTGAGGCAGAAATCATGACCTGTGGGCGCCTGGGCAAACATTTTGCCAAGACCATCTCCAAAGCCTTCTTCAGCTAGAACCACCATGCAAAGCAGCTATCCCCTCCCCCAGGTCTGAGAATGAGCAAGGGAAGGTAGCCAAGGAGAGAGGTGGCTTGGGAAGGTAGCACCAAAACATCTCTCCAAATTAGGTCAGTGCACTCCTAGATACGACCGAGGTGACTGAAGATTCCTGCTGTTTGCAGTCTTAAGGCCCGGCACTCGGGGGCCCTTCATTCTATGTCATCACATGGCTCACTGGGCGAGGGGTGAAGGAAAAGGAGATTCAGAGTGAAAGTGGGAAAGGCTGCCTTTAAGCTGAAATCAGAAATGCAAGAAGGGGTTTGAGGCCAGGTTGTATAGAAAGTTGTTGGATTAGGTTTGTTCAATGCTATAAATAGAAGGGGCCCCATCTATGGGCAGAATGTACCTGGCCCAAGTGGCATAAATTGAGGGAATACTGTGAACCTACCTATGGGCTGCTCAAAGACCTGGATTTATACACATGAAGGTGTTTTCCCATGTGAATATTTATTAAAGGCAAATAGCATTTTATGAAAGAAAACTGGAAACCTTATTCCCTGGGTCATTTAGAATTTTCTACAACATGCTGACTGGCAGTTGTGGTAGAGTCTTTTGTCCAGCAATCCTGGACAGATGCTGGGCACAGGAACAAAGATGACATGTCAGAGCTGCCTCCTTTAGCCCACCAGATCCAACCCCATCACTGTGACACACAGCTGAGTTTTCTCCCCTTTACTTCTTCTGTATTCTGACTCACAGCCTTGATCCACATGTGTGAAAGCCTAGTTGCTTTCCTCCACTAAATTTGACCATCACTGGTCACTATATTTTTCAGTTTCCAATTACTATGACAAAATATTTGAGATTATCAATTTATGGAAAAAGGAGACTTACTTTGGCTCTAATTCAGAGGTTTTAGTCCATAGTCTATTGGCCCCATTGCTTTTGGGCCTATGGCAGGGCAGGATCTCACGGAAGGTAGTGTACAGCAGAGCAAAGCATTTACCTCATGGTCAGGAAATTTTAACAAAGGAAGAAAAAAGCTAGGACCCCACCATAGCAAGGGGACTGTCCAGTGACCAAAGATCTCCAACCAGCCTCCCTCTTAAGTTTCTGCCATCCTCCAATAGAACTGAGCTGGGAATCAAGCCTTTAGCACATGGGTATTTGGGGCCTTTGTAGATCTAAAGTGCTCAGTCCCATGAACTGAGATCTCCAGAGAGATCTCACTTGGCAAAGAGGTCGGGAGCAATGAGGAAGAAAGAGCCTGGGGAGATACTTAATCCCCTCAGTAGATACGGTCCTCCCTATACCAACCTTACTCCCCAGCCCTGAGCACCTCCTGCCCACCCCCATCCCTTCTCACAGATGCTTGTCCCCTGCCCCACAGTCACAGGAAACCTGTCCATTGCCCATCACTGGATTTCTGTCTCATTTTGGAAGTCACTGACTGTCCAGCTGCCACCTGTGTGTGTCCTCTTCTCATACACTTGTTTCTCCACAGGTGAAGTTCCATAGCCTCAGGTTCAAACAATTACAGGCGGAAACTCTTTTTTAAACTTGCATCTACTAACCGTACACATACTGTTCTTGTCATTAGTCCGTAAACACCACAGTAGAACAACAATTTGCCTAGCACTTCCATCATATGAGGTAATGGCTATCTCTAGGTGAGCTAAAGTCTATAGAAAGGTGCCGTAGGATTTACACAAATACTGTATTATTTCATGTAAAAGACTTGCGCATGTGCACATTTTGGCATCCATGGACGGTCCTGGAACTTACTATCTATCCATTCTCCTTCTCCATGAGTCTCCAATCACTAGACTTATCTTCTTCTATTCAGAATCTAAGACACGGCCATTCTTATTTCATGCTAGATGAATAAATAAGTGAATATAGAACTTCAGACTCCAGCCTATCAAGCGCATATCTGTTAGGCAAATTGTTTAATTTCTCTGACCCCACATGTTCAGAGCTGATGTGGATAAAATGCAGGCAGTAACTACTTCTATTACTCCAGCCCTAATTACACAGTGATTAATGGCAGTGGCTGTGTAGCTCAGGAAGGTGGAAGGCAACCAGGAGCTGAGTATTTCACTCAGCCCTAAGTCCCAAGCAAGGATGAGACAAAAAAAAAAAAAAGCCCAAAAAAGAAAGAACTTAAAAGTCAACATCCACACATGAAAGTGACATCAAAAAGTCAACCTGGTCGGATCTGCCAAAGGCCTTTCCCTTGCAGTGAGAACACAGCCAGTGAGCATCTGTGATCAGAGTGCTGGCCCTCTGATGTCTCCAGACATCAATGTCCTTCTGCACTATCAGACTCAATGGGGACTTAGTGAACACCTCACTAATTAATTTTGTGCTCAAGTGTTGCTTCCTGCCCTTCAAACAAATCCTTTCAAATGCATTTTCTACCCTCAAAAGCCTGGAGCTGCCAGTTATCGAGAGTAATGAGGAAGCTAGGAGTGGAGACATGCTAAGGAGGAGGGTCCCACGCTAAGCAGCGGCCTCTGCAGGCATAGGGGTAGAAGGGGTGTGAGTATCGTAGAAGGGCATCGAAGCCTTCCTTCCACAGGGCGTGCCCTCCAGTATCGTGCCGCTGGTCCAGACTCTCTTTCAGATGGTAATGATTGCATGTAAACCTGCTGCCCAGCTGTCTCTTCTTGAGTGGATTGTGAGTTTCCCATCATGATGTGTTCCTCATTAAGGCCCCCAAACAATGGGGCTGACTGACAGTGGACTAACCTCTCCCAAACACTGAGTCAAAAGAACCCTTTTATCTTTACAAGTGGATTATCTCAATAATTTCTTGCAGTAGTGGAAAGCTGACTAATACAGGATCTGGGGCTTCATAAACAAAAGGGAGAAGAAGAACAACAGCAACAAAAAAACAGAGGAAGACAAAAAAAGAGAGGAGGTGGAAGGAAGGAAGAATGGGAAGAAGACACACAGAAAAGGGAACTCACTCTCTAGCATATGCCGTGCACCTGTTGTGAGACACACATTCAATCATGAAGTTTTCATTCACTGTTTTAAAATTTCCAAACATAAGGACATCTGATTTGGGCAGATAAGGAAAATGATTCATGAAAAAATAGATATAATTTCAAAGTTACCAGAGACAGTGGCAGACCCTCGTGTCTTCAGGGTGTGTTTGACGCATTGAGCCTGACATATCCCCAGATCAGATAACCACATATGCACAAATTCTGTTGCCCTATCAGGACAGGAGCAGCACTAGATCCAAAGAGTCAGGCAGGATGAGGCTGAGCTAAGAGCTGCAGCTTAGCAGGAACCCTAGGAAACAGACCAGATCATAGCACGAGGAGTCAATCTGAGATACTGGCCCATTGCCCTTTCCTCCACCCCTTGCAGGCACAGGTGTCTCTGAGATACTGCAGTTACCAAAGCCAGAGGGTGATAAAAAGCTCACAGCTCACCATGTTCCAGGAAAAGGGAAGGCCACAGAGCAAGACTTAGCTTATCACTGTGCTGAAGAGAATATAGTCTTTATCAAGAATTTGATTATTCCTTTCCATAGAACATCCCAGTAGCATAATCTAAAGATAACTTGGAATCTAGAACTTCATAACTGCTTAACCTTGTGGGAGTTTCTTAACGTCTCTGTGCCTCTCTTCTCACATCTGTAGAAAAGGGGGCCCAATTATAGTATTTATCTCCCAAACTTATTACCAGAATCAATCTGGTCCATCTGTGCAAAGTATTTGGAATAATGCTTGCTCCATAGTAACATGGTAGGCACGTGCTTTTGTTATATTTGTAATCCTTTTGTTTTATGGATTTTAAAAATAATTGCTGCATTAGTGATTGCAGTCTTCTCAAAATGCCGGCTAATTTTGATGCATGTGTCTGTGACCTATTTTTCAAGTAATTGCTGCTTTAAATTGAACAGTCTCTCCTTCCAACCTGACAAGTAGCATATTTATTGATGTTCTAAGTTTTTTTTCTAAGTCATGTCTAACTTATCATTTTATTCACAGAATGAAAAATACTCCTGCTGACAGACTACTAACTACATAATTGCTGCAAAGTAAATCTTAGCAGGTGAGGCTTTTTTTTGCAGAACCAATCATGGTAACATGTGTTTTTTGATGTACTCAATGGAAAATACCAGGCACAAATGGCTACAATATCATTTCACATCTGTACAAACTAAAACACAGAAAGAGATACAATCTCTGTTAAAGCAAAGGAGAGAAAAGATTCTATTGTTAGTATAGAGAAGTAAAAATTGGCATCTGTGAAATAATTCTATCTGCTATCTTCTAAATTGCAATGAGCTAGACACTGGAGTAACAAAGGACAAGCATTACCTTCTTATTAGCATAGATGTCATGTTTAATCAATCAGAGGAGAACCGTAATTACTTTGCTCTCTTCTTAGCAAACTTTAAAAAAAGAGAGTCATGAACTTATAAAAGAACTGTCATCCTGTTTTGAAAGTTATAGCTTTACAGGTAATTTGTTGAAGATTTTATTCACATAATTTGTAATGATTTCCTTTCATGCTCAACTTCTATTCTACAAGTCATTTCAAGCACAAACATAAGGACATCTGTAAATGTAAATGCTTTATCAATGTTATAATTTAATTATGGTCATTTTCTGCATATCTGTTTATTGGCCAATGCCTCACATGTACCTCTCCAACCAAGGGTCACCTGAGTAGAAAAGAGAATCATCAGTCAGGGAGCAGACTGAGCTAGAGAGTGATAGATGGGGAATATGGGCTTTGGAATCTTATAACCTGGTTTCTACCTTTGGGCAAGATATTTAATGCTTCATAAGCTTCATCTCCTGGACTGTGAAATGCTGATATCAACACCATATTCCATAGATTTACCTGAAATTGAGTTGAGAGCTTTATACATACATTTGCCTCTAGTAGGCTTTTACGATGTGACACATTTTGCTAAGAGGATCATCCTTTCTGCCTTTCCATTCGTGTTCTGGAATTACAGTGATTAGCTATTAGTCTCTGCTTCTGAAGTGGAAGCAGTGTCTCTGGAATGTACTTCCACAGGGGGAAGTAGCAGCCTGTGATGACTTCCCAAGCTGGATGCAAAGTGACAAAGTGGAGTACTCAGAAGCGCTCAGAAGTGGAGTGGGACGCCTGAGGCCACCAGAAATAACATGACTGCCTTTGAAACTTGCCCCAATCCCCAAAATCCTTCTGCAACTTTCCTGGTGTTTAAAATAAACTGAGTCTGCTGCACTCACCTTGCTGAGGTTTAGGAACCTGGGACATCTCCATCAAAGACTCTGCCCAATCATCAAACACACCTCACACAGCAGGAAACAGGCCAAAGGACTGATTCCCAACTTCTCAAGCAGGGCGCGCCCTGCACGGCAACATGAGGACTCATTCTGTAGGTGATGACACTGCTTGGGTGAGTCCATTCCTAAACAGCTTCACTCTTTGATGAATGGTTCTTGGCAGCATATTGAATAGTCCATATTGAAGTCATCATTCAGCTTCAGTCTCTAGACCACATGAGCCTCTTCGCCTATGATAAAGTCTACTCCAAGACACCTGGCTTGTTCTTCTGGATGCTCTGTGCCAGTCGAAAGATTACTAGATTGGACTGCAGAGACCAGGCTTCTACTCCATCCTGCCTGGGAGACTTAGTCAAGTCACTGCTTGGCCTCACTATCTGCCTTCCTTAGTAAAGCACAAGGACTGATTCTTGCCCTGTATCTCACCAGGGTTCGTCACTGCAACCACTTAGTGTGAGAAGGCTTTGAAAAAGTGCCATGACATACAAGTATAAAGAACGTATACTACAGCTAGTCAGGATGGCACATGCCTATAATCCCAGTACTCTGGGAGGCTGAGGCAGGAAGATCACAAGTTCAGCCCAGTCTGGGCAATTTGGCTACTAGCAAGATCCTGTCTAAAAAGAAATATTGGGGTGGGGTGAGGGTATAGTTCAGTGTTAAGGTTCTAGGCTCAATCCCTGTCACCAACAAAATAAATAAATTCTATGAATTTAATTGCTCCTTTCCCAGGAGTAACTTTTGCACCAATCACATAACATCTTGCTTTGCCCCTTGACTAACACCTGCCTCCTGATAAGGCTGATGCTTTTAGCAGAAGAGACTATGTTAGAACCTTCTTAATTTTTAATTTAGATCCACTACAGAACATAATATTACCTGACTTTAAAATAATAATCACCAGCCAAAAACAGACACCTAATGAAAATGTTTTGATGAAACTCTTAAGCTGAATCCCCTAAAGTAGGGATGTTAAAACTTAAGAGCAAGGCTAGTGATGCATATTAGGGTACCCAGCTGGGGTGGAGGGCAGTAGCAGGCAGAGGAGCAGAGGCAAATTGAAGGGCCTGGATTCACATAGAGGGGTGACTGCTGCTTCCTGCCATCCAGTTCTGGGCAAACAAGAGTGTGGCCCAGGCTGATTAGGTAAACTGATTTTCAAGACAGCTAGTATCTTATTTTTACTTGAAAATGGTTGACAACTGATTTAGTTCAAAATCCTGTGGGAATCATGTGTGAGTTAAGCCAAAAAGTCCAAAGGTCATTGTTGCTCTTAAGGACTCCAGTTTACAATGTGTGACACAAAATTTCAGCCAATCATCCATCTTGTATTATAGTAAACAAAAAGAAGCACAAGGACTTTGCACCAGATTCCATTCTAATTCTCCTAGCAGTATCTCAGAATAGCCAAGCTCAGCACGGACTTTTATAATCCAGCAAGCTCTACATCCCTGCCGCCACCTGTAGTGAAGGCATCACAGCGTGTGACAAGCACACAGACCATGCCATGTGTAACTGAGCCACTTAACATAGAATTTCACAACACTCTAACTAGTAAGTACCCCACTCAATAAGACAAGCCCATTCATCTTATGCGTGGACACCGTAGCAGTGTGACTTGCTCTACATCCCCAAATGCTTATAATACAGCTGTTTTATGTTGAGCCCTGGGCTGCAGGTCACGCCGAGCAGATCTGGAACACAGCTCCACGGAGCTCACTGAAGATATAGCCCCTCAACTCTCCCTCTCTTTCTCCCAGTGGAGGAAAAGCTCAAGATGAACCTGAAAACTGCTCAATACACTAGGATCACTCATATACCTGCTGTTCAATTTCTCCCCAAATCATTTAACCAAATGTATTAGTCAGGTTCTCCAGAGAAACAGAAATAATAGGATATAAAAGAGGAGATTTATTGTGAAAATTAGCTCATGTAATTATGGAAATCCTACTGTCTGCTATCAGCAAACTAGAAAAAAAGGAAAGCTGGCGATACGTTAAGTCAAGTCCAAGGCCAAGGCCTAAGAATTGGTGCTATGTCCTGGAGTCTATGAACCTGAAACCCAGGAGCTCCTATGTTCAAAGGCAGAAGAAGATGAATGGCCCAACCCAAGAAGAGAGCTAGCTCACTCTTCCTCTACCTTTCTGCTCAGACCAAAACCTCAAAATGGGTTCCATGATGCCCGCTTGAATTGATGAGAGTGGATCTTCTTTATATGCCCCACCAATTCCAATGCTAATTTCTTCCAGAAACATACTCACAGACACTCTCAGAAATAAGTTTTACCAGGTATCTATTTAGCTCAGTTGAATTGCCACTTAAAATAAACCATCACATCAATTATCCTGGAAGTCAGTAATTCTCTGGAATTCATCTCTCTCTGCCAATCCTCGCTTCCCTTCCAGGTATCAGCCCCTATGCTCACATACTCCAATGTAGGATCCTCCAGAATTAAATTTTTATGATTCTAGGCATGATCAGTTAGCGTCACTAGCACCAAATATAAGTAAAAATTACCTGAGGCTTGATAAAAATTCAGATTGCTAGGCCCCAGCCCTGGGATTATGATTCAATTGTTCTAAGGGTGGAGCTTTGAAATATCAGCTGTCATTAGTTTAAGTGCCTCTGGTTTGGAGGTCTAGGAATCCCTGGGATTGTATACCACATAAATGAGGGCAGTGGTTCCAAAATGACGACTATGGCACCATCTATTAGAATTCATAGCTAGTGGTAGAATGGGGGTTTGTTCACAGGCAGATTTCTGGGCTCCATTCCCAGAAATACATAATCAGAATGTCTGGTTTGGTGTAATGGTTGATTGATTGTGTCAACTTCAAAAGTTTAGTTAAGAGAAGCTTAACTAAATCGGCTCATCAATGCTACATTGTAGGATGTAGAAGACCCACCGTAGGGCAGCTCATAGCCTGAATGGTATAAAGGCGTAATGAGGGAAGATAGATCTGGTTGTGTTCTTCAGAGGACCTCCAGTCCTCACTTGCAGCTTAGATGTCATCTCCTGTCTTCTAGCGCAGACTCTTCGACTTCTGTCGTAGACTCTTCAGCCTTCCGTCGCAGACACATCAGCCCCCTGATACAGACTTGCATTGGACACTGCAGTGAGCGACAGTCCTTGGACTGAATAGTTCAGCCTCCAGTGTGCAGACACCTTCCACACGCTTCTTCATCAACTCTGCAGGTGACCACCGTAAGCCAATCTTGTAATTCCTTATACATTTGTATAACAGTCTTGCTAGTAAAGCACTGACTGATACAGTTGGGGCTAGAAATTCAAACATTTATAAAGTTACTTGTCCAAAGTCCTTTGTGGAGGTATAAATATGTAATATGCCAGTGGCTACAAGGTTTAAGTGAAATCCTAATTGGAAAGGTGACAGAGAAAGTTTACAGGGTTAATACAGGTTGTCTAAACTTCCTTTTGATGGTGAAAGTCTGGGACTTTAGGATCTCTTTAAGAAATGATCTTCTTCAAGGCACAGACTTGTATATTCTTATTCTAAAACAGCAAAGTTCTATGCCAAGGCTTTAAAGCAAGACCTCACACTGTCACTAGCTAGGGAACCTGAGATAAGTAGTTTAATTTCTTTGAGCTCTAGCTTCCCAATATTTAATGTGAATCTATAAAAGTTTCTGTGACCTGGTATTGTGAACATTAAATAAAGTAATGCACCCAAAAGATGCCTGAACATAAGGTCTTGCACAACACAAGTTCGTTGTCATTAAAGGTACAAAAAGAAGTGTGACTGCTAGTGACTTCTTTTTTCTTTCTGGTGTCCAGAGTCCAAAAGGAGCAGGTGTGCAGCCCTCACCCCACCAGCTCCCTTTTAGCACTTCCCTGGCTGCCTGGGTTACCCTGAGCCCACCCCATGATGTGCCTGGTCTTATGATTCCTCTCTTTTCTATCCAACAAACATATATCCTCAAGTAGCCTGGGCACAAGTGAAAGAAGCCTTCCTGGCCAAAAAGCATTGGAGATGTAAGCTCAGATTCTTCCTTCAGAGTCATCCATACCCACCAGCACACAGTAATGTTCTGTGTTCAACTGTCCACCCTTCTCTTGCACACCTCCCCACTCCACTCAGAGGACCCAATAAGGGGTAGTGATGATTGGCCCATGAGAAGCACATGACCAAAAGTGGACCAATCAAATTCCTCCTTTTCAACCCTGCCCCACACTTGCCTTATGTTTGGTGAGTTTCCTTGACTCTATACTAAGTTTCTCTTTTGCAATGAAACCGACTCCCTAGAGTTTCTGTTATATTGAGGCAAAGAGACCCCCTTAATGTACATTTTAAGATTCTGAGGCACTCCAGAGTAGAGAAGCAGGTTTATCTTTCATCCAGTTCTGCCCACCTTTGCTTGACCAGGAAACTTTTCTTTACCAGGACCTAACCTTGCATACTCGGGAATCACACACTGGGTGATGCTGATGCAGGGTCATGGCCCAGTGAGCTGATCATGGTGAAGCATACCTGGTGAGAAAGGGAGTTATCACTCTCTCAACCTCAGATTTCTCATGGTGGAATGGGAAGAAGAATAACCAACATTAAATAAAAAGTGAATGTAAACTGATTGATTTTGATGAAGACTCAGTAAACTTGTGTTCTTGTCACTCTGAACAGGGTAACAGTGAAATGTGCATCTCTCCATTCTTTCAAGTGTTAGCAGCAAGTGGGCATCTATGGTCATTCATATTTCGGTGAGCTGCACTCTGCTAAAGGGTAAACAACTTAGAAGCAGAGGCCTTGTGTGATTCAACTTCCGTGACGCTGAGCGTAAGACTGGCATTCAGCATGTCTTCAGCAAATATTTAGCAGAAGGCATGAAGAGATGAGTAAGACACAAAGAAATGGCTCAAAATGGATCCACTTCCCAGTGCTCCCAAAGGACCAAGGAGAGAGCTTTGTGCTCACTGGAGAGGTCTTCCCAGCATCTTCCCAGCCCGTGCACAGAAAACTTTTCTCACTCCCCGAGAGAAGACACCCCCAGGAGAAACACAGGAGTAGAAGCAGGGATGCCAACAGAAACCCCAGGATTACTGTTTTTATTTTAATGTTAATTCTATTTCAGGATGAGGTCTTCATCCTCTAAGAGCAACTGGGGAACTCCAGAATTCATTTCCAGATGTCATTTGGGCAGGGATTTTGCTGACCAAGGGGAAATGTCAGCCAGCCTCCCACCGGGCATGCCCAGCCAGAAATTGCTGGGCGCAAGGACTCTGCTGGAGGCTGCTCACAGGCCATCATGTCCCCTCTGCCAAGGGCCATCAAGAGCCCAGCAATTCAGACCTAACAAGGGAGAAGGCAGCCAGCGCTCAGCCTAGGATGCTGTGAGTCCCTTTGTCCCTTCCCTTTATCCAGAGGGCACAGCATCTGAGTCACAGCTGGTCCGGGACCCTTGATGTTCAAGCAGCAGGCCGAAGCTCCCAGTCACTATTTACCTCCTGACAGGTCTCCTGCTTCTTCCTCCTACTCAATTTAGATTCTGTGTTTTTTATTTTAAAGAGAAAAAACAAGAAAAACAATGATACAGAATTCCAAAACAAGATAGTAGGACATTAACAATATTTAATATATTGTGTGTTATTACCTTCAAAATAATTGCTCAGATTACAAGATAGAGGCATGAGAAACTGATCAAACAAACTGTTCTTTTCAGTGAACTAATGCAAATTAGAAGGGTAATTCACTTAGCTATCTTGTGCATATATATATATATATATATATATATATATATATATATATATATATTTTCCCATCCCTCATTTATCCTTCCCCCTTTCCAGTTCTTTTCTTTTGAGCAGTTTCTTCCTCTTTCACATGACTTATTCTATATTTTGGGTCTTATTTACTCACTCAGTTTCTTGCACTAAGGAGACAATACTATGTTTACACATACAAGCCTGATTTATTTCACTTATAAGTATGGTATCAAGTAGCAACCATTTACCTATTAAAGCCTCGAGTTTATCCTACTTCATAGCTGAGTAGTGCTTTATTATATAAAAATACATCTTTTTTATCCATTCCTCACTTGATAGGTATTTGGGTTGTTTCCAAGATTTAGCAGTTACAAATTGTGTGGCTAAAAGCATGGATACACATATATTGCTGCTATATGATGTTTTTAATTCTTCCAGGAAAATATGCAGAAGGGGAATACCTGGGTCAAATGGGACCTCTAATCCCATTTTTTTGAGAAATTGCCACACTGATTTCCACAGTGGTTATTACCAGAATGCACTTCCACCAACAGTGGAGAAGTGTTACTTTTTCCCCACAGCCCCACCAACATTTGTTATTGGTTGACTTCTTGATAATAGTCTTTCTGGGGTGAGATGGAATCTCAGTGTTATTCTAATTTGCATTTCTTAAATGACCACAGATGCTGAACATTTTTTTCATGTATTTATTTGCCATTCATATTTCTTCATCTGAGAAGTGTGTATTCAACTCAAATGTCCATTTTTGGAATGGGTCTTTGAATTTGAGGGACCCAGTGTTTTTCAGTTCTTTATATATTACAGGTAGAAGTCCTTTGTCTGAGGAACAGTTGGCTAAAATATTTTCCCACTCTGAATTTTCATTTGACTCTGTTGTTGATTTCTTTTTACATGCAAACAATTTCTAATGAGATGAGATCCCAATTGCTGATTCTTTGAAGTACTTTCTGTGCAGTTTGGGTTTTGTTCATGAACTTTCTGCCTACCCTATATCTTCAAGATTTCTACCTACTTTCTCCTACAGTAGATTTACTGATTCTATTTTAATATTTTGACCTTGGTTCCATTTTGACTTTAGTTTAGTGCACGGTGATAGACATGGGTCCAGTTTTAGTCTTCAGCATGTAGAAAGTCAGATTTCCCAGCACCATTTATTAAAGAAATTATCTTTCTCCTGGTGAACATGTTTGGCCCCATTGTCAAAGATAAGGTGACTGAGTGTTTTTGTAGTCATGTCTGTATCTTCTAATCTGTTCCACAGATCCTCAGGTCTGGGTTTTTTTGTTTGTGTGTTTGTTTTTGTTTTTGCTAATACCACACCAATTTTTATCAAAGTAGCTTTATAATTTCAGGTCAGGGATTGTGATGCCCCCTGCCTTTGTTGCCCGGAATTGCTTTTGTACTTTAGGACTCTTCTGGTTCCAAATGAATCTTAGGAATGTTTTCTCTAGTTCTGTGTGATATGTTAACAATATTTTGATTGAGATTGCAATAAATCTGTATAACAATTTTAGGAGTATGTTCCTTTTCACAATGTTTCTTCCTATTCATGAGCAAGGGAAATCTTCCCATTTTCTGATGTCCTTTTTCAGCTCCTTCTTTCAGAGTATATGTGATTTTTCATGTCCATTAATATTTGTCATCTGGTTGGGTGCTCCTTTATTTGGTCATATATATTTATGATTGTTATCTCTTCCTCTTGAATTTTTTCCCTAATAAGTATGTAGTGACCTTCTTTACCTCTTTTGATCATTTTTGGTGTGAAGTTCACATTGTCTGCAAACAGAATAGCCGTCCCTGCTTTTTTCTGGGTCCCTGTTACATAGAGTATTGTTTTCCATCCTTTGGCTTTCAGTCTATGAGTTTCTTTTTTAGTTAAATGTGTTTCTTGTATATGGCATATTGTTTAATTTTGTTTCTTGACCCATTCTGCCAATCTGTTTCTTTTGATTAGTGAATTAAAGCAATGTACATTGATAGTTATAACTGATATTGGCTTGTCTTTGTGATGTTATTTTCCTGCTGTTGGTTCCCTGCTTTTTCCCTCTGTTAAATTACTTACCCTCCCTGGTGATTTCTTTACATTGTTCTTGGAATTGTGGTCATTTTTATTTCTCTAGAATATCTTTCAGTATTCTTTATAGATTTGGTTTGGTTGTCATGAATTTCTTCAGTTGTTCTTTGTCATACAAGTATCCAATTTCTCCATTAATTTTGAAAAATAGTTTTACAGGGTATGTCAATCTGGATGAGAAGTTGTTTTCCTTAAGTTGTTTAAAAGTTTAAGTTTTTTAAGTTGTTTAAAATCCTTCACTCCAAGCTCTTTTTGATTTGAGGGTTTCTGTTAAGAAGTCTGCCATGATTCTGATGGGCTTTTCTATATAAGTGATCTGTTTCTTTTCTCTAGTAGCTTTTAATACTCTGTTCTTGTACTAAATTTCTGGGACCTTGATTATTATATGTCTGAGTATAGATTCATTTTGTTTATGGCTAATTCGAGTGCTATATGCCTCACTCTTCTGTATGTCAAATTCTATCCTCATGTTTGGGAAATTTTCTGCTAATATTTCTGCAAATACTCTTTTTATGTCATTTGTGTTGACTCCTGATTTTTCATTGACATCTGTCAATCTTATATTGTTTTTCTTTGTATTGTTCTGCAGCTGTTGAAATGTTACTCCTTGACCCCTTGTTATTTTTAAGAGATCTTTTCTTTTATGATCACTAGCCACAATCCTGTCTTCAAGGTCTGAACGTTTGTCTTCAGTTTCATTCAAGTGGTTTTGTCAGCTTTCAGTGGAACTTCAAATTTCCTGGATGTCTGTTTGAATCCATTTAATGCATTCTCTTCTTTCTTGTGTTAATCATTCATGGTTTCCATCATTTTCGTATCATCATCTGTTTTTTTAATCTATTGCTGATCTAGATTTTCTGAGCAATTCTTTTATGAATGTTGATTTTTTTAACCTGAGAGATTACTTCTGATCTGAATTCCTCTATAGCCTCATGGATTTGTTTCTTTACTTCAGTTCCTATCATTTCGGAAATTTCAGGTTTGTGACTTCCATCTTTATCTCATTGTCTCTTGGACCTCTTCTGGGTGGACTGGAGGTCTGAGATCTCATCTTATTTCTTTATCTTATCATTTTCTATTTCAATTTTTTTAATTTTGTTTTCTGTGTAGATCCTTTTAAGTTTTTGTAGTAAGTAGCTATATCTCTAGTACTGAGTCTTCTCTAAGAAAAGTCTTTTCTTCAGGGATGTCTTCTCAGTGTAGGATGCTCTTGGCTTGTGTCTATTCCAAGATCATACCTTCTCAGTTAATTAAGAGTGAAATGTTAGTGTCCATTTGGCTCAGTCCCCAGTTCTTTGGTGCTGGGTTGTGGTGACGTTATTATCAGAGTTTTCCAGTATGGCAGCAGCAAGGGGAGGGACCTTGCAGAATGGAGAACAATTGATTACAACAGATATGACATCCTAAAGTATTATAATTAGCAATAACAATAGCACCAAGAACCGCTTAGAAACTGACAAACTGTAGTAGCTACTAATTTTGTACCTTAAACCATAGGAGAAAAATCTGCCATTATATAACAGAACTGAGTGGAAACTAGGAGTTTGTATTTAACGTGTTTCTCCCTGGTTGTGTGCTTTTGCCCTGTGGTGGGCAGATTTAAGGAGGATAGTGGACAAAACAAAGATAATGGAAAAGCAAGGAGAAGCAAGGTTAGAGGATGATCAGACAAACTTTGGGAAACTAGACAAGAGAGAAGGGAAAGAATGAGGGAGTAAGCAAGGGATTATCTGAAGTTGGGCTCTGGGTTTGGGGGATGGGATAAGCTTTCTGTGGCTGGAGTTCTCCTCAGCCATTCAGAAAAGGGGGGAAAAAGAAAAGAGAAAATAAAAGAAAAACAGAAAAGCAAAGAGAGAGAGAGAGAGAGAACAGGGCAGCCTGCTTTTATTCCCTTTGTCCCTAAGCACAATGCAGGTCAGATAACTTAGCACCTGTTGGCTCACATTGCTATTGTTGCTTCGGACTTTTCACATAACCAGTCCTGCCTGTCCATCCTTTGTGCCCTAGTTGGGACCCCGCTGTGTTGCTGGCACTCCATCCAGTCGCTGAGCCTTCCTGAGAGGTTCACCTCAGTTATGGCAGCAGCAAGGGGAGGGACCTTGCAGCACAGCTCACCTCTCGGCCAACTGTTGGCAATGCTGATGGGAGGCGCCATCCTCTACTCCCTCAATTTAGATTTTACCTTCTCTTCTCTTCTCCATTTTCCCCTCCTTTTTGCCCTTCTCATCGTGACTCTTACGATGTAAAGCACATGCTGAGAAGACCTGGCTTCCAACTCTGACTTTGCTGACTCCTCGCCACATGACCTGGGACTCTGAGCCTTATTTTCATCATCTATAGGACAGAGATAATCACAAAGTGTTTCCCAAATTGGTGTGGTAGTCTATATAAAATGAGATAATGCACCTGGCACATAGTACATGCTCAATTGAAGTTGAGTGCTACAAAGCCTGATTTAAAGCAAGACTCTTTCACATTTTTTGCCTTTCCATTTCACCTAGCAAATATTTTTTGAGTTCTTGCTGTGGCCAGGCCCTGTGTTTAATGCTGAAGTGAGAGATAAATATAAGACAAGGACACTGCTCTCAAGGTGCTCACAACACAGTGAGACAGGCAGGAACGAGAGCATGTGGGAGGGAAGTCTAAGTCCTGGACAGGAATAATGCCTGGTGCATCCAGCCTGGGACCAAAAGGAAGGATTCTTGGAGGAAGAAGAACGCAAGCATGATCGGGAGTCATGCGGAAGCAGCCAGGGCAGCCTGCCAAGGTAGAAGACCATGCTGAACAAGGACTGGGGGAGGGTGGAGACGGGAGAGAGTTGCTAAGGCTCGGGCCAGCAGGGATCCCGGCAGGTATGGCTCTTCCTGGGTCCTCCCATCCTCAGGCAGGCTGACCAAGGATACTTTCCACCTTACCTTCCAGAAAAGACGGTCAGGAGGATGGAAAGCAGTGCAGGAAGCAGCCTAGTTCACAGAGGATCCGGAACGTGAGCATTGGGGATTTTCTTCCCCTCTCTCTCCACTTCTCTCCCTCTCCTTGGCTGTCTCCTTCCCTGACATGCAGTGCTCCTCCCTCTTCCCCTCCTGTCTCTTTCTCCCCTTTTATCTCTCTGCCCTCTCTCTCTCTCTCCTTTTCTTCCTTTCTACTCATCTTTATCCTCCCTGCCCCTGAAATCCCAAGCTTCCCTGGCAGCGGGTGAGGAAAACGCGAGTGGGGGAAGCAGGTGGGGGGCAGGAACGTGGTGTCCCTACTAGTTTCCCAGCCCCACACCCCAAGGGTGCCTCTCTTTGTGTAAAGCACCGTTGGTGCCAGCCACTTCACCCCTGCGCAGGGTGACCTTCTTTGATGCAGTTAGGGCCCTTCTTTGGTATGCCTGCCAGCCCACCTGGGAGCTGACCCTCCTTTGAGGAAAACCACCCAATTCCAGGTACTCAGCATCAGTGGGAGCAGGTGTACTCTTACCTGACCCCACTTGCTGACCCATGAGAATCCGTCTCTGGATTTTTCAAGCAGTAATGGAGGAAATCGTTCCTTCTGAAGACATAAGTATTCTGTGAAAAGAAGTCCTGAAACTGCACGGCAGGGTCTCAAGCTATGAGGAAGAAATAAATAGTAAATAAAGATAATGACATAGATAAACAAAGAAAAAGCAAAATAATGGGGGAGTAGTGTGAATGAATTCCTGATTCCTAAATATTCCTGAGGCATAAAATCATCCATTGGTCAGGAAGTCCCTCATTGTTCTAAGCTCTCTTGAGATGAGTTGTTGATACTTAAAACCACAGGAAACCTACACAGTTTACCAAAATGCTACAGGTGTGTGTGTAGGCGTGTTTGGGGAGGGGAGGAGTGAAGAGTAGGCTGAGCTCTGCACGCGTTCTCGGTCCATCAAGGAAGCAGGGAAAATGACAAGCGGCTAGAACATGGATACTGAGCAACCTTCCCATTGTCCCAGGCAGGGCCATGACCGCCTTCCAGGTGTCCTGGAATAAATAAGAGGTCGCAAGGAAGGAGGGTGCAAGGCATATCATTACCTGCAGAAGGAAGAGAATTTGCAAAGGTCAGAAAGTAAGAACTCAGGAGAGGTGTGAGACACAAGAAGGAACTCCCTCCCGCTGGCTGCGGAGGAGAGGCAGTGAGGGTGATGTGAGGTCCTCTCCTGGGTGTGCATCCAGCTTCTGTGCTATTCACAGAGGTGAGCTGATCAAGTCTCACTGTGTCAAAGACGAGCTCATCACTGTGGTCCTATACCCTCCACCTGGGAATGGAGTATGGCTGGAACTTAAACTAACATAAGAAAGTAATAGGAACTAATAGTCTCACAAAAAACTTTTAAGCAATTTCAGACACGTAGAGATAGGGAAGTAGACTGTCTGTCCATCTATCTCTCTTTCTATCCACATATCTGTCTATCCTCAGGTGTTTAAATGTTGTCGGTAAGTAGATTATACTCATTCAGAATGCTGTGATATTAATTTATCAGGATATACCTGACTACAAGGAAAAAACTAGCCACCTAAAAATAATTTAAGGAGTAAATGCCTACAAGCATTTAATGCTCTCTGCAGCATGATGTTTTGGTACCAAGGTTGGTTCAATAGCTCAGTGATGTCCTTAAGGACTGTACTCACCCATTTCTCTGCTATGCATCCTCAAATCCTTCTCTCCCTTCAGGTCAAATATACCCCATGACCACAACACAGCTGCTGCAGCCCCAAGATTTGCATTCTCACTTGGTCACATCCAGAGCAACAAGGAAAGGATTGAAAGGAAAAGCAGCTTTTTTTTTCCTCTGGAATTTCTGTCCTTTTACCAACAAGCAACAGCTTTTTCCAAGTGCTTCAGACATCTCCCTTACACAACACTGACTGGAATCAAAAACAATGACCATCCCTCATTGCAAGGAAGGCTGAGTGTTGTAGTCAGGGGTTGTACAGAGAACAATTAGAGTCAGGACATGGAGTTTATAATATTATTTGTATGATGGTCACCTAGAGTTAACACAAGTAAATGCAGGAAATCTGTCCACATCACTAAAGACACAGAATATTTAGACAAGGGCCTGAATCCCACAACAATGTCCCACATGAGTCCAGATGAAGACCCAGAGCTCATGACAACACCTCCCACAAGTCCAGCTGGAGGTCTAGAGCCCACAAGAAGAGACTCACACCAGTCTCTTTTACAGATCTGTGCTGGGAAGGCCCAAAGATCAGGGTGGAAGCCAGAAAGTCTATGCCAGCAGGTGAAGGAGCTGTACTGAGAGGCTGAGGGTTCTACACCAGAGCCCAGAAGTCACACTCACAAGAAGACCAGGGCTGTCCTGAAAAGCACCACAGCCATCCTCAGCGACAGAGGCCCCGAGCTCCTCCAACAATAAACACAGTCGAGTACATGCCAGGAAGCCGGGGTGACGAGCTCATACTGGAGACCAAGCAGCACACGTCTTCCCCTCCGGAGCCAGGAAGCAATGCTCGATGTGAGAACCAGAGCTCCTCCAGGAGAACCAACGGCTTAAACAGCAACATGTAGGAGAACCCACAATGCCTCAATGCACTAATGTGAAAGCTTCTCCTTCTCCACGTCTCTATTTATGCTGGCAACTTTGCTCAGGTGAAACATCTATGCTCAGCATCATGCTGATGTAATGCAGCTGGCATTAAGTTGACAACCAGTTTTTAATCCATAGCACTGAAAAAAGAAGGCAAAAAAAGGGAAGAGGGCTGAGATGGCCATGAAGGAGGCAACCCATAGCCTGTAGGTCTATCACCTTCAAGTTCATTTTTCTGATAAGGAAGCTACAACCCAGTCAAGTACCTTAGTAATGTTCAAACAATAGTCTTTGGGAGAATCAGGGCTAGAACTTAGGATTCCTATTTCTCAGTTCAGCATCCTCCTCAATGAGTCACACTGCTGGTGCCATCTAGCCTACAACATATGAATTTATTGACATAAGTTTTAGTTCTAGAATCTCAGATGCCCAGGCCACTTGCAATGAAGTCAGTAATACTATGGGGCTCACATGATTTCAGGGATTTGGACACGTTCTAGGTGTGATTTTAGGGAATCTGAAGTCTCCCCAGCCTCCAGCAATGTGCCCATTCTTTTCTTCCCAGCCTTTGCCCTGGGAAGCAAGTGAAGCCCAATCCGGGCAGAGGCAATAAGTAGAAGAGTTTACAAAATGGGCTGATGCTCCGTGTTTGTATTATAACCCACCCAAGAGTCAACTCGGAGCCCAACAATACCAGCTCCTGTTCTGGCTCTGCCCAGGTGATGTTGGTCATTTAGTTTTCTTGCATAGAAAGTGGACAAAGGAAGTGGATGTCCAAGAGGAATAACCAAGAAGCTCAAGAAAGCCTGAAAATATCAGGGTGCTCTTTTCCACAAAGTTCCTGGCCTGCTGGTCAAATGAACTCCTAAGGCACGTGTGTGGATGTTCCAGACTTTCCAGAACAAATGATCCCAAGAATCCCTCATGCTGCTATCTCTGCCTCCTCTCAGGATCCTGCTCCTGTCACCATGAAAAAGGCACATTCCCCTCTTGACTCCAATTTTTGAGATGGAAAGAGGCTCCTGCAGCCTCTTGTCTTTCACTCTGCTGCACCGAGCAAAGTACTGTGCGGAAACCACAACCATACTGTGCAATGTGTGATTCAGGGAGCTTTTCCCCCTTCAGACCACAGGGAGGAAGAGGGCAGGAGAAGGAAGGAGAGAGACCGGGTTCAGCCAGCTCGCACCTCACTTATTTGTAAGTAGCCCATGTGGTTTCACTTTGCACCCACTTCTCCTGTGGGAGCCTGCATGTTAGCACCTGGGGACACCTGTCTCCAATTAGCCCAACCATTTACCTAAGAAACGATATCCCCAAAGCGATGGGTCTCCATTGGTCTCCCCCAACCCACAGAGAGCGCTCCAGCTCTGCCCACTCTCTGGAGTCAGTGGCGAAGCAGAAATAGGAGAAAGACGACCTGGGGGCTTGGGAGGGCTTTTGCATGAAGCAAAGAGTGGCGATGCTTCTCCTGTTTTGAACCTTCAAGCTGGCTGAAAACACCTGGTGGCCTTGTGACTGCCAGGTGCAGGATGTTTGGCATTCCTCAGTGGCCACGCTGGACCCAAAATGGAAGCCAGCCTACCCAGAGGGCGTCAGAGGGCGCTAAGGCTGCGGGGTCACCTTTTGGGGGCCTGGTTGGATTTCATGGTCCCAGCAGTCAGGATGATTTGCTAAGGATTCCAGCTCCCTGTGCCACCTGCTGAGAGGCCTGGCCCAGCTGGGGGAAGGCTGTCAGCTGCTCTGTGGGGCCTTCAATAACATTAGAAAAACAAAATAATTCTTCCTCCTCTCTACCTTGAGAGGTCTGACTTCACACATTTGATTGACTGAAATTACTTATTCTAAATTACTTATTCTCACATCTCCAGCGATTAGACTTTCAATATGAAGCTAATTGGCCTCAGCCAATTAGATGGAAAAGGCATAGATTTCCAAAACCACCAGTGCATGCTGTCACTCTGTTTTGAAAGTAAATGCATGGATTGAGTCTTGTGGTTGGCTTCCTAGTCTCTAAAATAAATAAGCCAGGTAAAATCCTTGTGGCTTTGTCATTTAGGTTTATTTTAATTCACATTCTATAAAGTGGAGATGTAATTCACAAAATACAACTCTTTTGTGTGCAACAGGTTTTATTCACAAAGTTGTACAACTAACACTGCAATCTGATTTTAGAAAATCTGTATTACTGGTACCAAAGAGAAATGACAGTCACTCCTCATTCTCCCTCCCCACCTCCCCAGCAACCATTCATCTCTGTTTCATTCATCTGTCTCTTCTGGATATTTCATAAAAATAGATCCAAGCCGTGTTTGCCCTTTTATGTCTGACTTCCTTCACCTAACAAGACACTTGCAG
This sequence comes from Hydrochoerus hydrochaeris, assembly GCA_004027455.1. Taxonomy (NCBI): domain Eukaryota; kingdom Metazoa; phylum Chordata; class Mammalia; order Rodentia; family Hydrochaeridae; genus Hydrochoerus; species Hydrochoerus hydrochaeris. The sequence continues at coordinate 464,673 of PVLA01000114.1, forward strand.
GAGTTATCCTTGCAATAGTATATATCAATGCTTCTCTCCTTTGGAAGGCTGAATAGCATTCCACTGCATGAATATACTGTCTTTTATTTATCCACTTATCATTTTATGTACATTCATGGTGCTTCTACATTTTTGGCACTGCCACTATTCAAGGATGGGTTTTAAGTCATATTTCTTTGGCTTTTATGACTTCTCCTTGACAGATTAGGTTTACAATATCCATCAACATTTCTCATCAATTGCTCTTCATTTTTCACTCATTCTTGCCTAGAGAAAATGTGCACAAACTATGTACCTCTTCTCTTGGCACCACCAAGGTGGACCATAGGAGACCATTAGAGACCATCCCTGATACTAAGCTGTTGAACAAGATCAGGCAGGATGGATGGCTTAAAGGAGACAGCTCAGGCTGAGGAGATCCAAAGCCCTTGGTTTTAGGTCTTGGCAACTCTGAAGGCAAATCTTGACTGTCAGCTTGATTGGGTTGACTGAGTTGAGAGACACAAGGCAAATTAGTACCACACACTTCTGTGTGTGTCAGCAGGGATATTTCCAGAAATGACTACCATGTAGGAAGCAAATCAAGGAGGGATGACCATGCATGTGGGTGGCACCATCCAATAGGCTAGCAGGCCAGACAGCATGAAAAGAAGACAAAGGAATGGGTCAGCCTGTGTTTGCAAGCTCCATGCTGCTGGGGCGGGTACCTGTGGATTCTAGACTTCAGCTTCTTCAACCTGTTAATGCAGACTCACACTGGTGATTCTCAGGGAGCTTCCAGGCCACCATCTGAGACTGGTGCTGCATCCTCCATCCCTCTCATTCTACTACTTCTAGCTTCTTGGACAGAGAAACTAGTAGATCCTCTGACCCTCCAGCACTCAAATGCCCATTGTGGACTATCCTGTCTGTCATCCTGCAAGCCAGACTAATAAAACCTTTTATTCTACAGAAGCCTAATTAATATAACAACCAAGTAGCCACAAATATTATACTGGATGCTACATCTTTCTAAGTATAAACCAGAGACTCAGAAAATATACAGAATCATGAAACAGTCATAGTGCTCCACTCCCTTTTATTGTTGATGGATTTAAAGATGTAATACCCTCGAGCTGGGGATATAGCTCAGTGGTCCAGTGCCTGCCTGGCAAGTATGAGGTCCTGAGTTTGATCCCTGGTACAAAAAAAAAAAAAAAAGATAAACTTGGTAAATATGTAATACCCTCCCCTGCTTTGGCAAATGTATGTTTCTTGACTCTTGGAGGCAGATCTTGGGTTACAGGAGAATGCTGGAGTCATACTGAAACAAATCCTCCCACAGAGTGCAACTTGTTATCAGGGCTGGTTGCCTGAAGAACCCTTCCCATCCACCATGACAGAGGGTTCAAAGCCTCTCAAGAACTCCCCAAAGTGCTCATCATGCAAGAGGCATCAGGAACATGTGCCACATGCAGACAGCCTAAAGTCTGCCAACTTCGGGCATCTAAGAAACCCCACAGCCACCTTTCCATGAGTCCTGCCCCCACAGCTAACAGGTGAGAGCAGAGACACAAGGAGAGGTGGAGCAAACAAGCAGACCTCCCTCTCCTGAGGCTGGGAAGAAGATTACATGCCCCACTGCCACTGGGCAAGCCTGAGGGCAAAAGTAGTGAGTCTTCCAAGTTGGCCCTAAGGAGAAAGTAGAAGTCCTCCCCACTGAGCAAGAGTCAAGAGGTAGACAAAAACAAAAGCAGCCTGGCTTGGATATTTACAATGTTGGGTCCTGGGTTTCCAGCATCCTAGTGTTTTAGGAAGGACCCCATCCAAGGCTATCTAGAGACTAATGGCCTGGACACTGAACAGCCTGAGTCTGCTTCTTGGTCTGGCTCCAACCATCTGTGTGAGTGAGTTACACTGCTCTCCTTGGGCATCTGATTCCTTCTGTGACAAATAGACATGATCAGATCTGTGGCATAGGCTGTTGTGTTCCAAATCCATACACTAATGTAAATACAGAGAAACCACTTTTTTGGAAGGATAAATAAGATTGTTTCTTGCATTTATTTCTACAGACAGAAGCAGGATGGCAGTAAGGCACAGCTGGAGAAGAGGTCCCCTTTTTACTTGATACTACTGTGCAGTTTGAGTAGATTTGGACTATGGAGAAGACAGGAGGGTCTCTCTGTGAGTGTGACTTTTCCAGTAGCTATGATACATGTAGGTTGCACCAGGCCTCTTTCAGTTGCTATAACAGAATACCTGGTACTGGATACTTTATAAAGCAAACAAGCTTATTTCAACTTGAGGTTATGGAGGTGAGGAATTCCAAGAGCCTATGTCATAAGAGACTTATGGTTTAACTGCTGGTAAAAAGCAAGCATGTAGGGAAGAGATAGCACACAGGATGATCTTGCCTTGTACTAACCCACTTTCACTGTGATGAATTCAGTCCTGAAAGCAAGGGGTCATTCACTCCCATAAGAATTCACCCACACACACCACAAGAAAGGGACTCATGCATTTAAGGTTCTAATCACTTTTAAAGCCCCACCACCTCTTAGTAATTTTACTTTGGGAATTATATTTCCACATGAGTTTCAGAGGGGAAATAAGAGATTCATATAATAGCAGGACAAAAAACCTTGGTCTTATCTATATCTTGTTGTTTAATCCTTACAAGCACAGGACAAGAAAGGTGCTCATATCACCCCTTACTTTATCCTTAAGGGAAATGAGGCAGATAGAGTACAAGGCCCTGAGTATGAAAGCCAGGCTCAAATTCCAGTGATCTACTTCCAACACTTGCAGCCAAAAACAGAGCATTTGTGTAGTTTGTTTTTTTTTTTTCAGTTGGTGTCTGGATAAGTGCCAGGAACATAGGAAGCAATCAATAAATATGTTGAATGAGTGGAAGGATGAATCAATAGGTAAATTAAAAAGGAGCTCATAGGATAAAGTTAGGCAAATACAGAAATATGTATATAGGAAAACTCACATTACTCGTAATCTCCTAATCCAGAGATAACCACCGTATTTTTCTTCCAGTATTTTTTCTAAAAATAGAATATAAGTGGAGGTAATATTTACACCATCAAGTTTACTATATACATATAGATTTGTATCTGGCTTCTTTCACTTAAAATGATCTCATAAGTATTTTCCCATGTCATTTAAAATCTTCAAAGGCATAGTCTTAATAACTGCATGATATTTTACTGCAGTTATATTGCAGTTTACTTAACCATTCTGCTATGGTGAGATATTTGAGTTGCTTCCAAAAAACTCTGCAATACACATCTTTGTACATAAATCTTAGTCCAGATTTCTCTTTCCTTGGCAGACATCCCTAAGAGTAAAATTATGCATCATACATTAAGAACATTTTTGTGCCTTTTAGATATCCACTGCAAAATTATTTTCCACAAAGGTAATGCTAGTAACCACTTTATCCCACTATCATCAAAACTGAGATTTTTACAAGTTTGACAGGTGAAAATTAAGCTTTTGTCACTTCTGTATATACATATACATTACTAGCAAACTGAATATGTCTCTGTACTTACTGCTCATTTATAGCTCTTTTTAATTTTTAATTTTTATTAGTATATGTTTGCAGTACATAATGACTACATTTACTGTGGGGAATTGGTACATGGACAGAACACATCTCAATTTTTTTCTTTCCCTTCTCCTCCCCACTATTTTCACCAGCATCAGATTCATTTATTCATCTTATAAATTCTTATAAAGTTCATTATAATACACACAGATTAACTACCAGACTAATAAGCCAAAAAAAACATATAACACATACAAGGCAATTGTACTAAATCAAGGTGCAGTTTTTCCATAAGAATTTTTGTCTTTAGTTCATCTTCCTATTGTAGTATTTTCATTGATTTGTATGTACTTTTCATATATGAGAGCTGTAATCTCTTGTCAGATTGTTTTATTGAAATTTGTTCTTGATTCACAATGTTTCTTAGCTTTATGTTTTAACCTCTTTCTCTGTCCACAAAGCAGATATGACTACAACTCCAATGACATCCTTAAAACCATGTTACCCTACACACCTGTCAGAGTATAAACTATCAGCAAGGACGCGTGGTGTCAGCGGTAGCCTTATGCATCACCCTAAGAGAGAAAGTGAAAGCCACCTCATTGCATGGGCTCAGTGTCTGCCACCACTGGCACCTCATCAGCCACCTGCCTGCTTACCTGCCCTGGGGCCAAGCTGTGCAGCAGACTCTGAGCTCTCTGATAAGCATCGCAGTGGCATTTTACCAGCCTCCAGCTTCAGATCACAGGACCGTGGGCTCAGCTGCAGATGTCAGCAGCTAGGATGGAGACAGTGAGAATGATCAGTGACGCAGAGTGCCAGCAGATGTTTCTGTCCCTTACAGTTACTTATCTAACAAGTCATCTCACAGCTATTACAGCTCTCTGGGCCTCGTGGTTTTAGAGCTGGGAGAAAGCAAACTTTTCACTTTTCTGAGACTTGCCATTGGGGGGTAAAGGGTGAAGGCCAGGCAGGGATAACTCCAGAGCCTTAACCAGTGGAGTAACGATGATGTTAAGCATGTGTTCAGCAGGTGACATGACTGCCTAATAGTACAAAGGTTCCAGGGGCCCACATGTCACGGGTTGATTCATTCCTTCAGTCATTCAAAGCGTGTTTACAGGATGTGCGTGAGAAGGGTCACAAGAAGCCATCCCACAGAACACGTGGCTGGAGCTGAACTGGAAAGGATAATTAGAAGCTCAGCAGCAAGGGAAATCCAGAGACAGGGAACAGCATTTATGGCCCAAAGGACTGGAAAGAGTGCTGTTTTATTGCCTCAACAAATTAAATGCCTTGGGTGAAGCCATGGGGAGCCTGCTGACAGGCTCGGGGACCAGTACCTCTCCAAACAGGACCTTCACATCCTCTCCAATAAATGAACACAAATCTTGAGCAAAATATCCTAAAATAGGTCATTAAAGCCCTCCTCTCTGAGCTGCATCACAGGGCCCTCTGCCCTCTTTGACGGATCGGCCTTGTCCTCCACCCCTGGCCTGGCCAAGTGCCCTCTCCTAGAAGGAAATTAGGCATCATGCATTAAGAACATCCTAGGGCCATGTACTTACTTTCCTTATGCTCTAACCCTACTTCGCTATCCTCTGTTCTTCATTTTTGGAAGACTACTAATGAAGATTCTAGTTTTCTTAACTTCTTCTTTTTTTTCTATTTTCTATTGTTTTATGTTTTTCTCCCATGATCATAGAAATTCCATCAATGTGTCTTCCATACTTTCTATTCAACTTTTTATATGATTTTTATATTTTTAGTATCCCAGAGCTCTTGTTTTTAGAATGTTCTTTTTGATACACTCCTGTTCTGGTTTTGCAGATAATACGTCGGCTATTAGCCTCATTATATTGACGTGCTGTTTTTCTCCATCTCTTCTCTCCCCCAGCTGTCACATGAAAGGCTTTCTTTAAATAATCTGGTGACCCTTAGATGCCTGACCGTTTTGTGTGACTGATGTAGGAAGGCAATTGGGAGCTCTGTATGCAAAGACAAGCAATTTCATAAGGCAAAGACATGCTGAATTTGCTTTTTATTTGGGTCCCTCTGATAGTATTCTCTTTGAATCTTTCCTAACTGATCAGTTTCCTTTGGTAGCAATCCTAAACCCCTGTAAGTGAGAGTGTGGTCTCCCTGATCAGAATCCTTAGTCCCCTACTCTCTTAGGCCAGCCCTCCCTTCTCAAAGCGAAAGCTTCTTCCCCTCTTCTTTCCTGATGTGACCTCCATTGCACTGATGGGGGAGCAGGGTCAACTGGCTGCTGCATGAAATGGAGAAGTCACAGGCTCTTCTCTACCTCTAAGACTCCTGAACTGGCTGCTTAAGGTCCTAACTGATTTTCAGAGCACCAGATGCCTCCAGTTCCTATGAATTTCTGGTGTTCCGCTGTGGGAATGAGGTTTCCCACTCCTGAAGGCTGTATTTCAGCTTCCTCCCCACTGCTAAGTCAGTGCCTGTTTATCCATTTGCCATCTTCAAACGCATTGTTGACTTCACTTAACTACTCTCACCTACTCTCTTGTTCTGTCCTTCAGAGTTTTTGTCCTTTAGTTCTTTTACTATATTCCCCTCAAATTTTGGAAGAGAAGATATTTAAGTAAGTGTGTGCTCAAAACTGCTGTTTACCTCTACTTTAATCTACTTGATTTGATCTTTAAATATTATGCTTTGGGTTATTAGCCATAGTAAAGAGGTCAAAGAAACCGCCTAGAATATTTTTCTTGCAATGGATTCCAGAGAGTAATGTGAAGATAAAGAAATTCTTTATTGTTTGTTTTTGTTTTTGTTTGTTTTTTGAGACTGGGTCTCACTATGTAGCTTAGGCTGCCTTGAGCTCACTATGAAACCCAGGTTGGAATCAGACTCACAGTGATCCTCCTGCTTCAGCCTCCTGAGTGCTAGGCTTACAGGCACAAACCACCACACCTGGCTGCTTTCTTTGTTTTAAACCTCAAGTTATCTCAGTTACTAAGCACCTGTCACATGCTAGGCACAGAGCTAGGTGCTAGGATGGAGATATCCAGAGAACCCTGCTGTGAGTTGCTGGCTTAGTTGAGAAGTAGGTGTGAGAACAATACTGTGTGAGACCTCAAGTGTGCAAGGATATAAACGTGCAGTGAGACAAAGTCTGAACAAATTTGCTTTTGGTGAAGAGGCCAGTGAGTGGCACTGGGGATCCAAGATCTTCCCACTCCCTGCCCACTCACACAGTGAGGCACTAGCACACACACTTGCACCTACAGTCAGGTATCTGACATGCAGGCTAAGCTGCCTAGGTCCTAGGAGGTGCTTGGTGTAGTTCATTTCCTGATGCTAAATGGGTAGTTTGTAAAGTAGAGAAATTTATTTAATTCACAGTTCTAGAGCCCAAGATGTCTAAGATTAAGAGACTACATCTGACGAGGACCTTCTTGTTCTGTCCTATCATGACAAGTAGTATCACATGGCAAGAGAGCAACAGAGAGAGGGGGAGAATCAGCCTCCTCTTTTACTACTAACCCACTACCACGATATCTAGCCCACTGCAGAGATGACATTAATCCTTTCCTGAGAGCAGAGCCCTCCTTACCTAATACCTCCCATTCAGCCCATCTCTTAATACTGTTACACTGACAGCAAAATTTTGGTGAGTTCTGGAGGGAAAAAAACTTCAAATCATAGCAATGCTCAACAATTATTTACTGTATCAAGGAAGCACCAAGGGTTACATGACAGCTTCACAACATACTGGCTGTGTGAATGCAGAAGTGTGTTCTCCATAATAGAGACTTGGCTCAAAGTGTTGGTTGGAGCACATGAGTGATGAGGGAGCGTCCTTTATCTGAGACCCTAAAATGTGGCTTTACATGTATTCACAAACTCTATCTGTCACTTCTATCTATCTCTCATACACTTTTTGTCTATCTCTCCATCTCTTTCTTAAGGCCACGCATCACAAAGCTCTTGCTCAGAGCTTCTAAATCACATGAATTTACAATGCAGAAATCTTCACATTACCATGTGGGAACCCTACTGTCTGCAAGGAGTTCACAACAAAGGAGAAGTCAGTACAAGGAACAGACTGCCAAGAAAGACCGAAGTTGTGGGCACATACCAGCCAGGATTGGTCCCTGCAGCAGAAAATGAAAACCCCACTAGGGAGATTCTTTGCACATGCAAGCTTGAAGACCCACACAACAGAGGAGGTGGCGGAGCAGTGGGGCAATGCGCTATCTTCTTGAAAAAATCAACAGGTTGCTCCCCACAAAGCAGAAGGTGCCAGTGGGTAAACAGTGCTCAAGAGGGATAATTCAGAGTCTTTGAGTAGGAATCAGAGCGACAAAGGGAGGAGAGTATGGAGGACTCTGATAGAGGACACGGCAGCCTGGGAGTCCCAGGCCGCCCAGTGCCAAGAATGGAAACTGCATTAAATCCTGCTTGGCAAAGGGGAAACTCAATATTGAGCTGCTATCAATGGCAGCAGAGAGGATGTCCCCAGGGCCAGTAGGGCAGGAGGAGGCGAGGAATGAAACTCGGGGCAGCTGAGGGAAAATCAAGTATTATGCACTCTCCATGACCTGTTTCTCTTGAGCCCACTCTGAGCACAACGTGGATACTCCAAAAAGAAAGCAGAAGGAGGAAAGAAAGTCTCAGGCTCTTAGAGGACAGTAGAGGTGCTGAGTGGCTCTTGTCCTATTGATCACTTCAGTAGGAGGCAACATCCGTCACTGAAGAAATGAGATCCAGAGAGGATGAGCAGCTGGCAGAAAGCTGCACAACAGCTCAGCATCAAAATTAGAACGTAAATCCAGGCTCTAGATTCTTAGTCCTGAATTCATTCACCCTACATATATCTGTTACTCCTCCCTCACTTGAGTAGTTCATGCCACACCAATCAAATCCCTTTCCCAGGCTGGAATTTCATAAGCATAACCTAGAAGTTTGGTCAGCCTGTGGAGACAGAGTCCAGGCTTCAGTGGAGGCCACATCCCTTCTTGGCCACTCCCTTTCAGCTCATTCCTCCCAACCTCTTTTCCAAGCCTTGCTTAAATAGAGAAAGGCAGGTAGGTGCCCATTAGTGTCTGCAGAGCATGAGTTCCAGGGCCCCCTGTGGGTACCACACTCTGCCAATGCTCCAGTCTTTTATATAAAATTGTGCAACATCTGCATAGAATCTACAGGACTTTATTCATTCATTTACAGATACCTACAGAGCAGTCACTGTGTGCTTAATGCTGCCTACCCTCAACACTGGAATATGGGTACAGAGACTTCAAAGTAGTGAAGGGAAGATAGAAAGGACTCAATGGCCTCTATACATTCCAAAAACTCACCATAGGAGATTCAGTTCAGAGGTCCTTAAACTGAACATTACAGTATATTATGGCCTGAAATTAAGCACTAAACAGTGCCCATAATATGCTGGGTAGAAAGAGCAAAATATCAAATGGAAAAGCAATAACGCAGAAACAATACTTGGAATTTTCCAGGTAATCCTTGGCAGATTGTTGCTGGAAGGTATACAGTACTGACTCTGCAGTATTGTTTTCCAAAAGTAACAAAACATTCTGAAGTCCAGGGAGCCCCGGGTTTCATTTCCAGACCTGTTTCATGTTGATTGTGTGATGCTGGTTTAGCCACTTGACTTCTATGAGCTTTATAACTTCCTGCCATCTAAAATGAGGACCATAATGCCTACTTTATATGTTTGTTAATAGAAATGAAATTATATATACAAACTGCTTAGTACAATGCCTGGTACAAGTAAGTGCAAAATAAATAGATTCTGTTGTTTTGGGTTTTATTGCTTATAACAAATGACCCCAAAGAAAGGCGATCTAAAACAACAAGCATTTTTAACATGCTCATGTGGCCTCTCCAGGATGAGCCAGACTTCACACATGATAGCCGATTTGCACATGGCAAGTACCCCAAAGCGGTGAGGTGGAATGTACAAGACTTTTCCTTGCCCTTCTTGGAAGGTCCACTCATCACCTCTAACAAACTCTGTTGGCCAAAGCTGTGATAAGCTAACCTTTACTTGAAAGGAGGGAACACAGGCCCTACTTCTCAATAGCAAGAGTGTCAGAGACTTCTGGGGACCATATTGAAAATGGTTTTTCGCCTGGCAGAACCAGTCATGCAGTTCTGTCCCCACCTCACATCCTTAAGTGGTCGTAGGCTCAAAAGAGAGTCCTACTACCCTTGCTGACCACTTTTCCAAAATATTAGATTCTCATGAGAACACTGAGATACAGTAAGACCCGCAGATCAGGAGACAACTGCCATAGAGAAGATGGCTCGCCACTCACAGTGCCTTGAAAAGAGGCCACAGACGGAGGCACAGGGCCATCAGAAGGCAGAGAGGAGGGGCGAACTGAAGACAAGGACCACTGTTAGGGCTCTGAAGGAGCCACCTGGCCTGGCAAGGCCAGCAGACTTGAGTGGGCTAGTTTGAGTGATCAGTAGTCAGATTGTCCCTTTTGTCCTGCGTCTGGCACTGGAGTGATCAGGGAAGAAAGGTAGTGACCTAGGGATACAAAAATCCAACAGAGAAAGTGATTGGAGACCTGAACTTGAGGCAAATGGTCTGTATTTGTCAAGTCTGTCTCCGGTGCAGTTATTATCTCTAGGAACTGGTTCACCGTGGGAGCAGCAATGCCTCCAAAGTCAGTGAGGTTCTGAGATGTCAGAGCATCAGAGTACAGAGAAAGAAAGAAAATTCATGAATGACATACCCATAACAATGGCCCTGCAGTGGATAACTGGTCTGCGCTGCCTGTTTTAGGCTCATTCTCCATCGCATTCACAAGGAGCCCTGTACTCCTGTCTCCACCTCCTCCAGAGAAGGGGTGACTACTCCCAGCCCTCAAACCGCCCAGCTTTGCTGGAGCAAGGCTATGGCTACTGTCAGTGAGATCCCTGCTGCTGCTCTGCAGTCAAAACAAAGATAAGGACAGAAGGGAAGCCTTTCTCCTAAGCAGCTCAAGGCCACTTGACAAGAAGCTTTGTAAACATCATCTCATGTGGCCAACACTTCAAAACCCCTGTCCCTCCCTCAAGTCACTCTAGCCCTTGATCCAGTTTTAAATGAGACTTTTGGTGCCAGAAGCTTGTTAGACATCTGGTTCTACTTGACTTTGCAGGGGGGTCATTAGGGGTGGGAATGCAGCTACCTCAACTAAAACCAAACCCTCTGACTCAGAAACACACATCAAATCGGATCCCGTGGAACTGCATTTCAAAACAGTAAGGGAAAGCCAGACAATGAAGATGGAGAGAGATAACCACCAAGAGAGACCCACTGCAGAGACCCCGGCCTTGCCCCAGGCCTGGCAGGGAGCACTGCAACCCTGGAGGCAACTGGGCCCCCACCCCACTCTTACATTCTCTTTCCCTAGCCAAAAATCACCAAGAGATCTGGACTTTTCCACAAACATGTCCCTCTGTCTCACCCTGTTCTCACCACGCCCATCACCCTAGTCTCATCCAAGCCATTCCTGCCTCCCTCACTTCCTGGAGAGCTCTTCTGACTGGCTTCCAGTGCCAAAACACAGGTCCAAAGAAGACTATCCAGTGATCTTAGGATAAACACCAAAATAACTAGCACATCCTAAAGGACTCACCTGTCTGGCCCCTGCCTACTCTTCCTTCCAGGCCCTGGCACACGCCCTGCCCTCTTTCCCCCTCTCCTCACTGTGTACCTTCACCAACTCAGACTTGATCATCCTCCAGTCCAAGTTCAGTCTCTGCAGAGTCATCTTTCAGTTTCCAGCTGCAACCTCACACTCATTAAGGAAGCCCCTCGTGGTATGTTTCCTTCATTGCCCTGAATCAACCACATAAGAGATAGCTTTGTCCCAAGCTGCAACTGAGTTGTGGGCCTTCTCTGTCAATACTCATCACCTGCCCTTTTAGACAGTGAACACTTGTTTAATGCTTATCTTCCTTACTAGACTAAAAGTGCCATAAGAAAGGGGGTTTGCTGTGTTCTTTACTCCTTAACATAGTGACTGTGCAAACAACACTTCTCATCTTGTTGGATGAAATGAATGGACAAGTGAGACTTTCTCACAGGTGACCACAAGTGTGAACTCTGGGTCCCAATTTTGGTTCAGTGACAGGTGTATGTGGTCACAGAATGTGCATCCTATTTAACATTTGGACTCTGGTCACTTGACTAATGGAGGATGTTAACATAGTCTTATGCCTTCGGTAGGATCAGGAGGCTACCAACTTTTGGTTGGTTGTTCATTTTCCATAATGTTACCAGAATTTGATATATGAAAAACTTATCATAGTAATAATAAAAGGAAGAGAAGAAAAGAGAGGGAGAGAGTAAGAGAGAGAGGTAAAATGGAGGGAGAGAAAAGAGAAAGAAAGAAATTATAATCCATAACTGCATAATGTTTGGAAATAGTGAAATTGAAACAATATTCTATACCAAGCCAGATGCCATGCAAACAAACCTGCTCCTCAAAGTCAAGATCGCATTTGAAACAAAACAGGAGGGAAGTTATTTTGAGTAGTCAGAAAAACAACAAAACCAACCCAAGGATAACAGGAGGAAAGAAAGAACATAAGAGGGGACAGAAGAAGTGAATGAAATCAGAGACAGCCCTTGTAGAGTGCCATGATGACAGTCCGGTGGTTCAACCACCTCTTGTCCACATTAGTCCCTAGTATCTTATGGTCTCCCATCTCTTCAGAAGCCCATAAAAAGGACCTAAAACCACTGACGACAAGGAAAAAGTGGTAACATCAGGGGAAAAGGACATCAAAAGAAAATAGAGATCTATGTTAAGACCCAACAATAAACTTCCAGTTGATAAGATGTCAAGCTGTGTAAGAAGGTGGACCTGTTATCAGACTGCAAGCATGCATCAGCAAGGTCACAGCCCCCATGTCATAAGTTTTGGGGTTTAGCTCCAATGGATCAAGAAGGCAACAAATGCATTCACGAGTCAGTTCTATATGGGGAAAGGAAAAGGAAGCTAGTATTTACTAAATTTCTGTCTGTAAGCACTTTGCTAGTAACTTCATGCATGTTTCACTTCATATGTGGACTAACTCGAGGTACAAGGCAGAAATAGTACTATTTTGCAAATGAGGAAAACGAGTGTCCACCAGGTCTGGCAACTGCTTCAGGGTCACACATCTTTCAATGCAAAGGTGAGTTGTGAGCCTTCGAAGCAACCTTTCTTCTCGACTTTAGTCTTCATTGAAGATGCAGGAAAGCCAACTGACATCAGGATTGGGGCTAAGGAAAGGAATTAAGAAAGAGAGCCCAAGAAGATAAATTGAATCTCAAAAAGATGCAGAAGAGTAGCAAGAATGAGCTTGGGCTCCAGGTCATAGTCAACCCCAAATGAACTGTGTTCCCCCTTCCTCTATTCTGATGCTTACCACACACCAAGCAAAACATTTTTTCCAGTCTAAAATACTCACCCCAAAAAAATACCTGTCCAAGGTGAGGATGCACCTTACCAAGCAAGCATCTTGAATTGGATGTCACCCAGATAGCTATCTGCAGGCAGTTGTCACTACCCAAGCATGTAGATTTGTATAGGTATTCAAGTTGTCATCATTTCAGCTACACTGCATGCACCATGGGTCTCCTACTTGCTAAATTTACATCACGATTCCACAGCAAGGCATACAAACAGCTAGGGCACAAATCTGGCATCAATAACACAAATGTTAATACTTGAAAACTAACCTTGATTTCATGTTCTCTTGTAAAACAAAAGAACATGCCTGGAGAATCCATGCAGGAAGCAGACCCCAATACCAGCCCTAGACTACCCACCCTGGGTTTTCACATGAGAAATTAATCTTCAGCTGACTCTATCATGTTACCAGGACCAAACGCTCCTGCCGGTTGACTGGCTGCTCTCTTCAGGATGCAAAGCAGTGATCTGAGATCAGGTGCAGACTGACGTACTGGGGGTGACCTGGAGTACTAACCTACATGGTGAATTTTTTTTCTTTTTTCCTTCCTTCCTTCCTTCTTTCCATCCTTCCTTCCTTCCTTCCTCTCTTTCATTTTGTGGCCCTGGATATCTAACCCAGAGCCCTGGCTTGCTAGGCAAACATTCTACCCCTGAACTACAACCTCATCTCCTTCTTTATTACTATTATGACTCTTATTGTTATTAGCATTACTATATCCATTGACAATATTTGAAAACTAAGAGATTTAAAATAAAAAATCTGATTTACTAGCTTTTTTTTGAAAATGAACTATGGAAGAAGGCCCTCATCCAGGTCACCTGAGAAACGCAGAAGGTGTGTCCTCCCTGGGCCTCACTCCTACTGACAACTGGGTTGTAGCCTGGCAAGATCTATGGAACCCAGTTGTGTCCTACCTGGACAACACAGAATCTAATGAAGCTGTGAGACACTCAGCCTGTGCTGTCTTAAGGCTCCGAGCTTGTTGTGAGTTGTCACACAGCAATAGAACACTGATACAGGAGGAGAAAGTCTCAGGATCTAGGGTGCTATGAATGCTTTCGTGAAGCAGGAAGAAAAAGAGGGGGGAGGGGAGGGAAGAGGAGGTGGGAGAGAGAAATAAAGAGAACAAGGAAGTAAGAAAAGGAAAGCGAGGAAGGAGGAAAAAAGAGACTATTGAAGGGAAAGAGGGAGGGAGAGATAAAGAGGACTGGAGGAAGAGAGGAAGGGAAGCTCACGCACATGCTTTACATGAGTAAATGGAAGGGCAAGATGTGAAGCAGCTCCTTCAATGGGCCCCCCTTGTCTCCCTGGTATCTCATCCTTTCTGACATGACCCAATACTCCCCATGTTCCCCAGAACTCTTTCTCAGCATCTCCTGAACTCCCCAACTCACCTAAGTATATTGAAACAACCAGAGGTTCTCAAAATTATCTTGTAACTAATTGAGTTTCTGCCTTTTTTTTTTTAATGCCCATTTACACTTCCACATACGAGCTTTAATTCTTGACTGGGTCAATATCTGTCTTGGCTACCATGGTCACTGCACTAAGGTGATCAATTATAGTGGGAAAGCCTGAATTCCATTCCTCTCAGTTGTCTTTGTTCTCTGAGGTGTGAAGGGGTGGGCTGTCCTCAGTTTCCCATCCCAGAGAAACTCAGCAGGTGAGGTGAGTTCACAAAGAGGCTTTCAGAAAGTTTAGCATTTGATGAGCCAACCTTGCCATCCATGAGCCACAGAACAGTTCTCTGAACCCAGGGCAATATGAAAGACAGCCAGGGAGAAAGACGGTAACAAAGAATGAGCAGCCTGTGGTGTCCAGCAGCCTCCAGAGGTGTATTCCTACCACAACCCAGTTTAAAGACAAATGCTACAGTAGAGCACTTCATCCATTCACCAAGCCAGTATTAACATCTTGGGTCAAAGCCACTGTGGACACACAGACCGTTAGGATGTCACCACAAACACAGACTTACTGACCAGGTACAACTGGACAACTGAGGAAGGCACACTCCATGATCATTGGCTCTGTTGCTTTGGGCAGAAGTCTGTAGTAGAGAAAACTCCCTCACCTCATGACCAGAAGCTGAAAAGAACAAGGAGACCTTGGGCTACAATCCCCTAACAGGACACCACCCTAAAGACCTCCCACTGCCTCTCACCTCTTTAACTTTCCACAGCCTCTAATAGCGCCCTTTGGGGACCAGGCCTTAAACAGATGAGCCTTTGGTGGGTACTGAAGACCAAACTGTAGCAGCTTCCTAGACTAAGAACCTGGACAAATACAAAAACAAGGTGAAATATGCTGGTAAGACTCAAATCAACACTGGAATCAGTGAAAGATGATTTCCAGAGGCATCATCTCTGTGTCCCACTTATGTTTAGTTGTCCCCTATGCCCAGCAAAATAGACAGCAGATATGTGTTCAAAAGAATCAGAATCCTACCGTTTCCTAGCAGAGACCGTGAGTGCTGTCCCAATCTCTGTTACATAGGAAGGCAGAAGGAAAGGGTTCTGGCTACCTCAGCATCAAGTCTAATGCCAGTGGCTTCCCATCTGCAGGTTCTCTCCTCAAAAATCAGACTATGAATCTTCATGGGGCAGAACAGAACCAAGGTCCAGTGAACTATCTCCTTGGTGTGCTTACACCTTCTTTGGTCTCAGGTCTATGGATGGGATCCCAAGAGCTGTCTTCCATTTACCACTGCAACCAATTAATAAAGGCTGTTTGTACATTAAATTAAAAAAAAATCAAACTGCTCTGTGTGTGTGTGTGTGTGTGTGTGTGTGTGTGTGTGTGTCCAGGAGATGTGCCTCCTGACTTACATAACCATATTTTAACTGAATGCTAGTTGCTCCTGTCAGCAAGAAAACCATTAGAATATTTTAAACCAGAGATCTAAAAACAGTCTGTGTTACGGATGCTTCTCATGGCTAGAAGATAAAAAGAGAATAGTCAATAAGTGATTAAGAGAAAGTTGGTAGTGACTCTACCCTCTCCCGCACCTTGTCCTGACCAATGACTGTGCTTAATCAAAGGCCCCCTTTCCCCATTGTTGTCAGTCCTCGGTCCCCATTTGTGAATCACTTTCGTGGCCCACTGTTGGTTCTGAGGGTCTTGGTAGCCATTGGCACCATTTATTTAAACTAACAATTAAGAGATACCATGAGTACTATGTTGAGACATTTTGAAGGTAAAAGAATTATCATGAGAAATCACAGCCTTTGAGGGCTAAGGTTTATGTAGTCTCTTTCCTCCAAGGAAAGTGGAGTCATACTGTCCTTACAGATTTCTCCATTTCTGTGAGGTACAAACTCCAGCGTCATAGTCAGCCAAAGGGAAATGGCTCTTCCAAGGCTTGTCACCATGCAGATTGATTGTCAGGGGGACTGGGCTTTGGTGAATTCAAGACCCAGACCATTCATGAATCTTCCGCCTCAGTTGGAGGGATTGCCTTCTCCCTTGAATTCAGAAGGAGAGAGCTCCTGCAAGATAAATAGATGCACACCCTCTGTGCAATATTTTATACAGGTACATGATTTGGGAAATTAGGTCAGAAGAGGGAGGGAAAATGGTGATTCATTACCAGGACTGCATAGAGCAGGATTACCTCATCAGAAATTCAAAGGTAATCAGTTTTCCCCAATTGTCATAGTAATGAATCACCATTGTTAATAAATTGGGAAGTCAGTTACACCTTTGAGTAGCTGGATAAACCAGAGTTGCCTGGCATCTGTCTTCATTAGAAAAGAGCCAATGAAATGTAGATGGAGAAGAGGATGCTGGATGAGCCTGATTCCCTTCCTCACCTGAAGGTGAAGAAACTCTTCTCCTTAGCATCATCATCATGTCAAGTCACACAAAGCCAAACTTACACAGGTACAACTTTAAACCTGAATCCACACATCCAAGATTCAGTACAGTCTCCTGATGAAAAAAATCAAAGGCAGCAGCAATGTATCTATTTAATGAAGGAACAATGGCAGGAAATAATTTCTGAACATCACTCAGCACAGGCAGAGGTCTTTATTAGAATAGGTTTTTCTCCCCACCCCCAAGCAAATGGAAACCCGAAATGGAGTCCTCCTTCCCCCCTCCTCCACCTTCCTACCTCTCTCTGTCCTGATGGTTTGGTCTCAGGGCCAGTCACATCAGAAAATCCAAGCCCAGTGGGTGAAAAAAAGCAGTCAGGTTCAGAGTTTTCTGTGGCATTTTATGACTCAATGAGGCAGCAGTTGGACCTCCAGCTCCAGGGGATAAATCAGCTCATGCTCCATCTGCCTTCAGGACAGACAAATCTTTGGTCATGGAATCGTCAATAATCCAAACATAACTTGGAATGTGGTTATAACTCTTTATTACTTTTAGGACCTCCAGAAAAAGAAACTAAGACGAATTCTGATCTATCTGATATGATAATGGCATTTGACAAGTTCCTATTTATTCAAGGGGTGGGGGATAAAAATGTTCATGTCTGATCATTGTGTCAAAATCCTGCAAGTCATTTTCATTTCTCTCTCTTGGACAAGATTTAAAAGCAAAGCCTGATGCATTCTGTCATATGATCCTGGTGCTGAGAGTTCGAAACATTTCAACAGTAATTTAATACAGGGGATTTAAGAAACATTCGTATGAGAGAGGGGAGGGAGTATAAGAGAGGAAGAGAGGCAGACAGCAATGGAAACAGAGAAAAAATGAGCCCTGGATGATGCAGAGTACCTGATAGGAGACAAGATGAATAGCAAACCTGTTACTGCTGAGTGTCTCATTTCCCCCTGGGGAGGAGAGCTGTGTTTGACATCTTCCACAGCCTCACAGCACAGAAGAAGGAGGAGACCAGGTGGAGGGCCCACATGCCAGCCCTGCTCTGGCTATTGCCTCCACAGGCACAGCACAGGGATGGGCTCTCACAAGTTTCCCCTGCTGGGAAAGGCTCAAGGTAAACGCATTATTTATTCAGTTACCAACCCTCAACAACAGGTCAGGGAGGTGCAATTTCAGGTCTTCATGGCAACTATGATGCTAGCCCTCTCCCCTAACCTTTCCCCGAGTGTACTGATACGCACATTCACGCAGCTGTCTTCCAGTCTTCCCCTCTCGGGGTCACTGCCCATTCTACTTCTTCCTGAGTTCTTCCCTCCCTTCTAGCTCACACCAAAACTTGAGAGTGGGTGGGAGGCTGTGTAGTGTGACAGATCATTCCAGTTCATTTCCTCCACCCTACGGCAGCTCTCACAAGAGTCCTACGAGGTGTATGTAACTTATGAGTTGCATTTTAGAAAGAGAGAACTGAGGCAGAGACTAAGTAGCCAGGCTTTCAGGCAGCAAAAAGCCTAACCCTCAAAATGACCACAACTGGGCCATTAGGAAAAGCTGACATCCAAGTCAAAAGATGCCAAAAGAAATAAAACTTATATCAGCTATTCTTCTCTCTATCACTCTATTCGAAGTTATAGAGCCTATCTAAAAACCTTACCATTTATCTGAGAGTTAAAACACATGGGCAGGCTTGCACGCGCGTGCACACACACACACACACACACACACACGCACAAGACTCAGACTCTTTTTTTTCTCTTTCCCTGTATTTCTGTTTCACATCTGAAAATGATTCCTGTTGTCTAACCTGCTGCCAGACGTTATTCCACTCACCCTTGTTTTGTCTCTGGGGAGAGAATCATGACTAGGCAGTATGTAAAAATGTGTGACTGGGGTGGGATATAGAATTTTAACACAGGAAATGCCAATTCTCTCTGCAAAGACAGGACTCAGGACACTTAACAGTAAGCCTGCTCCCCTTCCATGTCAAGACCTCCATGTATGGGAAAATGCTTACCTGATCCTCCATTTTCTCTTCTTTAGGAGGTCTTCACCAACATTCAACATAACCAATGCTTATTTTGAAATGCAGGACATTGTTTGGGGGCTTTATGTCCCCCTTTCTCCCACACATTTCTTAGGATTTTTCTGCTTTTCTCAAGGCATCATCCTCCCCAAGTTAGTGGTTCATGATGAGGGGCCCATCCCAGGTTGCAGGAAAGGAGCTCATGATTCAGACTTACACAGATATACGTACGCCATTCTCTTGTGGTGGTAATCAATGCAGGGATGATCTGAAGCTAAAGAGAGGTAATGGCTAGAGGTCTGGCAGCTGTCTCTGAAGCTGAGGGAGAGCCCAGCCTGAGTGAGGATGGAAAGACACAGCCAAGAGGGGAACCTGAGAAGATCAGGTTCTGGTGACATTATTTGAGGCCTATTTGCTGTACTATGGTTTAGTAGTATCCCCAAAAGCCTTGTGTATTAGAGCGTTGGTCCACAGCTTACAGTGTTATTGGGAGACAGTAAACCTTTAAAAGCAGAGCCTAGTTAGGGGAAGTTAAATCACTGGGGTTGTGCCTTTGAAGGGAATATGGGACCTTAGTCTCTCCCTTCCCTCTTATTCTCTCTCCCCTCTTCTTCCAGCCACCATGAAATGAACAGCACCCTCCATCATACAATTCTACCATGATGTACTATGATGCAACAAAACCAAGTTACCATGGACCAAACCCTCCGAAACAGTGAGTCAAAATAAAGTTATGTCCTTTGAAGTTGATTATCTCAGTTATTTGTCCCAATCACAGAAAACTGACTAACACATGCAGCAACTATCATAGCTCTTTATGCTTCAAATGTGTAAGCTATTGCAGGGTGTGGTGGCATGTACTTGTAGTCCTAGCACCCAGGAGGCTGAGGCAGGTGAATCACAATGTCAGAGTTAGCCTGCACTGCATAGCAAGATTTGTTAAGAGAAAAAAATAAAAACTAATAGAAAAGGAAAGGAAGATATAAGCTAATAAGTTCCTTTTTGGCTTGATCCACAGAGTTAGACTTTCTGTCTCTCACATAAAATTCTCAACTGCACACAGTATATTGGTACAGAAAAACTACCACATGATGGGTATCACCCTGGAAGAAGCTCAAGCCTTTCTCAAAATTCCCATTCACTCTGATATTTTTTAGTGGGATCCCAGAGGATATCTTCAGTGTCTTGGTATTACCACTTAACCCCACTCACTCTCTGCACCTCCAACTTCAATTCCCTAGGCATACTAACTTGAATGTGCCCCTGTCCATGTCCTCTGCTGCCCTCTTCACAACACCCAGTTGATCCGAACTATTGAACTTAATCCTTTCTATCAGTGAGAAAAACATCTCCTCCTCTCCGTCACTCACATTTCTGAAAGATACCTCAGCAAAATTGCATGAATCCTTAGTGTTTAGCAGTTTGGCCTGCCATATTCTTCCTCCTCTGGCCTGGCATCCAGTCCTTAATGGTTAGGTCAAATTCAAACTGGAAGTGTAGGTCAAAACATCTCCAAGGTAAGAAAGCAACAAGGTCTCTCAAGGTTATAGTGATCTTGGCAAATCTTATGAAATTGTAGTAGTTAGACTAAAGCTCTCTATGTTAACTTTATAGTAATTTGTGTCAAAATAGTAGTAATGCCAATATTTAGATAAAAAGCCACAACAAAAAGTCAAAAATAGTGAAAACTATTTGTTTCCTGAAAACTAAATTGAGGATGGTTTTAATAATAAGATATCAACAATTCACACCTTGTTCCAACATGAGGAACCCGAATTTTCTGCAGAAACATGCTTAGAAAGTTCTGTTCTGCCTAGAGAGGTTCACTAAAATACGTAAAAGATGAAAAGTTAAGTGATAAAAGAAAGTCGCAGTGTGATACATAGCTGAATGTCCCATTTATGAGGGGAAAGCTCTGCATGTAATGCATATGTGCATGAGTTTAGAGAAAGGTATGAAAGGTACAATAACACTCCCATCAAGGTGGTCCAATTTTGTTATTGTGTAGAACTGGTTTTTAAAATTTCACACTACTTTGTCTTGTGTGGTTTAATTGCATACTAAAAGTGTTCTTTTTGTGAAGGCTTAAGAAAGCAAAAACTAGAAAGATATAAAAGGCACAGACCCACAGGGTTAAAATAACCCATCAGACTTATAAGAGAATGTTCTTTAAACAAGCAAACCTTTAAATAAAATGGAACAGGTGCAAGGACCCACTTTGCACAGTACTCTGCTATCTTAATTACTTTTTTGTGATTGTTGTTGCTGGAAAAAAAACCCAACACCCAAAGTCAAAGGAGGAAAGGTTTATTTCAGCTTCTAGTTTGTAGAGATTTCAGCCTGTAGTCAACTGGTTCCAAAGGAAGACAGCATGACAAAGAGGCATCATAGAGGAGAAACAGTTAATAGCATGGCAGGCAGAAGGAAGCAAAGGAGCAGCAGCAAAATTGCCTTCTTTATGTCCCTTCAGATTCTTTCCAGCCTATTGTTTGGTACCAACTATACCCAGGATAGGGCTTCCATTATCCATACCTTTGATTACAGTATCACACCTGCAAACCATATTCACACTGCCTAATCCAGTCATTTTCAAAACCCCCTACCTCTTTATAAGGCTTTGGGGGGACATCTAGATATATCTATAGCATCCCAACCCTGGCTCCCAAAAGATTCATGGCCATCCCTTTATGCAAAGGCCATTTAGCTCATCTCTGAGAGTTGCTAAAGTCCTAACAGTTTCAGCATTACTGAAAAGTAAGTCCAAAGTGTCCTCTGAGATATAAGGCAAATTTAGATGCACATCCCCATGCAAATGAAAATAAAGTTTAACACTTTCAACATACAATGGCATAAGATAAATATTTCCATCCTGTGTTAGTTACTTTTTTCTCTTGGCTGGGACAAAATACCCAACACCCAAAGTTAAAGGACAAAAGGTTTATCTAGCTCACAGTTTGTGGTGGTTTCAGTCTATAACCTGCTGAGCCCAAAGCAGGGTAGCTCATGGCAGAGGGCAACAGTTCATAGCAATGGAAGACAGCAAAATCAACAATAGCAAAAAAGGGAGGAGCATTCAGAAAAGACTCTTTCTGTCTCTTATATTGTATGTAGGCCACACACCCCCAGGCACTAACACTCTTAATCCCAGCATTGGACTATAAATTAATCATAAATTCTATAAGGTTTCTCCCATGACTGTACGAGGCTTTGAGGGGATATCCAGACACAAACCATAATACATGCTTAAAAATGCAAATAAAGGGATAGAAAGGAAAAGGATCCAAGCAACATTAAAATCCAGCAAGGCAAACAAGCCCCATTAGTTCCATGTCTAGCATCCAGGACAATCTGTAGGAAGATATTAACTCTGAAAGGCTTGGATAGTTCCACCCTCATAGCAAGGTGTGTGGTTGCAGCTCTCATGGCTTCTTTCTTGGGCTTAATTTGCTTACTCTTGGAGTTTTCTTCAGACAATCCACATCTAGTAGGTTTCTCCAACTTTCTAGGGTCTCCATGGCACCTTAAACTTTACGCTCACTGTATTTTACACTGCCTACCCAGGCATACACTTCCCAAGCCTTCTGAAATCTGGGTAGAAGCCTTCTGTACCCCACAACTCTTGCATTCTGTATGTGATTAAAACCAGCACCACATGGACGAAATCAAGGTCTGTTGCCAGCTGGAGAAGTAGTTAGGTTTTCTCCTCTCTTGGCTGTGTAGATCAACTACCTAGATTATTGAATACTGTCAACCCAATCCTAAAGAAAATTTTTTTTAGGACATTGCCATTCTAGAACAATGCTCTGAGCTTCTCTTCTTAAAAAAAGGCCCTTCATCTTTGCAATTTTGGTGCTGCACAGGGTGGAGTCCTGCTGGTTCTCGTGATGACCTCAGGCCATCCTTTTTATTATTGTGTTCCTTTTCAGCAACAAAGTTCTCCTCTGCCCCATTTTTACAGGCTGCAACAATACTGGTCCTTCCTTTCTGGTCAAACTCATAATGATTAAAATCATTCTTCTGGGTTATTTGTTTTTGACTCTCAACATAAGTGTGGTTGAAATCCCTCTAAAAGTAGCCATACCACTACCTCAACATTAAACTGCCTTGAAATATCTCCCATTAGATTAATTAGTCCACTGCCCTTAATATCAGAGTTAGGCAAAATCTCTTGACATGAGAAAAATGCAGACTAGTTTTCTGCCAAAGCATAAAATAGTCTGGAATCCAACATCCTGTGCAGTCCCTGTTCTTAACTGAAACTTCCTATTGGAGTTGGGGTTTACAAGGGAAACAATTTAACACATGACACATAATTTATAGGATTATTTTATAATAGTCACCTAAAGAGTCAAATGCAAAAGAGTACAGGAATTATGTACACACACTAGAGACTAAAAAAATCCAGCTGAGGGCCTGGATCCCACAGCACTGTTCTGCATGAGTCCATAGCCCATGGCAATGTCCTCCACAAGTCCAACTGGAGTCCCAGAGCCCCTGACAATGTCTCATGCAAGTCTGTATCAAGCACATTCACTGGGATGACCCAAAGATTGTCTACACCACTGGGATGAAGGATCTGTGCCAGCAGGCTGAAGGATCTGCCAGGAAGCAATGCTCAAGATAAGAACCAGAGCTCCTCTGAAAAGAATCACAGCCATCCTTAGCAACAGTAAGGTCCTGAGATCTTCCAGTGATGAGAATAATCAAGTTCCTATCAGGAAAGCCAGCATGACAAGCTTCTTTAGAAGAATAAGCAGCATACCCTCTTACCCTCCATTTTTCTCTTTATGCTGTTAGAAAAAATCTTCAGGTGGGCTGTGCATATTCTAGCACCATGCTGATTCAGTTTAGGTGGCTATTACTACTCGACTAACAGTTGCCAATCTACCATGCCTCCTGAGCCTGGTCTTTACTAGATTTATTTATGCCAGCATTCTGGTCTTCTGAAATTGCATTTTACATATGCTTCTTCAGCCAACTTCTCCAAACTCTTCCTGCAAGATCTTTCCAAAGACTCTTGAATCACATGATCACATATGGTCACAGCCAAGTCCCCATTTATATGGCACAAATACCTATATTAGTTAATTTTATTCATTGTTGATACAAAACATCCAATACCCAAAGTTAAAGGAAGAAAGATTTATGTCACCTCATAAATTATAGAGGTTTCAGTCCATAGTCAGCTTGTTCCAAGGTAGGGCAGCATGGCAGAGGGACATCACTGAGGAGAAACAGTTAATAATGTGTAGGCAAAAGGCAGCAAAAAGCAGCAGCAGTAGCAGCAGCAATAGTCTTTCTTTCCTTTCTCCTTTTATATTCCACCTAGGCTACAATCATATTGATTGCTGCCACTTATACCCAGAGTAAATCTTCCTTTATCCACATCCTTCCTTGATCCTAGAATCACATCTTTAATTCACGTTCACACACTCTAATCGTTCATCTTCAAAACTCCTCACCTATGATCACATCAAGCTTTGGGGAGACATCTATATATAAACCATAACATAATCCAAGATGTTCTCCTTGTTCTCTGCCATTATCATGGTGCAAATAAGAGTCCAATCCATCTGGTTGCCTCTGGCTTCAGCAGGTTATTGCGCTTTTTCTCCTGATTGGAGTCTCATTTTGTAAAACTCAGAAGCAGAAGATCAAAGCATTAAACCAAATTCCAGAGGCAGGTTTGTGAGCCAGAATTCAGGAAACTACAGGATCCAGGAAGAGGTGCCACACTACGGAGAACTACCATGATTCTAACTACCAGTAGCTTCTTCCTAACAGCAAGCCCTCAAGCAGTAGGAAATCCAGAACTGAGGGCTGGATAAAATCCACATACTCCAGGGATATCTCTAAATAAAAGATCATCAGAACCCCAGGTGTTGGGACTAAATGTGATTTCTTTTTTTTTTTTCCCTTTAGGTTTGTGCATACTTTCCAAGATTTGCTTGTTTATTTTGTTTGTGTAATGAAATAGTGCTTTTCTAGATTGGTGGCAAGGTGTGTTAGATGTTTTTTAAAAATTGGCCGTATCCTTAAGAATCTTGAATGGAAGTCTTTATTCTGTCTTGCTTACTCTTTGTACTTTACATTTCTCCAGACTCTAGGTTTTCCAGGGTAGAAACTGAGCAATTTCATTCAATGAACTTTTGTGCTTAAACCTATGTACTGAAACTTCTGACTTCAGCTCAAATGGAATAGTGACATTCAAGTAGACCCCAAATTCCCCTGCAAGATCACCTCCATGGGAGTCCCTGGATAGTAGAGTCCAAATTCATCATTTCTCTGTACCCTGGTGCTCAGAATAACCATTTTTGCCTCACAAATTAATGAGTAAGGATGTATACACACAAATACATTACAAATACAAAAAATTCCCCCACAATTTTAAGGGCACTTGTTGGTGTCAGGTGAGGGATGAAAGAATGTGACTGTTTATGGAAGAAGGGCACACATATTTCTAGATAGTACCTGGAAATGTACTTTACATTTCATTTCTTTCATTTCTTACTGTCTACATTCACCTCCAACTTGGTGAAAACAAATGACAGAAAATCTTGTTCCATCACGATGTACCTCCAATTCCAAAACACACTGGTATTCTGAGCCATCAGATGGGTCTGTACCCTCAGGGTTTAAGAGCTGACAATGCTCTGATGACATGGATTTCTTTGCTGTGGTCAAGTGCTGGACCACATATTTTGACTAATATGTGAGGCCACAGTAATACTGTGTCCCAAGGAAATCACCATACAACCTGGATCAGATGTTACCTCTTACTGTAACCTTACTTTGTTCTCACAGAGGGGGAAACATTAAGACATAGCTTGATTACTGAGATAATGGTTGATATCACCTCCACCTCCTGAAAGGCTATCGATAAGGTCAAAAGGAAAAAGTAGAGGGCTGGTGATTACAGATTACATTCCTCCACAAAGCATGGGCAAAGGGTATTGTCAGCTGACCCAATGCAATGGCCAGAACCCGCATGAGGAGTTTCACTGTTTGACCTCCAAATGAACCTTCTGGAAAGCAGGAAGGAGCCTTCATCATGAAAGCCCAGCTTTCAAGTGACCTGTGGTGTCAGGTGTGTGGCGTACAATTTGGAAATTGGCAATCCAGAACATGGAAATTGAAAGAGATGCCCATGTGTCATGGCAATAGCACTATCTAGGTTTGGGTCTCAGCCCCGATACCTACAAACCGTGAGGTTGTGGATAGTGATGAAATCTCTCAGAGCTTTAGGATTATCAGCTGCAAAATATTTTGAGGTGGTCTACTCTTCCTCTTTATTCCTCCCCTTCTCAGTCCTTGTCTTTCCTCAAATAATTCCCTCCAAACAGCACTAAATGGATTTGAACGAGGCCTCTGGGAGGTTGACTAATAGCCTGTCCCAAGAGACGTCCATACCCTAATCCCCCAGAATTTTTAGATGTGTGAACTTATTTCAAACACAAAGGACTCTAAATATGTGATTGAGTTAATAACCATGAAATGAGGAGATTATGGTGGATTACTTGAGTGGGTCCAATGTAATTACAAGGGGCCATATAGGAGGGAGGTAGGAGAGTCATGCTGAGAGAAAGAAGATGTGGGAGCAGAAGCAGATGTAAGAATAAGAAAAAGACACTACACTGCTAGCTTTGAAAATGAAGATAGGAATCATGAATCAAGGAAGGGACATAGCTCCAATGGCCTCCAGAGAGGAAAAATGGAACCTCCCCTAGATCTTTGATGTAACTCTTTGGACCCATTTCAGACTTCCAGATTATGAAATAATAAATTTGTGTTATTGTAAGTCACAAAGCTTCTGGTAACTTGTTACAAGTGTGTGTTAGTCAATGTTATGGTTTATAGCTAGATGTTTCCCCAAAGCCTCATGGATTAGGAGGTGCTAATGTGGGTTAAGGGTATAATATTGGGATTAAAGGTGTAGATACTGGAAACCCCATCCTAGGTATGGGTGGCAATGATCAATAGGCTTGTAGCCTGAATTGAATAGAAAGGGAGAAAGGGAGGGCAGGCTGCTGTTGCTGCTGCTACTGCTGCCTTCTGCCTGCTCTGGCATATCATGAACTCTTCCTACTCTGTGATGTGCCTCTGCCATGCTACCCTGCTTGGAACCAGCCAAATATGGACTGAAACATCTACAAACTGTGATCTAAATAAACCTTTCCTCCCTTAACTTGTGGGTATTGGGTATTTGTCTCAGCAACAAGAAAAGTAAGACAGATTTAGGTACCAGAAAAATGGGGCCATTGCTGTGATGCTACCAGGCTATGTGATTCAGAAGCATTTGAAACTTGTTTGTGGAAAGAGTTTGAGAAGCTTTGGACATGCTAACTGAAGAAGCAACCCTAGAATGATATAAGCTGAATTTGAGGCATAAAGGTGAAAGGTTCTTGCCCTAGTGTAAATTACTGTACAATTATGGCGGTGGTCTAATGTGGCGGAAGGCCAAGGTGGGAATGCTTTCCACTTGCTGCTTGGTCTTCAGCCCTAATGGCAACTCCCCTTCCTGTTTACACACACAGAGAATTCCAATTAGTTCCTCATGTCATCAATACCCACTCCATGTGCCACTTCCTATCAGAGGTCATATAACCCTCTGTCTCTCTGTATCCAGTCAAAGGAGACAGCCCAACCACCATGGGTTGTGTGCTCCTTTCCACATCCTCAACTCAATAAACCTGTTCATTTTGTACTTTTTGGTTCTCTATTGCACCAGAATACTCTAACAAAAGGGATGTGCATGACTCTTTTGTGGTCTAGGTATGGATTGTTATGGCTTGTATCCAGATGTTCCCCCAAAGCCTCATGTGGTCATAAGTGGGGAGTTTCAAAAATGGCTGGATTAAGCTGGGTGAATGTGGATTAAGGGTATGATACTGGAATTAAGGGTGTGGATACTGGAAGCCTTACTCTGGTTGTGAGTGGCACCAATCAATAGGTTTATAGCCTGGATGGAATATAAAAAGAGAAAGGAAAGGCAGGTTGTTGCTGCTGCTGCTTGCTGCCTTCTGCCATCCTGCCAAGTCATGGAGTGTCTTCTCGGTGAGCTCCCTCTGCCATTTGCCTTGTTTTGGAACCAGCTGACTATGAACTGAAACCTCTACAAACTTGTGAGTGTTGGGTATTTCATCTCAGTAGTAAGCAAAGTAATTAAGACAGTCAACTTTATATTGCTTTAAACAATGTCTGAGATAATCAATTATAAAAAGAAAAAGTCTACTCTGGATCCCAGTTTTGGAGGTTTAAGTCCATGTTGGTCAGACTTACTGCCTTCGTGTCTGTGGCAAGCTGGTACACCATGGCGGGAAGCATACAGCAGAGCAAAGCCATTTACCACATGGCTGGGATAAAACAGAGACAAGGAAGGGGCCAGAGTCCCACGAATCACAACCTTCTTCAGTCACAGGACCCTAATCACAGGAAGACTTCTCAGGAGGCTCCATTCTTTTAAGATTCTCCCATCTCCTGGTAGCACCACAGGCAAGGGACAATAGCTGTAACACAAGGGCTTTTGAGAGGAAGCATTTATCCAAACCACAGCAAACAACAGATACAAAAATTAACTCAGTGTCTATCAGGGTAGAGCCTGACTGGTGTCAAGAGGACATTCTAATGGAGGAGAGAGCTTCGATGGCCCTGTGAAGTGTTGGTATCTGAGGGCTGAGGATGATCTCTGTGCAGACCAGTGCACTGGGCAGTGCCATGGCCCAAGTACGGTCGTGGGAATGTTCACACCAGGGGCCAGCAGAAGCAGGGACAGGAGACTGATTACACAAAGAAGTATTCAGTAAA
The DNA here is from genome assembly GCA_004027455.1 of Hydrochoerus hydrochaeris. Taxonomy (NCBI): domain Eukaryota; kingdom Metazoa; phylum Chordata; class Mammalia; order Rodentia; family Hydrochaeridae; genus Hydrochoerus; species Hydrochoerus hydrochaeris. Next base: position 493,304 of record PVLA01000114.1, read on the forward strand.
ATTTTTAAGAATATAGAAGATTTCTTACTCTCAGAGAAGATATACATTGAAATTTGTCTGTAATGTATATAAATGAACACAAAAATAACCATATAAATATTTCCAAGTTCTGTCCACTGAGACAGCGGAAAGGAAGTGATTCCCCAATAATAGCAAGCATACTCAGAGGTTCTGTTTGGCTTCAGGCTTTATTTAAAAAGGCTCCTTAGACAAATGACTAATTTCAGAACTGGGGAGGAAAAGATCAAAATGAGCCTGACCTTTCCTACAGAAAGTAAAGAATTGCTCAAAGATTGGTGGGGTCTGCTATGGTCTGAATTTGTCCCCCAATATTCATACATTGAAAATTAATCTCCCTGTGCCAGTATTAACAGTGAGGCCTTTGGGAAGTGATTGGTTCCCTCAGAAAAAAAGACTAAGAGAACTCTCTGCTCCTCCCACATAGAAAATGACACAGAGAAAAGATAGCACCTAGAGGAAAAACCAGGCTCCCTTAGATACCAGATCTTCCAGTCTTGACCTTGGACTTCTCAGCCTGTAAACCTCTGAGCAACAAGTTTCTGCTATTTATAGATTACAAAGTCTAAAGCACTTTGTTATAGAAACTCCAAGAAACTAAGACAGGATCTATGTTAGTTTTCGGTCACTGACACAAAATAGCTGACACAATTATAAAAGGAGAAAAAACTTGTTTTGTTTGATAGTTTTGGAGGTTCCAGTCCACTGTTACTTGGCCCCACTGTCTTTGACCTTATGGCACTGGTGACAGTACATGGCAGAAGAAACTGCTTACTTCATGGGAATAAAGAAACAAAAAACAGGAAAACTCAATTCCCCAATGTCCTTTCTAAGGACAAGCCTTCCAATGACCTTCCTTGCCTCCACTAGGCCCCTCCTACTGAAAGTTCCACCACCATGTCCCAATAGTGCTATTGGCTGGGAAACAAGTCTTCAACACTTGGGTCTTTGGAGGCATTTGAGATGCAAACCATATCATGGTCATTGAAGGTCTTCCCAATGGTCAAGTGTAGGATAACTGGAGCAACAAAGGAAAAAAAGACACTAACATATTCAATAAATAGGAATCTATGAGTTTCTGCTCTATACAAAAATGAATAAATACATTAAAATTCTATGAGGAATGGAATATGTGTACATTCAAAGAAACTCTTCAAAAGTATGTTTTAAATTAAAAGAACATTCAAATAGAGAAGTTTGGCAGAATCTCTCACGTGACCAAGGTCAACGTCTTCAGTGATGGGAAATTTTTAAATTGTGTCTCTCTGATAGGATGTCATAAAAATTATGCAACATCATATCTGTGATATTCCTATGGTATAAATGAGAAAGCATTCAACAAATACAAATTATTGACCACCTCACAAAATAAATGAATTGTCCACTTTAAAAGTATCAACACCATGAAAGCCAAAGAAAAGAGTTAGAAACTGTTACAGATTAAAACAACTCAAGTGGTTCAATGATTAAGTACAACTGTGTTTCTGGGCAGAGTCTTTTTGCCATGTGACAACTGTCTTCTAGAATGGGCTCTGAGGATAAGACTGCAGTCCTGTTACAATGTGACTATAATCTGGGAGTTGTCCCACTTTCTTACAAACTTCTACAAAAATACAATGGCGGATTCCAAAGGCAGCACTGGAGGCAGCAGAAGATCCAAGGGCCACTTTTTCTTGCCCTCACATATCACCCTAAAGGATATTCCTCCTCTCTTATAAAGTATTGGAAATTTAAAAAGTAATCTCAGCATTATGAAGTGTATTTTAAAATCTGAAGTTAAAAACAAATTTAATTCTATATATAATATAGTGATACACTTACATGGGTGATATATATATACATAAAAGACAGATGTTACAGTTATATCAACCATATACAGGAGTTCTATGGCTGTCATCTCATAGGCACAATAGTGAATAAAATAAGCTCTTCTCACTCAAAATTTGAACCAATAGGTAAATCCAATCATATCATATTTATTTGGAAAAAAAATAAAATCCAGACCCTAAGTTTGTAAAATTAATATGATCTTTTCTTCAACTCTTTTGCCTTTTCCTCCTACATGTGAGGAAGCATGATGGCATCTCCAGCTCTTCCTGGTTCCACCGGTGACTTCAGGTGTCTGCCAGGCTTGTCCTTAGCACTTAGCTCTCCATCTGGAAGGGATTTGCTCTGAAACTGAGACCGTGTTTATTATGGATTAAAAACTGGTGGTCAACTTAATGCCAGCTGAATTACATCACCATGGTGCTGAGCGTAGATGTTTCACCTGAGGAAAGTTGCCAGAATAAATAGAGATATGAAGGAGAAGCGATGTGTTGCTTTAGTGCGTTGAGGTGTTGAGGTATTGTGAGTTCTTGTACGAGTTGCTGTTTGAGCCTTGGTTCTCCTGGAGAAGCACTAGTCCTCACATTGAGCATTGCTTCCTAGCTTCAGAGGGGAAAATGTGTGCTGCTTGGTCTCCAGGATAAACTCCTCATGCTGGCTTCCTGGCATGTACTCGACTGTGCTTGTCGACGGAGGAGCTCAGGGCCTCCGTGTTGCTGAGAATGGCTGTGCTGCTTTTCAGGACAGCCCTGGTCTTTGTTGTGAGTGTGACTTCTTGGCTCCAGCATAGAACCCTCAATTTACCAGCATGGCTCCTTCACCCTGCTGGCATAGACTTCCTAGTTTTCACCGCTGACCTTTGGGCCTTCCCAACACAGATTCGTAAAAGACACTGGCATGAGTCCTTGTGGGCTCTAGATCTCCAGTTGGACTTATGGGAGGCATTGTCATGAGCACTGGGTCTTCATCTGGACTCATGTGGGACATTGCTGTGGGATTCAGGCCCTTGGCTAAATATTCTATGTCTTTAGTGATGTGCATACATTTCCTGCATTTTCTTTTGTTAACTCTGGGTGACCATCATAAAACAATATTATAAATGCCATATTCTGATTCTTATTGTTCTGTGTACAACACCTGACTACAACAGTGTCCATGGCCCTGGGACTGTGACTTTTTAGGGAGGCATCATTTCTATCTTTAGCTTCCACCAAGTCCTTCTTCAACTCCACATCAACTCTCCAGCCATCTTCCCTCCCTCCAGCCCTACGGTCATTCCTATCTGTTCTCCACTTTACAGGCAGGATGTTGCTTTGAAATGCAAGCCCAATCATGCTCCCTCTTGATGAATGATTGTCACTGACCCCCCAGTGCCTAAGTAAGGGTTCTGAGCCTTGGCTTCAGAAGATAGCTGAAACCCATCAGATGGCAGTCACAATTTTGTGTCTGTGAAGATACATAGAGGTTTCTTCTGAGACAGTCTGCGGATTTTATTACATTTGAAAAGCCCATCAGAAAAAGTCTGAGGAACCCTGGCCTCCTGATTAAATCCATGTTCCTTAGCCAGGCAGTCAAGATCGCTAGCCACTTACCACTACCTTCTTTCGCTCTAATAATTCCAAACTTCTCACAGTTTCCCACTTCTACCATGCTGTTACTGAGCTCCACGCCTCAATTCTCACTGTACTTTCTATCTCCTCCCCAGCTTTCTTTTTCTCAGTGCAGGTGGCTCCTTGCCAGAGGGTATTTTAGAACCCCACACTAGGCTAAGCACCTCTCCTGTATTCCCCTCAAACACCCATGCATGACCCTTTCTGGGTATTGCTTTATGCTCCAGGGAATTATCCCCAAGGGTATTGTAAGTCCTGGAGCACTGAGACCTCGTGCTGTTCATGTCTGCACTGCCTGTATCTCATCATGCCAGGCCAAACACAAGGTAAGTGCTTAAACCACATCCATGGAACTCAGCAGAACACTAAATAGACCACCCACAATTGCTTCTTTCCATAGCCTTTTACTTGCCTAAGCCAGCCAGCCAGGAGGTTCTTTCCTCCACTGGTATAGGTAAAAGTACACAGAGTAGTTTTTCTCAAAGGGTCTGAGACAGACAGCCTGGTTATACTCGTGATCTGGAATAAATCATTCCACCACCTCAACCCTCCTTTTCTCTAGGGTTAAGCAAAGATAATAGTCACAATCCTTCCTGCTTCACCCTGATAGTGCAGGTACACCGGACAATGGTTCAAGAAGCTTCAGTGAAAAGGTCCCGTGCATAAATGGACTATGTGCAGAGAAAAGCAGAGTAAAAGTTATGAGTTCAAGACTGGCACTGCAAAGATAATGTCCCTTGATTCACAGGGAACAAAGAAAGTCAAATCTGCTGCCTGAATTCCTCAGTTCTCTTGACCGAGGGGCCAGAGAGAGTGCATGGGTCTTGATTTTGTCTCCTTAACCTGCAGTGGGGCAAAGAGCACTGAGAAAGGAAGAGCAAAAAGGTGGGGATGAGAGAAGTCTGATAATCAACTAACTGCTAGACAACTGAGAATCTAACTGAATATGAATCTGACTTTCCACTGGCAGATTTCAATAATACCATCCTGTGGAATGTCTTGGAGCTCCAATTGCTGTCTTTTGGTTTAGATTAAACCTTGAGATAGCTTGCCAAGTTTGAAACCCGCCCGACCCTCACGCAGTATATGTTTTGAGCTCAACTTGAACTTTACGAGGTGCAAGTTAATTTGCATTTGGCAAAATGCAATTTCCTGTTTCTAAGAAAAAGGGACTTTAAAGATTTATTTAAGAGACACAAATGGCTTCCTGGACATCAAATAGCTCTTACAAAGCAATATTTTAATACGTTAAGTGTAAATGAATTGAAAACACATGAATCTGATTTCCCTTGAACTACAGATGGGTTTAACAAATAGAAGGGGGAAATGGCTTGGCACAGAGGCATGGGGGTTTTCTCCTTCCAAAAAGTTTAGGAAAGTAGATCAAGATGTTAGACAAACCCCTCCGCACTCCAGGGTTCCACAGCTCGGATTGTGTATCTCCAGGACCCTTGCTCCATAAACAAAGGGAGGGTTTGAAATAGTTTCAGTGGGCAAGGCCCTCTTACCAACTTCGCTGCCTGCCTCTGTGCTGCCAAATCCTCTTCCTGCAGAAATGCTAGAAAAGCTAGTTTCCTCCTGCCCTCCTCAAAGCCTTGCACTTCATGGCTGAGACAACGGACAGCATTCAAGCTCATCTGGGGACAGGCAGCTTGTCCTTTTCTCCCTCATCCTCTAGCCATGCGAGGAGCTTCAGTGAAGTCTCAGGAGCCACACAACACTGCCCCTCAACTGCCCTCCCCAACATCTGAACTGCGTTTCTCTAACCCTTTCATTTGGGAAGACTGAAGCCAGACAAGAATTTAAGGCTTAAGTACTGGTCTCCCTCCCTTTCTGCTGGATTATTGTGTGTATTACACAATTAGTGGATACTACAGGGACAGAGAAATGCTCTACAGGCTGGAAAGGTAGCAGCTACACATCAGTGTTTGGTAGGGGACATCCACTTTCTGGACAGAGCTGTGAAATGAGGAGGGGGAACATCTTGCTAATTTGACTTAAATGCATTTAAAGTATTCACACTTTTTGGACCTGTAATTCGCTGGAGAAGCTAAGCTAAGAAATTCATCTCAAATGCAGGAGGAGAAAAGGTCTCATAAGTAAAGATTTACAACTAGTTAGATACCCACACAGATACGGAGGGCTGGGGATAGTTTAGTGGAAGAACTCTACCCCAGCATATGGGAGGCCCTGAGTTCAGCCCCAAGCACCCTCAAAATATATATATATATATATATATATATATATATATATATATATATATTTTATAATATTAATAGAGGTTATGTCTATCATTTAATTAAAGACAAATTATTTTTAGTTTTTAGTTTCTAATTGTTAAAAATACATAATACACAACATTTTCCATCTTAAACCAGCTCAGTAGTACTGAGTTCATTCACACTGCTGTATGGTTATCACCACCATCCATCACCAGAATTGTGCATTTTCCCAAATGTAAACTATACCCAGCAAACATCAACTCCTCTCTCTTTCCTCCCAACCTCTGGAAATGAATATTCTACTTTCTGCCAGTGAACTTGACCTCTCCAGGTATCATATAAAAGAGCCTTTTTGTTACTGGCCTCTCTCACCTGACATAATGTCCTTAGGCTTCTATGTCAGAATTATCTCCCTTTGGGAGCTGCATAATATTCTATATTGTATATTTACCACATTTTCTTTGTCCACTCATCTATCTCTGAACATGAGGTGCTAACACCTTTTGATATTATAATTACACTACTAAGGACACAAAGGTACAAATATCTATTCAAGATCCTGTTTTGATTCTTCTGGATACGGTCCCAGAACTAAAATTGCTGAATCATATGATAATTTTAAAATTTTTAACAAAATGCCAACTATTTTACACAGCAGCTGTATTATCTCACACCCCACAAACAGTGCATAACAGTTCCAAGTTTTCTGCATCCTACCAACACCTGCTATTTTCTGGTTTTTTCATAATAGCTACCCTAAAGACATGAAGCAGTATTTCATTGTGCTGTTGATTTGCAATTGCTCAGTGACTGGTGACACACAGCTTATTTTCATATGTTTACTGGGCATCTAGCTGTATATCTTCTTTGAAAAAAATACCTATTCAAGTTCTTTGCCGATTTCCTAATTCAGTTGTCTATATCTTGTTATTGTTGAGTTTTAAGAGTTCTTTAATATATTCTGAGTATTCACACTTTATCATATTGATGATTTGCAAATAGGTTTTCTTTCATTCTTTATGTTGCTTTTTCACCTGTTTATAGTATCCTTTAGTCATTGTGTTGGTATAGTATCCTTTGTAGGGCAAAATACTTACAACCTACAACTTTAAAAAGAACAGATTTAATTTGGCTCACAGTTTTCATACGTGACCTCGGCCCAAAGGTCAAGAAGCAATTGCCTGACAGTTTCAAAGTTCTCAGTAATGAACCAGCTGGCTTCAAGGGGGGAACATTGTACTGGAAGGGCACAGTGGAATAAAGTCTCTCACTCATGATGGCCAGGAAGCAGAGTGTTTGGGAAGTCCAGCAGCAATAGATGCACTCTCTAAGACCTTCCCCACTGTTCTGCCTCCAGCTGGGCCCTTTCCTAATGGCACATTCAGCTATAAACCTCAGTGGATTAGTTCTGATAAACTCAGGATTAGTTTACTCAGGGACCAGGGGAGCCTTCGGTTGCCTCCATCACCTCAAGAAAGAAAGCACAAAAAGAGTAATAATAATTTCAGTAATCTCTCCTGTCTTAAGGGTCTCACTGCCTCAACTTTCAGGAAATAGCAAAGCAAGTCCTTTAGTCCTGCCCAGGGAGAAGAAGGTGGAACTTTCTGCACACATTTACTCGGAGGTGGGTTCTTCCAGACACTTTTCCTTCTCCAGTGACTAGCCAGGAGCAAGGAGTAAATTCTCACTCGAGACAAAAGTTTATAGTTCTTTTTCTGAAGAAAATTGTGACTGAAAGCTGCTACTGCCCTTTTATAAAAGAGAATTTTCAGACAATGAACACTTTACTAAGTAATGCATTAGTTCAGCTTGAGGTAGGAAATTCAGTAAATACTTTCATACGCTAATTTCCAGGATGAAAGAGCAGAGATGAATGACTGCAGAAAAGCACTGCAACCAAACAGGATCTTAATTCACAGTTTCAGTGCCCCTACTTTGCCCGCTTTGTGCTCCATATTCCATACTGTAGCCCCCATACAGATATCTGCAGGGCTTCTGAGTGTGTGTGTGTGTGTGTGTGTGTGTGTGTGTGTGTGTTTGTGTATACGCACATGCCCGCTTTGCTGTAGCAGGCTTCCTTGGAGCCATTCGCTGGCTCTGGGTTGCAACTGATGACTGGCCTGTAGACCCCCTTGAGTAGTGATTTAAAACTGGAGGATCCAGGTTATAACTTTGGCCAGGACAGAGTTCCAGCTCAGCAGCCACCTCATTAAACCTTCCTGGCAAAGTCAATTCATTTTGCTGAGATTTAGTTTTCAGAGAAGAGTTCTTTGGTCTTAGGCTTTAGAAACTAGCTGATTTTCTCACTTCATCCAGGTCTTTCTGCTCAGATCTTTCTTCTATCTAGAAACATCTGCCTCTCTCCAACTCACTTTATTGTTCTTCATGGTCTCCATTGTTTCCTGACTTTGTATCACACATTTACTTGCTTACTTATTTATGTTCTGTCTCTCCCATACAACACAACCTCAGTGTTGGCAGATCTTGGCCATGTTTGTTATCCATTTCCCAGCATGCCTGGCACTGCAGGTATTTAGTAAATGCTCTACAATGAATCAATGAGTCATTCAACAAATCAATCAGTAAAATAAGTAGCTTCTACACCCTCCATGGATTTGTTTTGAGGATAATGAAATTAATTTTGCAAACTTTAAAACATCTTATCTTTGTATTCCCCAGTGTCTAAGACCTTCACATACACTTGATGATTAATAAATCTAGTGAATGGATGCATAAAGTAATACATGATGTATTTACAGTCACTCAACTTCTAATCATCTGTATTAATAAATGGGAAGTGGGCAATGGATAATTTGAAACAGCAGTTAATCTAAAAAATAATCTTTGCTGGTTGGAACGTAAACCATACATCACAGCTTGATCTCCCAACGTCACCAAGGCAGCCTGCGAGCCAGCAACAGTTCAAGCGCACTGTGTACCTGATGACTCACTCTGCAGACATTTCAAGTCTCCATGGCCATGTGTTCCCACAAACGCATTCATTTCCTGCTGCCTTTGGAATCGTGGCCTGGCCTGAGTTTCTCCATCCCTTCCCTTCAGTTCTGATTTACAGGGTTTTTTCTAAGAGCCAGAGACATCCACAGGCGGCCAGAACTAGGGAGAAGCTCAGAGCACCAAGTTATTCTGGTGGAAAAGGCTGGAGCACCAGATGAGGAGAGGCCAGGAAGTTGACCCCAGCACAGTATGTTCTTTTCAGAGAGGCTTTGGCTTTTCCCCAGGACCTCCAAGGCCTCCTGCAGAGCAGAAAACTTCCTGGAACCTTTTGCTTTCTTCTCCTGTGACTTGTTATAAGAGCTGCCAACAGCTATCATTTATTTCTTGAGCCTGATTTTGCACTGTTCATGAATTATCTCACTTAAGGATCAACATGATCCTGTTAGGTCAGCAGAGTATTATACTCTCACAGATGAAGAAATGAGAATCAGTGATACGATTCCCATCTAAAATTGCACAACCATACAGTAGCCCAAGGACAGCCTACTGCATTACTTAGCCTTCCCATTGCTGGGACAACATATCTGGCATGCACAACTTAAAGGAGGATAGGTTTATTTTGGCTCACAGATTCAGAAGTTTCAGCTCATGGTTGGTAGGCTCCAAATCAGGCGCATCAGGGCAGTGAGCATGGCAGAGCAAATTGCTGATTTCATGGCTGCAGGAAAGCAGAGCAGAAGAAGGGGCCAGAGACTAGATACAGTACTCATTATCACATGCTCATGACTTACTTCACCCAACAAGGCCCTACCTCCAAATGGCTTGTTCAAAGGCCCTTGCCATTAGAACCCTCACAGTCACCTGTCCTGGAAATTTTCAATCCAGTCCAGCAGAGAATCAAGATCAACTACAACATCTACTTCACTGCTCTTGTCCCTCAGATATTGTCACAAAAACAAACATGCCTTGAAACAGGTGTTTTGCTCAACATTCTACACATAGACCCACCTCTGATGCAATCTGACTTTTCAAATGGGCCAAACCACAGCTTCTTCAAACATTCTCTAGCCTACACTGACCGTACTGACCAAGGTAGAATGAGCCCCTTCCCCAAAACTACCCAGAGAACAAGATCACATCCAATCCCTTACTTACAAGATCATTTAACTTTGCCATATCTGATCAAAATTCCAATATAATTTCTAAATTCCTTTGTGATTTAAAGCTTTAAATTACAGCAGCCATTGTGTAAAATGTTAATGCACTTATTCCAGGCAACCAGTACTGTGTTTCCCAGGTGGTCATCCTCACTTTGGCTCAAATAAACTCTTTGTTCTCACATTTAGTGGCCTTTACATTGACACAATCAATCAATAAACATTTTTTGAGTGCCCATTCTGTGTCCAGCACTGTTTTAGGCACTGGGGCCATAACAGTGGACAGCACTGGTAGAGCTCCATCTAAATGTATCTTTTGTGCAATTAGGAAGATGCAAAGACTGGAAAGAAGTGGTAAGGGAAACAGGAAATATAGCGTAAGTTAGTTGGCAATGAGAGAAGGAAAGGAGAGAAAGAAAGAAAGAAAGAAAGAAAGAAAGAAAGAAAGAGAAAAGTTGGAGGCATACATTCACAGAGGATATTCAAAGAAGGCCACTTTGAAGGATAGGATTTGAGGAAAACTCTGAAAGAAGTGAAGGAGTGACTTGTATAGCTGCTGGCATAAAAAGCAGGTCAGATAGGAATAATTGCAGGTGCAGAGTTCTGGGGCAGAGATTTCCTAAGGTGTTGGCAACAAAACCAAGGAGACTGGAAAAGTAAGTGTTGAAATCTGACAAGAGCAGAGATTTAGACCATACTGAGCAGGGTCTATGGAGTGCACTGGACCTCAGAGAGAGAATGAGTCCATGCATGGGTCTAGAAAAGGAATCACATCTGTATTTTTATATCCAACATGCATGTATATTTTCTTGCTAAAGACAACCCCATGACTGAACATCCTTATTTAAGATAAGTAATTAACTAAATAATTAATTTGAATTTATATTTTTAATACTTTAATTATGTACTGCATTAATAAAGAAGTACATATATTGCTATATCCTGGCATGGTTTTCTAGTATTTGGTAACTCTTACTATATAGCACTTAGTACTGTGTACCAAATTTTGTATTTCCCCAAAATTCATATGTCACACCCCTAACTTCAGTGTGATCCTGTTAGGAAATAAGACCTTTGAGAAATAATGCCATGAAGATGGAAGGCTCTTGAGACCAATACCATTGTAAAAAGAGGAGAGAGATCTTTCTCTCGTTGGTCACACACAGAGTAAAGGCCATGTGAACACATAGTGAGAAGGTGCTGTCCACAAGCCAAAAGAAGGCCCTCACCATAGCCTGGGAACCCTAACCTGAGCTCCAACTTTAGAATGTTTCCATTCACAGATGTCATGATACTCTACACAAAAGACCATAAAACATCACCAAAAAACTCTTAGATTAAATAAACAAATTTGGTAGCATAACAGGATACAAAGTCAACACTCAAAAATCAATAGATTCTTGTAACATGAAATAGAGAAATTAAGGAAACCTCACCTTTTACAATAGCATCAAGAAAAATAAAAAACTTAGGAGTCACTCTAACCAAGAAACTTGAAGACCTCCTCATTGAAAACTGCAGTACTCTGGATTCTGAACTCTACTCAGCCAGGAACAAGACCCCAGTGCCATACTCTGGAGGTGGGTCCCAGCTAGCTGCATGGTCCAGTGGCTCTGAACTCCACACAGCCAGGTACAAGGCCCCAATACCAAACTCTGGGGGAAGGGGTGTCCCTGCTAGCTGCATGGAGGATCCCCAGCTGCTGGGGAAATACCTGGCCAGCCTCACAGGTCACACAGGTATTGAACCCTCCCCAGCCCAGAGCCCCAGAGCCAACCATCAAGGAACAACCAGCCTAACTGATGGGTGCTGAAGATTTTCAACTCTACTCACCACAGCTCAAGGCTCTGGTGCCATAGCTCAGGGACATACCCCAACTAGCCATGTGGATATCAGAGACTGAAGTTCTGCCCAGCCCAGGATCCTAGTATAATCTATCAGGAGGTTGCCTGGTCAGCTGCACAGTTCTCAGAGGAAAATGACAAAATGAAACAGCAAGATGCAGTCTCAGTCCTCCAGTCCACCAAGAACAAATCCAAGAAATACTGAAATGCAAGACAATGGGAATTGCACAACTGAACTTTCTGAAATGATAGCAACAGAAGTAAAGAAGAAAAAAAAATGCATGAAATGAGAACAGAAATAATCTCCCAGGTTAAAAAAAAGGCATGAAAAACATTATTAAAAATATTAAGTGTATCTAAAGAAGATATAGATAAAAAATAGGAGAACATAAGAAGATGATGGAAACCTTAAATGAACAATATAAGATGGAGCTAGAAAGCATGCAACAGAGTCAAAGAGATAGCCAGGAAATTAAAAATTCCTTCGAAAGCTGGCAAAACTGCTTGAGTGAAGCTGAAGATAGACTCTCAGACCTTGAAGACAGGATGGAAGCTCATGATCATGAACGAAAAGATCTCTTAAAAATAACAAGGAACCAGGAAGCAACAATTCAACAGCTGCAAGATGATGCAAAGAAAACAACGTAAGGTTTATAGGTGTCCATGAAAAAGCAAGGGTCAACACAAATGACTTACAAAGACTATTTAAAGAAATAATAGCAGAAAATATTCCAAACATGGGGAAAGAATATGACATACAGATAAGTGAGACATATAGAATCTCACTAGCCATATCCAAAATAAATCTTCACCCAGATATATAATAATTAGGATCTCAGAATTTCAGCACAAGAACAGAATACTAAAATCTGCCAGAGAAAAGAAACAGATCACCTATGAAGGAAAGCCTATCAGAATCATGACAGACTTCTCAACACAAATCTTCAAGTCAAGAAGAGCTTGCAGTGAAGTATTTCAAGTCCTGAAGGAAAACAACTGCCAACCCAGATTGATATACCCTGAAAAACTCTTTGAAAACTGATGGAGAAACTAGATACTTCCATGACAAAGAACAAATGAAGAAATTCATGACCACCAAACCAACACTACCAAGAGTACTAAAAGATATTCTAGAAAAAGAATATCTACAATTCCACAAGCAACAGAGAAGGAAGCCACTGAGCAAGGCAAACAATTAAACAGAAAAAGTAAAGAACTAACAACAGAAAGATAACATGTCAATACTTATCAGTAATATCCATCAATGGAAGTGGTCTCAACTCACCAATGAAAAGAAACAGACTGGCAGAGTAGATTAAGAAACAAGATCCAACAATATGTTGTGTACAAGAAACACATTTAACTCTAAATGATATTCATAGACAAAAAGTCAAAGGATGGAAAACAATGGGACAGGAATCAGAAAAAAGAAAGGGTAGCTATTCTGTTTGCAGACAATGTGAACTTCAATCCAAGAATGATCAGAAGAGATCAAAAAAGTCACTACATACTTGTTAGGGGAAAACTTCAAGAGGAAGAGATTACAATCATAAATATATATGCATCAAATATGGAAGCACCCAACTATGTAAGACAAATCTTAACAGACATGAAAAATCAAATGAGCAATAATACAGTTACAACAGGAGACCTTAATATCCCATTGTCACAAACAGATCAAACAAACAAAAAATTCAGCAAAGAACAGAACTGAATCAAACTTGTGAGCAAATGGACCTAGTAGATATGTCCAGAGTGTTCCATCCAATGACATCAGAATATACATTCCCTTCAGTGGCACATGGGTTTTTCTCTAAAATAAACCACATACCAGCCCACAGAACATGCTTGCATAAATGCAAAAGAATTGAAATAATCCCATGCATATTATCTGGCCATAGAACAATGAAATAGGAATTAATGACAAGACAACCTACAAGAACCCAATAAACACATGGAAATTAAATAGCACTCTCTTAAACAACCAATGGATCAAAGAAGAAATTAAAACATATTTACACTTGAACAAAAATGTAAATATAACTTACAGAAACTGTGGGACACAATGAAAGCAGTCCTCAGAGGGAAATTTATAGCAGTAAATTCCCACATCAGAAAAATGGAATGAACACAAATAAACAACCTAATGCTGCTCTTAAAACTTCTAGAAAAAGAAGAGAAAGTCAAGCCCAAACCTCCAAGAAGGAAGGAAATTATAAAGATCAGAGCAGAAATCAGTGCAATTGAGACTAAGAAAACAACACAAAGAGTTAATGAATCAAAGAATTGGTTCTTTGAAATAAATAAAATTGATAAACTCATCTCCAACCTTATCAAAAAGCAGAAAGAAAAAAACTCAAATCCAAGCAATAACAAATTAAAAGGGTGAAATCATTACAGTTCCTGTAGAAATACATAAAATCATCAATACCTACTTCAAAAACCTTTACTCTTGTGGGTTCAATAACATAGAAGAAATGGACAGATTCCTAGAAACATATGAATTACCAAAGTTGGATCAAGAAGATGTAAAACTACTGAATAATCCAATTTCAGTTAATGGAATTGAAAAATGTAATTAGAACCTTACCAACAAAGAAAAGCCCAGGTCCTGATGGATTCACGCTGAATTCTACAAGAAATTTAGGGAAAACAATGCCAATACTGCTCAAACTCTTCAGTGTAAATGAAAAGGAAGCGATTCTCCCTAACTCATTCCTAGAAGCAAATATTACCCTAATACCAAAACCAGAGAAAGACCTAAGCAAAAAAGAGAATTATAGGCCAATCACCCTAATGAACATAGATGCAAAAATCCTCAATAAAATAGTGGCAAATAGAATGCAACAAATCATCAAGAAGACTGCATATCATGATTAAGTGGGATTTATCCCAGGAATACAGGGATAGTTCAACATATGCAAATCAATACACATAATACACCATATCAACAAAACCAAGGACAAGAATCACATGATCATCTCAATAGATGCAGAAAAAGATTTTGACAAAATCCAACAATCATTCATGATAAAAAAAAATCCTACAGAAAATCAGAATAGATGGTTTTACCTCAATCTGATAAAAGTCAAATATGATAAACCAACAGCCAACATCTTACTAAATGGACAAAAACTGAAAGCTTTCAACCTAAAATCAGGAATAAGACAAGGATGCCCATTGTCACCACTTCTATTCAATATAGTTCTGGAAACATTACCTAGACCAATTAGACAAGAGAGAGAAATAAAAGGAATAAAGATAGGAAAGAAAGAAGTTATCATTAATTGCAGGTGACATGATATTCTACATAGAAGACCCTCAAAACTCCATTGAAAGACTTCTAGATATAATAACCAAATTCAGTAATGTAGCTGGATACAAAGTCAACACTCAAAAATCAATAGCATTCCTGTTCACAAACAACAAACTCACTGAAAGAAAAATAAAGGAAACCACATTTTTCACAACAGCATCCAAAAAAAAAAATGAAATACTTAGGAACCGATCTAACAAGTGAAGTAAAAGATCTATACATTGATAGTTACATTACTCTGAAAAAAGAAATCAGAGAGGATTTCAGAAAATGGAAAGACATTCCTTGTTCATGGGTAGGAAGAACAAACATTGTGAAAATGACCATTTTCCCAAAATTGTTAGAGAGATTTAATGCAATTCTTATCAAAATGCCATTAGTATACCTCACAAATCTAGAAAAATCATTCCTAAAATTCATCTGGAACCAGAAGAGACCTAGAATAGCAAAGGCAATCCTAAACAACAAAGACAAGGCAGGAGGCATTACAATCCCTCACTGGAAATTATACTACAAAGCTACTGTGATAAAATTGCACAGTACTGGAATAAAAACAGACCTGAAGATCAAATAGATTAGAAGATAGAGCCACAACTAAAACCACCTCATCTTTGACAAAGGGGCCAAACATGTTCTCTGGAAGAAAGACAGCCTCATTAATAAGTTGTGCTGGAAAAACTGGGTTTCCATATGCCAAAAACTAAAACTGGCCCCATGTCTATCACCATCAACTAAACTAAAGTCAAAATGGATCAAAGATCTCATTGCTAAAACAGAAACACTAAATCTACTAGAAGACAAAGAAGTTAGAACTCTTAACAACATAGGGGTAGGCAGAGATTTCATGAACAAAAATCAAACTGCATAGGAAATATTTCCTAGAATCAAGAACTAGGATCTCATCTTATTGAAAAATTTTTGCAAGTCAAAAGAAATTTTCAACAGAATTAAAAGAAAACCCATGAACTGGGAAAATATCTTAGCCAACTGTCCCTCAAAGGACTTCTATCTAAAACATAAAAGAATTTTTAAAAATCAGGCTCCTAAAATTCAAAGACCTAATCCAACAATGAGCATCTGAAATGAATATATACTTCTCAGATGAAGAAATGCAAATGGAAAATAAGTATATTAAAAAATGTTCAGCACCATTGGTGATCAGAGAAATGCAAATTAAAACAACACTGAGATTCCATCTCACTCCAGAAAGAATGGTCAAGATCAAGAAGTCTTTGAATAACCAATTCTGGAAGGGCCATGGGGAAAAAGGAATCTTTCTCCACTGTTGGTGGGACTATAGGCTGGTGCAATCACTGTGGGAATTAGCATCGAGCTTCCTCAAAAAGTTAGGATTTGAGGTTCCATTTGACTCAGCTATCCTGATTCTGGGCATTTTCCCAGAAGAACCGAAAACACCACACCACAGTGATATATGTGCACCTGTGTTTATAGCAGCACAATTTGTAATAGCCAGATCTTGGAAACAACCCAAATGCCCTTCAAATGACAAATGGATACAAAGATGTATTTTTATACAATGGAGTACTACTCAGCTATAAAGAAAAACCGTATCAAGGCTTTTATAAGTAAATGGATGAGACTTGAGACCATACTCATAAGTGAAATAAATCAAACTCACATGTATAAATATTGTATTGCCTCAGTGTAAGAAAATGAAAGAGCAAATACAATCCAAAATCTACAATAAATATTGTATAAGGGTAAGAAACTGCTCAAAGAGGAAAAGTAACTGGGATAGAGGAAAGGAGGGAAGAAGGGAGGGAAAAGGAAAATGACATAAATGTGTATATATGTACATAAGACAGCTAAGATGACTATACTACTAATTCTATTAGTTCTTTGAAAAGAACAGTTAATACTCTTATGATTAGATCAATTTTGTAGGTCTATATCTGGTAATCTAAGCAACACTTTTGAAGGTAACAATATGCAATATTACAACCATTGTTAAACTCCCATCATCTTGTTTTGAAAACCCATACTGTTACTGTTTTGGGTTTGTTGTTGTTGTTTGTTTGTTTGTCTCTTTTGCTTTTTGTTTCTTTTCTTTGTCTTTTTTTTTCTTAAATAAAAAAAACTGCAGTACTCTGAAAAAGGAGATAAAGAGGATATTAGAAAATGGAAAGCTCTGTCCTGTTCTTTGCTAAGCAGAACAAATATAGTGAAAATGGCCATACTTCTAAAACTGTTATACAGTTTCAAAGCAATCCTGATGAAAATATCAATAGTATACCTCAGAGAACTAGAGAAAACAATCTTAAAATTCATAAGGGACCAGAAGAATAGCAATTAGCAAATAGCAAAAGCAATTCTAGGCAACAAAAGTAAGGCTGGGAACATCACAATCCTGGACTTGATATTATACTACAAAGCTACCATGATAAAAACAGCATGGTAGTGGCAAAAAATCAGACCTGAAGATCAGTGGACAGAACAGAATATACAGAAATGACTCTAAACACTCAGCTAGGGGCCAAACACCTTCACTAGAAGAAAAATAGACTCTTTTAAAAATGATGCTGGGAAAACTGGCTTTACACATGCTAAAGATTAAACCTAAACCCTTACCACACACTAAACTAAAGTTGAAATGGATCAAAGATCTAAATATTAAAGCAGAAAAAAATCTGCCAAAAGACAGAATAGGTAAAACTCTTAAAATCATAGGTGTAAGCAAAAACTTTATGCACAAATCCCCAGTCACACAGGAAATATTACAAAGAATCAACAACTGGAAACACATCTTTTAAAAAACTTTTGCCCAACAGAAGAAATCACCAACATAATGAAGAGCCAACTCATAGAATGGGAAAAAATTTTTACCAGCTGTTCATTAAATGAAGGACTACTTCTGGAATATATAAAGAACTCAAAAAAATTCAACCCCCCAAATCTAAAGAGCCACTCCGAAATTGGGCATCAGAAATGAATGGATACTTCTCAGATGAAGAAATACAAACAGCAAATAAATCTGTGAAAAAAAAAGTTTAACAAATGCAAATTACAGGGGCCGGGGGATTTAGATCAGTGGCATAGGTGCCTGCCTGGCAAGCGCAAGGTCATGAGTTCAATGCCTGGTACAAAAAAAAAAAAAAGTGCAAATTACAACAATACTGAGATTCTACCTCACTCTAGAAAGAATAATTGTCATTGAGAAATCAACCAATTGAACCGATAACAAGTGCTCTTGTGGCTGTGGGAGAAAGAAACTATTCTCTGCTGTTGGAGAGAACATAAATTGGTGTAACCACTATGGAAATGAGTATAGAGATGCCTCAAAAAACTAAAACTAGCGGTTTCCACTTGACTCAGCTATTCCTCTTCTACGTATTTTTCTAAAAGAGATAAAAAAAAATCATATGACAATGATATATTCATACCCATATAACAGCACAATTTGTAATAGATAAATCTTGGCAACATCCCATCCAATGAATGCAAGGAGAAAAGAAGTGTTTTCTGTATACAGTGGAGTACTACCCTGCCATAAAAGAGGATGAACTTTGAGGTCTTAAGGTAAATGGATGCACTTTGAGAACATAATTTAAAGTGAAATAAATCCAACACAAATGTTTAAATATCACATTGTTTCTCTTGTGCAAGAAACCTAAAAGGTAAATAAGGACCAAAGTAAAGCATATATATCAGGAAGTAGGAAGAAAACATTCAAATAGGAAAGGAAACAAGCAAGGGGGAGGGTGAAAGGAAGGAAGGGAAGGGGTAAAAAAAATTAACAAGAATGAAAGGAAAACAACTGAAGTAAAGACTTGTAAATGGGAAGGGGAAGAAGAAGGGAAGGGAAGGAAATAGGAGAAAAAAGAATCAAGATGTATTAATATATAGGTATAAATTCCCTATGATGAATGTGATCATTATGTGTGTCAAAAATACACAGATAAAATCAAGTTTTTCAGAAAATAAATAAATGTTTCTTATTTAAGCCTTCCAGTGACAGGATTCTGCTGTGGTGGTGTGAGCAGACTACAGTGATTGGCTTCGCTTTATGCATGTGAAAACATCCTCGGTAGGGAATGCATAACTTTGATCATATTTCCAGAGGGTTCCAGAGCACACACAGTGCAAGTGCATCTTGCGACTTACTGTATATCAGTCACGGTGGTAGAGCACTTGCCTCGCCTGTAGGCATGTGTGAGGCCCTGGGTTCAATCCCCAGCACCAAAGAGGGAAAAAAGATCCCTACTTATAGAGTCTTTTGAGTCATGGCAGGAACATGGACTTGTATTCCAAGTGAATAGAGAAATCCTTCCAGGGTGGGCAGAAGCATTCTTGAGTTGGATTACATTTATTAATAAAGTCATAGTGAATCTTGAGTTGGAAATAGATTTGGGGTAAAAGCAAGGAAACCAGTTAGCAAGCAACAGCACTAATCCAAGCAAGAGATAATTATGGGTTAGGCTAAGATGTTATATTTATCTTATTTTTTCCCAAGTCAAACATTACTGAATGAGTGAACAAGATCAAGGATGAGAACTCAGCAAGGAATTAATGCTTACAGAGTTCCCTGAGAGGTAACCAAAGAGAAAGTGGCCTGGAAAGGAGGCAGTGACTTAGCAGGACAGCAGGGGATTCATTTCTATAACTGGCAAGCCTTTCATCATTGAAACATTATAAAAACAGTTTATGGAGCCGCCCAACGCAGACAAATGAGACAGTGGAATTAGCAGCAGTTAGTCCAAATTAAATCCAGTCGGAGGACCTAGGCACTCTCTTCTCCCAGCCTTCCACCCTTCTCTTCCTCCTTGAACCTTACCCATCATCCTCCTTGATCAGATTAAGCTGTCAAAGCTAATTCAATAGGTTCAGAATAGCAGTGATGAGTCAATGGCAGGATGGCACTGGACTGGCTGCACATCTCAGGCAAAGACATATTAGAGTAACACTAAAAGCTTGCTATGCCTGGGACTGAGGACACTTAACTGCCAGAGAGGGCTTTGTCCAGCCTCAGGAATACACCATTTGGGAGCTTCCTTCAGCATAGTAGGTGTAGGCTAATCCTTCTAGCTCCTGCAACAGGTTTTCACCTGCTGTCCAATGCACGGAGCAACTGCAGGTGATATGCAAATAAATGAGTGTGGCTCTAAGCTCCTGAATCAAATCTACCCTGTTGCCCATTGTAAAGTATACAAGTTAAGAATGGTTTTTCATTTTTACATGGTTAAAAAAAATCAAAAAGAGCCTGCTGTGGTAGCACAGGCCTGTATTCCCAGCACAGCATTCACTTTGGGAGACTGAGGCAGGAAGCGCATAAGTTCCAGCTTAGCCTGGGCAAATATCCTGTCTCAAAATAAAAAAAAATAAAATAAAAAGGCTGGGTGGTATCTCAGGATGAAAGCCCTAGGTTCAAATCCCAATAATCGTTCCCCCCAAATAAAAACATTCGTCACAATTATTTTTAATTTTTAACGTATGAAATTCCAAGTCAGTGTATCCATAAATAAAGTGTCACTAGAACACAGCCAGGCCTATTCATGCACGCACCATGTGCAGTTCCAGGGTCCGTGCCAGCGGAGGGAGGGCTCTGACCCAGGTTCAGCCTTGGTGCCTAAGGATGACCGTCATGTGTTGATAGACATGGGCTGCAAGGACCCTGAAGGAAGGAATAGACACGGTGACCGTGTCACCTGCCTCAACACACCCTACAATTTTTTCCTGGGAACAACTGAGGCTGAAAAAGAGGGAGATTAAGGCAGATGGTCAGAAAGGACTTGACAGGAGCCTCAGAACACAAAGGAGTAAGAAATGAAAGGAAACTGAGGTTCAGAATGAATCCTCTTTCTGGTCTCCCCTTTCCTGATTAGCTTCTCACAGGAGGAAGAGACACCTCCCAACCGATGAGTTCATAGTTTTCTCATCTATAGAAAAGGGAAGGTAAGAGGGTGCGCCCCACAGATTTGTGGATTACAGGGAGCAGTTCATATATGGCAATTAGCACAGTGCCAGGCATTCCATAAATCTTATTGTTCAGGAATCACAGGAGTAACAATACTGAATATGACCTGCGAGTGAGTGAATGAATGACGGAGTAAGTGAGCTCATTCACAGGAAGCTCACCAGTCACCCTCCAAAATGACACAGCCCTATTACACAAAGCAGAGTCCTTATTACTTTTCTAGTTAACTAAAAAAAAAAATCCAATTTGAGCAAACTCTCCATCAGCCTCTTGTTGCATCCTGTGCAAATGGCTTCTTTAATTAAAAGATCTTAATCACTGCACAGCTTTTCCCACAGAGCCTTCCAAAACGAGGCAGAAGCTGCCAGGCCAAGATCAGCAAGAATCGTCTACCTCTGCAGTTGCCTTGGAAAATGCACAGCACGAGGCCCCCACTTTCCAGTCCCATTGCCCTCTTCCTCTTCAGTGTCACCATACCCCTTCTCTTGCGATTGCCATTGTCATTGAGACTCCCTCTCCGTCTTCATCAGCCTCTTGGCATTTCTGCCTCGGCATCTGTCATTCTGACATGAAGGTGTCACAACCTTGGTGCTTCCCTCCAAGTCTTCCACCTTTGGTAGGCTCCTAGTGTCAAGGTTGGTAGCAGGCGCTGCTTCCACAGCCTTTGGAGTTGGTTACTTCAGATAACCAGCAAGTCGGATGGTTGATGTCTGCTCCCTTGGTAGCACTTGAACTTTAATCTGGGGTCCTTTTTTCTATGACCTCCTTTTACCTTCCTCATGCCCAAGCCTAGTCTGCTGCCTCCTTAAAGATTATATACAGACAGCTCCGGATCCCTGTCCTTCAAGCAGTTGGATTGTGATCATGTATATGTCAATGATGGTCATGGTTGCTAAGACTTTCCACCTTGCATGTCACCATCCCAGACGGCCCGTGACAGTGCAGCATCTCTTGGAGACCACCAGCACCCTCAAGAGCACTGGGGTAACAGCT
Organism: Hydrochoerus hydrochaeris; assembly: GCA_004027455.1. Classification (NCBI taxonomy): domain Eukaryota; kingdom Metazoa; phylum Chordata; class Mammalia; order Rodentia; family Hydrochaeridae; genus Hydrochoerus; species Hydrochoerus hydrochaeris. The sequence goes on from PVLA01000114.1 coordinate 515,178, forward strand.
GTGTGACCCAAATGGACTGGCTTTCGATGGGGCATTTGAACCAAATCCATATCACAGCTTCACTTAACACACTTGGGACCAAAAAAATGGGCTAACTACACAGTGCATAAAAGGGAAGGATTTGATCCAGATGTTCAAGAGAAGGTAAACGGGCAATTAATTTGGGAAGTGTGTGACAAGGGCCAAGGCTGAAGTCACAGAGCTGGTGGTTGATCTTGGGAACAATGTAGCTGAGGAGAACCTTTGCCATTTCTGAGAGGCCATCTGGGTCTCGAGTAGCCTCCTCTGCACTGATATGAACAGTGGATGTGTCCACAGGGAGTGTGAGGTGGAGTTGGGGGAAGAGAAAGACAGTATTTTAAATTTTATAAAGACCATAAAGGGGTCTTTTTACATACTTTTCATATATTCCTGGAACCTCGGATGCTTCTTCAAACAAAACATTACGCAAAAGCTCCAAACAGATGTTCTCTAACTTACTTCATCATCTAGTTCAGAGAAGCCTTGCTTAGCTTGTATAAATCATCATTTTATAGGTCAAAATGGTAGAATGTTAGCAATTTCATAGAGTTGGAACTAATAGAAATGCTTCAGAATACATTTGTATTAGTTTATATCATCACTAGCAACTTCATCACTACTTTGAAACTAAGGAGCCATGAATTTTGATCTAGTTTCACTGTCCCTTTTCTTTCCTGAACATTAAACTTCCAGTCTTGGCTTGGGTGGTGATTTTCTGGTCCTTACTAAAACATAGAAGATAGGTCAAACACAGACAATACTTGGGAACATGAGCAGATGCCCAGAATCCACCTTGTCCCAGAGATAAATGGGGGGAAAGTGTGGGTTCATGTAGCTGTTATTTCTTCCCCATATGGCACTATTTTCATAAGGTGCAATTTGTGCAAATGAATGCTTTACAGCCCAAGGAGTGTCTCTCTATATAAAAAGATGAAAAATGACATAATGAAAGGAAGAAAGGAGTGGAATGGGAAGGGTTATGAGGGAATTTATTAGGTCGCATAACCTGGGAGTTCAGAATGTGTTAGCTTCAGGAGTTCTAAGGTTATGATCAAGACCTCCTCTTTTTCCCCACCACTCTGCTTGTAACCCTGTCCAGAAAGGGTTTCTGCCTATAGGACCTGATCAGGTCCTAGAACCCCCTAGTTCACCCCCTCCTCATGACTTTTAATCATACAGTTAGGATGATTAACCTAATAGGGGTTCCAAAAGAAAGTCTAGGAAAGTCTCTGATCGGCCTAACATAATGGACCTGCCCAGCCCTGAACTAATTATCTCTGTCACCAGGATGACATGTGAGGAGGGACAGGAGCCTATCTATTGGAAGAGAAAGTTGTACCAAGGAGAGCTCTGAAGTGGTTCTCTGGCAGTAGGGATGCTGAGGACAAAGCCATATGTCCACCACGAGCTTTCACATCAACTGAAATAGAGCTCACTAATTGAGAACATCTGGCAAACTCTGGCCTACAGACACATTCTGTGTGGCTCACACAGTCTGATCAAAATGGATATTAACTAACCATGTCAAATAGTGCTATGGAGAGTATAAACTATTACAGCTTCCACGAAAGACACGGCAATATGTATTGTAATTAAAAATGCACGTATTTCCTGCCCAGCAATTCCACTTCAAGGAATTCATCCTACAAATATACTCACCCACATGTAGTTCTCGGAAATGACTGTAGAAAGAGTTATTTATTGCAGCACAGTTTATAAGAGCCATAGACTGGAAACCACCTAAATGTCCATTAACAAAAGCCAAGGTAAAGAAAGGATGATACATGGATTCAAAGGAACCCTAGAAGCAATAAGAAAAATTTAAAAATATAACCTGTTAGTGAACCAGTGTGGAGCAATCTGCAAAATATTTTGGTGAGTATAAAAATCAGAAGGCAGAGTAGGGTATATAGGATGGTCACATCTGTCTAGGAACTGGGGACATCTAACTTTGTTGTCTGGGACAGAGAACAGGGAAGGTAACTCTGGGTAAGACATTGGAGGCAAATGTTCCACTTATTTGACTAACTTACATTCACATTAGTCTCTCTTTGGTGTGAATATATTACCTACTTAAAATGAAATGTTATGAACAAAAAAATGTTAAATAGTAAAGTTGAGATTTTTGCTTTAGGCTTATACTCAATCTGAGAACTCAAAAGAAAAATATCTCAACACATTTATTTTTTCAGTGTCTGCCTCATTTATTCCTTCTAGAGGCTAATTACCTAGCTGCTTGAGAAACATGGGGATGATGTCAGTGGGATGATAGGAATTAGGGAAGGCTTCTCTGCTAGGAAATTGCAGTTTGAAAATGAGTAAGCTCTCAGCCGTGGGCAAAGAAGGGCTGTTGATAGGACGGAGAGAGAAGGCAGAGTGCAGAGGCCAGCTGGGTTCTGTTAGCAGGGCAGGCACCTCAGCTGCACGGGGCAAGCTGGCCTCTAGAGATAGGAGGCACTGTGGCTTAGGGCTGACAGCGTCCGGTGCTGGGCAGGAAGTCTAGCCAAGCCACAGCCCAGGGGCTAATGATAAGGCCCAAACCTGGGCACCCCAAACACCCTTTATCGTCACTAGGTCAGAATTTGTGGCCTTCCAGCTATAGCAGTCTGCCTTAAAAGGGAGCTGCTTCTGAGGAAAAAGCCAATTACCCTGGCGCCCTGGGGAAGTGCATCCCTCCTTCCGAGAGTCCCAGAGGCCATGGGCAGCGCCGGGGCCACCAGAGTGGGGACTGGAGCTCACCTGCCGGGTCCGCCCTCCCCCACTGCAGCCGTGGCATCTTTTGTTTCTGGCAGACACGAAAGAAACTGCGTGGTAGAGCTGGAAAGGTGCCCCGCTGTCCCGATCCCACGAGGCAGACTGCAAGGCTCCTTTTACCCTCCTGCACCTCCTCCCAGACCTGGCTTCTCCTGGCTCCTCCTGGCTCCCAGCATATTCGGGGCAGGAAATACCCCGACTGCAGGGGCAGGGCAGCCAGGGGACCCGCAAGCCTCAAGTCCACTGAGGGGTAGTGACTGAGAAAAGTGGGAGGGCGTTTCTGCTTCTCTCCCGCACAGGGCACCTGCCTGCCTCCCGGCAGTGACCCACGGGAGGCGCCGGCACCCTGACCTGTCCGAAATGTAAGGGGTCCAGAGGAGCAGCTGGGGGCGGTGCAGAGTGCATGCACATGGCTCCATGTCTGCTTCTCCAGCCCCAAGCGTGGGCATGGTAGCACTCGCCTGTGGTCCCAGCTCCCTAGGAGGCTGAGGCTGGAGGATTGCTAATGAGAACCCAGAGTGGATAATTCAGTTGATTTAGAACCTGTCTCAAAAAATAAAAAAAGGCCGCCGCTGTAGCTTAGTGCAAAGGCCCTGGGTTCAATCCTTACTACCTGGGAGACAAAACCGCGGGACTCCTGAAATTCCATCCCCAGGCCACCTCCTGTTCCGCACTGTGGCAAACGTTGACCTCTATGGGAGCTTTGCATACTAAAGGTTCAACGTAAAAGGACTTTACAACACATATTATTGCCTTTTAAAAGTTACATAAATAGTCCATATTAATTAATTTTAAAAGTCAGAATATAGCAATAATTGAAAGAGAGGATTTCAAATAATCCCTAAGTGAAATAAAAAAATTTGATTTTTTAAGACTATATGTCTTAAGTCCTTTCCCCAAAAATAGAATCAAATGGCATGACCTAACTGTAACCTAATTGTCAGTCTATCTTTCTATAACATTCAGTCTTTTCTATGGCATCACCTCTAACTGTCCGGACAGGGTCCCCTCATTTCCATATAGTACAGAGTATCTGACCAGCAACCTTCTCACCACACTGTTATTTCACTCGAGCTTTTGCTCCCATACACAGTGCTTCAGAGAACTTCCTTACATAGATGCCTATTATGCTTGTCCAATTAATTCCTTTATGATAAACTTCTCAAAAAAAAAACCCTTCTGATTTCAGGATATGTCCTGTTTTAGGCATCTGAGTCATTCTGCCAAATGGTAGAAAATAGACTTTCTCTATAGAGCTAAATCTCATTCTAGCAGCTTGGCAAAGGTGTGGGTCCTCTGCAGTGACCTCATCCATACTGGGAACAGGACAAATATGAGCAGGGTCCGCACCTGTCATGAGGGAGGGAGATAAATGTGACCAGGAAACACCTTCGGTAAGGAGCAGAGGCCCGAGGAGCTCTGACGTGAACTGAGACGTCCTAAAGTCCCAGCGCATTAGATGTCACCAAAGCAGCAGCTCCATTCACTGTGGTTGTCATTGTGTGTTTAAGCACTGTTTCCCTCAGGCCTTGCAGTAAATCTCTAAGGAAGCAGCATCTTTGTTTTCAGCCAGGAGGAGAGAGGGAGGCTCAGACAGAGAATCTTGCTCAGTGTCACACAGTTGGTAAGAACAGAGCCAGGTGATGGTTTAGTTCAGAACCATCTCATGATCAGTCTCTGAGGATAAAGGGCTCCTGTCATGGGAGAAAAAGCACCAATCCATGGTCTACCTTGGGTCTGTGGCAACTGTGACTTCCGCCTCCCCTTTATCCCCTTACCTAATGCTTCCCCACATCACTGACCTAAACATAGATCACTCACACTCAATGGGCAAGATCAGGACAACTTTCCTTAGAACTGCTTCTCAGGAAAAGCTGGCTTGAAGGATTGGAATCTGAATCCAGACCATTTCCACATGCAGCTGGAGTTGAGCAGAATGTTGACACTGGGGGCATGTGAAGTGTGTATACCTGGAGTGTGTCTGAAATAGTCTGCTGGATACTCAGCAGGTAGGAGCAGACCCTCCAGGTTAAAGTGGGTATTGCAAGACCTGGAGCTTGGGGATGCTCGTCTCATGTTTTGCATAGGAATCTGTGTCAACAGTGGATTGAGCTGGGAGAAACCAAATAAAAACTAGTGTCTGCAAAATCCATCCCAACTTCTGCCTTCTTGAACCTTTATGTACCTTAAGAATACCTTAAGAATCTGACCCCATGTAGAAACATATATCCAATTGTTGAACAGTTGTTCCATGGGATATGTAGCTTCCAAGCCAGCTCAGCCAGATACCAAGTGCATACTTTGCCTCAGAGAAATATTCTTGTCACATAAGAACCCCCTATTAATCGAAAATCACATTATAGCTCCTGGAATGAAGTTTCCTTTACTACTCTTGAATAATAAGCAAAGATAAGATAAAATTGGTAATTGCACGTTCTCTTCTGATGGAAGATAATACAAAAGTGGTATAGAAATTCGACTTAAAAGAGTATATTCACTTGGCTAATAGACTTCCATTATGTGGTCTTTACTTATTCATTTATTGCAATTTTTGCCACATATGGAAAACTTTAATTGCAAGTTACTTATTCCATTGTTCCTGAGCGTTAACCACAGAGGAAAGTTTTTGATAATCAAGGAAGGAAGAATGCAATAGAAGCGTAGGATTTTATAGACAGTGAAACCTTAAGTAGACTACCTGTTTCAACTTCTAGAAAGAGCTTTCTTCTGAATAGGTGACCTTCAGATTAAGTACTAATTTCACTTTGACACAGCTTAGTTTTTGCAGTGGATGAAAGGGCAATAAATGGATTCTAAGTAATATGTTAATATGTACAATTTATTTTATTTATGACCTGTGCCACAAAAGGCATTAGCTCTATAATGAATCTACTGCCCATAGGCAGGGTGAACAATTCACAGAAGCAAGGCCATCCTATTAGACTAAATAACGACATGGTTGTTTTGTGAGTTTTTTCCCAGCTCACAGACCATGCCTTAATTACTACTCACTAATGGCTATTTATCATTTAAATTATATTTACCTTTCAGACATCAGCACACCAAACCTGAGTAGCACCTTTACAAGGGAATATTCTCAATCAAGGTAACAAGCACATACCCTAACCCATGTCCCTGGAGCAGAAGTTTATAGAACTCATTATGCAGCTTGTCAGTGGTTCAGTGGTTCACACCAGTTTTGACCAGGTCTTGAGCCCTCTCTGGGACACATGCAAAGGTATCGACCCTACCCCTGGGATTGCCTGTGATTCAGAAAGAACAATGAACAGCTCTGTGGATTGTGTTCCTATTGCAAACAGAATGTGCAGGTTGATTCTTCAGCTTTGTTTTGAACCTCTACAATGAAAATGAGCTCATTTGCATTAGAAAAGGGCTTATTATCATCCTCACCATTTTAAAGAGGACTAGGAAGATTTTGCTCTTTCCAGCACCCCTCAGCTGATAAGTAGTATAACATGTCTGGAGCCCAGCACTCAACTCCACTCTCACTGCACCCAAGGTTCCAACTGCTCCCATAGGGCAAAGAAGCTTCTCCCTAAAGCTAGCAAATGACCAGCTTTGGGCCAAAGGTAAATGATTTGTGAGCCAATTGTTCTGTCTGGGTTTGGCTCATCCTGAGGCACAATGCATATTTATAGAGTTTGTATCTCCATCAGAGAAGAATCTTGTGAGAATGCTTTCTCTAGTAAGCTTGAATTAAAGCCACCTTTCCTTGGACATAGATCTAATGAATCCTCAGCAGACCAAGGCAGGCATATCTGGAAAACTATGGCGGTTCCACTGTCTCTTTCTACACCCAAATCCCCACCAGGAAGTAAGAGCTGGGCGACGGCAGCACCTAATCTTACCAACTGCTAAACACTGTACCAAAATAGAAAAAGCATGAGTCATGGTATATGTAGGAAAATCCAGAACAAACAAACAAAATATGCTTAGGAAACCCTACCAGACATGAATAGAAGCAATAGAAGCCAATACGCTCCAGCCCTCATTCCCAGGACACTCTACTTCTGTCACTTCTGTCTTCAATGGTATCATGTATCCCCCTTGAGGAAGTTCAAAGAAGTCAAAGAAACCAGTCATTGCCCTGAAGGAGCTTGTAGGCTGGACCTAGGGTAGAGGAAACGGCAAATAACTCACCAGAAGATTATGGTATAATCTGGGGTGGGAGGAGACCAGAGAAGGGGAAGACCTCACACAGATTAACAGTGGAAGTAGGAAAGTTTTTCTATGGAAGTGCTGCTGGGGCTGAGGCTCACATGATGGGTAGAGGCTGTCCTGATTGTTGAACACAGGAAGAGCATGGCAACAGAAGGTAAAGCTTGTGCAAATGCATATCGCAGTCACCATGGAATGGTGGAGGATGTAAAAAGTACTCATAAACTCTGGGGGATAGGGCACCCTGGTGAGAACATAAACCCATGGGTGTTCACTCAACACAAACAACTGTCATCAGATCATTGGGCAGTCAGACAGTTGTGCAGCTGGAGTCTGGCTCAGATGCTGGAGAAAGTTGATTGTGAAGCCCAGACCTGACAGTTCGATAGGAGAAGTCCTTGGAGAAATTCCGTATCTTCTCTTTTCCTCAGTTTCTACATCTTAAAAGTGGGGTTAATAAAACCTGCTCTGAAAAGTTGTTCTAAGCATTTAAAATGGTATCCGTGAAACCAAGGATGGCCAAGGATGGCAAAGTGCTCTATGTAGCAATTTCCTAGCGCTGTTAGTATTGTGGATCTGCTGACCTGAAGGCTCTGGAGTAGCCCAGATGCACCACTCACTGCACCCTTCGCCCTGACCTGCTGACTTAGAGTTAATGGTAGGTTCTGATGGCTGGAAGCAGAATTAGAAAAATTGGGAGGCACTAGTCACTGCTTTCATTTAAAAAAAAAAAGTCCAATTTTAGACCTCAGAGACCACTGAAGTTCTGCACCACTGTAAGCTCACCTCTCCTTTGCAGCCCGCAGCCTGCATAGCATCTCTCTCCATCTCTGGTCTCTGATACTCTGGTTCCCCATGGTTGCATGTACCCTGCATTCATTATTGGAACCAAAATGAGTTGCAGAGGCAAGTGTGTCAGAAGAAAAAATGATGCCACTTTACAAAAACAGACAAAGATGTTGCTGGAATGTGTGTCATTTGGATTGACTGGACCGCCTCACTAATATGGGCTGAATGATGGACAGCTGGCATTCTTGTTCTCATTCTCTCTTCTTCCTCATGTATGTCCACTCTACCAATCTGTTTTAGTGGATCTTCTGAGGGAAGGAGAAGGAAAGAAACAGGGAGAGGGAGCAGGAAAAGAAGAGGGAGAAGGAAGAGGAGAAGGATGAGGATGAAGAAGATGAGGAGAGAAGGAGGAGGAAGAAGAGGAGGAGGAGGAAGAAGAAGGGAGAGAGCTTTGGGGAGACTGGGGCTATTGTTCAACAGCAGAGCAAGTGAGTCCTGAGTTCAATCCCTGCACCACAAAGAAAAAAAAGACATGAACTCTCTTTATTACAAGGCTGACTGTTAATGTCTTTCACTACTCTCCACTGCTACCCAGCAGACCCTGCCATCAATGTAAAATCAGCCCTAAAATTCTCACACTTTGAAAAACCCCTGGGTTCCCAAAAAACTTGGATAGCTGAGAAATCTCTCATGGGTCCTGCCCCAAACCCACTACCACGTGCAAGTTGCTTCTACTTTCTCATACTCCTATTTCCCATCTGTAGAATAGTGAGAATGATTTCTACCATCCTTTTGGGAATGCTTGTCGTATAATAGACACTCAATAAACAAATGACAGCTGTTTCTTATTTTCTTCTCTCCTGTTCTGTCTGCAGCTATGTCTTGTTAACAAGGATCTTCACCATCGCCATGAAAAGCCCTTGTAATTCCAACTGCCTCACTGTTGTTCATGCCAGTTTCCTGGAAAGGAGCATGAGTCTTCTGTCTTATGTCTGCATAGGACTAGTGCAGGTCTCCTCCAAAACCCTGGGGGAGAGACAGCATTCTACAGAAAGCCTGACTCAGTCTGCTTCCAGTCATGCTCTGGTTCAGTCTCCTTGCAGGTAAGAACCCCAATTGGATTTCAATGAGAATTTAATAAAGGGGCTCTTTAAAGGAGCATGAGGAGGGCTACAAAATCAAGTTCTCAAAGATTAGGACTGGCTAGAAGCTAAGAGAATGGTCTCATCACTTGACCTGAAGAAGTGGCTTTGGCCATGGTGGTCTCAAATCCTGGCAAGAGCTGGAGCCAGCTGGAATCAGTGAAGCCCAGGTAGAAGGTAGAAAAGCCAGGAGAGGCCAGGCATACAGGTCAGCATCCCCTTCCTCACTCCTAAGGCAGAGTAGGAAGGGGAAGGGGTCAACCTGGGGTCGAGGCACAAGTGGAGAATGGCATGCATAGCTTGTTATCTCACATCTGTCCTCAGGCTCCATGAGTGAGATAAGTGATGAGATTCACATATTTGCTACTTGAAAATCTACCATGGTTGCTTATAGTGCAGCACCCCAAAATTGTCACATGTTCCCCCAAAGCCTGCCTTCCTCTGGATTGCCTTGTAGATGGCAGGAGGCTGTTTCATGAGCACTTGCTAAGCACCAGGCACTGTGCCAACACACCTCTCTCTCTCCTCACTTGATCCTCACAGCAATCCTGTAAGCCTTCATGGTCCCTGTTTTGAAGATGAGGAAACTGAGGTTCAGAGGAGGGAAAAGCCTTGCCCAGATGAGTCACCCAGGACCTGCTCCTAGCTCTAACTGTGGAGTTAACAATTTGTTGTCACAAGGCTAAACATTGGGGGCTTTGCTAAGGCCTTTATTACCTGGTCTGTCAGCACAAGACTCTTCAGTGGGATGATTGCCTGCATCCACCCAGTGCTCTAGCCTGAGCTTAATATCAATGCACAAAACAGACAGATGGACATTTGGTTTGGTGATGTGTTCCGTTTCCTATCATCTCCCTCAGTCCCGTGGGGTTGACTGAACAGTGTCATGTGCTTTCTGCACATTGCCATTTCCCTTGCCTTTCCTAGACTCTAGTGACACTAGAGTAAAATCAGGTCAAGCTGCTGACTGCACAGTGGTCCAGCATCATAGGGAGAAGGGAAGGTAAAAAAGCAAAGGCCCAACTTTGCAGCATCAGTAATCAGAGTAGGGTTCTGTGTCCCCTACCACCTTTGGCAGGATGAGGAGGTCCAGATAAAGCAAACAGATTAAGAGGGAGGTAGGAAAATCAAAGAAATAGAAGAATAAAAAGAAAAAGAAGAAGAAGGAGAAGAAGAAGAAGAAAGAGGAGGAGGAAGAAGAGGAGGAGGAAGAAGGAAAAGGAGAAGGAGAGGGAGAAAGAGAAAGAGAAGGAGGAGAGGGAGAGGAAGAGAAAGGAAGAGGGAGAGGAAGAGGGAGAGGGAGAAGAGGAGTAACCTCTACCAGGTAATTTAAAATCTTGAAAATAAGCAAGATTCTTATGTCTATGAAAGCTTTTGGGTACAGTTCTGCATGAAGATGGAAAAGCAGAGGTGCCAAGAGTCTTCTCTTATTTAAATTCTGAGTCTCATGTGCCGATGAGCTTATGAGCAGAACCAGAGCAAAGTGAAGAGGCTAGAGCTATTTTCAACATGAAAACAGGGCAGCTCTTAGGAAGTCTTATTGTCCACATTCCTGCCTGTGAGTTCAACCATGTAGTGGTTTTTGCTATTGTTTTTGTCTTACTGGGGATTGAACACAGACCTATGCACCAAGGGTGCATTTTTTTCTTTTTTCTTTTTTTGATACCAAAAATCAAACTCACGACCTTGCATTTGCCAAGCAGGCACTTAGGCTGCTGAGATATATCCCCAGCCCAGTTTTTTTTGTTTTGTTTTGTTTTGGTTTGGTTTGGTTTTTTTTTTTTTTTGAGACAGGGTCTCTCTAAGTCACTAAATTGCCCAAGCTGGGCTTGAACTCCCTGTTCCTCCCAGAGCACCACACCTAGTTGAGCACATTGGTTCTGAAAACCACTCACTTTCCTTTGGTTTTCTGTGGACGTCCTGGCTTGCCTTGCCATGCTTCTTTCTAACTTGTGTCTTTCATGCTGCATTCCTGGCCTCCCATTTACTTTCCTCACAGCCTTGTAGAGATGGAGAACAGCTGGTCCCTGATTCTCTAAAGAATAACTTTTCAGGAGTTAGTTTTGGTAGAAACACAAGGGTCCTGAGGAATTTCCCCCTTTACTTGAAAACGAATGACTTCCTTTTCTTTGGGCTGTTCAGAGAGGCTTCCACCTGAGTTGTGGTAACTTCAAAGGCTCCACACATTTCTATTCTAGAGGCCTGAGGATGGCTGGGGCCTCCTCCTGCTGCTTCTGCCCAGGACTCTGTAGCTTCACCTTCAAGGCAGCCCTTGGCTGCCTGCAGAAGGCCCCACCCGGGGAAAGCCCCGTGTATATGTGCTAATGGGCGTCGGTGTCTCCCTTTGCTCAGGTGCCCACCTGGCTTTTGTTTGGGAGTGGGCGTCTGTTTACAAAATACTGCACTCTTTGCAGTGTTAAGAATCAGCCTTGGAAAGCAAAGACACAGAAGAGGAAAAGAGCATTTAGCTAAGGCCTTGTATCCCCAATTTCAGTTGTAATAAATATTTATGACCAAGTTACAAGTTCTGAAAAAGCAGCTTTTAATAGAAACACAAATACTGCTGTGTTAATTACAGGCCTCTGCTGGCCTTTCTGATGCTTTATGTTCATTTTTAAATGCTTGCAGTGATTCTTTTCTTTAAAAAAAAAATGGGCCTAGCAAACAGCTGTTTTCTATATGCAGCTGGATTCTGCAAGACAACTATTTCCCTTTTAGCAACTTTGTTAACCTTGATTTGAGATTACTCCTAGTGCAGGTGCCAGGTAAGCATAGGACATTTGCACTGACCAAAAATCCTACAAAGGGGAGGGAGAGGAACTCAGGAGCAAAGAGGCATGTTGGACATAATACAGGAAGACTGAGGGAGATTCAGGCTAGGCTGTTAATTGTGGTAGCTCTGTCTATCCTCATCTGTCTGCAACTGACCCAGTTGCAGTTTCCATCTCAGACTCCACTCCTGAGTCCATAGCAAAGATGCCTTTGTGCAGGATGGCATCGTGTGTTAATTGCCATGACCCTAGTTACATAAAATCTCACAAACATCCTCCATAAATCACACCATGACAGCTACCGTACGGGGATTCTCCAACGCTAAACATAAGTAGACTCTTCTTTTAAGTCAAGCCTTCAGTTGTAGGCAGCACCATCACCCTTCAGCAAACATCTGTAGTTCATCTTATCGTTTGAAGAAATATATGAGTTTCACTGTCTTTTTTTTAAGCCTTTTGCAGCTTCTGCTTCTTGATTTGTTTGAAGGCCATCTGCTACGTATAAAATTGGGGGTGGGGGACATGGTGTGGATAAAGAACATTTGGGAGATGGACAAGCTGGGAGAAAATGCAAGCACTGGGAATGCTTTTGTAGACATCAGGGGACTGAGGGCAGGCCACTTTCCTTTCTCAGCCCCCAAACCCACAGGGAGTGTTGAATTTGGGACGCCACCACTGGCTGCAGCTGAAGCTTGTTCTGGTTTGGTCTTGCACTGGTTACTTTACCCCTCAACAGATTCCTTCAGCCTCCCAGTGAAAATGAGAGCCCTGCAGGGGTGATTCTGAGATCTTTCAAAACCTGGAAATCCACATTGGACTTGACCTTCAACCCTCTCCAAAGAACCTCCTGGGACTAACAGATGAAAGTGGCACCCAGGAGCCCAAGGGAATGTTTCTCGCAAGAATGGAAAAAAAGGTGCTGGTTGAAGGAGTGTCTGTCATGGCATAAAGTCACCACAGGGTGGTACAAACTGTGCAGTTGCATGCTTTCACTCTGGCCTGCTTCTCTGAAAACTGAGTAACTCATGCAAATTTCACATCCAAGCCCTCTTGCCCTGAGCCTCCTGCCCAAGAAGAGGGGTTGAAGCAGAAGCTGGCTCTATGGAGGTAACAGATGTTTAAACACTTGACCCCAGAGATAATCGCCACCTCTCTCCACCTGTGACCACGCCTGGCCTGGTTTCCTCAGGCCAGGCGGCCCACATTGCTCAAATTCCAGAGAGTACCACTCTGCTGGCCAGGCAATTAATTTAAAGGATACATTTAATGACTGGGTTGCCACCGTTAAAGCAAAACTAAACCAGCAATGATGGCAGAGATTTTATAATAATGTCAGCCTTCCCTCCACCCTGGAAGATTCTGCCCTCCGTATATGGACCAAAGAGCTGCTTAAAACTCCTGAAGGCTCAGGCTTTCCCCTTTCCTTCCTCATCAATACCACAAAATCCAAAAATGCTTTAGTAAAACATAGTAAAAGTCATTATTGCTATCATCATTATTGTCAACAGTACAGTATCGGTTTTATTACCATAATTGATAGGAAAGCTGTGTGGCCTCTGGCGTGGTCCTTTGTGGGCTCCCTCCTGCTTTTATCTCTTTCAATGCACTCTCACATGCAGCTGCATAAAAATTTCAAGTAGTGCATGAAACCACAGATTTTTTTTTTGTGTGTGTGTGCCAGGAATCAAACTCACAACCTCACAACCTCACACTTGCCAGTTACACTCTGTGCCTCTCAGCTGAAGCCACAGATTTTTAAAGCACTTTTGAGCCTTGGCCCCTGAGATGGCAAATGAATCATCAGTTTTTGTGGGGATTTGGGGTTTTGGTGCTGGGGATTGAATCCACGCCCTTGAGCATGTTAAGCACTCATCACTGCTACTGCACCCAGCCTGTTTGGTTTTAACAGGAGACAGATTATTCAAGGTCCCTACATAGTAGAACATTCTAATCAACTATGACATGGCTTTGCCTATCACAATAAGGCAATGTGCTGCCAAGCTGATCTCCTTCGTGTAGCAAATTGTTGTCACTGTTCAACCATACCTGTCCCCCACCCTCCCAATGAAATATGTGGAAACCCCTAAGCAAATAAATAGGGAGATTCCTTTGGGTAATATCACAAATTTGCCCCTACTACATCAAGCCTGTAAATAAATAAGATAAAGAAATTTTTATCCCAAAGACTATTTTTTAAAAGACTTTTATCAATCATATCATACAAGCTGAGACAATAAACTTGACTGTAGTTATTATCCACTTGGCAGAGAACTGCAGAAAAGTTGATTCACGAAACTGATTCAGCAGTGAAAGTAGAAGGGCAGGGAGTTAGCTATAGTTGAGCTTCCTCCCCGCTGGGGCGTCGTTTTCTCCATAGCTGCATGTGAAATGCTTGTGGCATTCTGCAATCATGGTCATGATTTGTTGGTGCACTTTTATGTCCAAGGGCCTGCATCTGTTGAGGACTGCAGCCTTCCCTCTGACAGTTCCAGATGTTGTGAAGATGAAATACCTCCTGCTTGAGGAACTATGCAACTAGAAGCCCTAAAAGGTGTTTTGAATACAGTTTTAAAAGGCATCTGTCTTAAAATAATTTCAACATCTCACTATTTATAAGCCTTGTCAGATGGGTTTTTAGGACCTCAGATTGTCTTAAGGGGGGTCATTTTTATATCAAGGTGTTTAAGCCATTAAAATCTCAAAACATTGCCTTTTTTTTCTTCCACCTATCCAACCCGCCTTCTAACAAACACATTCCTGTCTTTCTATATCCAGTATGAGGCAGAAGGGCCTGGTAGTCAGGCCCCAGGCAGCAAGGAGGGTGGAACTGGTTGGGTCTCATAGGTCTGGGTAGACTCCGATTAGAAAGTGAAGATCAGTGAAGGCCCCTTGGCCAGACCCTGCTCCTCCCATGAGCCTCCTAACTCACATGCTGTCAATCTCCTAAAACAGGAATGCTACTTGATCCTTGCCAGAACGTTGGAGGGCTGTCTGAGCCTGAGTTTCCGCGGGTGAACACCCGTGCCTGAGACCACCCTTTAGAAGGCCACTCTCACCCAGCCTGGTGAAGACTAATGTTATTCTTGGGTCATTTGACTTCACTCTCAGGGAAGAGTCAAGAATGGTGCTAAGCTGTAAATCACTCCCCTCTGGAATGAATTTGAGCCAGAACTGATGGGCTTGAGCATTCCTGCCTTGCTTGGCCATGGTAAAGAGATTATGGTATGTAAAATTCAGCTGAACATAGCTTGTTTCAATTTTTTACTTTCCTGATTGTCTGTCTCTCTGTGAAAGGTTAAGACCTGGGGAGGGAAATGGCATCTATCCCATGGAATTGTTCTCACTGCAGAGCAACACTTTCTACTCAGAGGTCGATCACGTAAAGGCACTGTGCAGGGCTCATGCCAAGGGCACTCAGTCTGATAAGAGAGATATTCATAAACTTGGCCTTCAGGGGGCTTTAAGTGGCCTTTTCACAAAGCAACAAAAACGGAAAATACCTAAAATCTAAATCCTGACTAAGACATGGCCTGAGCTTATCAACCCCTGTTCATGGGTTCGTTATTTCTTGCAGTAGAAACTGAACTTCCCTTTTCCCGGATGTTGTTAGCTTTGTCCCCATACTGTAGTGACATCATCTTAGCAGCTTTGGTTGCTCTACTGAGGATTCTTTCTGAGAACCTTCAACCAATTTGAAATGGGCCCCACACCACAGTCTCTAAAGATTTATTGTTATGGTCCAAATATTCAAGTTAAAATTGTTTTTCCTGTCCTCTCTCTGCCTATCTGATGAGGTGTGTCCCCAGCCCACTAAGACAGGATGACCTGGAGAGGGGAACAGCAATGCACACTGTCAGTGCTGCTGTCGCACGTCACTGGGAGCCCTGTTGCTCTCTGGAACATAAATTTGCAGATGGAAATTAGAGCTGCTTCCCTGGATGGACGTGGTGAATGATGCAGGGGTAGTGGATGCAAGTCTGCATGTAAGAATTCCAGAGTGTCACAAGAGAGGTCCCACTCCCACCCATGTGTGCACAGAGAGGAGGGAGCTGCCAACATGGTAAGCGAGATGTGAGCAAAGACATGTGAAAATTAACAAATCCTAGCCCCTGGAGCCATGACATGCATTCATCCTGCCGAATAAGGGAGAGCCCAAAAGTAGTTTGATTCGCATTTATTCAAGCTATTTATCATAGGAAATTACACAACTGTGTCCAAGGCTGGGATTTTGACCCAACTTGGTCACATTGTTGTGATTTCATAGCAGGAGGTAGTCCTGTCATGAGGCAAGGTCTCTTATTTGACAGTCAGTGTGTAAGGTACCCTGTAAGAATATACGTTAGAAGCTCAAGAGAACAAACCAGAGAGAAGAGGGTCCCTCATCCACTTTCTCCCTACAGTAAAAGAACATGCAGCCAACATTCCCTTCTCACATGTGAACAAGTGTACCAGCAAATCCTAAGAAAGACCTTTCTTTCCTCTCCCACTAGATAGGAAGAAATATTCGTACTGAAAAGCCTACAAAGGACGATGGAAACTTTATTAAAGATTATTTTTTGTAAAAGGAAAAAAACATAGATTAAGATGAATGTTCTAAATGTGGCAATTATAGAAACTTAGAAATCCACATAAATACTTGCATGGATGTTTATGCTTTTTTTTAGATGATTAATTTTCTTCCTCTATTCATATTGCCACAGGTATATCACTTGCCCAGTTATCTGAAGAAAAAATAACTACAACCTTGTGAATTTGTTGGCATTTGTAAAAAAGATAGAAAATAGTTAAAAATCCCAGTGGAAGCAATGAACACACTCTTCAAACAAACATCAGACCCTCAGATCACTGGCAAATTTCCCTCTCATTTGCTCAGCTTTGTTAGAAATGGAGTGTTCAGTATTCAGTGTCTAAAATTCTTAGAGATCACTGCATTTCCTCTTCTCTTTCTCTTGCACTCCATTCAGTGAATCCCAGTGGCAAAAACCAGAACTGGTACACTGGTCAGCCCCCTCATTATCCAGAGATCTGTCCCAGGGCACATTGAGACAACTTGGCACATTGTGCCAAAATATCTGCACAATATCTACAGGCCAGAAAACGTATTTTTTAAAAATCATTTCAGCAATCCTGATTCATGCTGCCAGAGGAGCTATTATTTTAGGATTCCAGAACACCTGTGTAGAAACAAGCTGAGTCAGAGGTCTGTAAACCATGATGTTCAGCTACAATCTCAAAACTTAAGGCTCACAGTAATGACTTTCTTAATGCTTCCACACAACTCTTCCTCTGTGTAAGAAATATTTGCGTTTCCCACCATTTGCGTACAAATATCTGAAACCACTCATGTAAAATTTTGCTTTTACTACACATTGATTAGATATGTTACAAAATAACATTCTGGATCTATAGGGACACTACTTTCTTGCTTGCTTGCTTGCTTGCTTGCTTGCTTGCTTGCTTGCTTGCTTGTTTTCTACCTATTTCTCTCTCTATATATATACATATATATTTTTTCCCCTATTACTGAGGATCAAATCTAGAGCCTATGCTTGCTAAGTAAGGGTACCACTGAGCTATATCCCCAGCCCTGGAACACTGAATATTTTGAAGTACACAGCAACCTCAAGGTGTTCGCAAACGTCTGGAAACACATTGTCTGCTGTTTCTCTGCCAGATACTTTGAGCTACAGAAACAGACTTGGAACTTCTACCTCTCTCAGTGTGTGACAAGGAGAATCCCCCCTAGTGCCTAGCCAACCTGGGGCCCTCACCTGGCAGTCAGTGAGTTCTTAATGATTAAAAGCTTGGAGAAAATCAGTATTTGCACACAGACAGTGACTCCCCAATGCCCATACTCATGATTTGATATGCCCTGTTTGACAGAGACTAGGAGCAGCTACCCTCCCTGAATCTAGGGATTCTGCATCCAAGGATGTCTTCTAAATATTTAAAACCATCTAGCAACCACCTCTATGCTGATACTTTTACCTCCCAATTTTCTCTCCAAGCCACCCACACTCCTGACACAGCACCAATGTCTCTTCCACGCTTTCTCTCTGACCTGAGAGTTTTTCTGTCATACCCAGGCCATAAATATCTACTCACTATGGAGATCTGCTTAAAAACCTGAAGTGACTTCCCATTATGTTCAGAATCAAGATCAAAAGCCTTACTGGGACTTTCTAGACTCCTTATGATGATGCCCTTGGCTCATCCCAGCCACATCCTCCAGCCCCCCCTGTACCAACTCTCCCACATGTGCTTAGGGCCTTTGCAGTTTTTTTCCCTATCCTAAACCCAGCCTTCACTGGATAAATCTTGTTGGCCTTTCAAAGCTCAGCTCTAACCAACTTCTTAACAAGTCCCTCTTTGACATCCCCAAAGCCAGATCAGATTACTACCCTCTCACCTCTCATATGCATTTCTCTGCCAGCTCCTATAGTGCCCTTCAAATCATTTTAGAAGAGGTAAGATCATTTGATTATTAGGAGTCTTCTTCAGTAGAATGTGAGCTCCAGGGAAAAGAAGCCATGTTGGTTTTGCTGAACCCTTTTCTCCCCAGGACCTAATGCAGTACTTGAAAACTTGGCACCTAGTAAGTAGATTCTCAGTAAAAATGGGGTGAATGAAAGCAGGCCAGGCAGGTAGTCAAGAGATAGGAGGGATAAGAAGAGGGAGGGAAAACAGAGAGTGGTAGACAGTAAAGAAAAGAGGGAGGGAAGTAAGAATGGAAGGAGAAAAGGAGGGAAGGAGAGAGGAAGGAAGGCCAACAAGAGAGACAATCAACTCCAGCACCAAGTAAATTCCTTGCTATTTATAAATCCATATTCCCTGGATTGCATATGTCTCCCCTTGGCCTCATGTGCTTCTAAATGAAGTAAGGATGCAATGTTACAAAGACAAAGAAAATGAGGGGAATGGCTGGTCTTCCTGTGATTGCTGGTTCATTCACTCATTCCACAGGCTAGGTCCTGGGCTTACTGTTGACAGAAGCAGGCATAGTAAACTTAGAATTGATAGACGTCAGCTGACTCCACTGCCCCATAGAACCTTGGATAATGTACCCATTTGTTCTGAGCCTCAGTTCTCCTCTCTATGTAGTGAGAAGGTTGACAATCCCCAGTTACCATCTTAAAGCCAACATATTCTATTGTCTCAAAGTGAATAATAATAACCACAATAATAAACATTAGTAACTGAGCAATTAACCTAGGCAAATACTATCATATTTCTCTATATTAACTTCATTTGATTTTCAACTACCTTGTTGTATAGATGCAATTATTCACGACTATTGTATAAACCAGGGAAACTGAAGTAAAAGATATTAGCTGATTTATCCGTAGTAACAAAGCAAGGTTTCAACACTTGCGCAGGGTTGAAATTTAAACACGCACCCCTCTGACCCTCCTTTTCCACATGGCCTCAGATTACATGATACCCTCTAACAGTGACAGAGGTGGCTGGGAATTGAGGCCAAGTCTCAGAGGCACAATGAAGGGGTGGAATCACAAATGTAAAGGAAATGGTTCACTCCAAGTTTCTCTGGACTCCAACTGAGCATCTTTCCTTGGTCCTTGGGACACCTCTTTCCAAATAACTGATTGTATGGGGAGACTTCAAAGTCCCAGAAAAACAAGACAGCATCCAGACGCACATCCTAGACCCAGGTTCTCAGCAGCACTGAACTTTGCTTCAGAAGATAACTTGATCCAGCCTGACCCAAACCTTTACTGATTGACTCCAGCCTCTGAGACCATGCACTGGCAGCTCTCAGTCTGGATACGCCTGCATAAGTTTTGTGTGCCCAACAACTTTCGTGTAAAATTGGAAGAGTTACATAAAATTTCAGGTGTGTGACTAGGTCTAAAAAATCATAAGATCTGGTTATAATCAACCTATAATTCTACAGGGTAGTGATCAGTAGAGTTGAATAGAAATTGCCCCTTTAGATAAACATGCTCCCTCTGATTGACCATGGCCCCACTCACCACTTTGACCCTTGCAGGCATTTGAGTTTGGCAACCCTGGACCTTAGAACTAAATTCAAAGCCTAGCATTCAAAGCTCTTTGCTGCCTGCACCCCAATATCACTTTCCACTCAAACTGAAGCTGGAGCTCTTTGTCCTTCTGAATGGGTCCACCGCACACTCTCTTATTTATTATATTTCTTTCAAAGTCTCCTTCTTCTTTTCCCTGGGCCCCAGGCTCTGCCTCCTGCTACATGTGACTATACATCAGGTATATGTGTATGTGGCTTACCTGTCTAGCTAGAATCTACACAAAAGGGTGGAAATTCCAGCTCTTTCAACTCTGTGCATGGACAAACTCCTGAAAAGGGCCTGTGGCCTGATTCCTTGCTGCTACTCAAAGTGTAATCCAGGGATTAGCTACTTTAGCAGTGCCTGGGAGCTTTTGAGAAAGGCAGAATCTAAGGCCTTGTCCCAAACTGCTGGGTGCAAATTTGAATTTTAGTAAGATCTTGTAGAACTGGATTACATTATAACAGGCCTTGGTCAAATGGAAGAATCACAGTTAAGACTAAGCTAAACTGAGGCCCAGGCACTTACCTAAAGCTTTTCCCTCGACCTTCCCCAAGGCTCTCAGTATCTCACAGACTGCAAATGGCTCAGTGACAACTCAGAATTAACCACTCTCTGATGGAATCAAAATTAAGGGGTTCAGCATCTCAGGAATGAAACCACATAAAGACCTTTCACACAATGAGTGCAACATCAGAGTCCTCTGTCCCCAAGCCATCCAAAATGTCTCTGCTTTATTGTAGTGGGAAGGAATTCAGCAAAAAGTAGTGGAAAATGTTCTAACACTGAATCTAGTCATAAGCTCTGAGAGGTACCTGCGGACACCTGGGGAACCCAGAGATGGTTCAGCATAAAGGATAAGGTGAGTTACAGAAAAGTAAAAAGGTAAATGAAAACGTAGGACATCATTGCAACAGTGGGATCATATGGTATCAACACTGCTTCTCCCAGTAAGGGTACAGATTAACTTCAGCATGCAAGTCAATAACCATTATAAGTATAAATGAGGTTTATTAGTGTTATTTGCTGAGCAGTGTTGTAAATATGAGACAGCAGGTGAAAACCCATAACATGAAACTTACAAACTATGCAGGGAGACAGGTGGAAAACAAGAGAAAAGAGGACAGGGAGTGTTTCTGTGTGCAGATGCACCCATGAGTTTTGATGTAGAGGATCTGAGCTGCTGCATATGGCAATAAGAATCTTCAAGGGCAAAAGAACATTCTTGCTCTTTAACTCACCTAACCTTCACAACAGTATTCCAGCGTGGGGTGGCAGGTAGCCTCTAAGGTGACTGCCCCTTCAGATGGTAGGTACTCACTTCCAGAAAATACCATATATAGCACCAGTGATGAGATGTTGATTCTGAAACTAAGGAACAAAAGAATAATTTCTCTGTTTCGCTTTTCTGTACCTTTCTACCTGTTCTCACTCCAGGAGAAGCAGCCTGCTACTGTGCAGCTATGTAGGCTTGTGTAGCAAGGACCTGATTTCTCTGGCCAACAGCCAGCAAAGACCTGCAGCCATCAACAGCCTCATGATTGAGCCTGGACACTGCTCCTTACCCATCCTGGCCCATAGACAGTGGCAACCCAGGCCAGCACTTTATCTGTATCCTCCCGAGATTCTCAAGCTGAGGAACTCTAACAGTGGGAATGTTTGATATTTTCACCCACTAAATTTGGGTAATGTTTTTGCACAAAATGAAATCCATTATGTTGACATGTACTTTTTTGTTTGTTTGTTTGTTTGCTTGTTTCCATGATAAAACTAAAGCACAAAGATGAAACAACTTGCCCCAGGATATACAGAGCAAGTAAGCAGTAAATCTGGGATTTGACCACTTGGTAGACTGATTCCCAGGCCCTATACAATTAAGCACCATAGAATGCTTGTACAAATCATCTTTTTTTTTTTCTTTTATTACTGACAATTGAACCCAGGGTCTTTGCACTGAGCTACATCTCCACGCTTTTTCTACCTTTTATTTTGAGGCAGGGTCTCATAAGAGTTGCCTAGGCTGGGCTCCAAATTGTGATCTTCCTGCCTCAGCTTCCCAGAATGCTGGAATTACAGGCCTGCGGCACCAGGTCCAGCTGATCTCATTTTACTAAAGTATCTGTTTGTATGTCAGCTTCCTCGTCATTGTGCTCTCAGGTCTGCGTGTTTGGTTCCTGGTCATACCCAGCGCTTGGGAATTGCTGGACAAACGTAAGCAGGGAGGGCAGAAGCAGAAGTGAGCAAAGCAGGCTGCCTGAAACTCCTGCAGGCACCAGAGGTGGCAAAACTGCAGAGACAGGGAGACATGGCCCTCAAGCCACCTTCAGGCCCAAGTCCCCCGCATAATGCTGGAACCCTGGGTTTTTCTTTCAGCCACATGCAATGCCAAGGCGAGCAGGTTAGACTTGGCACAGTGTTTAATTTCCTTGATATGATCTCATCTTTTTCAAGCACACCTCACGCGAGGAATCTTTATTTGGCCTCCAAACAGCAAGTTGTCTCTTGTAACAAAAATGTGTGCCCTGTATCTGTTTATCTTAATTCCTGAAAGATGTTTATAGCTTTATGGGGATGTCTACAAGCCTGTTAAACTACGTCTGTTATTGTTGTGCGTACACTTTCAGAGATGGGCCTTTTGGATATTTTTAAAGCAAACGTCTAGAGAGGATTTTTTTTTCTTTCTGGTGCTAAATATATGTAAACACACAATTCCCAGCCACAGGATTTAGCAGAGGACGTGAAAGCCGGCAGCGGCAGTTGGGCGGAGCCGGGATGGGAGTGGGCGTGGCTGGGCTGTTACTGTCAAGTATTAACACACCCAGATGAATCCTCTCTGTCACCTGGGTTAGTGGGACTTGATATCTGAGTCACGATTTTCCGATCTGTAAGGCGGAACTCATGGTAAACATCTAGACAACGTGAGAAGTTTGTGTTGAGTGCTTTCTCTAAAAGCTGCACCTTTTCACTTTTTAGGTGACAGATTGACCCTAAGAGACTAAGCCAGAAATGAAAAGCTGTTAAAGGGACCTGCATGAAAGTAAAGTCATGTGCAGGGATGAGCAAGAGGGCAGCTTCCTTTTCCTCTCCCATCTCGGACCGCTCTCCTGACCTTGGACTTTGCTTCCCCACCTTTGCTGGAAGCTTAGGCCCTTGTCTCTGTGAGCCAAGAAGACGGACTTGGGGCCTGGCCTGGGGTGCTGAATCCGTGCCCTGGTGCCTGGAATCCCAAAAGTACCATCATATGCATTTGATTTTCAACTAAATTAATAGAATGTTTTTGAGTAATTCTAAATTCACACACACACACACACACACACTTTTTTTTTCTTTTTTTTAATGAAAAATACAAACAGTTCTAAGCCAGGTGTGGTGGCACACACCTGTAATCCTAATTCTTGAAAGACTGAGGCAGCAGGATCACAATTTATGGGCTGGTCCAAGCAACTTAGAAGACCTGGTCTCAGAATTAAAAAGGGCTGGAGATACAGCTCTGAGAGAAGGATCTGGTTCAATTCTCAGTAATGCGAAATAAACAGAGATCTCATACACATCTTCTCACATATCCCATTTCTCCTATTTTTAATATTGTGTACTAATGTAATAATGTACTACTATTAATTAAAATCCACATTTAGTATTGAAGTTCACTCTCTGTGTTGTACATGCTATGGATTTTAACAGGTGCATAACGATACATATTCACCTTCACAAAATATGATGTATCTATCATACAGAATAGTTTCACTGCACTAGGCATTCCCCTGAGCTTTATGTATTCATCCCTATTTCCCCCTCATCCCTGGCAATGTGATCTTTGTACTGTTTCCACAGTTTTGCCTTTTCCAAAATGTCACGTACAGTTGGAATCATACAAAATGTAGCCTTTTCAAGCTTAGCGGTATGTATTTTAAATTCCTCCATGTCCTTATGAGGTATGAATATTGTTTCTTTTTGTTATGGAATAATGTCCTATTATATGACTGTACCAAAGTTTGTTTATCCATTTGCCTGTTGAAAGATATCTTGCTTGTTTCCAAGTCTTACCAATAATGAATAAAGCTGCTATGAACTTTCATGTGCATGCTTTTCTTCAGATTCATGTGTGTGAATACTAAGAAGAAAATTGCTGGGTCACATGTAAGAGTATGTTTAATTTTATAAGAAAATGTGAGGTGATCTTCCAAAGTGGCTATACCTTTAGCAATGAACAAGAATTCTTATTACTTCACATTACTGCCAACAGTTAATATTGTCAAGGTTTTAAGTTCTGGTCACTCTATAGTGAATGACATTATTGTTTAAACTCATAATTTCCTAATGACAGGATATTGAGCATTACATAAATTATTTCAAATAATGAAATAAAAAAAGAAATTTGCTCTTCAGGCCTATAATCCCAGCACTCAGGAGGCTGAGGCAAAAGAATTGTTGCAAGTTGGAGACCAGCCTAGACTACAAAGTTCACTCAAGTCCAGCCTGAACTGCATAGCGAGACCCTGTCTCAAAAAGACAAAAAAAAAAAAAAAAGAAAAAGAAAAAGAAGTCTGCTCTATAAAATATGCAATCACTGCTATATTTAGTGCACAAATTTCACTGAAGATTAAAACAGATACAAGGTTTAGACATCCTGGCACAAAAGTCAGGATTCTTTTCAGGAACATTTTGCTTATTTTTATAATCAATCACTTGCTTTGATTAAACTTAGCTTTGGCTACCAGGAAGCTCAACATAATTGCTAAAAATGACACAGGATTTATGGTAATATTTCCACATACCAACTTTAACCCTTACAATCCTACCATTATTGTCTCTTCATTCTTATTTCCTCATTCATTGGGATTTGAAGAATATAGGAGATGATAAAGTAATAAATACATACACATGCTTCTGCTGTTTTGGAGAATATATTGAGCAAGATTGCACTACAAGCTCAATCCCTAACTTAACTGAGAAAAAGAAGAAACTGACAATCCAGGATCCATCAAAGAAACTGCAGAAACTCCATAGTAAATAGAAATTGGTTAGGTCCTAATCCAAAGAAAGAAAGATTGCCTCTAGTGGCACAAATCTCTAGGGTCACTGGTGGGTAGAAAATGAGAAAGCACCATTGAAGAAATAAATGAGTAAAAGTGGAAGAAATAGATAAGGGAAAATTTGCTTGCCATGAATTTCTCAACCCAAAGCACAAAATAACAAAGCACCTGAGCACAAAATAACAAAAAATGAAAAGACTTACTCAAGAAAGACACAATCATGCCAACCTATAGAGCACTGTAGGAGCATCAGTTGTCCACTATAACGTATTTACTTGATCCTTGTTCTAAGCATTGTAAGGTAAGTAGAATATGCATCATTAGACCCATTTTATTGACAAGGAAATTGAGACCCATGATATTTAAAGAGGCCATTAAAATACACAGGCTCAATCTGGAATCTGGGAGAACAAAGGTGAGCAGGCAGCTTCTCAGGAAAGGACAAGGGGTAAGTTTATGAGGCCACCTCGTCACGAGGAGAGTCAGCCTCTAGAGACAAAGGCCAGCTCTCCAGGCTAAAAGACTGGATTTTTATCCATGACTTTAGTGCTTTCTCTGAAATCCTTATATGAATTGGTGTTACAGATTGACCTACATCCTCCCAAAAAAGACATGTTAGATTTCTAACTCTTAGCATCACAGCATACAACCTTAATTTCAAAATACGGTCATTCCAGCTATAAATAGCTAAGTTAAGATGAGATCTTCCTGGAGTAGTACTGGCGCTTAGTCCAATATGATTAGTATCCTTACAAAGAGGAGAAATTCAAACACAAAGACATGCACGTGGAGAGAAGATGGTGTGATGCTGAAAGCAGACAGCAGGATGATGCATCTGCAAGCCAGGGAACAAGAGAAACTGCCAATGAACCACTAGCAGCTGAGAGGCATGGAACACATTTACCTTACCACCTTCAGAAGAAACCAGCTTTGTTCACATTTTGAGTTTGAGTCGGTAAAAATGACTATGGACTTCTATTTCCAGAGATGAGGGAGAACCAGTTTCTGTTTTTTCACACCAACACTCTGTGACACTGTCATGCAGCTCAGCAAAACTAATACAGCTGTAAACAGCACACACAAGATAAGTGATTGTTTAAACATAGCAGACATTTGCAGTAGCTATACAGGGTCAAGTTCACATTTGTGCACTCCGTATTGCACACATGCTTTGAGGAACTACAACATAACAAGTGGTTTCCAAAGCTGCTATGTCCCTGCCATTCTAGCCAATAGGAACAGGAAAAGAACATGAGTCAGACAGAAATGGTTATGTCACTTCTGATCACATCTCACTGGATCAAACTTCATACTGTGGCTCTAATCCACTTGCATGGGGGAATAGGAAATAGGGAGCAGTTGGAAGAGTCAGTGGGCCATCCACAAGGCTGAACTCTTATTTTAACTGGAGAAAGTGGGCTTATTTCCAAGAAAGCAAGGGCAAGAGGTTAAGGGAAAGTGTCCAACTTCTCATCCATTCTTGAGGGCAAAGAATTTCAAGAAATAGATCAGAGAATGACTTCTAGGAAAACAGTAGGAAGCCAGGGAAAATTGAGGGTCACAGGAAAATGTCACACCTCTCATAGTACTTGGGCATTAGGAAATACATGGGAACACCCAGTTATGCCATCCAAGTGTTCTTTGGAAGCTTGAACCTATCCCCTGACATTGCTGCAAGTATAATGGTGTATTTCTCATCTCTCCTAATCCTAATCTCTGTATATGTTACAGTCATCATCATGAACTCAGAGCCCAGCCTAGAAGAGTTTCCACAACCCTTCCTGTCACTAGCTACCACCCTAGGCATGAGTGCCAAATAAAATCTTCCTGGCCACAGCCATGAGCCTTTGACACAGAGAATTTGAGAAAATAAAGCCTTCCCAGCACTGCCAGAGTTGAGGTCTTGAGTAGATACTCAAAAGGCCAGGACCCATGAGATTCTTTGGAGAAAACTTGCTTTATTGGTTCATTTGTTTGACCCCTTGAATTCTTTGGTTTCCTGGTAAAAGATCATGAACATCAACTGAGCAACTGGCTTTAAATCCTCCTGTATGGACTTCAGAAAGCTATGAATATGTCATGGGATGGAAGTTTGTGTCCCCTTTCACCCTATTATGCTGACATCAAGGGATGAAACTTTTGAAAGACAATTAGTTCATGAAGTGAGAGATCTCATGAATAAGATTCTTACCTTTTTAAGAGAAACACCAAAGATACTGTTTCTCTACAGGCCATGTAAACATACAAGAAGAATTTGGTCATCTACAAATCAGAAAGATCATCCTTACCCACTCCCAGACCTTCTGGTGCCTTGATCTTGGGTCTCTCAGCCTCCAGAACTGTAAGAAACAAAAGTTTGTCATTTAAATCCTTAATCCGTGCTATTCTGTTACAGCAGCCAGAACAGACAAAGCACCATCCTTTCTGAGCAGCAGTTTTCTGCTGTGCAAACCAGAGGTGACAGTAACCAACTTGCTACTACGCAGAATAAGTAAGACAAATGCTGACTTGACAATTGCTCTTTATCTTCCCTTTTCATCTCCCTCCAATTAGGGGATAAGTGCAGTAGATCCCACTAATGCCTTCTCATAACAGAATGTATCAAAGAGCAAACATGAGGATCAGCAGCAAGATCATGTCTGAGCACATCTCACATTTTCATGAGGCAGAAATGCACATCATTTCTTCCTGTCAGGTATTTGTTCCCACCCTGCACCTATAATGGCCTCCCCATGCACCCGCGCATGAAAATTCCTTCCATCCAGCAAGGCCAAAGCTGTAGCCTCTCTCCTATCAAGTCCACTTAAATCTTCAAATGGGAATTGATGCTCTCCATTGAATGTAAACTTTTTGAGGGTCAGGGATTTTGTTGATTTCATTCACTGCTATTTCCTCAACACTTGCAAAAATGCTTAGCACATAGTAGGTGTCGAATTAGTATCTGTTAAATGACTGGATTATTTAAAGTTTCCTTTCTCTACCTATCCATGCTACCACCATTTGTCTCTTTCGACAACAAGTAAGGTGTTCCTATGGTACAAGGCACTGTGGGAACTGCAAACGATTATGGAGTTGGACCTCCCCCTCAAGCAGTTTACAGCAGTGAACAACATCAGACATACACCATATGATCACCTAACACAGGTAAGAATACTGATATTGCAAAGCTTTGTCAGAGGAGAAAAAAGTTTAATGGTAGCTGGGGTTATTAGAACAGGGGGAGCCCCATTTCTGCCAAACCGGGGCCCATGTTTAGCACATCTCCACTGTACATCTTCTTATCTATTTTCATGCTAACTCCTCCACTGGCCCACAGCTCAGTGGAGATATTCATCCCTTCATCTTTAGGATCCCTCAAACCCTCATCCCGCTTCCTGCACCTAGCTTGGGAAATGACTTGAATCTAGGCTGTGTTGAGATGATGAGGTGATTGCTTGGGAGCAACACTCTGGCAGAAGCTGTCTGCGCAGCAGAAGGAAATACTTGTGAACCTCAGTCCCTCTGAGAAGGTGAGTGATTGGGGAATGGTGCCAGCTCTGCACATGTCCTTATTTTCTCAATGAGTTAGCTTGAGAGTTTTTGCTCCCATTCTGTTCTCAGAGCTGGAGGCTGAATCTGGAGGCTTGACATTTGATTCCTTCAAATATCATCCTCTAATTTGCAATAAAAATACAGGCACTATCACTCTTAACTTGGCTGAGGGTACAGGTATGGATGGAGTTGGGTATGTAAAGTCTTGCAAGAACAAGAATTTATCTGCAACCATTTGACTATTACTTTTTTTCAGAAGCAAATTATTCTGCAAAATCTGGCCTATGTCTTTATCACATCACTCTTGGTCCAAAATTGACCTGTGTTAATTGTCAATCACTCCTGGATCAATTGACCTGATGACCTCTGAAGAAGAAAGAAGTTCATGAGGTAAAAAAAAGTATACTTTCATGATAGAACAAGACTTCTAAATCTATGTATCAATTTTCTTATCTAAGAATGTTAGCTTTCATGGACGCTGCAAGAGCTATATATTTAAAACACTGCATTGGAGCCAGGAAGTCTGAACCAAATCTAGACCCAATTCAGTTCCTATCTCTTCCAGGCCGCATTCTGGCTTATCCATCCCTCATGAGTCTACCCTTTCTTGGATTTTTATCTTGCTGATGACCTACTTCAAGTGACTTCCATAATATGTGTATCACACACACGGTATATTGTTGATCTCAGCAAACATTCACTATTACTGTTATCATTATCATAACACATTCCACCTACAAATATTTCTATCTTAAATACATCTTGTATTTTTCAAAATAATCTTAATCATTGAAAGAAGGATCTTAGATCTGAATTCTCTGACTATAGATCAAATGTTTGATGCTACTGTTTTCTGTTTTTGTTTTTAACATTGAAAATACATAGAAAAATAGGACACTCCTTTGTAACATCTTGTATTAGTGGCACATTACTGCAGGCATGACTCTGATCTTCAAAATTAGATTCAACAAGGAAATAGATCAAACAGGATTCTTTTTAAAAATAAATAATTTAAAAGACCTTGGCTCGAAGTAAAGGATAGCAAAAATACACACTAAAGGCAACAAACTAAATAAAAATTAAAAAGCAGGGGTCCATAATGGAACACAAGTAAATGCAAGTATAATACAAGTCATTTATATGAGGCATGGTTGTTAATTTCTGTGACTTTTTAATCAGAGGAGACTACATGGGAGTGGAGAGAAAAGTATAGTACGTGATGTTTGAGGTAAAGAGTAAAACAGACTCACTTAGCCAAAGCTTCTTTGAACTATCACAGTTAAAGAACAATGGGGGAGTGTGACAAAGATTTAAAATAAATTTGCAACACAGATCTATGAGTAACAGTCAGACCTTCTAGTATCTTGTCAATCCAAAGCCTAAAGTAAAGAAGGGTTCTGGGGCATTTTTGTCCATAAGCAGGTGGAAAAGAGAGATGGAATGGTGAACAGCTGTTCTCACTCCACCAGCTCCCAAAATGGAGGAAATAGATAACAAGAAGAATTCAGCTTCAATGTCAAAATCGATTTCGTGACCATGAAGTTTGTTAAGTACTAAAGCGTTTGACCCGCAGATGTGTGAGACTCTTCTCAGTTGACACTGTGTAAGAGGCAAAGTGAAGGAGAAAGAAGTTTCTGTCTGGAAGAACTTGAAATTATGAAGATTCCCTTAAAGCAGAGGGAGCATAAAGTGATCTTTGAAACCTCATGTCCTCACATATGTGTCATTAGATACATACATGGGGGCGACTGCTCAAGGAAGAATCGCCACACACTGGAAATGACACCATGCCTCAGTGCCTGCCTCTCTCTGACTGTGCTTCAGGGCAAAAAATGGACCTGGCATCACCAATAACTATCATCACTAAAATAAGCATCTTTAGAAACAAACTATGCTAACCAAGGTCAGCATTCACTACAATGATGCTCCATAGTAATTCCTAAAGACAGTCTCCCGGTTAGATGTGATGGAGCACACTTGTGATCCCAGCTACTTTGAAGCCTGAAGCAAGAGGATCACAAGTTTGAATACTGTCTGGGTAATTTAGTAAGACTTTGTCTCAAAAATCAAATCAAATAAAAATTATTATTATTATTATCTTTCTTGGGCTGGGGATCCAGTTCAGTGGTCCAGAGTCTCTGGGCTCCACTCCCATTCTGCAAAACACACAAAACAAACAAACAAACAAACAAAAACAGTCTTCCGTGAGATAGAACAAGATGTACAGGAACAAACTGGAGCTGTTCCATCCACCTGTATCTGTTGACATCAATGCCAGTACCCATCGTGATCATAAGCAAAGGAAACTCAGGTCCTATCTGTTTGGGCTCCTATCTGCTGTGTGACATCCAGCAGGCCCCTAGTTTCTCTGACACATGTTCCTCTGTGACATAGACTGCACAAAAAGACTGTTAGTATCAAATATGACTCTGCAAAGCTCTAAAGTAAGTTGTGGGTCAACACTGCTGCAAGAGTTAAAATAGTTAAGAAGATGCTGATTTGGACTGAACTAGGCTGAGCTGGCAGTTACTGAAGATGGTATTCAGATCTGACAGGACAAAAAGGTCAAGGAGACTTTGGTCTTACAAATGCAATTAACTCCCTGAACCAGCCAATTGCAAAGGAACCAGGATAATCCAGGTATCAAGCACCCTCTTCCAGTTTCCCATGCCCACACGTTGTTTTACAGACCCATTTAAAGACTGTGCTCTGTTTAGCAATCAGCTGATCACTTTTCAAAGACAATAAGTTCTAGAGGAAACAAGGACAGAAAAAATAATGAGGTGTTAGCAACCTGACTTTCCAGTAAGCAAAAAAATTATTTCCTCATGAGAACGTGCAGCTGTTAAGGGGGCTATGTGATGTTTGTCTGTTTTATTTATACTATGATGATCATTTGTGAAAACACTCCTATGTTCTGCCCTTCCTCCATTGCCCTAGGAGAACTTGCCAGTGAGAGAGAGGAGGATAGTGGTACAGATCAGAGGTATACAGTGGTGCTGGCAAGAGGAATGATGGTGGTACCAGGTAGAGGAGACATCCTGAAGAACAAACACTTCCTAGGGCAGCCTCAACATCAGTGATAAGGCTATCTAATATTAGAAATCTAAAAGCATCAACAGAAAAAATGAAATAAAATATAAAATAGGAAATGACAAAAAAAAAAAGCAAAATGCAACCCCAAACACCCCGTCCAACCAAGACAAGTTCAGAACACTAGGAGAGAGAAAAAAATCAGAAGCCAACAAATGGAACTCTGAAATGATACCAGCAGGAGTGAAAAAACAAAAGGAAGAGGCCACAGAAAAAATAATATTTAAGGTACAAAAAAAATGGCTTTCAAAACAAAAGACATTAAAGCAGACATGGATTTAAAAAAAAAAAGAGGAGCTCAGGAAAATAATGGAAACCATGAATGCCAAACATGGATAAGAAATGAAATCATTGAAACAGATCCAAATGGAAATACAGGAATTAGAAATTCCACTGAAAGTATACATAGTTGACTGAATGAAGGCAAAGATAGAATATCACACGTAGTAGACAGGAATACAACCAGTGACCAAGAGAAAAAAGATATCTTAAAAATCACAAGAGCATGAAAAATCAATCCAACAGCTACAAAATGAAACAAAGAAGAGCAACAAAAGATTGATTGGAATCAGTGAGAGAATTGGAGACTGTGAAAAAACTATTAAAAACTTCTTCACAGAAATAATGGCAGAAAACTTCCCAAACATGGAAAAAAGAATTTGACACATAAATAAATGCACACATAGAATCCCAAACAGTCATGACCAAAAAAGTCTACATGAAGGCATATAGTAGTCAAAATTCCAGAAAATTAGCACAAGAACAAAATATTAAAAGCTGCTAGAAACAACACTCACATTAGTAAATATCACATTGTCTCTCTAATGAAAAAAAAAAGAACTGACAGAATAATGGGATCCAAAAAGTATAATAGATATTGTAAAAGTGAAAGGGAAGGAAAGTGCTCTAAAGGGTATAACAGTATGTATGGTGTGTAAGATAGATGACCATATTACTAAATTTCTGTAGATGACTGAACAGAAGAGTTTGCACTGTCAATGCTTGAGTGTCTAGCCACTTTTTATGCTTAGATTTTGTAACTTTAATAACTATTGTTGTTGTTACAACAATGACAATATGTAATGTATCAACTAGCGATTTTATGATGTTAATTTTTTTGAATTCTGTATTCTACTTTTTTCTTGTTTTTTCTATTTTTTAAAATTTTCTTTTCTTTCTTTCTTTAAATAATTTTTTAAAAAGCAGCTAGAGAAAAGAAACATATCACCCATAAAGGAAAGCCCATCAGAATCACAGTAGATTTTTCAACAAACACTGTAAAATCAAGATCTTGGAGTGAAGTATTTCAAGCCATAAAGGAAAATAACCGCCAATTTAGATTGGTGTAATTCATAGAACTATCTTTCAAAATTGATGGAGAGATAAGATACTTCCATAACAAAGAACAACTAAAGAAATTTATGTCCACCAAATAAGCTCTACAGAATGTTCTGAAAGACATATTGGAAGAAGATAACAAACACAACAAATGCAGGAACACCAATAGAAAAACGTTACCAGGAAGGGAAAGAAATTAAATGGAGGAAACAAACAACAAGGAAACAACATAAAAAAGAAAAGTCAATATATTACAGTTATAACCATCAATTTAAATGATCTCAACCCACCAGTCAAAGAAACAGATTGGCAGAATGGTTCAAGAAGCAAGATCCAACAATATGCTGCTTTCAAGAAAGATATTTAACCCAAAAGGAAACTTATAAAGTAAAAGTCAAAGGATGGAAAACAATTCTCCATACCAGAGAAACCCAGGAAAAAAAGCAAGAGCAGCTATTCCATTTGTAGACAATGTGAAATTTAAGCCAAAACTGATCAAAAGAGACAATGAAGGTCACTACATACTTGTTAAGGAAAAACTCCAACAAGATGAGACAACATTCATAAATATTTATCCACCAAACACAGGCTCATCCAAGTACACAAAACAAATATTAACTGATGAAAAACTAAATAAACACTAACATAATTGTAGTGGGGGAACTTAGTATCCCACTCTCACACAATGGTTAGATCAACTAGACAAAAAAATATTAACAAAAAAACATTAGAATTAAACCAAGGCTAAATTAAGTGTATACAATAGATAACCATACTACTAAGTTTTTGTTAGTCCATCAAACAGAATAGTTTGTGCTGTCATTGTTTGTCTGTTCAGTTTTTGTGTAACTTGATTCTGTAACTTGAACAACTACTTCTAAAATAACAATATGTAATATATCAACTAGTGATGATTTCTTACTGTTATTTTTCTTGAAATTCTGTATCATGTCTACCCTTTTTTCTGTTTTGTTTTTTTAATAAAAAAAGAATTAAACTAAACCGGCAAGCAAATATACTTGGTAGATGTCCACAGAGTGTTCCATCCCAAAACATCAGAATACACATTCTTCTCCACAGCATATGGGAAGGTTTTCAAAATAGAACATATATTATCTGACAAAATATGTTTAAGCAAATGTAGAGGAATTAAAATCATCCCATGCATATTATTTGACCAATAGAGCAATGAAAGTGCAAATTAACAACAAAGTAAGTGACAAAAAAAATACATTAACTCATGAAAATTAAACAACTTCCTTCTGAACAACCAATAGGCCACAGAGGAAATTAAGGGCGAGATTAAAAGCTATACAAAATTAAATGATAATGCCAATACAACATACCAAGACTCATGAGAAACACTGAAAGCAATCTTAGTAGAGAAATTTATAGTGATGAACTCACACATCAGGAAAACAGAATGAGCTCAAACAAACAACCTGAAACTTCCAGAAAAAGAAGAACAAATCAAACCCAAATCTCATACCAGGGTGGAAATTATAAAGATAAGAGCAGAAATTAATACAATACAAAGAAACCAATACAAAGAATCAATGGATCAAAAAGTTGGTTCTTTGAAAGAATAAACAAAAGTGATAAGCCAGTAGCCAACCACATCAAAAAGAGGGGAAAATATAAATTCAAGAAATTATGAATGAAAGGGGGGAAATTACAACAGATCCCACAGAAACCCAGGAGATCATCTACACCTACTAAGAGAAACTGTATTTTAATAAGATGGAAAACACAGAATAAATGGACAGATTCCTACATACAATCTAATTGCCAAAACTAAATCAAGAAGATATAAAAATTCTAAGTAAACCAATATCAGCCAGTGAAACTGAAAATAGAATTTAAAAATTACCAACAAAGAAAAGTCCAGGCCCCAATAGATTCACAGTTGAATTCCACAAGAAACTTAGAGAAGAACTAATGCCACTAATGCTGAAACTCTTTAAAGAAATTGAAATGGAAGCAACATTTTCAGTCATTCCTGGAAGGAAGTATTACCCTGATTCCAAAACCAGAAAAGAACTCAATCAAGAAAGAAAACCAAAGGCCAATATCACTAATGAACACTGTTGCAAAAATTCTTTATAAGATACTGGCAAACAATGCAATAAATCATCCAGAATGACCAATCATGATTCATCCCAGGCATGCAGGGATGGATCAACATAGACAAACAAATAAATGTAATACACCATATTAACAGAACCAAAGACAAAAATCATATGATCATCCTACTAGATGCAGAAAAAGAATCTGACAAATTCCAACACCCATTCATGATTTTTAAAAAATGACAAAAAATTGTAATAGAGTGTATCTACCTCAATCTGATAAAACTTATCTATGACAAACCAACAGCTAACATCATACTAAATGGTCAAAAACTGAAAGCTTTCATTCTAGTTTTAGTCTTCAGCATGTAGAAAGCCAGTTTCTCCAACACCATATATTAAAAAGACTATCTTCCAGTGAATATGTCAGGAACAAGACAAGGATGTCCACTGTCACCTCTCCTATTCACTATAGTTCTGGAAACACTAGCCAGAGCAATTAGACAAGAGAGAGAAATAAAAGGAATAAGGATAGGAAAGGAAGAAGTTAAATTATCATTACTTGCAAATGACATGATATGTTACATAGAAGACCACAAAAGCTCCACCAAAAGACTTCTAGATTTAATAACCGAATTCACTGTAGCTGAAATACAAGGTTAACTCTCAAAAGTCAATAGTATTTCTGCATACAAGCAACAAATTCATAAAGGGAAATTAGGGAAGCCACATCCTTTATAATAACATTGAAAAAAATGAAGCACTTAGGAATCAATCTAAAAAAAGAAGTAAAAGATCTATAGCTTAAAAACTATAGTACTCTGAAAAAGGAAATCAAAGAAGATAATCAGAAAATGGAAAGATATCTTTTTGTCTTGGGAAGGAAAAACCATCATAGTGGAAATGGCCATATTCCCAAAACTGATATATAGATTTAATGTAATCCCAATCAAAATATTATTAGTATACCTCACATATCTAGAGAAAACATTCTTAAAATTCATTTGGAGATAGAAGAGATCTAGAACAGCAAAAGCAATTCTGGGCAACAAAGCCAAGTCAGGAAGTATCACAATCCCTGGCCTGAAATTATGCTACAAAATTACAGTGATAAGATCAGCAAGTTATTGGGGAAAAAAAAAACATAAACCTGACGATCAGTGGAACAGAATAGAAAATGCAGATGCAACTACAAACACACACACACACACACACACACCCCTTATCTTCAACAAAGGAGCCAAACATATTCACTAAAAGAAAGATAGTCTCTTTAATAAATAGCGTTGGAAAAACTGGCTTCCCAAATGCTGAAGATTAAAACTAGACCCGGGTAACCCACTCAGGACCCCTTCTGTCTCTCTTCAGACAGAAGCTTTCATTGTCTCAATAAATATATTCTACTCTTTAAAAATAAATAAATAAATAAAACTAGACCCATGGCTATCTCAGTGCACTAAAGTCAAAAGGGACCAACGATGGAAATATTAAAACAGAAACACTAAATCTGCTGGAAGAGAAAGTACGTAAAAATTTTGAAGACATAGGTGTAGGCAGAGACTTCAAGAACAAAACCAAAACCACATGAGAAATACAACAAAGAATCAACAAATGGAATCTCACCTTATTAAAAAGCTTTGGCACAACAAAAAAAAAAAATCACCAACAAAGTGAAAAGACAACCCACGCAGTGGGACAAATCTTGTATTAGTTATCTCTCAGAAGAAGGACTTCTATCTAGAACATATAAAAAACTGAAAAAAATCAGCCTCCCCAAATTCAAAGATCCAATCCAACACTGGGCATCTGAGATGAATACAGACTTCTCAGATGAAGAGATACAAACAGCAAATAAATATAAGAGAAAATGTTTGACATCATTGGTCATTAAGAGATGCAAATTAAAACCACACTGATATTCCATCTCATCCCAGAAAGAATGGCTGTCATCAAGAAAACAACCAATAACAAATGCTGGAGGGGCTGTGGGAAAAAAAAAAAACTCTTCTCCACTGTGGGTGGGAGTATAGACTGGTACAACCACCTCAGAAATCAGTATGAAGATTCCTCAAAAAACTAGGACTATATGTCCCATTTGACCCAGCTATTCCCCTTCTATGTATTTTCCCAGAAAAATTAAAACATCATACCACAGCAATACATATACACCCATGTTTATAGCAGCACAATTTGTAATAGCTAAATTTTGGAAATTACCCAGGTGCCCATCGACAGATAAATGGATTTTTTAAAAAAGCTGTGTTTTTTTTAATATGGTGGAGTACTACTCAGTCATAAAGAAGGATAAATTGAAGACCTTTATAGGTAAATGAATGCAACTCGAGACAATATTCATAAGTGAAACTAATCAGACCCACATATGTAAAAATCATATTGTCTCACTAATGTGAGAAACTGGACAAATAAATAGGATCTAATATGTACAACAGATATTGTGAATTGGAAAGAAACTGTTCAAAAGAAAAGACAAATTGCAATGGGGAAAGTGAAAAGGAAGAAAGAGAAAAAGAAGGATATATGGATATAATCATAGTTAAGATAATTATACAGCTAACTTCTATTTGTTCCTTGAAAATGTTTTGTGCTAATATAGTTTAGACAAAATACCAGGCCTATAACCCATACTCTGAAAAACTATTAGGAAGACAATATTCAAGGTATCAACTATTGTAACTGTCATACTAACCTGTTTTAAAACTCAGTTTCATTGTTTATCATTGTTTCTCTTTAAAAGAAAAAAAGTGAGAACACCGTATTCTGAGCCTCTTTGCGACCCATACTCCTTTGCCCTTTTCTTACCATCTTCCCTAAGAATATTCTGGAGCCTTCCTGTTCCTCCAGACTTGGTAGCAGTAAGTTACGAGAGTGAAAGTGAATTTTTCAAAATTGGGTGATTAAGGGTTTAGGAAAGCATCAGGGAGAGGCGCCATCCACTCTAGTGAAGGAAGAGTCAGGCAGATGTGTTAGCTCACGCCTGTGATGCCGGCTACTCGGGAGGATGAGCAGGAGAATCACAAGTCTGAGGCCACCCTGGAAAACTAGGGAAATTTGGTCTCAAAACAAAATTAAAAGATCTGGGTTGTGGCTCAGTGAGAAAACACTTGTCTCGTATGCATGATACCCTGGGTTCAATCTCCAGCATCTTAAAGAAAAAAAGAAAAGAAAAAAAAAGGAAAGGAAAGCCAGTAACATGGGTAGAAATACATATCTGTTGCGCACTGTCAGGTGACAGCTGGCAGGAAATAAGCACTCATTGCACTTACTGTACTTTTTGCACTTGCTTTATCAGAGTAATATAGATAACTCAGGCCTGTTTGGGCCACAAAGCAGACAACAGGCAGATAAGAAAACAGAGTTCTAAGCAGCCAGGTTTTTCTGAGTTTCATTTTCTCCAACAGTATGTAAGAGAAATTAAACTAGATCTGCCAAGGCAGACAAAGTTCCATACCTGTCCCCTAGAGGTGACACAGCGGCTTCCCAGGCACTATATTGAAAGAGATTCTGAAGTTGCATCTTGGCTCCCTAGGAAAGGGTTCTGTGACCTAAATGACACCTGCCCAGAGCTGAGCTGCACACCACATGCCATGCATTGGCTATCCGTGAGGTGAACGAGTTTGGGCTTTCCCAGAGCTGTACTCGTTACGTGGTTCCATGAAGCCTTTATAGAATTAATGAGAACCCAAAGAAAAATAATAGAATACGTGTTCTTATCTAGTCCTACTCAAAGGTTTTTCTAGCTTGAAGTGCCCCTCATCTCCAAGTTGCTAGCTCTGAAATGCCTTTCTATGGCCTTTCCTGATTGTTCCCCACACCCTAACATGTCTCACTCAATAATGACCCTCACATTTTAATGTGGTGTGAGATGCCACCCACCAAAAAACCATGATGAGCTAAAATAATTTTTCATAAAATCCTGACTGACAAAACCGTATCATAAGCCTGAGGGTGCCAATGTATTATGAACAGATATAAGCCTTTAAATCAGGAGTCCTGGAACCTGACACCACCGTCCAGTCACAAACTTGCCACTAACTTCTGAGTGGCCAAAGGCAATTTCATCCCTGTCTCTCAAAATCAGTACCCTTTCTTTGAAAAGTAAGAGATCAGTGTGGTTTGGGGAGGACATCCC
This sequence comes from Hydrochoerus hydrochaeris, assembly GCA_004027455.1. Lineage (NCBI taxonomy): Eukaryota > Metazoa > Chordata > Mammalia > Rodentia > Hydrochaeridae > Hydrochoerus > Hydrochoerus hydrochaeris. The sequence goes on from PVLA01000114.1 coordinate 554,090, forward strand.
AGAGGAAGTCCTGTTTGGGGGGTGTGTCCCTCAGTTCCAAGGGCGGCACTGGGAAAGGCTCTGCCATCCCCATTGCCAGCTGCACTAAGTCTTGATGTCTTTATGAAATCTGGAGCCAAGGTCAAAGGATAATGAACCTGAGCCCAGGTCAGCACAGCAGCCATGTCTTCACACAGCACACCCCATCTGAAGGACACCAAATCCTCACTTTTTCATCTGTTGTGGTTTGTTTAAATGCTCCCCACAAAGCCTCATGCAGTCATGGAGGTGGCTGAGCCTAGCGTTTGTGATTAGCTCATTGTCTGGTACTGGGATTGGTGGTATGAGTGCCACACCCACCCATTGGCAGGTAACCCGCATACAATATAGGGGGGGAAGGAGTCATGCTTTTCCCCCTTTTTACACTGTTCACTCTTGTCGCTTGCCACTGCTAAGAATGGCTGCCCCTAAGCCATGGCACTCTGTCTTGGAGCCAGCTGAGCATGAACTGAAACCTCCAAAAACTGTAAGCTCAATAAACCTTTCCTTCCTTAATTTTGGGAATCAGGTATTTTGTCTCAACAAGGAGAAAAAAGTAAACAAGACATCATCCCTGGTGGTGACTCCTCTACTCATCCCCTCTTCATTTATTCTGGCATGAAATTGTTTCTGCCCCCTGCCCTGCTTCCCTTTTTCCAGAAATCACTCCTTGAATTTAGAACTCTAGAGATGGGATAGAGCTCAACAGCTTCATTTGTCAGATGAGAGCAGAATAAGACCTCTCCTAGAGTCCTGAGACTGGAAGCAGGTTGCTAGGAAATGAGTTGGAGTCAGATACTAGCCCCTGTGATGCCTCACCCGTCCTTCCTTGCCTCACTGTCCACTCCTTGGGTAAGGTCTGTCTCCTAGCTTCAACTGGAGCTCCCACCATCTGTTGGCATTGGCAGCAACTGGGACACTGATAGTGCAAATGACAGAAAGACGAGATAGAAAACATCTAGCCGCTGAGAGGAGCAGACCTTCCAACCCTTCCACTGCCCAGCTGGACCCAAAATGCCTGCCTTTTCCAAAGCCTTCTGCATAAGGCAAAATCCCATGTTCCCCTCCTGCCCTTGACTCAGGCTACTTTACTCATGCATAGCCCTGAACACATCAAGTAAGACCTGTGCATCTCACGACTAGTGTTTGTACTTAATTTTTTATTCATGTGGACTGCCCCATCTCCAAACCCAATGGAAACTTCCCATCTCTATTCCTTGCCCTGGTTCAAAAAAAAAAAGCACTTGAACTAAAATAAATTCAAACAGAAGCAGCCATTTCTGTTGAGTGCTGGGCTCTCTGTTTCATTTGGTTACTACGTGTGTGCTGCCACAGTCCTTGGCCAGAGCAGCTCCTCTGTGAGTACTTGTCTTTCTTAGAGAAGAGGCAAACAGGAGCAATAGGCAGATACTAGCTATGTGGCAGATGCTGGACTTTAAGCACATCCTCAAAGCTATGATCACCCTGTCAGCCCCATTTCACAGATGAGAAGACTGGGACTCTGCCATCAAATGACTTCTCCCAGGACATCACCAGGGTCCTAGAGAAAAGCACTCTGCTCACCCATTTCTGAGGATGCAAACAGTATGAGATGGGGTGAGGGTAATGGTTAAGCAAACTGGCATGACCAGAGTACACTCACTTTAACCAGGCAAAGCTATCCAGCCCTGCTGAACTTCCCTCCCCATCTTCTTCCTGGCAAAAGATGTATAGGCAAGTGAAAGTGGGAAGTTGATCTCAGCATAACATGCTCTCATCAGAGCTTCCTATCCCAGGGCCTCACAGCGAGAGGAACACGTGGACTGCAGCCACTAAAGCCCTTTTGCAGAAGGGCGGCCAAATGGCCAGCCAGAACTGAGGACTAGGTGACTCAGAGCCTGTGCTCCAGGGAGCCGCCCTGGGCTAAATGCCACGTGCCTGAGCAAGTTAATAAAGTTGCATCCTAATTGCCTCCTAGGTCTCCTGGGCTTCCATTCCCAGAGGGGCCAGGCATCAGGACACACTTTGTTCATTTATTTTGGCAAGTTTCACTCCTTATGCTTTTCACTGTGCCTCCTAGTCTGTTTTGCAAGCTTAATAAAGTCTTTGTAATGATGCTGTCCTTCAGTGAGGCTGTGCAGAAGTCACTGGGAAATGGGGGCAAAAGTGACAGGCATTTTTCTTTTTCTTTCTTTTTTTATTTAAAGAATTATTGTGTTTGCAAGAGAGAGAGAGCTAATGAGCTTCTCTTCCATTTAGGGGCTCTATTTCCCATTTCTATATTGCATAGCTCCTAGGGGCATCTCACTTCTATTTGATTATATCCAGGCTGTTTTCACCTCGAAAATTTCAGGAAATGGGGTTCAGAGAAGGTAATGATACAACATTTCCAAAAGGTGGGCAGAGGCTCCCCAGCATTCATCTGGAGCTGTACTGCTGCATGGCCCCTTCTGTGTGGCTGACTTGCTGAACATCCTGTCAGGCATATGCCATGGTCTGGATCTGGAATGCCCCAAAGACCCATATGATAAAGGTGAGGTCCTCAGTTTGTTGCTATTGATGGGGGGGGGGGTTGAAGAGGTGGGGCCTAATGGAGGTTGTGAGTCATTGTGCACACCTGGGAGGGGAGGTCTTTTCCTCTTTCTCACCTGAACAAGATGTAAACGGGCTTCCTCTACCATACACACCCATTATGATGCACTGTGCCAATCCAGGCCCAGAGCAATGGGGCCAGTCACTTACTTAAGGGCATATCTATCTGACTCCAAAAGCCAGTGCTTTTCTGCTCTTCCTCAAGATCTCTTGAATGTGTGAGGCTTGAGATATGTAAGAAATACTTGAGGAAGTGTTCTTAGAGAAAAAATCCAAAAGATTACTTTTTTGAAAAGATTAAATTAGACATTTTGGCACACCTTGCATTTACAGGTACTTGTAAGCTGAAGCAGGAAGAGCATAATCTCAAAGACAGACCAGGCAACCCTGTCTCAAAACAAAATTTAAAAGGGAGTTCAAGATAAAGATCAGTAGCACAGTACTTGCTTGGCATATGTAGGGCCTTAAGTTCTATCCTTAGCCCCATGGTACTAAAAAAAAAAAAAATAGTCAATCTCAAGTGGAAAATCAGGGTACCTTCGATTCAAAGGTAAATTTTAGTCAGCACCCAATTACCATTTAAAGATTTCTGTCCACCAAGGAGAGCCTGATGTCACCTATTTGTTGCTTAGAGCTGCCATAGCAAATTAAAACAGCTGGATGTTAAAATAACAGGAATGTACTCTCTCATACTCCTGGAGGTCAGAGTCTGAAATTGGGGTGTTAGCAGGGTTATGCTCCCACTGGACCCTCTAGGAGAGGGCACTTCTTGACCACTACTAGGCCCTGGCAGCTCCTGGAACTCACTGGTGTGGACAGCCTTTCTACTGCCTCTGCCTCCATCTTCATATAAACTTCTATGTGTCTCTCTGTCTTATCCACTTTTGTCTCTTTTAGGGACACTGACCATTGGATTTAGGTCCACCTAATCCAGGAAAATGTCCTTTTGAGATCTTCACCTTCATAACATCTGCAAAGATCCTGGTCATGTTCCCAACAACTGGAAGTTAAAACTTGGACACATGTTCTGGAGAGGCACAATCAATCCCACAGTGTCTGCTGCATTTAAAATTAACTGAATCACATCACTCCTGGTGCTTGGGTGCCCTCCCAGTCCCCTAGGACACTGGACTAGCCTGGAAAGGTTTCTCGGGCTTGAGTGGATCATGCCCAACGACTTTTATTCAAACGGGGGAGCCAAGCCCCTTGAGTCCTGGGAGCCAAGGGTGCAGGAGGTGATTTCTAACATGCCCAGGGAAAGTTCTGGAACATCACTGGAAACACGGAAATATAAGAAAATGACAAAAACGAAAGACCAAAATGCAATCTCAAACCTCCAGCCCATCCCAAGAAAGCCTGGGAGCCACATACATAGAAGAAAATACTAGTCATACACCTGAAATGCCTGAAATGATATCAACTGAAATAAAAAAGCAAGTATTGGAAGCTATGAAGGAACACAAATCAGAAATAATCTCCGAGGTAAAAGAAGAAATGATAAAAGTAGTGAAATAAATAGTGAATGCATCTAAAGAAGACACAGCTAAAAAATTAGAGGAATAAATCAAACAGATAGAATCCCTGAATGAACAGTATAAGAAACAAACAGAATACATAAAGCAGATTCAAAGAGATATACAGCAAATCAAAAATTATATTGAAAGTTGCCAAAATCGCCTCAATGAAAGTGAAGATAGAATTTCAGACCTCAAAGATAAGACTGTAGCTAGTGAACAGGAAAGGAAAGATTTTTTAAAAATAACAAGGAATCAGCAAATAACAATTCAACAGTTGCAAAATGATGCAAAGAAAAACAACATAAGATTAATAGGGATAAATGAAAAAGAAGGGAACAACACAAATGATATCAAGAGGCTATATACAGAAGTAACAGCTGAAAATTTCCCAAACATGAGAATGCAAACTGACATACAGATTAGTGAAGCATATAGAACTCCAAACAGTCATAACCAAAATAAAACTACACCCAGACATATAATAATCATCATCCCAGATTAGTGAAGCATCCCAGATTAGTGAAGCATATAGAACTCCAAACAGTTATAACCAAAATAAAACTACACTCAGGCATACAATAATCACCATCCCAGAAATCCAACCTAAGAACAGAATATTGAAAGCTGTTAGAGAGAAAAGACAGATCACCTATAAAGGAAAACCTATCAGAATCACAGCAGACTTCCCAACACAAACAATGAAGTCAAGAAGAACATGGAGTGAAGTTTTTCAGATGCTAAAGGAAAATGACTTCCAACCCAGACTGATGTACCCTGCAAAACTGTCCTTCAAAATGGATGGAGAAATAAGATACTTCCATGACAAAGGACAGTTGAAGAACTTCATGATCACCAAACCAACCCTGCAAAGAATACTCAAAGACATTCTAAATACATATAGGAAAAAACCACTAACCAAGACAGGCAATTAAACAGAATGGAAAAGTAAAGATATAACATCAGAAAGATAACATGTCAACAATAAAACAATATATAACAGTTACAACCATTAATGTAAATGGCCTCAATTCACCAATTAAAAGGCTGGCAGAATGGATCAAGAAACAACATCCGACCATATGCTGTCTACAAGAAACCCATCTAACACAAAAGGGAATTCATAGACTGAAAGTCCAAGGATACAAAACAATACTTCATGCAACAGGAACTCAAAAAAAAGCAGGGGTAGCTATTCTGTTTGCAGACAATGTGAACTTCAAACCAAGAATGGTCCAAAGAGATAAAGAAAGTCACTACATACTAGATAGGGGAAAACTTTAAGAAGAACAGATAACAATCTTAAATATATATGCACCAAATTCCAGAGCATTCAGCTATACAAATCAAGTATTAACAGAAATGAAAAATCAAATAAGCAATAACACAATTATAGCAGGAGACCTTAACACACCATTGAGACAAAGGGACAGATCAACTAGACAGAAAATCAGCAAAGAAATAACAGAACTGAATCACACCTGTGAACAAATGGACTTGATAGAAGTATATAGAGTGTTCCATCCCAAAACATCAGGATATACATTCTTCTCAGCAGCCCATGGCACATTCTCTAAAATAGGCCATATGCTAGCCCACAGAACATGTGTAAGTAAATGCAAAAGAACTGAAATTATCCGATGCATGTTATCAGATCATAGCACCATGAAATTAGAAATTAATGGGGCAGGGGATTTAGCTCAGTGGCTTAAGCACCTGCGTAGCAAGCATGAAGTCATGAGTTCAATCCCTAGTACCAAAAAAAAAAAAAAGAAAGAAAAGAAAAAAAAGAAATTAGAAATTAATGATAAAAGAAACTGCAAAAAGCCCACAAACACATGGAAATTGAATAATACACTCTTGAGCAATCAATGGGTCACAGAGGAAATTAAAGAAGAAATTAAACAATATCTCCAAGCAAATGAAAATACAAATACAACTTATCTGAACCTGTGGGATGCAATGAAAGCAGTCCTCAGAGGAAAATTTATTGCACTGAGTTACCACATCAGGAAAACACAAACAACCTGATACTACACCTCAAACAGCTAGAAAAAGAAGAGTAAGCCAAGCCCAAAGCCAAAAGAAGGGAGGAAATTATAAGGATCAGAGCAGAAATTAATGCAATAGAGACTAAGAAAACAATACAAAGAATCAATGAATCCAAGAGTTGTTTCTTTGAAAGAATAAATAAAATTGATAAGCCCCTAGCCAACCTAATTTAAAAAAGGAAAGAAAAGACTCAGATTCATGCAATATGGAATAAAAAAGGTGAAATCACCACCAACTCTGTGGAAATACAGAAGATCATCAAAACCTATTTCAGAAAACTTTACTCTCATAGGTTCAATAACACAGAAGAAATGGAAAGATTCCTAGAAACATATGAACCACCAAAGCTGGATCAAGAAGATGTAAAACTGCTGAATAACCTAGTTTCTATTAATGAAATTGAAAATGTAATTAAATCCTTACCAACAAAGAAGAGCCCAGGCCCAGATGGATTCACTGCAGAATTCTACAAGAAATACAAAGAAGGCTTAATGCCAAAACTCCTCAAACTCTTCAATGAAAGCAAAAGGGAAGCAATTCTCCCTAAGTCCTTCCTGGAAGCAAATATTACTCTAGTACCAAAACCTGAAAAAGACCCAACTAAAAAAAGAGAACTACAAACCAATCTCCCTAATGAACATAGATGCAAAAATTCTCAATAAAATATTGGCAAACAGGATGCAGCAAATCATCAAGAAGATTACATACCATGACCAAGTGGGATTCATGCCAGGCATGCAAGGATGGTTCAACATATGTAAATCAATAAATGTAATCCACCATATCAATAGAGTCAAAAGCAAGAATCACATGATCATTTCTATAGAAGCAGAAAAAGCTTTTGATAAGATCCAACACCCATTCATGATAAGAACCTTACAGAGAATTGGAATAGAAGGTCTCTACCTCAATATGATAAAGGCCATCTATGACAAACCAACAGCCAGTGTCATATTAAATGGTCAAAAACTGAAAACCTTTACCTTAAAATCAGGCACAAGACAAGGATATCCCTTATCACCACTCCTACTCAACATAGTACTGGAAATACTAGCCAGAGCAATTAAACAAGAGAGAGAAATAAAAGGAGTAAAGATAAGAAAAGAGGAGGTTAAATTACCATTATTTGTAGACCACATGACACTCTACATAGAAGACCCCCAAAACTCCATTGAAAGACTCCTAGATATAATAAATAAATTCAGCAACATAGCTGGATACAAAGTCAGTACTCAAAAATCAATAGCCTTCCTATACACTAACAACAAAATCACTGAGAGAGAAATAAGAGAAGCCACACCCTTCACACTAGCACCCCCCAAAAAATGAAATACTTAGGAATTAATCTAACAAAAGAAGTAAAAGAGATATACAGGGAAAATTATAATATCCTGAAAAAAGAACTCAAAGAGGACCTCAGAAAATGGAAAGGCATCCCTTGTTCATGGATAGGAAGAATAAATATTGTGAAAATGGCCATTCTCCCAAAACTGTTATACAGATTCAATGCAATCCCAATGAAAATACCACTAACACACCTCATAGATCTAGAGAAATCACTCCTAGAATTCATCTGGAAGCAGAAGAGACCTAGAATAGCAAAGGCAATTCTAAGCAGCAAAGCCAAGGCAGGAGGCATCACAATTCCTTGACATGAACTTATACTATAAAGCTACTATAATAAAATTAACATGGTACTGGAATAAAAACAAATCTGAAGATCAATGGAATAGACTAGAAGATACAACCACAACTATGAACACACTCAACTACCTTATCTTTGATAAAGAGTCCAAACATGTTCACTGGAAGAATGATAGTCTCTTTAATAAATGGTGCTGGGAAAACTGGCTATCCAGGGGCTGGAGATTTAGCTCAGTGGCTTAAGAGCCTGCCTGGCAAGTGCAAGGTTGTGAGTTCGAATCCCAGTACAAAAAAAAAAGGCTATCCATATACCAAAAACTAAAACTAGACTCATGCCTATCACCACATACTAAACTAAAATCTAAATGGAGCAAAGATCTAAATATTAAAACAGAAACACTAAATCTGTTGCAAGACAAAGTAGGTAAAAATCTTGAAGACATAGGGGTAGGTAGAGAATTCATGAACAAGAAACAAACTGCATGGGAAATACTTTCCAGAATCAATAACTGGGATCACATCTTATTAAAGAGTTTCTGCATGTCCAAAGAAATCTCCAGCATAGTGAAAAGAAAACCCACAAACTGGGAAAAAATCTTAGTGACCTGTCCCTCTGGCAAAGGATTTCTGTCTAGAACTTATAAAGAATTTAAAAAGATCAGACCCCCAAAACTCAAAGACCCAATCCAAAAATGGGCATCTGAGATGAACACACAGTTCTCAGATGAAGAAATATGAATGACAAATAAATACATGAAAAAAAAGTTCCTCATCATTAGTCATTAGAGAAATGCAAATTAAAACCACCCTGGATTTCACCTCACTCCAGAAAGAATGGCCAGGATCAACAAAACTACCAACAACAAATGCTGGAGAGGCTGTGGGGAAAAAGGAACTCTTCTACACCATTGGTGGGAGTGTAGACTGTTGCAACCACTGTGGAGGTCAGTCTGAAGATTCCTCAAAAAGCTGGGATTGGAAGTCCCATTTGACCCAGCTATTCCACTCCTAGGCATATTCCCAAAAGAACTGAAAATATCATACCACAGTGATATATGTGCACCCATGTTTACAGCAGCACAATTTGTAATAGCCAGATCTTGGAAACAACCTAAGTGCCCATCAACTGAGGAATGGATAACAAAATTATGTTACTTTTATACAATGGGGTACTACTCTGCTATAAAAAAATGATCACAATGAGATATTTATAAATAAATGGATGCAACTTGAGACCATACTCATAAGTGAAATAAATCAAACTCACATGTATAAATACTGTATGGTCTCCCTAGTATAATAAATGGTAAGAGTATATAAGATCCTATGGTAATCATGGTTCCCCATTAAATTGCTTTAAAGTCTTATAATGTTTTCATTCATTGGTTGGAATGGTTTTATTCTGTTTTGTTTGACCTTATTGTGTGTGATGGTATGAACAGCGACTTTGAAGAAAACAAGATATTATGGCAGCCATTGCTGATTTAATATCATCTTTCTTTGAAGTCCTACCATGCTCTTGTTTTTCTATTACCATTGGTTCTATCATGTTGTGTCTTACTGGATTTTAATATGTGTAATAATATAAACCAATTTTATGGAAAATGAGATATTATAGTAGCCATCATTCATCTTCTGTTATTTGGTTCAGAATGCCTTGTAATAGTTTCATTCTCTTGAATGGTTTTATTCTATTTTGTTATGTTTGATATTATTGTCTGAGAAGCTATGCTCAACTATTTCAAAGAAAGAGATATTATGGTAGCTACTGATGATAACCAATTGTCTTGTTGTAACGTACTGTGTTGCTTGTATTGTTCTGTTCTGGTCTGCTTTATTCTGTCTTTTGTTTTATTCTCTGTACTATTTCAAAGAAAGAGATATTATGGTAGCTACTGATGATAACCAATTGTCTTGTTGTAACGTACTGTGTTGCTTGTATTGTTCTGTTCTGGTCTGCTTTATTCTGTCTTTTGTTTTATTCTCTGTAAAATAAAATTTAAAATAAATAAAATTAACTGAATCCACTTCACCCAATGGCTGTTCCACAAGACCACAGAGTAGTTTAAGAAAGGATTAGGGGTCTCTCAGTGGAAGGCAGGAAATGTAGAGAAACTTTAGGCCCACTGCTTCATCCCAGGGGTATGGGGCAGGTTTTATCTGTGCGTTCTGCATGTCCTCTCTTTTCTTTCCACCCTTTGTAATGTGGTTGAGGTGCATATTATTAACAAAGCATAGTAGAAAAGGAAAGAGTTTTAGGACCAGATGATTTGTGTTCAATGCCACCTATGCTGCCTCTGAGACCTTGAGGAATCAGCCTCAGTTTCTCTATCTGTAGCATGGAGAAATCACGGAATTCCTACTCAGGAGTTATGCAGTTGACAAGATAACCCACGCAGACTTTGGACATAGTGCTCTGTGCATGAGGTTCCTTCTCTTATCCACCCTGTGTGCTAGCACCTCATGCTGACCTCAGCCTGTCAGGAGCACCTGTGAGGGCTGTGAGTGGCTGTGCACAACACAGAAGAGCAGGAGCCCTAGCATCACGGAAGATGGTAGATTTCATGGTTGGTTCTTGCCTTCAGGTAACTTTCCATTCTTCAGAGAATGGAAATCTAAGAGATAAACACTCCAGAGTCCTTTACTGCTTTGTGTATTGAATGAAGTTTAGGTTTCAGCAATAAAACCTGAAAAGTAGAAATGAAACAAAAGCCCTTTGTGTATTATTGGATTTTCTCCCCTTCCTTCCTGGCCTTTTCTTTATTGATAAGAAAAATCATGGAGAATGGAGAATAGAGAATTTCTAAGGCATATTTTAGAGTCCCTTTTCAGCTTCTTGAATATTAAAAGACAGATGGAGTTTCGAAGGCATCCTTTCGATTCCTGCCTCTTGTCTCCTGGGATCACAGTGATGCCGTGGAGGTCTTGGAAGCAGTCACTTCCCTGAAGAATGAATAATGCCATGTTCCAGAATTTGCTGCTGAAGACCTGGTCTTGAGGCCACTCTCTTAGTTCTTCCAATGTTTTGTAAATGAACGCTATGGAATGAATGTGTGTCCTCCAAATTCTATGTTAAAATCCTTACTTCCAAGGTGATGATATCTGGAGAGGAAGTTTTAGAAGCTGATTAGGCTATGAATGGGAGTAAGCACCATTTCAAAAGAGGTTCTAAGATGTTGGGAAACTAGAAGGAATGCTCTTGGAGATAAGGAAGAAGATCAGGGAGTGGGGAAGGGAGTGGAGGTAGAGATTGAAAATTATCAAAATATGTTATATGCACATACCAAGTCCTCCCACCACTGTTCTGCATTACAAACATGCAATGAATGAACGCGTGGAGTGAATGAAGGTGGCTCTAGAGAGCTGCCATGCAAGGCTGCCATGCAAGGACACAACAAAATGTCATCTTTGACCCTCCCTAGACACTAATCCCTGTCTGCATCTTGGCCTTGGACTTTCAACCTACAAAACTATGAGAAATAAGTAGTGCTGTTTATATTCTACTGCACCCCAAATGGACTCATATAGAATCTCTCACTCCCTCTACAGTGGTATCTCACTTCATGAACTTAATTCTTTCCACGATTCTGGTCACAAACCAAATTGGTCAAGAACTGAATCAAATTTCCACATAAGGTCGACATTGAACCTAACATTGGATTTGATCTGGTTTGAAATCCATTCAGTTTGTGACTAGAATTGTGAAAAGAGTTGAGTTCATGAACAGAGTTATCACTGTATTAGAATTCCTCCCACCTGAATTATGGGTGTGTCTACCCCGTCACTAAGACCACACTGTAGCAATTACTATAGATTTATGAAAATGGGGTCTGTGAGTCTTCTCTGTTCTTCAGAATTATCTGGGCTGGTAAAGGTCCTTTGATATGCCACATACGTTTTAGAATCAACTTGTTGATTTTTACAAACAAATACTGAAATTTTGACCGAGATTTTGTGGCTTTTTGCTTGAAATATCTCAGGTTGTTTTCATTTCTTGCTTTCTATCCATACTAACAAAGAATCCTTCTTCTCCCTCACTTCTGGGCCATCCTAACAATTTGGTTGTTAGCCTGGGATCCCCATCACAGTAATAACAAAGATAAGGTAAGAGCTGGTTTAGTCTCTTCCCATGTTGTCAGTCAGAGCGTGATGAACCACTGCTGAAATGCACCTCCCAGTTTATTTCTGGGAACAGGCCCCTTTCCCCAGTCTCCTCTCCCATTGCCTGACACTCCATTTTTCTTCCCTCACCTGGCATCCCCACCTCCTCTGAGCCCGCTTCTGCCACCTCAGCTTAAAGCCAAAGGCCTTTTAAATTTATATGCATATTTATTCCTGTACAAGTAAGTCAGTTTCATCAGATTCCCCCCATCTCCCTCTCTCTGCACCCCAGTACTGCACTACCAGCCCAGCTTCAGGGCTCAAAGCACAAAGCCACAAACACTCTCCCCAGCCCTAGAACAAGAAATGGTTGGGTCCTTCTTATTCCTGGCTTCCAAATTACCAGCTTCTGCAGATGGGGAAATATAAGGTGTGAGGCCCAGAAAGTTCATAAACTTTTATGCAGATTGGTTTTAGTCTGGTTCATATTAGGCAACAAAATAGAATTTCCAGATGTTCTATTTGGAATTAACTTGGCTAGAGAGAAAAGGCTACTGGGAGGAGGAGTTGGTAATAGGGTTATTTTTACATTCCAGAAAGGGAGTCACAAAAACCATATGGACCCAATTAGAGGAGAAGAACCTGCTGGTTGGCACATTAAGAACACTGTTCTCATTTATTCTGGCTGAAGACACATGAAGGTGCAAAGAAACATTCTCAAGCCACTGGGAAGATAAATACTCTTTGAGCTGTGTTGTACCTCAGTGGTCAGCTAAAAACAGCAAAAATTTTGGTTGGCTCTAAGGAACTCTTCAGCTAGTAGGCCAGTGTTTCCCAAACTGTGATGCATGTATGAATCCCCAGGAGACTTTGCTCAAAAGCAGATTCTGCCCAGTGTCTATGCTGGTGCTGCTGGTCTACAAGACAGACTGTAGCGCGAGGCACCAGTGTGCACACAGGAGCTAGGAAAGAGGGTCCACTCAGACCCTCTTTATCAAAGACATGCCATGGCAGTTCGAAAACATGTCCCCAAGGGCTGACAAGACAGTGAAGGACAAAGAAGAAAATACAGAAGTTAAACATTCTCTTGTCTGGTGATAGCAAAGTACGTCACCAGACTAAAGCAAAATTCAGCAAACATGACTGCTCAAAATTCTGTCAAATCCCTGAGAACAGTTTAATTCCATGGGAACTGAGGAGGTATCAAATAAGCCAGGTCTTAGAGGCCATGACCTGTCAGGGAAGCAGGGAGAGGTGTGCAGCATGTGCAAAGCCACAGGAGGAGGGAAAGAGCCATACATATTTAGGATACAGTGAACTGTAAGTGGTGCAAATGGTGGAGGCGAGGTGTTAGAAATGTATATGGAAGCCAGGCCAAAAAGTCCTGGGAGCCTTGCAAACAGTTTGGAGCAAGAGCAAAGAACCATTGAGCATAACAAGGAAGAGCAAGGGTGGTTTAGCTTTAGGACAAAGGGCAACTATTACAGTGAAGGAAGTGAGATGTTTCATCTTTGTCTAAAATAAAATGTGAGACCTACTGAGTGGCCTACATGGGCTGAAACTATAGCAACACAAGGACAAAGAAGGCAGGCTCAGAGCATGGCTTTTGCCTCTTTTTTGTCCTGCTGAGTTGAAGACCAAGTTTATGGTCAGACTCAGATCTTGAGCTCAGATTTCTATCCACCAGAACTGGGTATTGCATATTGTTTTTTGTACAAGAAAGTTAGCTTCATCAGTTCCTCTCACTGCCCCAGCATCCTCCAGAAAAGTAGGTATCTGGGATTCAAAAGTAAGAACAGGAAGGGAAGAAAAGAGAAAAATTCAGGGTCAAGGGCAAAGAAGTGGACATTTTTATTCATTCAACAAACCTGTGCTATGCACCTGCGGGGATCTTTGATCTTTCATGGAAGGATGAGTGTACTAGACCCAAATGAGTGCTCCTGCAGAGGTGATCCAGGTGTTGGGAAGCAGGAGAAGGGTGCCTATGTCAGCTGCAGTGGGCAGAAAGAGGCAGACCCTGTAGAATGAACCCTGTCCTAAAGCCTGCAGGGCAGGGAGGTTTTAGCCAGACAAAAGGGCAATGAACAGAGCAGGCAACTGGAGTGGGAGAAGCAAGGCGGAGCCAACTGAAGTTCCCCGCAGCACCGCAAGGAGCTGGGTGTGCGTGGGGGCTCCGATGGAAGAGGAATGTTGAGGGGTTTGGTGGGAAATGAGAGTAGAACCTCAAGGGTCTGGGGCATAGCATCAACACCGAGGAAGACTAGTCTTGTTGACGGGTCCCAGCAGAGCAAAACTGGTTATAAGGCCATGGACTCCTTTAAGAAGGTCTAGAAGTTTCTTGCACCAGGACTACATGGTAATCTGCAAAACTCAGGCTAGGCTCATGGTGACCTCCTGGGGCTAGGCCAGGACGCCTCTGATGACAGCATTTGGGGAATGCTCTGGGTTGTTAGTTGAATTCGGGAGCTGGTCACATGTCCGTGGTGCCCTGCTTTAGAAGAGCTCCTGTTGGACCAGCCAAGGAGCATGGGCAGAGGTGGTGGTGCCAGTGAGGGCTTCTCTGGTCCCTATACATTTCCATTAGGCAGAGGTGAAGAGGTTTTCGGCTTCTGAAATTTCAGCTTGGTTTTAGCATCAAAAACTGGGCAGACCCCCCCCACCAGCACTCCAGGAAGAGAGAAAATGGCTGCAAATGACCACTGTGAAGTGGAAGTGGGAAGAATTTGACTGGAAGAGTCCCACAGGGAAAGAAGCAAAGCAGATCACAGGGCACCTGTGACGAAGGAGACATGCAGCGGGAGCCTGTGTAGGTCCTAAGACAGCCCCGAGGGCAGTAAGAACCTGAGGAACCAAGGGTAGAGTGGAGCCTGGTAAAGGATGCAGACACCCAGACCCAGCTGAGAGGAACCTTGCGCATGCTGCAGGAGGGGCCTTGAGGTTACTTTTGGTGTCTTCAGAAGTGTGGGAAATCTCCTTTAAGTAAGAGAGTTCCTTACACTGCCCAACAGAACGTGTGTCTGGTTCTGGGATCCCTGGAGTCACAGCTTTAAAGGAGGAAGGCAAGAACTGTCTGAAACTCATAATGTCCTCACTCTAGGAAGAAGAGTACAAGTAGGTCCACTGCTCCTAGGGTCCAGATCATTCAACCACGTGGGCCATACTAATTAAATATCCTTCTGTCTGCCAAAGCAGCCCCTGTTCACAGAGCTAACAGGTGACAAAATAAAACCTACTCTTCCTTTTGGATCAGCGTGGCTATGCTCAGAGTCCCCTGTCTCCCTGGGAATGGGGAGGAAGAATTCTCAGTAAGGGACATAAGTGAATGCTTTCCAAAACTCCACATCATTCCATGCCATTTTGATGGTCTCCAGTGCCATCTGGCCAACACAGCGCCACCTTCTGGGGGCCTCAGGCTGTGACCCAAAAAGAATCCTCACTGAAAATCAAAGGTGCATGTTTTGAACTTGGCATGGGCCTGGTGCTGATTGAAACTAAAGTGTGGGCCAAGGATTTAGCTCCGTGGTCTACATGCCTGCCTGGCAACCGCAAGGTCATGAGTTCAATCCCTGGTTCAAAAAAAAAAAAAAAAAACATGACACTAAAGTGTGCGTCAGTGTGGTCATGTGTGCTGACAGGGCCAGGAAGAGACCAGAGTTGCACTGAGATGCATACAATGGATAAAATGGTCTCTAGCACACTGTTTGTGGAACTCTGGAACACAGATGGGGATGCAGAAGCAAAGTGGTACTATCAACAGTCATACTGACTGTGGTCTGTTCTCTGGCCACGCACTGCCCTCCTGAGATACGGCTCAGAATCTCCTCTCCTCCCGGCTGCCTGCAAACACACCAGAATGCTTTGCAATGTCCCAGTAGACACACTGTCCCATGTGTGAACACAAGTGCACCCATTTAATGCTCCAATCACTACTGTGTTGTTCACCCCTAAATATGTCTTATTCCTTCCTGATTCTGGGCCTTTTGTGTGTGTGCGTGCGTGTGTGTGTGTGTGTGTGTGCGCACTGTTTCCCAGCCAACAATTCTTTCCTCTTCTTTTTCTTTCTGCCAACATACTGATTATCCTACACCCACCCTCAATACTTCACCTGCAGGAAACGATAACGGTCCCTCATTTGAATGGGTCATTCTATCAGACCTTCCAGAAAATTCTATCCACCCTTCAGTCTTAATTTACCCAGGGAACCTGGCACCTCATCCCCTCGAAAGTAGGTTCATTTCTCCTAGTTTAGGGAGAAAAGATGGGCAAAGTTCATCTCTGCCGCACCCCCTGTGCCAAGCCCTGTCCCTGGCAGACAGTGGAAGCTTGGTGATGTTTGTCAAAAGTGACTCAGTGTATTCAAAATGTGGACTCGCAGCTGCCCAGATGCCTGTTGGCTGAGGTGATGCCGCTCAACAGCTGATGGTTGCCAGAGGAGCCTGAGCAGCAGTCTGGGTAGCAGCTCCTGGCCCCAGCCTGGCATGCCCTAGGGTGAGCTCCGAGACATTGCTAGTAAAAGAAGGTTTCTGAGTAAGCAGTGGTGGGCTAGTAAATGTTTAACAACTAGCTCTCCAGGAAAAAGAAACCCATGGTTCATAGCATTTGCTTATTTCTGTGGTATAAATATAGTCACCTTGGCTGATTTCAGGGTACCAAATGACATCACTGAATAAAAAATAAATGTTAATAATGAAGGCTGGTGGAAACAGGTAAGAGCTGCTGCAAGCAAGGCTATCCAGGGGCAGCATTCAGGCCTTTGCTGTGTCGTGTGTGGGCATTTCTAATAATGACACTGGCTTTCTGGGTTGTGTTGTCATGTGTCCCTTTTGTCCCACCTCTAGCTGCACCACCTCATTTTACATCATCACTGTCAGTGGCATAAACTCTTCAGTAGCCCCTGTCTGCTCTCGTTCTTTCTCCTTGTCTTAATCTACCCACCACATACGAGCCACAGTGACCTTCTCAGTACACAGTCAGACTGTTACTCCCCAGGTTTAAAATTTTCAGTGACCTTTTGTAGTCTCTCTTAATATATAGTCATAGTCACACTGACTGGCTTTGGGTTTTCTTAACTGAGCCAAGCTTCTCTTTGATCTCAGGGTCTTTGCATGTGCTTCACCTCCACACAGCTGCAATATTCTTCCTTCTCTATTACCTCCTTTGGTAAGAACTATTCAATCTTCAGACCTTAGCTGAAAGGTTTCCTCCTTAGAGATACCTTTAATACCCCCCATCCTCGTTATTATTGTCCATCATTGACCCCAGAGTTATAATTTGTAACACCTACCCTATTTGTAAGCATAAGTTAATTTAACTGTGTGAACACTGGTTTAACATGAGTTTTCCCCACTAGGCTATAAGTTCATGGAGAACAGAGACCTGTTTTCCTCACCATTGTATAGTCAATATTTAGTACAGAAAGACTGGGGATTTAGCTCAATGGCACTACTGCCTGCTTGGTGACAGGAAGGTCCTGAGTTCCATCCCCAGTACCAAAAAAAAAAAAAAAGGCACAGAACCAGACATATGATAGGAAATAAATATTCATTAACCAAACAAGTCAGGTAATTGTTTATAATCCCAAGGAAATGTTTATGAATAGTCATTCAGAAACGAAGAGAAACCCCAATGGGAAACTTGAACTAAAGGCAGGCGTGAGATCAGCAGCAGAGATCAAATGCGTTTTCTGCATCTATGCCTTCCCCATCTTGAACTTGGACTTTGTGGGATCAAGGAGAAGTCTAACCATATGTGCTAAACTGAGCTCTAGGAAGGTGCTTATGCATGAAGATGGTTGTACCTCCAGTTCAGATCCTCATTTAGTCCCTGAAAACAGGATGGATGGGATTTGGCCAAGTGGCAATTAGAAAGTCTTGCTCCTAGAACATACTAACCTTGTTTAGATCAAGAAAGAGACATATTTTACATGTTGGGGTCAAAGATAAAAAGGGACCAACCAGACCTCCTAAGGCCAGTGTTTGTGCTGGTGGGAAGCAGCAAGAGAGCTCAGATGTTATGTTACACTTCATGCCTGCGACAAGGGCTAAAGCTCCTCAGCCATGACGGCCTTCCACCTGGAAAGGCTCCCTTGTAGCCAAACATTGAAAAGCTAGCCTTGGTTTTTATAAAGCATGGCAGGAAAGACCTTTCTGGTCCTGGGACCTGCCATTTCTAATCTTCCTCTTTAAGGGTTTTAAATCTGTGGAGCAAACTTTGAAAGTGACAGCTACAGACCAGAGAACTCAGAGCAATGTCCTGAGTCAGGATATCAGGATTATTCTAAGAAATTATGGAGCTGGATGACAAACGCAGACACAAGCAATAGAGAGGGAATGGTGAGGGAAAACCAAAGGGCAAACAGGGTGGGAAGTCATAGGGGAGAGGCCGGACTCGGTGGTTCTGTGCAGAATGAGGACAGCACCGACCCAGAACCACCCATGGCATAGCTGCAGCTCACCTTGAGTCAGCAGGAATGGTCTCTCTGGCTTCCTGTCAACCTGTCATTCTCCACTAGGGAACAAAAGCCAGACAGAAGCCCACAGCTTCCCAGAGGTTGCACCAGGGGTACTACTACCTGGACCTCATCAGCTCCCAGCTCCCTTCCACTTCTCCTGCCCACATTCCTGAAACTCCTCTGATGCCCAGCCAATGCCCCCACCTCATGATACCTTCCTGATGTTCCAGTGCACCTTTCCTAGAGTCTATACCACACAATTCTGCAGTGCATATTATTCTGGGGCTTCCTCCCACTCAGCCACATACAGAGCATGACGGGGGAAGGAAGAGCAGACAGAGCCCATCTTTTTGTGGTTCAACTTAATGCTTTTTCAACTTCACAGTGGTGTGAAAGCCACATATACACTCAGTAGGAATTGTACTCTGAAGTTTGAATTCTGATATGCAGCACAATATTTTCGTGAAATGCTGGGCGGCAGCAGTGAGCTGCAGCTAAGTCAGTCACTTGATCATGAAGGGAAAACAACTGCTATTCTGTAGGGCACAGTGCTGCTGAGCTAAGATGTTGGATATGTTAGGTATATTTAGCACATTTTGTACATGCTCTATCTTCAACTACAGTAGGTTGATGATGATCTAGCCCCATTATAATTTGAAGACCATCTGCATAAGCAAACTCAGACTGGCATGGCAAAGATGCCTGTCATCCCGGCCCTCTGGGGGGCTGAAGCAGGAACACTGCGAGTTTGAGTACAGACAGGGCAACTTAGTGACTTAGCAAGTCTCTGTCTGAAAGAAAAGAAGGAAGGAAGGATGGAAAAAAGGATGGTAAGAAGGCAGGTAGGAAAGAAGGTAGAAAGAAAGAAAGAAAGAAAGAAAGAAAGAAAGAAAGAAAGAAAGAAAGAAAGAAAGAAAGAGAATGAATGAAAGAAAGAAAGAAAGAAAGAAAGAAAGAAAGAAAGAAAGAGAGAGGAAGAGAAGAGAAGAGAAGAGAAGAGAAGAGAAGAGAAGAGAAGAGAAGAGAAGAGAAGAGAAGAGAAGAGAAGAAGGAAGGGAGGTAGGTGGGAGGGAAAAAGAGGGCTGGGGATGCAGCTCAGTGAGATGGTCCTGGGTTCAACTTCCAGAACTGCAGGAAAAGTTATACAAGCTTAACAAATCTTTAATTAAGGATTTAGCATCATCCCCTCACTGGACCATAAAGTGAGATCATCACGGGTTACATGGTTTGTGGAGAATCCGGAGGGTACAGTGGCTGGTCCACATGCTGCCTCTGGTAGGAGCTCTCTGTGTCTGTTTCAGAATATTATGACATGAGGTTTATGAAAGAGCCACAGGTTACATCATCTTAAATAAGAGAATGTTCACAACACTTTGTAACAAAATAGGAAGAAGCTCTGAGAATCTTTTGTACCTTCAGAGACATATAGGTTCATGATAACTGACTGCTTTAAAGGGTAACTGATTTCAAGATGGACTATATATTTTTCTTCTACTAAAAATGCCCTAATTTTGTGGATTTTGTGTAGAAAAATGGGCCGCCATAGTATAATAGTTGGCATATTCTCAATTTTTAAAAAAAATCTAACCCTCCTAGGCAAAATATTTTAGCAATGAGTAATAAATGTTTTGCCAAATAATTGTGTGTTGCCGTAAAAATACTTGAGCATAGATAGTTGAAAATGTTTCCACCACAGTATGAGGGTATTCTCTGAAACACTATGTATATGATGCCTTTTTTAAAAAAATAAATAAAAGCTTTAATATCTGCATACTTTAAAACCTTGGAAGTAATTTCTAACCTATTTAAAATTTTTCTAAAAAAAAAAAAAAGCTTCAGTGGGTTTTGAGCCCATATAACTTTTGATTAGTTTACAAGAATTGACATTAAGTAAGATAGAAACTGACTAGCTGACTAGATGAATTTCAGTAAAAATCTTTGCATAATTGCTGGCTGAGATTTTTTTTTCAATGAGTATCTTGATTTAGTAAGCAGAGCCAGTATGGCATTTCTTCCATTTGGATCTATGTCCCTTTGAAAAGGTTCTTTTTGCAGTTCTGACAATCATTACAACCAAGTATGTAAAAAAATTGAACCAAAACTTTGAATTTAATGCTCTGTTATAAAAGGTGAAACTAACACTTAAAAATAATAAGATACATTTTTCTAAAAATAATACTTTGAGTAAGAACAAAACATTTTCTTTTACTATTAACAAATAAATTTTAAAATTAAAATTAGTGTTTACCCTTTGTCACATTTTTAGTTTCTACAACATTTAGTTTCCCTTGTATGCCATTCCTTTTCTTTTGTCTCATTAACAAATTTTAAAAGAATTGCTTTTTCTACGCTTAGCTTACCTGCATTACTTTCTATTTTGGTGTATAAGCATACCTCATGGATATGGTGAGTCATTTCTGGACTATTGCAAAACAGCAGCTATTATTTTAAAAAAGTGAGTCACGCAATGTTTGGGTCCCAGGGCAACTAAAATTATGTTTGTGCTGTAGTGTTAGTCTATCAAGTGTGCCATGGCATTACATCTAAAAAGTATATATGTTTACATAAAACACATTATTGCTAAAGCCTACCTGAACTATTTGTTAAAAATAGCATCAGTGAACTTACTTGATTTGAGACTGCCACAAACTTTGAATCAAGGTTGAAAAAAGTATATTGAAAAGTACAACAAAGCAAAGTGCAATAAACCAAATATGTCTGCATGCTTTGTCCTGAATATCATGCTAGTACAGAAGTAGATGCTTATGACTTATAAAGAGCAATCAGAGGACACGGTAGGGATGTAAGATCACCATATATGACATCATATAAAACAATTGGGCCTGATTTGTGTGTCCTACTCCACTAAGAGATTGAAGCCCCTTGGGAACACAGAGAAAGTTACAGTCTTGCAGCCCCACCGGACATCTGGCCACTGCTGCCCAGGAAGTCTCTGCTGAATGGAGGAATGATAGCACAAGGGCAGATGGGAAAAGATGGAGACAGTTTGTTAAGGATGCTAAGAAGTACACCATCTCCCCCTGCTTGGTTGGAATGCCACCAGCTGAGACTCAGAAGACCTAAGCTCAAGCAACATCCTTCTACCAATTTGTTTAGTGGCCTAGGGTCTTTTTTCTTAGCTACAAAATTAAGTTTCCCAAGCTTCGGCCCTTTTTGTACCAATAGAATTTTTGCCATTTTCTCTTAATCCCTGCCCTTTATTAAATTAATTCTTCTCTTTTAAATTAAAAAAAATCCTTTTTACATCTATCCTAAGCAGCAATATCCTAAAGTCATGGATTGATGATAGTTATTGTTATCTATTACACATTAAAATAAATATATAATTATTGATGAGAAAAGGTACCCATTCTCATAGCCACGAAAGCATGCATCATTCTTGGGAAACAAGACCCCGAATAGTATTTCCAAGGCCCATCTCAGTTCTAAATTCTGCCAGTTTATAATTCCACCAAAGTAATAATCCCTTGGACTTCCTTGGGGAAATCCAAGTCTGGGTACCAGGTTCAGATCAAGGTTTCGTCCTCATTTCCCCAATTTGGAGAACAGTTCTGACTCCACATTTGGAGTAGGACTTCAGAGTTGTGGGGATAACGGTAGAACCGTTTTTATTTTAATATGACAAGCACCATTTGGGAATCAGTCACCCCAAACAAAAGTAGCATGATATTCTAGTTATGAATTTCTGATGATATTTTCTTAAAAGAAAGAAGCAATTTTTTAGTTCAAAGCTTATTTCCCCTGCCAGCACTGAGGCTACAATCACACCTGTCTTGTCAAGAGTGTTAAGTTACATGTGTAAAGTGGTGATGGGATTTGACACTGGTGCCTAGAGTCAAGGGACTGGTTCTAGGCCATTTCTTAGCAATGTGACTGTTGACAAGTTACCTGACTGGTCACTTCTGTCTCATGAGTGAAAAATGGAAACCAGTGTCACTATATTCGTGGGTGTGTGCACAGCACTGCCATTATTCAATCAACACTGTGGACCTTACATTCTACTGGGAGGAGACACACAATGCAGATAACCCTTCATCAAATAATGTAGGCTATTATAGGAGATAGAAAAAAATAAAGCAGGGTCAGAGAGATGGGAAGGTTATTTCTCCCTAGCACTACAGTCTCCTTCATATACTTCCTGTCAGTTCCCCTTCTCTTCTCCATCGTGTGTTGCTCCTAATTTTTTCGGTTGGGGGACTGTGTTGGAAACAGAACCCATGGCCTTGCCCCTGCTGGGCAGCTAGGCAAGCCTTTCTACCACTGAGCTACAGCCCCAGCTCCCTGGCCCCCTACTGCTTCGCTCATCCCATGTGTCAGAACCTACCTAATGCTCAGGTTATAAGTAGGGGTATAAACCAGCTTTCAGTATGCAACACACACATTGTGAGGTTTCCCATCCGGTCCTGTCAGATGCACTCTTAGTCCTTCCTCAGTCTGTTCTGGAATCTCAAATTCATCACCAAATAAGCAGAAGTTCAGGCAACCTATCTGCAGAACTTTAATTAAGCTACTTAGCTTCCAGGAAATATCAGGTCTTCTCTTCTAGGAACTATGGAGGAAGGTCTAAGTTCTTTCTAATGGTCCTTCTGGTACAAAAATTCTTCAAATGTGATTGTATCAACAACAAAAATCAATGCAAAAAATATTTTAAAAAGTAGATTGCACCCCAAACCACAATGATACTGCTAAGATCACTCAGACAAGGTTCATCCTGGAGACTGAAAGTGCAACTAACTTGGCCCAAAATCAATCACTTGCTAAGTGATCATGAGAGCGATATTCACTCCAGAGCTTAAGAGTACTAACAACGTGGACTGAATTGCTAGTATCTGCCAGATGGGTGTGCTAAACACACACCTCCTGGTCACCATAATCCAGGGAGGGCTGGCATAGGCCTCCAAGGAAATTTACACAGGATATAGTGCCTCACAGTGCCTGCAAGGTGCCCACTTCTCCCGGCTCCCCACTGCCTCATGCCTGATCATAAGAAGCCAGGCTTCTGGGCCAGAGGTCACACAGCAGAGGTTTGCATCTGGTCCACAGACAGGATTACATTGACCTATGCAGAATCAGCCTGTACCATGTGTGTTTTTTTTAAAAAATTTTTAATTATTGACCAACTAATTTCACATTTTAAACAAGTTTGCCTTGTGGTGAAAAATCTGAGACTTTGATCCACAATTAAAGCCGGCATTGGCTGGAGTTGAGCCATAATTACCTGCAGAACTAATCTTCTGTGTACCAGTTCTCTGCAGACCACACTGCTCTCATGGCCTTCCAGTCAGGACCTTTCCTCACAAAAGTGCCCTTTTGGCCTGGTTCCTGTGATTCCTGTTTCAGGCCTTTGTTTTGACACTAGAGGACAGCAAGACCCAATGAGTAAGGCGACACTGAAATGTG
Source organism: Hydrochoerus hydrochaeris (assembly GCA_004027455.1). Taxonomy (NCBI): domain Eukaryota; kingdom Metazoa; phylum Chordata; class Mammalia; order Rodentia; family Hydrochaeridae; genus Hydrochoerus; species Hydrochoerus hydrochaeris. Next base: position 577,862 of record PVLA01000114.1, read on the forward strand.
CTTGACCAAGCAGGCCACCAAAAATGTACGTGGGAGAGGAGATAAAGATAATAATAAGCACCCTTGCTGAGTATCTGTTCCATTTCAAGCTCTGCACAAGGTAGAGGATTTTGTTCTCAGGGCAACTTCAAGGAACCTCCATTTTAAAAAAATAAAATGTAGAGATTCAAGAGAAATGAGGTGACTTAAAATCATACTTTTGGGACTTCAAGCTAAGTACTGCCCTCCTCTTCTTAAGCCACACTTCCCAGCAGCCTCACCTTGGGTTTGTGTGCTGCCTTCAACTTTTCCAGCATGGAAACTCTGACTCAACTCTTAAAATCAGTTTATAGTAGTGAAACTCCTAACAGCAAAATCTTGGAAGTAGTCTGTATGCCCATCAACAAAAGAATGGAAAAAGAAAGTATACACTATGGAGTACTACTCAGTCATGAAGAAGGATAAATTTGAGTCATTTTGATGAAAATGGAAGCATCTTGAGACCATACTGTGAAGTGAAATAAATCACAGTGCACAAATATTGTATGGTTTCTCTTATATTAGATACTCAAAACTAACAAATCAAAGAACAAAATAAAAGAAAGCACACAATAGGGAGACAGATCCTCTGTGAATGGGAAGGGGAACTAGAGATGGAGGGAGAGGGAAAGGAAGTGAATTAAAGGAGAGTGAGGAGGTTTAAGATGTGTTATATACACACACCAACTCCCCACGATGAATATAATTATTATGTACAGCAGACAAGTAGTAATAAATGTAAAAACTTTAGAATTAAAATAAAATCTAAACTTTGTGCTAAGTTAAATGACATTTAATGTGTCATCCTTTATTAACTGTCCTGTGTTAGTGGCAGAAAGGCAAGGGCTGGGTTTTGGGGCCAAGTAGATGCTGGAAGCAGACAGAAATAGCTGTGCAACTGTTGAGCCATGTCAAATTCGGCAATGTACGCAAGGCCCACCAACAAACACGCCTGTGTCATTTGTAAGACTTCAGACATTCCGGGCCACCAGGCTAATCAAACCAATTTAACGGGGCTAGAGGTGAGGGTGAGCTCAGATTTGCTCAACACTATACTGTCTGAGCATGCAAAGTAGTGCATTTCTCACACTATCACAGCAAAGAAAGAATTAAGGAAAAATGTAAACTGCAAACCACACATGTTGCTTGTGCTTGATTAGCCTGGCATTCACCGGTCTCTCTTGGTAATGCATGACCTTCTCAGCTCTGCTTTCCCTGCCCCAGTCGTGGTGGGAGGGCTACTCTGCAACTCAACATGTCCTCGATGAAGGTCAGTGTGTTCCAGGGTGTGCAGTGGGCAAACTGTATTAGACCTCTTACCCTAGGAGAAATCTAAAGGCCACTGAAGGAAGACAAACAAAAAAACAAACACTAACAAGATTCATGGTGACCCTCTAATGTTTGAATGAAGGAGTTGGGTCATCCGGGCACAATCTGCACTATCATGCCAAGAGATAAAGCATGCATACACAAGTTTGTCATAAACCTCACCACTCTCTATTGCTTCCTGGTCAGGTCCATTCACTCACTGAAAATATCCACCTGGCCTTGGTCTTCTGACTCCATTTCCAGACTTTTGTCCTGATGCTAGAGGTCATCAGAATCCAGTGAGTAGTGGGATGCTGCCTGTCTCTGGCCAAGTGGGTCATCCTGAATTTATGTGGGAATTATGCATCCAATTTATGTGGGGTATGGGAATAAAAATACTAATAGGTAAACTGTATGGAATGCCTACTCCACCCCAAGCTTCTAAACACTCTGGGGCCCGCTTTTTCCTCCTTACAAAATGGTAATATAATGCCTACTTCACGGGTTCATTGTGAACATGACCACAAATTTTAATTCTTACATCCCCAGTCTAAAGAAACACCTTTAAGGGCACATACTTCCCTTGTCCCCAGCCACATTCCAAATAAGGCTGGCACCTTGCAGACCTCAAATGTACTCAGAAAGACACACAGGCTATCAGAAGGCAGCAGAGTAAAGCCTAAAAAGGATGCTGACACTCAGGGTCTGAGCATTTAAAGTTTGCAAAGCCAAAAGGGGTGAACCTGAAAAAAGCTAGAGGCAGAAGAGAGAGGAGACTTAATGGCCTTTTGCAAAGAACACCCAGAGTGGAGGTATGGATTGAATTCAGCCGCATATAGAGTTTCTGGCCAAGTGACACTTGCGTAGTCAGGATGGGAGTTAGAGTGATAAGCAACAGCCTGCCCCCTTCTCAGACTGTTGATATTCTCCCCTGGGGAGAAGATCTCTGCCTACCCCACATCACAAGCCTGTGCCATGCTTACCTCATAGATGCCCAATAAGGACTGGATCGAGATTGCTGCAGCCCTGGGCGGGTGCCCTAACACAAAGAATTCTCTTTGTTCAGTGTCTGCCCACCACTCCAAACTTGCCTTGTTACCCCCCAATTCTGCCAGCCTTCATGCCAATCCTGACCCCTCCCCACCCTTCAGACCTCATGGATGCCAAATCTCCATCGATGCAGAATATTTTGAGATCTATTTGTTATATGCTGTCTGCTGGCTCACTAACTTTCCTTTGCTCAGTACAGTGTAGGGGCACAAAGGAAATACCTGAATTAAAGCTTCTCAAGGGCAAGTCTATATCATTCTTTATGTGCTGTGCCCATTTCATAGGCCAATATGTATATGTTTATAGCTGGGTTATAAAAACATGCACACAGCCTGGGAGGAGGAAACCAAATATCACTAAGTGGGTCCCTGAAGTCAAATATAATCATGCTGAGCACCACAGGACAGACCCAGGTAGATACACACTCACTGAGAGTGTCCATGAAAACACAAGGCCACGGCAGGACTGCCAGCTCTCTCTGCATGCAGACCAGAATCTGAGCTACTCCAGCCCAGCTGCATAGCCACTGTCTGACCACGCTGAGCATGCAACAAACATCATGCTGGAGAATGATGCGGACACTTACAGCAGCTATGTGTGAAAAGCCTCCAAAAAGAGGAAAGGGGCCTTTGCCAAATGTTTAGGTTGGGAAGAGATGAGTGAGTAATCCCCCAGAGCTTCACCCTTCTTCTGATCCAGAGGTGACTGAAGAACAGAACTAATACTTTCCCCAAAGTAAACAGCATTGATCTGTTTAACTAATTAGATAGACTATTCTGGTTTGCGTATTTCTGGGAAAAGAGTGAAAGTCTAAACCGCCTTGAGCTTGGTAACGAATACTTTCTGGTAGTGATACACATGAATGAAAAGAGTTACACCTTCAAATCTAAATCCAAGCACTTAAATAAATTACAGGCCAAGCTGCTTAGGGCTGGGTTTGGCCTCAAACGATTTTTCTGCTCAAGCTTGGGTCTAGGTGGGGAATGGCACAGGAAGAACAAGAGGTCCGGGGCTTGTTAAAGCTGTACGTTCTCACCACCCGGAAATTCTCTTCCAAGTGGTAAGTAGCCAAAAACCCAACTGACATCTTAAATTGCAGTGAAAAAAGATCTCACTCTAGTTGTGATGAATTTGATACTTCTGCACTTTGTGCAATGTGTGTGATATATAATCCATATCAGAATTTCTAATCCTAAGTGTAATATGTATCCTGGAAAGAGAGTAATTCTTTGCTAATCTTTTTAAGTTTATTGCATCTGCTGTCTGGAAATACTCAATTCTAACAAATCCAGTTCAGGCCTTAAAATCACTCGTGTGCATTACTTGTCGATCTCAATAATATTATCAGTGGAATCCAGTTATTTATTTGATGAACAAAGATAGTCCTATGGGACATCTTTTCTCTGATTCCTCAACAATTGCAGTAAGTGAGTCATTCAGGAAACTAAAGTTCCATTTGAAATGAATTTTAGATTTTGTTCCTGTGCTTTCCACACATTGAATTGAAAGTTCATGACTTCTATGATCCAATTGTGAGGCTGCATGTTGAGTGCTGGGCAGGGCACAAGGCTTGAAATCTGTTGGATTGTCATACAGAGAAATAACTGTATAAAATTTTAATTATCTATCTTGAAGTAATAATAAATGTTTGATGAGATAATAATGAGACATGCAGGGAGATGTTAATGAATGTGTGGAACATAAAGAGTTTAAATAAAGGAAGAAGAGAAATGCTCAGGACTCGGCTGTTGCTATTCATGTATTTGCCACAGCTATTTGGAAGTCAATCAGAGGTTGTTCACACTTTAGGGTGATACTGTGTTTGTTAATGGTAGAGACAAAGATCTTGGCATATTTTTCTCCTGGCAAAACTATTACCCAAATAACTCCTGGATTTTCAGTTGTGAGCTGGAGTCCTGTGCTGAGTAAAGTTTTACATTTTTCCTATGGTCTCTCCAGGCTAGTTCCTACTTCCTTGTTGCAACTGTTAACATGGGTCACGCACAGGGGAAAGAGCTGTATCAGGAGCCCCCGGTTGCTAGAATCTTCAGCAGCCTGGGTACTGGAATTGGTTCCAGTTTAATTCAACAAAAATTGTTGTTTTCTCTTTCAGGCAAATTGTTTACTTAGAAAAATACCATAATTAGAAGCATTTTCTGAGTTGAAAGAACACAAATGGTCACTCAGTCCTCAAAATTCATTTGGGAGGTGGGTTTCTACTCTTGTGAAAAATAAAAACTATCAGGTGGCTGAGACATTTTCAAATAGGTATATTTCCCTTTGGACTTATTGAGGCTTCCAGGTCTTGAGGAAGGTTTGGTTTGGTTTGGTTTGGTTTGGTTTGGTTTGGTTTGGTTTGGTTTGGTGGTACTGAGGCTGGAACCCATGCAAGGCAGTAGCACTACCACTGAGCCACATCCTCAGCTCCCGAGGAAGGTATTTCAAAGGCAAAACCAGGGACAAGAAAAATGTGGAGCCACAGGAAGCAACACCATTGCTTCAAGTTTTGGTAGGAAAAAGTCACGGAACTGGCTTTAGGCAGATACCTGAATTTTCCTCTTGATGAAATAAACATTAAAATTACAAAAGCAGACATTTTTCATGATAACAGGAATCATGATGTTTTGTCTGAGTAAGTCCAGTAATAAAAAGAAGTAACTCTCACAAGGGCCCCCAGGCTCTGAGCCCCACATCCAGCACTGCACATGCCTGAGCTGACCTGATCCTGACACTCTTACCCCCAGGTTACAAATTAAATAACTCAAGTGTGGAAAAGTTAAGACGATCAATCATATAGTCAGGATCAAATTCTAGTTTCTCCTACATTAATTCCTGTGCATACTTCTTTCCCAAAAGCCACTTCCTCTGCATTTTTGGGATGACATACCATGCTTCAGCTTTAAGCATGAACTGAGTACTTGCTGGTTTCCAAATCCTTCCAAGTTCAAGTGGACTAGACATGAGCTGCACAGGTGGCCACCTGGGCTCTCAGAAGCCTCTAAGTAGAGTTAGAAACCACTTGGCACAACCTTTAATCTTAATGGGTCAGGAAACTGAGGCCCTGCCAGTGAGGGTGACAGGATGCAGGTAGGAAAGATCTCTTTGCTCACTGCTGGATTTTCAGGACCTAGCTGTTCATCTGCTTGCTGGCCGACTTCATGAGAGCAGCAACTTCCAAATACAGTGTGTGGGGAGATTTCTGCTTATAGCCTTCAAATGGGGGCTGGGTGGATGTGGGGTGGGGGGAGAATAAAGACTAGAAAAGAGAAAAGAGAGCAAAAGCTGTGTGTGAATTCAAACAAAACACATTCTGTCAGGATTGAATTCCTTTTTGTTTGCCTGTGTCATCATCTCAGCAATTTGGAGAGGTACAAACCAACATTCTCACGAAAGCAGGCAGACTCAAAATACACCATTACAACTTAATATATCCAGTATGTAATTTGTGCTTAACGGAGAGAGATTTGGGGCTGGCCGCGCCCTCCCCCATTGCTCCCTGAAGACTTGCCCATGCTGGGAGGTAGGCCTCAGTCCGACTTGTGTAATCTTCTGATACTAGCGCAGTTGGCCTGCTGTAAAATTACATCCATCTCCTCTGCTGTCCTGGGGCCCAGACACTGGTCCAGAAGAGACACTCTACAGAACGGTTTCCCTGACATCCTAGAATTCTCCACAGCCCGAGCTCCCCAACCTGGAGACAGACAGATGAGGAAGCAGGGCAGAGAACCCTGTGCCCCTTCTTCAGGGAGAGGCAGAGAATCAGCACAGGCTACCTCTCTCCTCAGAGAAAGCAGACTGTGAGGGACAGGGTGGCCTGGTCAGGTACCTGAAGGTTGGCAGAGGCTGCTTTCCCACCCCAGTTCTGCTCTGTTCTGCCCAAGAACATCCATCAGCCCATGGGGCTCCTCCCCAGGAGAGAACAGACCAAGCTTTGCACAGGCTCTGAGAAGCAAGCTGCGTGGTGCTCAGGACCTCATTTAAAAGTGTTGCCTGGTGTCCTCCTAAACCATGCCCTACTCAAAGAAAGAAAGAAAGAAAGAAAGAAAGAAAGAAAGAAAGAAAGAAAGACCCTTATCATTCAGGCAACAGCTGGAAAGCTCGGCTGAATGGTGTGTGCTTCAGTGTGGAAGGTCACAGGATACTGATCTAAGGACTGAGAAGTCCTGCTTACCCAACTGTTGACATTCAGTAAACGGGGCAGGCGGGGTGGCCATGGGCATCTGAGGAGGAAGGCCCCCACCCCACCCCCAGCCAGAGAAAGAATAGGAAGCGACTTCTATTCAAGGTTCACAGGGGTCCCCAGCCTCCCTCCCACCCCCTGCCAAAGCCACCAGGCCTTTTCCCTGCCTCCCAGTTACCTTGTATTATAACAGGATTAAAGTACATTTAGCTCCTCTATTAGCATACTTTAGCCCCATTTTGGCCTACTTAAGGCTTCCGGCCTGGCTTTGATCAGCTTTGCGTTCTACTGGTCAACAGAGGAGCCCAGCAGGCCGGCTAGTGGGAGAAGGGGGAGAAGGGGAGGGGGAAGAGAAGGAGTCAGACTGTGAAATTATCCTGATGTTCCTTCTCCGATTCCCAATATTCTATTGTTTTTCTTAAATGGCCCAGTTTACACCCAGAGTGGGCAGGGGGAGTGGGAGGAGGTGGCAGGAACCAATAATAATCAGGTCTTAGTCGGAAGGGGAGAGAAAGGATTTGAGCTCTCCTAAGAAAAGGAGGGGGAGACCCTATAATTTCTACAGTGTCTGCCTTTTTATTGCTTGCATTTGCATATAAATTAAATCCATATTGTAGCTTTAAGGCAAGCCCAGGCTTAGAATTCCTCACAGCTCCGGGTCCTATTGTCTTACAGCCAGTTCTAGGCGGCAGCAAAATGAAAAGGGAGGGCCGAGCAGAGGAAGGAGAAAGTCAGTTCTGTAGTGTTTTAATTGCCTGTTTGTTTTCTCCGCCAATTACAGGCAAATTAATATTTAAAATTGGGGAGGCTGTGAGGAAATTCTTAAAATATAGGCAGTAGGTTCCAGGGAGTAGGGGCCTTCAGCTTTAGGCCATCCTAAGGTTGAGATTCTTATGGTACTGAAATAGAAAATAATTATCAGAAGCCTCAGCTTGGACCTAGATCCTGTTTTCCATTTCTTCTCTCATCGTGTCAGGGGCACTGTGATTCAGCTGTGCTTCTAGAATAATGGGAATCATGGCAGGGCTGGGGGATTCAATGGCCTCAAAGGCCCAAGGCAGGGTTTACTGAAACACCCTCAGTTCTCCCACAGGTCTCCAGAGGTTTGGCCCACTGTGGATCTGTCCTGGGAAGGGTGGCCTCAGCCTAAATGCTGGTTCAGGAGAGCACTGCCAGGGAGCCCACAGATTCAGGGTGAGGATGATTTTTCAAACCTATGTGTTTGAAAGCAAATGCACCAGGGTGGAAATGCTCTTACAAGTGAGGCCTACAGAGGCCAGGAACATACTGGGAAGGGTCCTTCACACTTCTGTCTTTTTATGGGGCTGAGGTGTAGCTTAAGTGGTAGAGCTCTGCCCTGGCTTGGGTAAGACCCTGAATTCATACCAGCACAGCTAAAAAAAAAAAAATGAAAATAAGGATTAACATTGGGAGAGGCAGCTTTCTTTTTTTGAGTTTTAGCCTCGTCCATCCTTAGGAGAAAAATGTCTTGTGAGGACTGTCTCAATCAAAAAATAATCAGTGTGCCAAATTTCAATCATGCATCAAGGCAGTAAGAGGTCCCAGCTAAGTCTATTATGCATCCTTTCTGGGGGGGTGTTGTTTCACTTATTTTTTAAGTGATGTAAGTACCTCATATGTACTGTCTCGCCCTAATTTCCTCATTTCCCCAACTTTCCCTCTCATTGGTGCTGTGGAGGTGTATCATCTAACCTAGTAAATCCCAAGAATTTCAAGAACAGATCCCATGGTGTCCTTGCAGCACCCCCCCCCTTCTTTATCTCTGCCTGCACCCCTGGGACCTGTTTCTGTACCCTCTACAGTCACCAGCACTCTTTAGGTTGCTATACATAAGGTTTTCTGTCTTTGCCTTTTTTCTTCTGTTTCCATCACGTTTCCTTCCAAGAAAGACAACCAAACACAGCCACCTCCTTTCCTTTGTACTCAGAATCTCAAAAAAATCCATATTTTGCCTTGCAGTGTGGACAATGCCTCTACCCTCCACTGAAGTCCTTTGCATTTCATTTTCGCTTTCCTCTAAGATCACTCCAAATGCTCCACATTCCTCACTGACCTGCACAGGATTTCTTATTTCTTTGAAATGAGCCCCCTCATGACTCCTCCTAGATCTGATCCTGCATGGGCCTTGCCAGAAGGGATGCAGTTTCCTAGGAAACAATGGTGCATCTAATTGGGTATGTTTTGCCCACTTCTGTGATCCCTATCTCTGGAAAACTCAGACAGCCCACACTGGTGATGCCAATTCCAGCACCTCTCACTATGTTCAAAAATAAAAAAGATACCTTCTAGCCAAATTTGCTTCAGATCAGTAAATGACTGATTACATGTATCACACTGTTTTAAAATAATAAGAATGGTAGCTAACATTATTGTTTTCTCCAAGCCAATCCCAATGGTACGTGCTTTACAGCATTACGTCTATCTCATTTTTATCACCATAACTCTGGCTGAGTCCAGAACTATTATTAACCCAGTTTTACAGATGATGTAACACAGAGAGGTTAAGTAAATGATCTTAAGTTCCACGGCCTATAATTTGCCCAGCTGAGATCAAATCCAGCCTGCCTGCTTAGAGTCCATTAATTAATTTAACCATCTGCCAAGGTGCAATGGTGTCATCTTCATGCACCAGGTGCCACAGGTATGCACAAGAAGCTGTGAACACTACAACCTTCATCCTCATCAACGCTGCAAGATAGATCATTGTCTGCATTGTGCTGATTCAAAACCAACACTTAGAAAGGTTAAAAACCTCACTCCCAACCATGTGTACAACTCTCACCCCTGCTGGGGTTAGCAGACTCCAAATGCTATACCACCTGCTCTCCCTGTAGACTTTATCTTAACCCTCAGCACCGCTGCATCTGCAAATGCTCACCAAGCACTACCAGGACAGGTCAACTGTGATTATTTCACACATGATATAAAATTCAACAGGAACAAGAGCACATATAACGAGAAAGTCTCCCTCCACCTCTTCCCACACCCACCCAGTTCTCCTTTCCAGAAGCTGTGGTGGTTACTGGTTTTTGAGGCAAATCCTTCCAAAGATCATGTGCACACATACAAGCAATGTCATGTGTAAGAACATGTTTATCCACAGATAGCCCTCCACATACCCAGCTTCCACATCCACGGGTTCAACCAACCTCAGACGAAAACATTCAGGAAAAGAAATGTGTCTGTACTAAACATGAACAGGCATTTTTTTCTTGTTATTATTCCCCAAACAGTACAGAATAACAACTATTTGCATGCATTTACATTGTAGTAGGTATTATGTCAGAGAGAATTTAAAGCCTAGAGGAGATATACATAGGTTATGTGTAGATATGTCATTTTCTATGAAGGACATGAGTATCTGCAGCTTTTGGTGTCTGCAGGGGATCCTGAAACCAGTTCTCTTGGACATTGAGAGACAATTGTACATGTATCCATTGCCATATATACAAATGACATTTGTTCTACTATTACTTTTTTCACTGAAGAATGTACATGAGGAATTAACCCTATCTATGCATATAGTTGTCTCATTCTTGTAAATGGCTATGCAATATTTTATTATTGTTATATATCTAAAATTTTTTCTGAATAATTTCCTAAAGACTTATCTTCTAAGTCTTTTGGCATTCCCAGTCTTCTAATGAATACCCGTCTCCATGGTCATTTTGCAGATATGTTAACATATTTATAGGAACAATTCCTAGGGATAAAATAGCTTGTAAAAGGGACTATACGTTTCTTGTTTTGAAAATTTGCCAAATAATTCTCCGTCAATTTATGCTCCCACCAAGATTGTAAAAAAGTGCTTATTTTCCCACACCCCAGGCAATGTTAAGTGATATAGAACTTTTTTTTTAAATCTTTGCCAATCAGATAAATGCAAAACATTATCTCATATTTTAAGATTTTATTTCTACAAATTTGCAAATGCTTGAAAGCCATTTGAATTTATGTAGTGAGTGACACATCCTCTGTCAATCTTCCTATTTGGTTGTTGCCTTTTCTTATCAATTCATGGTAACTCTTTATATATTAAAGAATTTTACTCTTTCTTGATACAATAAGTCACAAACATTTCTGCAGCTTGTCATTTCATTTTACTTAGGGTTATTGGCTTTTCTCTGGGTAGTCCTTTTTTTTTTTTTTCAGCCTAGATTTTAGTTTCAAGCCTGACACTATCAGTTCTTTAATAGACATCATGGTGTCTGTAGGTCCCAACAATGGTCCAAAGAATTAAATCAGAGGTATTTAATATGACTGCTGAAGTTGAGCATAGTGGTACACTCCTGTAATTCCAGCACTTGGGGAAGCTGAGGAAGGCGATCAGTCAGGGCTAAAAAGTGAGCCCAAGGCCAACCTGAACCACATAGTGAGACCTTGTCTCAAAAAGAAAAAAAAAAAAAAGACTGCTGAAGTCCAAATTCCAGTAATTCGGCAACTCTAGATCGTGGTGTACAGGCCTGTATGACTCTATCAGATGCCATATGGACTCTCAGTTGGTTCTGCCGTCCTCTCCTTCTCTGAATCCTTCCTGCAGCTCCTGGACTACCCTAAGCCAAGGGTCTCACTGTCCACTGTGCTACTGGGCACTGCCACTCATGCTGCTGCGAGATGCACAAGGGCTTTGGCCTCCCCTCAGCCACAGAATCGTGTCATCTGTCTTTTGGACAAACTTTTGCCACCACTCTCACTGGGTGGGGACACTGAGTTCAAATCAGACGCTGTCTGGCCTGTGGAGCCCAAAGTTCAGTCAGGAAGTAGGAATCGTGGGTGCTAGATACAGTGTTTAAACTTAGCTTTCTTGCCCCCAAACTCCCACATATCCCACTAAACATAGTTGTATGATAACTGAAAACCCCGGCTTTGCCGTGGGCCACTGCATAAATCTACACCAAAGACTGTGAAGGATTAGTCAAGAAAAAAACCTATAATCACATGGAAAGACAACCATTTTTGTTTCAGTTACCTAAATAATAAAACCTGTATCAGTTTGTGAGTTGGAACAGGTCATGGGTTCCAAGGGACCTGAACAATGGCAGCCAATTGTGTTGGCCTTTGCTGTGGTTACCGTAGTCTCTGAATAAATGATGATTCCCTTCAGTTGCTCTCTATCTTCCCCTGGGAAATTCATATTTCTTCCTGGCGTCCATCCCACATCTTCTCTGGCTACCTCAGAGACAAAGATTTTCTTCCTTGGCTTTGAGATGGGCTTATTTTCATCAAAGAATTCTCCAACCTTTCAAAAATGATACTGGCCTGGGCATAAGAAGCTCTTTTCCCTTCCTGCCCAATCTCACACAATATTTTCTGATGTTGAAAATCCCCTTCACCAACAAATGGCAGAGTACCTTTTCTGCCTCATGGAAATAGCCTGTCACACAATTCTAAGCATGTGGGGGTCTTTATAAAATGTCAATTTCCCCCACCCCTCTCAGAGGCGGTCCACCATTTTATATAAAAGCCACTCCTGGTTAGAAATAGGTACCTCTATGACATACAAGTGCTTTGTGACTGGAGGTCTGAGTGTGCAATGGTAGAGTATATTTAGCATGTGAGAGGGCCTGGGTTCCATTCCCTGCTCTCAAAAAATTAATATATAAGACTGACCAGGGCTGAGTGCTGGGTACACAGAGATGACTAAGGCAGACTGCTGACCCGGCCACTGCATGTGCAGGGTCCCTAGGAGAGCACAGCTATGGCCCAGTGCACAGTACTTGCTAATCCTGGGAGAAGAGCGTAGTGTAAGAATCTTGCTGACTTCATCCTGGGAGGCTCCAAGTGAAACTGACCTAGAGAAGACGAGCTGCCTGGGAGAAAATTTATGGCAATCATAGTTTTGTTTGTCCATGAAGATGCCAGATCGGACACAAAGGGGAACCAAAGGGGTACAGGGAGAAGAGTGGCAGCTGAAAAGAAGGAGGTACCCCTTGGCTCATCTCCTGATTTTGTCAGAAGTAGAGCTGGGGTCTGACTTTGATGCAATATGTATGTCAAAGCCAGCTGGCCATAAACAGCCCTCACGGAACTGTGGTGAAAACAAGCATAGCACTGCTGTGCACATGCAAAGTGCTGGCAACCTGGTACAGGGCTCTGTCTGTGTTATTTTACTTAAGCCCAGCAGCCCTAGGAGAGAGAAAAAAAACCATCTTGCTGCTCAAGACAAAAGCCATGGAGACACAGAAGCTTCCTCCTTTCACTCTCCCTCTAGCCTGCCCTTGTCCAAAATAGACCCTAAGCCACTGTCCTGCTGTCAGCCCCAAGGTCCTACTGAATCTTCTAGTGTCTCTGAAGAGCCTTTTAGTGCCCTCTGAGGAACATCAAAGGGCACAGTATTAGAGCTAGACAAGATCTCAAAAACCATCTTGTTTTACAAAAGGTTCAAATATGTTCCAAGAAACCCTAAAGGGCCTGAAGTGTAGCCTGCACTGTATCCTGTTGAAGCTGGCCACCAAACTCTAAGCGAGCCCAAGTTAGGGGCCTTGTTATCTAATGGAACTTTTGAAAAGATGCTGTTTGAACAAAGGCCCAAAAGGTTTCAGAGCCACTGAAGGAATCTTATTCTCCACAACACTCAGGTAGGGAGTAGGGGAGGGATTACTTCAAGGGTCAAGGCCTATAGACCCCTGGCTGTCTGAGAAAGCTCTGAGGTCCAGCTCCATCCTTAGCCCCAGAGTACTTGTGAGGAAGCCCAGTAGCTAGGGTAAACTGCCCAGCAGGCAGAGCATTCCCTAGAAGGCCAGCAGAAAACACCCAGGCTTCAGGTCCAAAGCCTAGTTACCGGCAACAGCCCACACAGCAGGAGTGGAGCCAAGGCCTACACTTGATATACCCAGGCCCAGACATAACCCCTAGACCAGCCAGCAGAGCACAGATGTTAGCATGCATCTGAGTGACCTTGATGCCCTTGGTTTCTCTAAGTTTCATTTTCCTGTGCTGCAAAATGGAGCTTGTAAGTCTTTTCTCACTGGATTTTCACTAACAATGAGATTAAAGCACATAACTGCATCTCCTGGTGCCTCTGTCTCCTTGTTAGTAAAGTGGAGTTAAGAGTTCTGCCTGTCTCATATTGTCACACGAGCTTCTTGCATTTACCAAATGCTCCTAAATATTGGCTGCTGTCATCATCATGAATGAGCACATTAAGTCATTGTTACTATGTGTCTGCATGTGTTCTTGTTCTCCAGGAGGTGAGGCCTTCCTTCCTGTTGGGTGGTGCCACGCATGATCCCTGGAATATTCTTCAGCTCACACAGATGCTCAGTGATTCTAATCCCTCTTACATGCTGAGCACCTGCTCCATGCCAGCAAGTACAGAGGACTCACAGGTCCCTGGAGAGACTAACGAAAACCTCACTATACTGAATCAATCAAGTGAAAATCATAATGGAGGCTGTTAGACCATGATAATCTGGGCCTCTTTTAGAAGCCCATTGCTTTTCCTTGTGGGTTTAAATGGACTTTTTAAAAAATAACATACTCTAACTCAACTATGCACATGGATCACCTGACAAGAGTCAGGCACCTGTTCACTTTTGCCTCTCCTTCTGTACTAAGGAGACCTCTTGTGAGAAGGATTCTCCAATCCAGCAGCCATCCTGGCCAGCCCGGCCCTCTCCCACTTCCTGTAGTCCAAGGGTACACGCTGGCATTGTTCTTTCCAGCCCTTTGTCTCCTGCCTTTCTCCCCTTTACGATTTCACTCTGCTTCCAGGACAAGCCCTTCCAAGAAGGAATCATCATCATGCAACGATCACCCCACACAAATGCACACTCACCTGAATGGCTCATTCCCGCAGTCACTCGTAACCTCCCTGGACTGATCACACTCTGCCTGCATGGCCTCAGCCTGGCTCCCAGCCCTATGTACCCTGCACAGTGCCTGCCCCCTGGCATGGGCTCTTTAGAAGTTCCATCAAAGGAGCTTTCACTTCTGAAGTTTTATCTTGCTCATCAGTCTGCCACCAGGGTAGGACCTGGGGTCCAGCATCTCACCCACATAGCCTAGTTTGGCTCCACAGTGTCCTGCAAAGCCAACCAAACAAGCTGGTTCTCCCAACAGGAGTTGACATGATCCCAGACATCTGAAAAGGCCACTATTCCTGCACTTGTCTTGACCCCAAAACTGACGCTAGGGAAGGTCAAAGGATAATTCCCATTTCTCCAGGTAAGTCATCCCAGCATATCTATCCATGTCTCCAGAAATCAGGACTGCAAAGCCTGGTGGTTTGTCTTGGTACTATCAAACTGAAGACCTCTTACTTGATTCCTGCTGGGGAGGGACCTCCATTCACAGCAATGTCCTGCTCACTGCTACTAACTGTCACTCACATGCACAGGCACTGCCCACTGAGCCCTGCAACAGTGCTCCAGAAAGGATGTATCAGCCTTGCCTCTTTAGAGAGGAGGAAACTGAGACACAGTCTAAGGAAGATCTTGCCCAAGATATCTCAAAAAAAAGATCAGGGACTCAAATTCCACACTCTTAGCCACTATTATACTGGGGAGACTTAGATCCAAGTCCCAGCTCTGCCCTTTTCTTCATGACACTAGGAAAGTCACTCTTCTGAGTTGCTGAGCAAAATGGAAGAATCATACAATAACAGCAACAAAGCCAGTGATAGGCCAACCTATAACGAGTGCTTGATAAATGATTGCTGCCACTAATAATCCATTTCCTTTTGCCAGATCCTTATGAAATCTAAGAAAAGTCTACTCACAGCCTGATGTGGTTTAATGTGGTTACCTCCCTTTTTTGCACAAATTAATTGCAACTTGTTTCCCATGTAAGGTATTCAGCCTCATGATGGAACCTTTTCTAAATTCTCATGAAAAGGGACCTATAGTAGGACTTTCTCAGGGTCACAGACAGACTTGCATGTGAGAGGCACTTGCAGCCAACTGTGCATGTTCTGCAAAGCCATGTCTAAGATACCCTGTGACCATTCATTTAAAGCCTCTAGGCCTTTACTTGCTAGCCCCAATTCCTCTGTCCTCCAAAACTCAGGGTGGACAGGATCCCTCCAGTAAGTCTTCCCTGACTATACCTGTGCCCATGCATTCCTGGAGCTTTAGGTATCCCTGCTTTGGCTTTCATTTAACTTGTGGTATTCATTTAACTTGTGGCATTCATGTCAAACCCAGGCGCACTCTAACACTGAGCACCACTCCATGCTCTTTTTGTGTCTCACTAAACTGCTCCAGCTGGCCTGGAACTTGCAATCTTCCTGCCTCCTCTTCTCAAGTAGCTGAGATTACAAATATATATTACTGTGCCTGATGTATATGGATCTCTTCAAACAGATCCATTCCAGGATTTGCTTCTTTGGAGATTTGAGCAAAGAAGGTCTAGCACAAGATCCTTGAAATATAGATTTTTTAAAACTCCAGGGTGGATCTGTTGTGCACCAGCAGCTGGGAGCCCTCAGGGCCAATTTCGCATCTTGGTCTCCATGGTAACACCAGCACCACATTAAAGAGAGGACCTGCACCCAGTCAGTGCTAAATAATTATTCAGTCCATTAATGAGTTTTGTCTCTCTGTTCTTCCTACTTCTGAATTCTTACCAACTCCTATACACAATCTTTTTTTTTTCCAGTTCTGGGGATTGAACTCACAGCCTTTGAACTGAGCTGCCTTTTGAGGCATCTTTTAATTTTTTTATTTTTGAGACAGGGTCTTGTTAAGTTGGTAAGTTGTTTGGGGTGAACCTGAATTTGCTATGCTCCTGCCTCAGCCTCCCAGAGTGCTGGGATTACAGACCTGGTTATCTACCCATAATTTTTAGAATGAAGTAAAGAAGAGATCAGAAAGTGGTGGGGGAAAAGTACTTCCAAAAAGTAATGGGTGACTTGGCAATTCAGAGGTAGAACTCCTTTGAATCTAATTATTAACAGCTATAATCTTAATACCCTTGCTTTCAGTGATTCTTGTTGGTTCTCAGAAGGGTTCCTCCCATGAAGGAAGCAGGGTAAGGATAATTAACCCAACCTCACCTGTGTCTTCAAATGATTTTTCAAAAGAAGGTAGGCATCCAAGACATCATTCTTGTGATGTCCTGATGATTTTTAGATTAGACATGAGACCCTTAGAGATTAAGGGAGCTTCTGAGGGCCAGAATTAAAAATCAGATGCCCAAACATCTTACCTTTGTCTCGTCCTGGCCTCAAGTTCAACATTTTCCTTTCTGGCTTTTGACTGTTTCAGAGGCACTTTGAGGAAAGGTCTCTCCAGCCTCTGAGGCTCATCAGCCACCCAAGTTAGCAGCCTGAAGTTCAGCCCCAGTTGTCCCCTAGTGATTTTAGAGTTAGTGTGTTCTTCTCTCTATGCATCATTTCTGCTCCGGGTCTCCTAGGATGCCACAGGTCATGCCTTTCCCCTTGAAGCTGCACCTTGTCTTGGCAGCTTTTCCCCCTGCAGCCAGGCACTCTGCCTACCTCTAATTCACAGTTTCTCTGTTCCTGGCTCTTACTCTGCCTCTGGCTGATGATTCCAGGGCTCTCTTCTGGGCCCTCATCTCCTTAACATCCCCTCCTCCAGCCCACTCTCACCCCCACTTCATGCAATAGAGCCCAGATCTGCTCTTCTGGCCATATCCTCCCTAACTTTCCCCAGCACCACCAGAGCCAACTCCAACCAGAAGTCCTACCTGCCTCCAAATATAGTATACTCACAAGAGATTTCACCATCAACATTCACATAAGAAGTCCGGCCTTTTTCCTGCTCTTCTGGCCTCAGTCCCCTGAACTCCAAGCTTGGAAGAAGCCCCAGCATCTGCCCTCCCTCAGCCCCACAGGTTGCATACCTGCTGATAAGCATCTCTTGGTTTGGTCTTTGGCTGACGCCCCTTCCAGTGGACTGCAGATGGAATGACCCTCAGCTCCCAGTCTCAGCCCTCTCTGTCCTTGGCTAGAGACCCTCTGCTACCTCACTGCTGTCTCAGAGGACAAGGAAAGGGAAAAATCTTCTTTCTACAGTTGTCACAGTGCTGGACTCATTCATAAGGTTTCTCTGGGTGCTTTCAAGCATTTCATTTTGCTACAAGCCATAGTTTTTAAAACTTACACTGTAACTGTATATACATATATATGTTATATATATATATATATATAATATATATATATATTATATATATATATGGAAAAAAGGTATCAAAAAATGACACTTAACTTTTGCTACATGGGACAGATGCATTCTGATATTTTCTATTTATTTATCTATTTCACTTTTTATAATGGTTGCAATCAGTAAATTGATTCCATGACCCATTACAGAGTCCTAAGTCAGTTTCAAAATCACTAGTCTATCAGAGTAGAATTTAATTACAGAATTTATATTCTGAGCCAGGTGGACATGTATTGGATCTAGTCTGATCCTCAGGGGCCCGGATGATGAAGGCTTTTCTTTGACTGTTGGCCTTTGTGTCCAGAATTTGTGCAAGAAGCCAACCAATGAGGTGCTATGCATGGGTCTATCTAGCAACCCATAAACCAATTCCAATCTGTGAACTTTGGAGTGCAGTGAACCAAGCCTGTGTACACAGTGATATGCCTAGGAAGTTTTGCCTGGGAACCCAGTACTGTGTGCACAGGTGTGAGAAGGACATTGCACGTGTGTGCACACACGAGCTAATGGACGCACACTCATTCTGAGGGAGTACAGTGGGGTTGAGTCACCCAACTGCTTACTTCCTATGATCTCTCTGCCACGTTTCTTACTCCTCCTGGGCAGCCCTCATCTCCTTTTTCACAGAAATCTGGGATGGGGGTTCAGGGACACTGGGGAGCCACAACTGGAAGGAAAAAAGAAGCCCTGGCATCCCTGATCTCCATTTTCCAGTCTCTGTCCTCCACCCAGGCTGCTCCCAAACACTGTGCCCTGCCCTTTCTTCCCTTGCCACCACACAGCACCTCCTCCTCATAATCCCATCTCCAAGCCCCTCACCATGTATAACATGGTTGCTGTGACACATCTATCTGTGGCTCATCTTCAGTCATTTCTGTCATTGTCTTCTCCTATGTCCATCAACATGACCCAGCACCTGTGACATTCTCATACAGCTCTGACCATGTCTGCAACACAAACTTACCACTTCATCTCAATCTTCTCCCCATTTACATGGAGTTTCTTCCCACACTTCCAACAGTGATGAGTAAATACTTCAACCATAAGTCACATCATGTTATCACAGCCCTGCTCCAAGCCTTCCAGTGATTGTCTACACTGAAAAATGTATCCTAAAAGCCTGTGCTCCTACAGCCCAGTAGCCTCCTCACTGCCCCTCAAAGAGATGACATTGTGGCCCCTAGCTATAAACCTTTTCCCTCCAGAGTTTCACATCCCTGGCTGCTTCTCACCTGGCATTTCTAGGCTCAACCTCATCCCCTCAACAATGCTGGAATCAGAGCTTGGACTCTGGACATGCACACTAGCTTCTGTGCCCTGTGAAATCCTTAGTACCTCAGTCTCAAAGCCACACCCAAATACACTCTAATTTCAGCAAAAACCACTTTGAAACTAATCCTCTGTCCCAAACTCTCCTCCAGATCTTTCCCTGAAAAATTCAGCTGTCACCCTTATCTTCCAATTCAAACATCTGTTGTTCCTGTAACAGTACTTTTTATTATGAAAAATTCTTATCCTTGTGTGTATCTGTCCATGGAGTGTCTCCCAGACCTGACTGCAGGCTCTGTGACTCCAGAGGTCTTGTCCATCTGGCTCAGGCTGTACTGTGGACCCTGTCAGTGCTCCCTGAGAAGCTGTGGAATGGATAGATGGGCCAGCGTTTAGCAACACTCATTGCCAATGCCGTCTCATAAAGAGCTGGTTCTGTTTATCACCAAAATCTCCAAACCCTGGGTACGGTGATGCAACTTAGCCCCAGAGCTTGGGAGGCCAAGGTGGGAGGCTGCTTGCACTCATAAGTACAAGGCCATGCTGGGCAATATGGTGAGACCCATCTCAAACAAAGTAAAGAAAAAACCAATAAACAAAACCAAAACAGAGAAACCTCTCCAGCTACTCAAACCCACCTGAAAGAGATAGTGATCCAACATTTATCAAATGCCACATACTTTCAAACATTATCTCATTTAGTCCTCAAATAGTTTCAAGAAATAAGTATAAGTCTCCCCATGTCACAGATGAGGACTGTAAGGATTAGAAAAGTTAAACAGCTTTTCCAATGTCAGCATCAAGGCTTCGATGTAAGTCCTATAATCCTAGGCAGGCTCTTATCACCCTTATGACATGTCTCTCAGAGTCACTGGGGTTGGCTTACTGTCATCTGTCCCCAGCCCCAGGAAAGATTCTCCAGGCCTTGCCCCTCAGCAGACAACACAACTTCAGCTATAAAGTTACTTACTCTAAAGAAACGTAGCTGGGTTGGATGGTGTTGTCCTTCGGGGTGCACCTCAGCCAGCACATTGTAAGTGGCCATTGAGGATTTTGTGATCACAATGATAATGCAGAAAAAAAAGGTTCTCATGTCAAGGTCTAGAGACACACAAGGACTTGAGACTGTACATAACTCACGTCTGCAACCATGTGAACATTTTGTGTGCAAACGGACAGGCACAGAGAAGGCTCCTGGAAAGGTAAACAAGGATGATCAGTCAGTGATAGAGATGGAACTTACCTTAGGTGATGTTTTTAAATTAAATTTTAATGATTACTTAAATGCTAGTTTTTAAGAGCAACTCTCAGGAGAGAAGGTGAGGGAGGAAGGCAGAAGAAAGGAGGAAAGAGAGAAAAAGGAACAAAGAACTGAGAAAAGGAAGGAAGAGAGAAAAGCAAACCTTGAAGCAGACACTGCTGTCTACAGAATTTCTGCTGGAGGAGCCCCTGCCCCTGGTGGGTAGAGAGAGGTCTTTGACAGCCAAAGTGAGGAACAAGCCAAAGGCATGGAACACAAATAGCTGTTTGCCACCTGCCACTTGTCCCAGAGCGGCACTCATAGGGGTATCATCCCCAACCTAACCACCCAAGGGAGCGCTGCTCTCTGCCACCACCCCAAATCAAGTACATATGTCACCCCAATTTAGTAATGCCCTCTCCCTCTGTCCCTGCTCCCTGTCCTTTTTTTACCACAAAAGCCAACCCAAAATGCTATTCTGAAAGCATTTCTGGATTATCGTTCTCTCTGAACCTTCAGCAGTTTGGTAATGTTTACCTCCATCCTGGAGGATATTTTATCACATAGAAACAAAATTTTAATATTTGGAAAGAACATGGTTGTTAAATCACAGCCTTGCCACGCTCTATCTGTGTTGTCTCAAACAAATTACTTAACCTCTCTGAGCATCACTGTGTGTATTCATTGGAGGTGGTGCATGGTGGGTTAAATTCAGTGTCTGCACTCAGCTACCCAATCCTTTTAAAATTATTTATCTTAAGATCAAGTCTAAGTTGTTGAGTTGCCCGGACTAGGTTCAAATTTGCCAGCCTCTTGCCTCTGCTACCCAGAGGGCTGAAATTAGAGGTATGTACCACCACCCTGGCTCAGTGTCCAAAATGTAAAAATGGAGATATTGATTCATCCTAAAAAAGCTGATAGAAGGAGTTCATGAGATAATACATGTAAACAGCAGCAAGAGTGATGGGTACATGGGAAGCAAGGAATGAATGGTAGCTTTTGTTATGACACACAGCATAAACTTTTAAGAAAGCAATTGTACAATTATATTCCAAACCATATCACCTCTGCATGACATAAAATTATACCACTGTGGAGGAAAACTGCCCTTTAGGTCTTGGATCTTCCCGATCTCGTGCTTGCCCCCAGCAAAGCAGATACCCCACCATCAGTACATAGGAACACAGTTGGACTCAAAGCATTTTTTAGCATGTTCCCAGGACCCTTCCCACTGTAGTCAAGTGCTCCATACATCTGGCAGCCCAAGCCAGCTCTGGGCTAAGCAGGGACCCTGACGGGTACCAACTCTAGGAGAAAGGAAGGCTTGAGAGTCTGCTTCCTCAGGTTCAATGCTGCAGTCTCCCAGATGTCCAGGACCACTCTTCCTGCATGGCCTGGAAGACTTTGGGTCCAGAACCTAAGACTGTATTACTTCCTGAAAGACTTAGAAACCAACTCCTCTAGGACTTGTAAATATTTCTCCTTTGGTGGTGAAATGTTTCTGCTATGGGTTACATTTTAAAAACTTTGGTCAGTCAGATTAGCTATAATATAATAATATCAGTAATAATAATGACTACCATTTACTGAGGGAAAAATATACCAAATACCTTGTGAATGTTATTTATTTTTCAAATATTTATTAAGTAATACTAGCTTCATTTTCCTGTCTGTATTAATCAAAGATTCACAGGACTATTACGCAGAACCCTGCGCAGCACAAGCAGCATCTATGGGCAGATTCTGTTGTCTTCAGCCCAGGTCGAGAAAGTGCTGCACAGCCGGCCACGCCATTCTTCAAGTGGTAAGGGAAGACGTACCTCCAACAATCATCTTAAAACACTGAGATCTGTCAGAGGGCCTTCCTTCCCAGGTAATCTTGTTAAGTAGGGAATTGCCAGCTAACCGAATCAGCTCATATTGCAAATGA